>CM043322.1:41732060-42390810 GCA_023736055.1 Quercus glauca | reverse complement strand
AAAAAAATATTGAAATAATTCATAAATTTTAGAAACATCATTCTACCCTCATTTCATACAAAACCAGGCTGTGACAAAAAGAAACAAAGAAAAAAAAATTTTCGTTCCGGGCATAGTTTCTGCCAACCCAAGTTAGAGATTTCAAAAGAAAATAGTAAAAAAATTAAAAAACATCATTCTCATTTTATTTCTGACTAAACCGAACCAGGATAGGCCATAAAAGTGATAAAAAAATTTATCGTTCTGAGTGCGGTTTCTACCTCATTTCATGCCAAACCGGGCCTGGACAAGAAGTAAAAGAAATAAAAAAAATAAAAATTTCTTTCCAGGTACCATTTCTCCTGAACCAAATTAGAGCGTCCCAAAAAAAAATAGTTAAAAGATTCAAAAAATATTATTTATTTTTTGCCAGACAAGACCGGGATACTACGAAAAAGTGATAAAAAAAAAATTTTCGTTCTGGGAACCATTTCTCCCGACCCAAGTTAGAGATTTCCAAAAAATTAGAAAAAAATTCAAAAAATTAAAAAACATTTTTCTCGCTTTATTTCTCACCAAACCGGACAAGGATAGGTAGAGAAAGCGATAAAAAATTTATCGTTCCGAGAACGATTTCTAACTTATTCGTATTAGAGCATTCTGCGAAAAATTCAAACGAAAAATATTTAAATAATTCGTAAATTTTAGAAACATCATTCTACCCTCATTTAATAGAAAACCGGGCCGTGACAAAAAAGAAACAGAGAAAAAAAAATTTTCGTTCCGGGTACCGTTTCTCCCAACCCAAGTTACAGATTACCAAAGAAAATAGTAAAATAATTCAAAAAATTAAAAAAATACCATTCTCACTTTATTTTTGGCCAAACCGGATCAGGATAGACCAAAAAAGCGATAAAAATTTGATCGTTTTACGTAAGATTTCTAGCTTATCCGTATTAGAGCATTCTCCAAAAAATTCAAAAAAAAAATTAAAAAAATTCCAAAAAATTAAAAAATCGTTTTTCCCTCATTACATGCGAAATTGGGCAAGAACAAGAAGAAAAAAGAGATAACAAAAAAAAAAAAAAAAAAAAAAAAAATCGTTCCGGGTACCATTCTCCTGAACCAAGTTAGAGCGTCCAAAAAAAAAAAAGTAAAATTATTCAAAAAATAACATTCCTGAATTATTTTTTTCCAAACTAGACCGGGATAATATGAAAAAGTGATAGGAAATTTTTTCGTACCGAGTACAGTTTCCGGTTAGAGCATGGTCCAAAAAATTAAAAAAATAAATAAATACATCACTCTTCCCTCATTTCACACCAAACTAAGCCAGCAGAAGAAGAAAAGAGATTGAAAAAAATTTCTTTCTGGGTACCATTTCTCCCGATCCAAATTAGAGCTTTCCAAAAAAATAGTAAAAAAATTCAAAAATTTAAAAAAACATCATTCTCGCTTTATTTCTCACCAAACCGGAGTAGGATAGGTCGAGAAAGCGAGAAAAAATTTATCGTTACGAGAACGATTTCTAACTTATCCGTGTTAGAGCATTCTTCGAAAAATTAAAAAAAAAATATTAAAATAATTCATAAATTTTAGAAACATCATTCTACCCTTATTAGAGCATGGTCCAAAAAATTAAAAAATAAATAAATACATCACTCTTCCCTCATTTCACACCAAACTGAGCCAGCAGAAGAAGAAAAGAGATTGAAAAACATTTCGTTTCGGATACCGTTTCTCCCGACCCAAGTTAGAGATTTCCAAATAAAATAGTAAAAAAATTCAAAAAATTAAAAAACGGCATTCTCCCTTAATTTTTTGCCAAACCGGACCAAGATATGCCGAAAAGCGATAAAAATTTTATCGTTCTAAGTACGATTTCTAGCCTATCCAAGTTAGAGCATTTTCCAAAAAATTTAAAATAATTCAAAAAAATTAAAAAAAAAAAAATCATTTTTACCCCATTACATACCAAACTTGGCCGGGACAAGAAGAAAAGAGATTAAAAAAAAAAAAAAAAAATTTCCGGGTACCATTTCTCCTGAACCAAGTTAGAGCATCCCCAAAAAATAAAAATAGTAAAATAATTCAAAAAATATCATTCTTGAATTATTTTTTGCCAAACTAGATCGGGAGAGTATGAAAAAGTGATAGAAATTTTTTTTGAGGCGGGTACAGTTTCCGGTGAGAGCATGGTCCAAAAAATTCAAAAAAAAAAAAAAATACATCACTCTGCCCTCATTTCATACCAAACCGAGCCAGGAGAAGAAGAAAAAGATATTAAAAAAAATTTCGTTCCGGGTACTGTTTCTCCCGACCCGTGTTAGAGATTTCCAAAGAACATAGTAAAAGTATTTAAAAAAATTAGAATACATCATTCTCGCTTTATTTCTGGAAAAACAGGACCAGGATAGGCCAAAAATGCGAAAAAAAATTTATCGTTCTCTGTGCGATTTCTAACTTATCCGTGTTAGAGCATTCTCCAAAAAAATTCAATAAATAAACATTAAAATAATTCAAAAAAATTAAATACATCATTCTGCCCTCATTTCATGCTAAACCGAGCCAGGAGTAGAACAAAAGAGATAGAAAAAATTTTCGTTCTGAGTACCATTTCTCCCGATCCAACTTAGAGCTTTCCAAAAAAATAGTAAAAAAATTCAAAAAATTAAAAAAAACACCATTCTCGCTTTATTTCTCACCAAACTGGAGCAGGATAGGTCGAGAAAGCGATAAAAAATTTGTCGTTCCGAGTACGATTTCTAACTTATCCGTGTTAGAGCATTCCCCGAAAAATTCAAAAAAAAAAATTAAAAAAATTCATAAATTTTAGAAACACCATTCTACCCTCATTTCATGCAAAACCAGGCCGTGACAAAAAGAAATAGAAAAAAAAAAAAAAAATTTGTTCCGGGTATCGTTTCTGCCGACCCAAGTTAGAGATTTACAAAGAAAATAGTAAAAAAATTCAAAAAATTAAAAAACGTCATTCTTGCTTTATTTCTCTCCAAACCGATCTAGGATAGGCCGTAGAAGCAACAATAAATTCATCGTTCTGAGTGCGGTTTCTACCTTATCCGTGTTAGAGCATTCTCCAAAAAATTCAAAAATAAATAAATAAAAAAAATTGTTTTTCTCTCATTTCATGCCAAACCGGGCCGGGACAAGAAGTAATAGAGATAAATAAATAAATAATAAAAAAATTCTTTCCAGGTACCATTTCTCCTGAACAAAGTTAGGGCGTACCAAAAAAAAAATAGTAAAAAAATTCAAAAAAATATTATTCTTGGATTATTTTTTGCCAAACAAGACCGGGATACTATGAAAAAGCGATAAAAAAAATTTTCGTACTGGGTGCAGTTTCTACCTTATCCGTGTTAGAGTATGGTCCAAAAAATTAAAATAAAAAAAATTAAAATAATTCAAAAAAATTAAATGAATCATTCTTCCCTCATTTTATGCCAAACTGACCCACGAGAAGAAGAAAAAGAGATAAAAAAATTTCGTTCCGGGAACCATTTCTCCCGATCCAAGTTAGAGCCTTCCAAAAAAATAGTAAAAAAATTCAAAAAATTAAAAAACATCATTCTCACTTTATTTCTCACCAAACCGGACAAGGATAGTCCGAGAAAATGATAAAAAATTTATTGTTCCGAGAATGATTTCTAACTTATCCGTGTAAGAGCATTCTCCAAAAAATTCAAAAGAAAAATGTTAAAATAATTAATAAATTTTAGAAATATCATTCTACCCTCATTTCATGCAAAACCGGGCCTTGACAAAAAGAAACAGAGAAAAAAAAAATTTTGTTTCGAATACCGTTTCTCCTGACCCAAGTTAGAGATTTCCAAAGAAAATAATAAAAAAATTAAAAAAACGTCATTCTCACTTTATTTTTGGCCAAACCAGACCAGGATAGGCCGAAAAAGCGATAAAAAATTTATCATTCTAAACGCGGTTTCTACCATATCCGTGTTTGAGCATTCTCCAAAAAATTCAAAAAAATAAAATAAAAAAATTGTTTTTCCCTCATTTCCATACCGGGCTGGGACAAGTAGTAAAAGAGATAAAATCAAAAATTTCTTTCCGGGTACCATTTCTCCTGAACCCAGTTAGAGCGTCCCAAAAAAAATAGTAAAAAAATTGAAAAAATATTATTTTTCAATTATTTTTTGCCAACCAAGATCGGGATACTACGAAAAAGTGATAGAAAAAATTTTCGTACAGAGTATAGTTTCTACTTTATCCGTGTAAGAGCATGGTCCAAAAAATTCAAAAAGGTTATTAAAATAATTCAAAAAAATTAAATACATCATTCTGCCCTCATTTCATGCCAAACCAACCCACGAGAAGAAGAAAAAGAGATAAAAAAAAATTTCGTTCCGAGCATCATTTCTCCCGACCCAAGTTAGAGCTTTAAAAAAAAAAAGGTAAAAAAATTAAAAAAAACATCATTCTTTCTTTATTTCTCACCAAACCGAACCAGGATAGGCCGAGAAAGCGATAAAAAATTTACCATTCCGAGAACGATTTCTAACTTACCAGTGTTAGAGCATTCTACGAAAAATTCAAGAAAAAAATTAAAATAATTCAAAATTTTAGAAACATCATTCTACCCTCATTTCCTGCAAATTTGGGCCGTGACAAAAAGAAACAGAGAAAAAAAAATTTTCGTTTCAGGCACCGTTTCTCTCGACCTTAGTTAGAGATTTCCAAAGAAAATAATAAAAAAATTCAAAAAATTAAAAAACGTCATTCTCACTTTATTTATGGTAAAACCGGATCAGAATAGACCGAAAAAGCAATAAAAATTTTATCATTTCTAGCTTAGCCATGTTAGAGCACTCTCCAAAAAAATTTTTAAAAAAAATGTTTTTCCCTCAGTACATGCCATACCAGACCGGGACAAGAAGAAAAAGAGATTAAAAAAAGAAAAAAAAATTCTTTCCGGGTACCATTTCTCCTAAACCAAGTTAGAGCGTCCCAAAAAAAAATAGTAAAATATTTCAAAAAATATCATTCTTGAATTATTTTTTGCCAAACTAGACCGGGATAGTATGAAAAAGTGATAAAAAAAGTTTTCGTACCGAGTACAGTTTTCAGTTAGAGCATGGTCCAAAAAATTCAAAAAAAATATTAAAATAATTCAAAAAAAATTAAATACTCGCCCTCATTTTATACCAAACCGAGCCAGGAGAAAAAGAAAAAGAGACTAAAAAAAATTTTGTTCTGAGTACTGTTTCTCCCGACCCGTGCTAGAGATTTCCAAAGAAAATACTAAAAAATTCAAAAAATTAAAATACGTCATTCTCACTTTATTTCTAGAAAAACAGGAACAGGATAGGCTGAAAAAGCGATAAAAAATTTATCATTCTGTGTATGGTTTCTACCTTATCCGTGTTAGAGCATTCTCCAAAATCTTCAGAAAATAAATACTAAATTAATTCAAAAAAAATTAACTTCATCATTCTGCCCTCATTTCATGCCAAACCGAGTCAGGAGAAGAAGAAAAAGATAAAAAAAAAATTTCGTTTCGGGTAAAATTTCGCTCAATCCAAGCTAAGGCTTTCCAAAAAAAAATAGTAAAAAAATTCAAAAAATTAAAAAAAAAACATTATTCTCGCTAATTTCTCACCAAATCGGAGCAGGATAGGTAGTGAAAGCGATAAAAAATTTGTCGTTCCAAGCACGATTTCTAACTTATCCGTGTTAGAACATTCTCCAAAAAATTAAAAAAAAAATTAAAATAATTCATAAATTTTAGAAACATCATTCTACCCTCATTTTATGCAAAACTAGGTCCTGACAAAAAGAAGCAGAGAAAAAAACAAATTCGTTTCGGGTACCGTTTCTGCCGACCCAAATTAGAGATTTCCAAAGAAAATAGTAAAAAAATTCAAAAAATTAAAAAACGTCATTCTCGCTTTATTTCTGGCCAAACTGGACCAGGATAAGCCGTAAAAGCGATAAAAAATTTATCGTTCTGGGTGCGGTTTCTACCTTATCCATGTTAGAGGATTCTCTAAAAAATTCAAAAAATAAAAATAAAAAAAATTGTTTTTACCTCATTTCATGCCAAATCGGGCCGGGACAAGAAGTAAAAGAGATAAAAAAAGGAAAAATTTCTTTCTGGGTACCGTTTCTCCTGAACCAAGTTAGAGCGTCCCAAAAAAAAATAGTAAAATAATTCAAAAAATATCATTCTTCAATTAATTTTTGCCAAACTAGACCGAGATAGTATGAAAAAGTGATAAAAAAAATTTTCATACCGAGTACAGTTTCCTGTTAGAGCATGATCCAAAAAATTCAAATTTTTTTTTTTAAGTAATTCAAAAAAAAACTAAATACATCGCTCTGCCCTCATTTCGTTCCAGGTAAAATTTCTATCGATCCAAGTTAGAGAGCTTTCCAAAAAAATATTTTAAAAATTAAAAAATTTAAAAAAACATCATTCTCGAATTATTTCTCACCAAACAGGTGCATGATAGGTCGAGAAAGTGATAAAAAATTTATCGTTCTAAGTACAATTTCTAACTTATCCATCTTAGAGCATTCCCCGAAAAATTCAAAAAAATAATTCATAAATTTTAGAAACATCATTCTACCCTCATTTCATGCAAAACCAGGCCGAGACAGAAAGAAACAGAGAAAAAAAACTTTTCGTTCCGGCTACCATTTCTGCAGACCAAAGTTCAAGATTTCCAAAGAAAATAGCAAAAAATTCAAAAAATAAATAAACATCATTTTCTCTTTATTTCTGGCAAAACCGGACCAGAATTGGCTGTAAAAGCGATAAAAAATTTATCGTTCTGAGTGCGGTTTCTACCTCATCCATGTTAGAGCATTCTCCAAAATATTCAAAAAAAAAATTTAAAAATTTTTTTTCCCTCATTTCAGGCAAAACCAGGCCGGAAAAAGAAGTAAAGGAGATTAAAAAATATATATATATATATATATTTCTTTTCGGGTACCATTTCTTCTGAACCCGGTTAGAGCGTCCCAAAAAAATATAGTAAAAAAATTCAAAAAATATTATTCTTGGATTATTTTTTGCCAAACAAGACTGGGATACTATGATAAAGTGATAAAAAAAATTTTCATACCGAGTACAGTTTCTACCTTATCTGTATTAGAGTATGGTCCAAAAAATTCAAAAAAATTAAATACATCATTCAGCCCTCATTTCATGCTAAACCGACCCACAAGAAGAAGAAAAAGAGATAAAAAAAATTTCGTTCCGAGTACCATTTCTCCTGACCTAAGTTAGAGCTTTCCAAAAAAATTGTAAAAAAATTCAAAAAATTAAAAAACATCATTCTCGCTATATGTCTCACCAAACCGGACAAGGATAGGCCAAGAAAGCAATAAAAAATTTATCGTTCTGCGTACGATTTTTAATTTATCCGTGTTAGAGCATTCTTCGAAAAATTCAAAAAATAAAATAAAATAATTCAAAAAAATTAAAAAAAAAATTGTTTTTCCCACATTTCATGCGAAACTGGGCTGGAGAAGAAGTAAAAGAGATTAAAAAAAAAAATTTCTTTCCGAGTACCATTTCTCCTGAACCAAGTTAGAGCGTCGCAAAAAAAAAAAAAAAAATAGTAAAAAAACTCAAAAAATATTATTCTTGAATTATTTTTTGCAAAACAAGACCGGGATTCTACGAAAAAGTGATAAAAAAAATTTCGTACCGAGTACAGTTCTACCTTATTCGTGTTAGAGCATGGTCTAAAAAATTCAAAAAAAATATTAAAATAATTTTAAAAAAATTAAATACATCATTCTGCCCTCATTTCGTGGCAAACTGACCCACGAAAAGAAGAAAAAGAGATAAAAAAAAAAATTTGTTCTTGGTACCATTTCACCCGACCCAAGTTTGAGCTTTCCAAAAAAATAGTAAAAAATTCAAAAAATTAAAACACATCATTATCGCTTTATTTCTCAGCAAACCGAACCAGGATAAGCTGAGAAAACGATAAAAAATTTATCGTTCTCGGAACGATTTCTAACTTATCCGTGTTAGGGCATTCTCTGAGAAATTCAAAAATAAATATTAAAATAATTCATAAATTTTAGAAACATCATTCTACCCTCATTTTATGCAAAACCGGGCTGTGACAAAAAGAAACAGATAAAAAAAAAAAAATTTCGTTTCGGGTACCGTTTCTCTCTGCCCAAGTTAGAGATTTCCAAAGAAAATAGTAAAAAAATTAAAAAACGTCATTCTCACTTTATTTTTGGCCAAACCGGATCAGGATAGTCTGAAAAAGCGATAAAAATTTTATCATTCCGAATACAATTTCTAACTTATCCGTGTTAGAGCATTCTCCAAAAAATTCAAAAAAAAATTAAAATAATTGAAAAAAAGTAAAAAATTATTTTTTTTCCCTCATTACATGCCAAATCGGGCCGGGACAAGAAGAAAAAGAGATTAAAAAAAAAAAAAAAATTTCTTTCCGGGTCCCATTTCTCCTGAACCAAGTTAGAGCGTCCCAAAATAAAAATTGCAAAATAATTAAAAAAAATAACATTCTTGAATTATTTTTTGCAAAACAAGACCGGGATTCTACGAAAAAGTGATAAAAAAAATTTCGTACCAAGTATAGTTTCTACCTTATTCGTGTTAGAGCATGGTCCAAAAGATTCAAAAAAAATTAAATACATCACTACGCCCTCATTTCATACCAAACCGAGTCAGGAGAAGAAGAAAAAGAGATTAAAAAAAATTTCGTTCCGGATACTGTTTCTCCCAACACGTGTTAGAGATTTCCAAAGAAAATAGTAAAAAAATTCGAAAAATTAAAATACATTATTCTCGCTTTATTTCTGGAAAAATAGGACCAGGATAGGCCAAAAAAGCGATAAAAAATTTATCGTTCTTTGTACGGTTTCAACCTTATTTGTGTTAGAGTATTCTCCAAAAAATTCAAAAAATAAATATTAAAATAATTCAAAAACAATTAGACACATTATTCTGCCCTTATTTCATGCCAAACCGAGCTAGGAGAAGAAGAAAAAGAGATAAAAAAAATTTCGTTCCAAGTACTATTTCTCCCAATCCACCTTAGAGCTTTCCAAAAAAATAGTTAAAAAATTCAAAAAATTAAAAAACGACAATCTCACTTTATTTCTGGCCAAACCGGACCAGGATAGGCCGTAAAAACGATAAAAATTTTATCGTTTTGAGTGCGGTTTTTACCTTATCCATGTTAGAGCATTCTCCAAAAAATTCAAAAAAAAAATTGAAAAAAATTGTTTTTACCTCATTTCATGCCAAACTGGGCCGGGACAAGAAGTAAAAGAGATAAAAAAATAATAATAATAAAAAAAAAATAAAATTTCATTATGGGTACCATTTCTCCTGAACCAAGTTAGAGCGTCCCAAAAAAAAAAATAGTAAAAAAATTCAAAAAATATTATTCTTGGATTATTTTTTCCCAAACAAGACCGAGATACTACGAAAAAGTGATAAAAATTTTTTTCATACCGAGTACAGTTTCTACCTTATCCGTGTTAGAGCATGGTCCAAAAAATTCAAAAAAATTAAATACATCATTCTGCCCTCATTTCATGCTAACCGACCCACGAGAAGAAGAAAAAGAGACAAAAAAATTTCGTTTCGGGTACCGTTTTTCCTGACCCATGTTAGAGCCTTCCAAAAAAATTGTAAAAAAATTCAAAAAATTAAAAAACATCATTCTCGCTTTATTTCCCACCAAACCGAACAAGGATAGGCTGAAAAAGCGACAAAAATTTTATCATTTCATGAACGATTTCTAACTTATCCGTGTTAGAGCATTCTTTGAAAAATTCAAAAGAAAAATATTAAAATAATTCATAAATTTTAGAAACATCATTCTACCCTCATTTCATGCAAAATCGGGCCATGACAAAAAGAAACAGAGAAAAAAAAATTTTCGTTCCGAGTACCGTTTCTCCCGGCCCAAGTTAGAGATTTCCAAAGAAAATAATAAAAAAATTAAAAAAAACGTCATTCTCACTTTATTTTTGGCCAAACCGGACCAGGATAGCCCAAAAAAGCGATAAAAAATTTATCGTTCCGAGTACGATTTCTAACTTATCCGTGCTAGAGCATTCTCTAAAAAATTCAAAAATAAATAAATAAAATAATTCAAAAAAATTAAAAAAAATTGTTTTTCCCTCATTTCATGTGAAACCGGGCCGGGACAAGGAGTAAAAGAGATTAAAAAAAAAAATTTTCTTTCCGGGTACCATATCTCCTGAACCAAGTTAGTGCGTTGCAAAAAAAAATTGTAAAAAAATTCAAAAAATATTATTCTTGAATTATTTTTTGCAAAACAAGACTGGGATTCTATGAAAAAGTGATAAAAAAAATTTCGTACCGAGTACAATTTCGCCCTTATCCGTGTTAGAGCATGGTCCAAAAAATTCAAAAAAAATATTAAAATAATTCAATAAAATTAAATACATCATTCTGCCCTCATTTCGTGGCAAACTGACCCACGAAAAGAAGAAAAAGAGATAAAAAAAAAAAATTTCGTTCCAGGTACCATTTCACCCGACCCAAGTTAGAGCTTTCCAAAAAAATAGTAAAAAATTAAAAAAATTAAAACACATCATTATCGCTTTTTTTCTCAGCAAACCGAACCAGGATAGGTAGAGATAGCGATAAAAAATTTATCGTTCCGAGAACAATTTCTAACTTATCCGTGTTAGAGCATTCTTCGAGAAGTTCAAAAATAAATTTTAAAATAATTCATAAATTTTAGAAACATCTTTCTACCCTCATTTTATGCAAAACCAGGCCGTGACAAAAAGAAACAGATAAAAAAAAAAAATTCGTTTCGGGAACCATTTCTCCCGACCCAAATTAGAGATTTCCAAAGAAAATAGTAAAAAAATTCAACAAATTAAAAAAACATCATTCTCACTTTATTTTTGGCAAAACCGGACCAGGATAGGCCGAAAAAGCGATAAAAATTTTATCATTCCTAGTATGGTTTCTAACTTATTCGCGTTAGAGCATTCTCCAAAAACTTCAAAAAAATTAAAAAAACCTTTTTTCCCTCATTACAAGCCTAACCGGTCCGGGACAAGAAGAAAAAGAGATTAAAAAAAAAAATTCTTTCTGGGAACAATTTCGCCTGAGCCAAGTTGGAGCATCCCAAAATAAAAATTGTAAAATAATTCAAAAAATATCATTGTTGAATTATTTTTTGCCAAACTAGACCGCGATAGTATGAAAAAGTGATAAAAAAAATTTCGCACCAAGTACAGTTTCCGGTTAGAGCATGGTCCAAAAAATTCAAAAAAATATTAAAATAATTCAAAAGAAATTAAATACATCACTCTGCCCTCGTTTCATACCAAACCAAGCCAGGAGAGGAAGAAAAAGAGAATAAAAAATTTTTCGTTATGGGTACTGTTTCTCCCGACCCGTGTTAGAGATTTCCAAAGGAAATAGGAAAAAAATTCAAAAAATTAAAATACATCATTCTCGCTTTATTTCTGGAAAAACAGGACTAGGATAGGCCAAAAAAGCGATAAAAAATTTATCGTTCTGTGTACGGTTTCTACCTTATTTGTGTTAGAGCATTCTCCAAAAAATTCAAAAAATAAATGTTAAAATTATTCAAAAAAAATTAAACACATCATTCTGCCCTCATTTCATGCCAAACCGAGCCAGGAGAAGAAGAAAAAGAGATAACAAAAATTTCATTTCAAGTACTATTTCTCCCGATTGAACTTAGAGTTTTCCAAAAAAATAGTAAAAAAATTCAAAAAATTAAAAAACATCATTCTCGCTTTATTTCTCGCCAAACCGGAGTAGGATAGGTCGAGAAAGCGATAAAAAATTTATCGTTCCGAGTACGATTTCTAACTTATCTACGTTAGAGCATTCTACGAAAAATTCGAAAAAAAAATTAAAATAATTCATAAATTTTAGAAACATCATTCTACCCTCATTTCATGCAAAACCAGGCTGTGACAAAAAGAAACAAAGAATAAAAAATTTTCGTTTCAGGTACAGTTTCTGCCAACCCAAGTTAGAGAATTCCAAAGAAAATAGTAAAAAAATTCAAAAAATTAAAAAACGTCATTCTCACTTTATTTTTAGCCAAACCGGACCAGGATAGGCCGTAAAAGCGATAAAACTTTTATCGTTCTGAGTGCGGTTTTTACCTTATCCATGGTAGAGCATTCTCCAAAAAATTGAAAAAAAATTGTTTTTATCTCATTTCATGCCAAACCGGGCCGGGACAAGAAGTAAAAGAGATAAAAAAAAAAAAAAAAAAAAAAAAAAAAAAAAAAAAAAAAAAAAAAAATTCATTCCGAGTACCATTTCTCCTGAACCAAGTTAGAGCGTCCCAAAAAAAAAATTAGTAAAAAAATTCAAAAAATATTATTCTTGGATTATTTTTTGCCAAACAAGACCGGGATACTACGAAAAAGTGATAAAAATTTTTTTCATACCGAGTACAATTTTTACCTTATCCGTGTTAGAGCATGGTCCAAAAAATTCAAAAAAATTAAATACATCATTCTGCCCTCATTTCATGCTAAACCGACCCACGAGAAGAAGAAAAAGAGATAAAAAAATTTCGTTCCAGGTACCCTTTTTCCTGACCCAAGTGAGCTTTCCAAAAAAATTGTAAAAAAATTCAAAAAATTAAAAAACATCATTCTCGCTTTATTTCTCACTAAACCAAACAACGATAGGCCGAGAAAGCGATAAAAAATTTATCATTCCGTGAACAATTTCTAACTTATCCGTGTTAGAGCATTCTCCGAAAAATTCGAAAAAAAAATATTAAAATAATTCATAAATTTTAGAAACATCATTCTACCCTCAGTACGGTTTATCTTAAAAGTGATAAAAAATTTATCTTACTGAGTACGGTTTGTACCCTATTTTTGTTAGAGCATTCTCCAAAAAATTCAAAAAAAGAAAAACTTCATTCTGCCCTCATTTCATGTGAAACTAGGTCAGGAAAAGTAGAAAAAGAAGTAAAAAAAAATTTCGTACCAAGTATCGTTTCTCCAAACCCAAGTTCGAGATTTCCAATGAAAATAGTAAAAAAATTTAACAAGTCATTCTTGCTTTATTTCTGGCCAAACCGGACCAGGTGAGGCCGAAAAAGTGAAAAAAAATTTATCGTTCCTAGTACGGTTTCTACCTTATCCGTTTTAAAGATTTCTCCAAAAAATTCAAAAAAAAAATATTAAAATAATTCATAAATTTTAGAAACATCATTCTACCCTTATTTCATGCAAAACCGGGCCGTGACAAAAAGAAATAGAGAAAGAAAAAAATTCGTTCCGGGTACCATTTCTTCCGACCCAAGTTAGAGATTTCCAAAGAAAATAGTAAAAAAAAAAAAAAACGTCATTCTTGCTCTACTTTTGGCCTGACTGGATGAGAATTGGCCAAAAAAGCGATAAAATTTTTTTCATTCCGAGTACAGTTTCTACCTTATCTATGTTAGTGCATTCTCCAAACAATTCAAAAAAAATATTAAAATAATTCAAAAAATTAAAAACATCATTCTTCCCTCGTTTCATGCGAAACTGGGTCGGGAAAAGAAGATAAAGAGGTAAAAATAAATTTTGTACCGGTACCGTTTTTCCTGACCCAAGTTAGAGATTTCCAAAGAAAATAGTAAAAAAATTTTAAAAATTAAAAAACATTATTCTGGCTTTATTTCTGGCCAAACCGGACCCGAATAGGCTGAAAAAGCAATAAAAAATTTATCATTCCGAGTATGGTTTCTACCTTATCCGTGTTAGAGCATTCACCAAAAAATTCAAAAAAAAAATATTAAAATAATTCATAAATTTTAGAAACATCATTCTACTGTCATTTGATGCAAAACTGGGTCGTGAAGAAAAGAAACAGAGAAAAAAAAAATTTCGTTCCGGGTACCGTTTCTCTCGACCCAAGTTAGAGATTTCCAAAGAGAATAATAAAAAATTCAAAAAGTTAAAAAATGTCATTCTTGCTTTATTTCTGCCCAAACCAGACCAGAATAGGCTAAAAAAGCGATAAAAATTTGTTCGTTCTGAGTACGGTTTCTATCTTATCCGTGTCAAAGCATTCTCTAAAAAATTAAAAAATATATTTGAAAATAATTCAAAAAAATTAAAAAAATCGTTTTTCCCTCATTTCACGCCAAACCGGTCGAGACAAGAAGTAAAAGAGATAAAAAAAAAATAATAAAAATTTCTTTCTGGGTACCATTTCTCCTGAGCTAAGTTAGAGCGTCCAAAAATAAAAGGTAAAAAAACTCAAAAAATTATCATTCTTGAATTATTTTTCGCCAAACCAAGCCGGGACAGTATGAACAAGTGATAAAAATTTTTTCGTATAGGGTACAATTTCTACCTTATCCACGTTAGAGCATTGTCCAAAAAATTCAAATAAATTAAATACACCATTCTACCCGCATTTCATGCCAAACCGAGCCAAGAGAAGAAGAAAAAGAGATAAAAAAAAATTTAGTTCTGGGTACCATTTCTCCCGACCCAAGTTAGAGCGTTCCAAAAAAAAAGTAAAAAAATTCAAGAAATTCAAAACCCTCATTCTTGAGTTATTTAAAGCCATACCAGGCCAGGATAGGCCGAAAAAATGAAAAAATTTTTTTTGGACCGAGTACAGTTTCTTCCTTATCAGTGTTAGAACATTCTCCAAAAAAAGCAAAAAATATTAAAATAATTCAAAAAAATTAAATACATCATTCTGTCCTTATTTCATGCCAAACTGAGCCAGGGGAGGAAGAAAAAGAGATTAAAAAAAAAAAAAATTTCTTTCTGCGTACTGTTTCTCCTGACACAAGTTAGAGATTTGCAAAGAAAAAAGAAAAAAAAAATTTAAAAACGTCATTCTCGCTTTATTTCTGGCCAAACTGGACTAGGAAAGGCCGTAAAAGCGATAAAAAATTTATCTTTCTGAGTGCGGTTTCTACCTTATCCGTGTTAGAGCATTCTCCAAAAAATTAAAAAAATTGTTTTTCCCACATTTCATGCCAAACTAGGCTGGGACAAGAAGTAAAAGAGATTAAAAAAAAAAAAATTTCGTTCTGGGCACCATTTTTTACAACCCACGTTAGAGCGTTCCAAAAAAAAAACAGTAAAAAAATTCAAGAAATTAAAAAACCTCATTCTTGAGTTCTTTTCAGCCAAACCAGATCGGGATAGGCCGAAAAAGCGATAAATTTTTTTTTGGACCAAGTACAGTTTCTTCCTTATCGGTGTTAGAACATTCTCCAAAAAATTCAAAAAATAATAAAAAAATTCAAAAAAATTAAATACATCATTCTGTCCTCATTTCGTGCCAAACTAAGCCAGGAAAGGAAGAAAACGAGATAAAAAAAATATTTTTTTTTCATTCTGTGTACCGTTTCTCCCGACACAAGTTAGAGATTTCCAAAGAAAAAAAAATTCAAAAAAAATTAAAAAACGTAATTCTCGCTTTATTTCTGGCCAAACCGGACCAGGAAAGGCCATAAAAGCGATAAAAAATTTATTGTTCTGAGTGTGGTTTCTACCTTATCCATGTTAGAGCATTCTCCAAAAAATTCAAAAAAATAAAAATAAAAAAGTCGTTTTTCCCTCATTTCATGCCAAATTGGGTCGGGACAAGAAGTAAAAGAGATAAAAAAAAATTTCGTTTTGGGTACCATTTCTCCCGACCCATGTTAGAGTGTTCCAAAAAAAATGGTAAAATAATTCAAGAAATTAAAAAACATCATTCTAGAGTTATTTTTGGCAAAACCAGACCGGGATAGTACGAAAAAGCGATAAATTTTTTTTTTTTTTTTTTGTATCAAGTACAGTTTCTACCTTATCCGTGTTAGAGCATTCTCCAAAAAATTCAAAAAAAATATTAAAATAATTCATAAATATAAAAAAATTTGTTCTGCCCACATTTCATGCCAAACAGGGCCGGGACAAGAAGAAAAAAAGATAAAATTTTTTTTTTTTTGTTCCGTATACCATTATTCCCGACCCAAGTTAGAGCTTTTCAAAAAAAAAAAAGTAAAAAAATTCAAAAAATTAAAAAACATGATTCTCGCTTTATTTCTGGCCAAACGGGACCTGGTTTATCTGAAAAAGTGATAAAAAACTTATCGTACCGAGTACGGTTTCTACCTTATCTGTGTTAGAGCATTTTCCAAAAAATTCAAAAAAAAATTTAAAAAATTTAAAAAAATTTAAAATGTCATTCTGCCCTCATTTCATGCGAAACTGGGTTAGGAAAATAGGAAAAAGAGATTAAAAAAATTTCGTACCGGGTACCGTTTCTCCCGGCCCATGTTAGAGATTTCCAAAGAAAATAGTAAAAAAAATTCAAAAAATTAAAAAACTTCATTCTCGCTTTATTTAAGGCCAAACCGGGCCGAGATAAGCCAAAAAAGTTATAAAAAATTTATTGTTCCAAGTACGGTTTCTATCTTATCCGTGTTAGAGCATTCTCCAAAAAATTCAAAAAAAAAATTAAAATAATTCAGAAATTTTAGAAACATCATTCTACCCTCATTTCATGCAAAATCGGGCCGTGACAAAAAGAAACAGTGAAAAAAAAAAATTCGTTCCGGGCAATGTTTCTCAAGATCCAAGTTAGAGATTTCCAAAGAAAATAGTAAAAAAATTCAAAAAATTAAAAAACGTTATTCTTGCTTTATTTCTGCCAAGACCGGACTGGAATAGTCCAAAAAAGCGAAAAAAAAAAATTTTCGTTCCGAGTACGGTTTCTATCTTATCTGTGTCAGAGCATTCTCTAAAAAATTAAAAAATATATATGAAAATAATTCAAAAAAATTAAAAAAATCGTTTTTCCCTCATTTCATGCCAAACCGGGCCGGAACAAGAAGTAAAAGAGATAAAAATAAATAAATAAAAAAATTCTTTCTAGGTACCATTTCTCCTGAACTAAGTTAGAGCGTCCAAAAAAAAAAAATAGTAAAAAAATTCAAAAAATATCATTCTTGAATTATTTTTGGCCAAACCAAGTCGGGACAAAACGAACAAGTGATAAAAAATTTTTTCGTACTGGGTACAGTTTCTACCTTATCCGTGTTAGAGCATTGTCCAAAAAATTCAAAAAAATTAAATACACCATTCTACCCTCATTTCATGCCATACCGAGCTAAGAGAAGAAGAAAAAGAGATTAAAAATAAAAAAAAAAAAAAAAAAAAAATCGTTTTGGGTACCATTTCTCCCGACCCGAGCTAGAGCTTTCCAAAGAAAATAGTAAAAAAAATTCAAAAAATTAAAAAACGTCATTCCTGTTTTATTTATGGAAAAACATGACACGGATAGGCCGAGAAAGTGATAAAAAGTTTATCGTTCCGTGTACGGTTTCTACCTGATCTGTGTTAGAGCATTCTCCAAAAAATTCAAAATTCAAAAAAGTATTAAAATAATTCAAAAAAATTAAAAAAAAAAAATCATTTTTCACTCATTTCATGCCAAATTGGACTGGGACAAGAAGTAAAAGAGATAAAAAAAAAAAAATTCGTTCTGGGTACATTTCTCCCGACCCAAGTTAGAGCGTTCAAAAAAAAAAGAGTAAAAAAATTCAAGAAATTAAAAAACATCATTTTTGAGTTATTTTTGGCCAAACCAGACCGGGATAGGCCGAAAAAGCGATAGATTTTTTTTTGGATCGAGTACAGTTTCTTCCTTATCGATATTAGAACATTCTCCAAAAAATTCAAAAAATATTTAAATAATTCAAAAAAAAAATTAAATACATCATTCTGTCCTCATTTCATGCCAAACTGAGCCAGGAGAGGAAGAAAAAGAGATTAAAAAAGAAAAAATTCTTTCTGCGTACCGTTTCTCCCGATACAAGTTAGAGATTTCAAAAGAAAAAAAAATTCAAAAAATTAATTCTCGCTTTATTTTTGGCCAAACCTGACTAGGAAAGGCCGTAAAAGCGATAAAAAATTTATCTTTCTGAGTGCAGTTTCTACCTTATCCGTGTTAGAGCATTCTTCAAAAAATTGAAAAAATAAAATAAAAAAAATCATTTTTCCCTCATTTCATGCCAAACTGGGCCGGGACAAGAAGTAAAAGAGATAAAAAAAAATTTCGTTCTGGGTACCATTTCTCCCGACCCATGTTAAAGCATTCCAAAAAAAAAAAAGTAAAAAAATTCAAGAAATTAAAAAACCTCATTCTTGAGTTATTTTCGGCCAAACCAGACCGGGATAGGCCGAAAAAGCGATAAAATTTTTTTTGGACCGAGTACAGTTTCTTCCTTATCTGTGTTAGAACATTCTCCAAAAAATTCAAAAAATATTAAAATAATTCAAAAAAATTAAATACATCATCCTGTCCTCATTTCGTGCCAAACTGAGCCAGGAAAGGAAGAAAACGAGATAATAAAAAAAAAAATTTCTTTCTGCGTACCGTTTCTCCCGACACAAGTTAGAGATTTCCAAAGAAAAAAGAAAAAAAATTCAAAAAATTAAAAAAAGTCATTCTCGCTTTATTTCTGGCCAAACCAGACCTAGAAAGGTTGTAAAAGCGATTAAAAATTTATTGTTTTGAGTGTGGTTTCTACCTTATCCGTGTTAGAGTATTCTCCAAAAAATTCAAAAAAATAAAAATAAAAAAGTCATTTTTCCCTCATTTCATGCCAAACTGGGCCGGGACAAGAAGTAAAAGAGATAAAAAAAAAATTTCGTTCTGGGTACCATTTCTCCTGACCCATGTTAGAGCATTCCAAAAAAGATAGTAAAAAAATTCAAGAAATTAAAAAACATCATTCTAGAGTTATTTTGGCCAAACCAGACCGGGATAGTACAAAAAAGCGATAAATTTTTTTTCGTATCGAGTACAGTTTCTACCTTATCCATGTTAGAGCATTCTCCAAAAAATTCAAAAAAAATATTAAAATAATTCATAAAAATAAAAAAAAAAATTTTCTGCCCACATTTCATGCCAAACAGGGCCAGGACAAGAAGAGAAAGAGATAAAAAAAAATTTTCGTTCCGTATACCATTTCTCCCGACCCAAGTTAGAGCTTTTAAAAAAAAATAGTAAAAAAATTCAAAAAATTAAAAAACATGATTCTCGCTTTATTTCTGGCCAAACCGGACCTGGGTTATCCGAAAAAGTGATAAAAAAATTTTCGTACCAAGTACGGTTTCAACCTTATCTGTGTTAGAGCATTTTCCAAAAAATTCAAAAAAAATATTTAAAAATTTTAAAACGTCATTCTACCCTCATTTCATGCGAAACTAGGTCAGGAATTAAGAAAAAGAGATTAAAAAAAATTTCGTACTGGGTACCGTTTCACCCGACCCAAGTTAGAGATTTCCAATGAAAATAGTAAAAAAAATTCAAAAAATTAAAAAAACTTCATTCTTGCCTTATTTAAGGCCAAACCGGATCAGGATAGGCCGAAAAAGTGATAAAAAATTTATCGTTCCAAGTACGGTTTCTACCTTATCTATGTTAGAGCATTCTCCAAAAAATTTTTAAAAAAAATTTAAATTAATTCATAAATTTTAGAAACATCATTCTACCCTCATTTCATGCAAAATCGGGCCGTGACAAAAAGAAACAGAGAAAAAAAAATTTTCGTTTCGGGCACCGTTTCTCCTGACCCAAGTTAGAGATTTCCAAAGAAAATAGTAAAAAAATTCAAAAAATTAAAAACTGTCATTCTTGCTTTATTTCTGGCCAGACCGGACCAGAATAGGCCGAAAAAGCAATAAATTTTTTTTTGTTACGAGTACGGTTTCTACCTTATCCGTGTTAGAGCATCCTCTAAAAAATTCAAAAAAGAATATTAAAATAATACAAAAAAATAAAAAAATCGTTTTTCCCTCATTTCATGCCAAACCGGGTCGGGACAAGAAGTAAAAGAGATAAAAAAAAAAAAAAAAAAAAAAAAAAAAAAAAAAAAAAAAAAATTTCTTTCTGGGTACCATTTCTCCTGAACCAAGTTAGAGTGTCCAAAAAAAAAAAAGTAAAAAAATTCAAAAATATCATTTTTGAATTATTTTTGGCCAAACCAAGCCAGGATAGTACGAAAAAGTGATAAACTTTTTTTTTTTTTTGGTGCCGAGTACAGTTTTTACCTTATCCGTGTTAGAGCATTGTCCAAAAAATTCAAAAAAATTAAATATATCATTCTGCCCTCATTTCATGCCAAACTAAGCCAGGAGAAGAAGAAAAAGAGATAAAAAAAATTTCATTCCGAGTACCATTTCTCCCAACCCAAGTTAGAGCTTTCCAAAAAAAAAAGTAAAAAAATTAAAAAAATTAAAAAAATATTATTTTCGCTTTTTTTCTTGCCACACCGGACTAGGATAGGCCGAGAAAGCGATAAAAAATTTTTCGGACCGAGTATAGTTTCTACCTTATCCGTGTTAGAGCATTCTCCAAAAAATTAAAAAAAAAATATTAAAATAATTCAAAAAAATTAAATACATCATTCTGCCCTCATTTCATACCAAACCGAGCCAGGAGAAGAAGAAAAAGTAATAAAAAAAATTTCGTTTCGGGTACCGTTTCTCCCGACCCAAGTTAGAGATTTCCAAAGAAAATAGTAAAAAAATTCAAAAAATTAAAAAAAACATCATTCTCGCTTTATTTATGGAAAAACAGGACATGGATAGGCCGAAAAAGCGATAAAAAATTTATCGTTCCGTGTACGGTTTCTACCTTATCGGTGTTAGAGCATTCTCCAAAAAATTCAAAAAAGAAATATTAAAATAATTCAAAAAATTAAAAAAATCATTTTCCCCTCATTTCATGCCAAATCGGGCCGGGACAAGAAGTAAAAGAGATAAAAATAAAAAATAAAAAAATAATTCGTTCTAGGTACTATTTCTTTCGACCCAAGTTAGAGCATTCCAAAAAAAAAAAATAGTAAAAAAATTCAAGAAATTAAAAAACATCATTCTTGAGTTATTTTTGGCCAAACCAGACCGGGATAGATCAAAAAAGTGAGAAAAAAAATTTTCAGACCGAGTACAGTTTCTACCTTATCAGTGTTAGAACATTCTCCAAAAAATTCATAAAAAATATTAAAATAATTTTAAAAAATTAAATACATCATTCTGCCGTCATGTCATGTCGAACCGATCTAGGAGAAGAAGAAAAAGAGATTAAAAAAAAAAAAAAATCGTTCCGGTTCAGTTTCTCTTGACCCAAGTTAGAGATTTCCAAAGAAAATAGAAAAAAATTCAAAAAATTAAAAAAAAAAACGTCATTCTCGCTTTATTTTTGGCCAAACTGGACCAGGATGGGCCGAAAAAGCGCTAAAAATTTATTGTTCCAAGTACGGTTTCTACCTTATTTGTGTTAGAGCATTCTCTAAAAAATTCAAAAAAAAAATTCAAAAAAATTAAAAAAATCATTTTTCCCTCATTTCATGCCAAACTGGGTTCGAACAAGAAGTAAAAGAGATAAAAAAAAATTTGGTTCTAGGTACCATTTCTCCCGACCCAAGTTAGAGTGTTCCAAAAAAAATGGTAAAATAATTCAAGAAATTAAAAAACATCATTCTTGAGTTATTTTTGGCCAAACCAGACCGGGATAGTCTAAAAAAGCGATAAAAACTTTTTCGTATTGAGTACAGTTTCTATCTATCCGTGTTAGAGCATTGTCCAAAAAATTCAAAAAAAAAAAAATTAAAATAATTCGTAAAAATTAAAAAAAAAATTGTTCTGCCCACATTTCATGCCAAACAGGGTCGGGACAAGAAGAAAAAGAGATTAAAAAAAAAAAAAAATCGTTCCGTATACCGTTTCTCCCGACCCAAGTTAGAGCTTTCCAAAAAAAATAGTAAAAAAGTTCAAAAAATTAAAAAACATGATTCTCGCTTTATTTCTGGCCAAACCGGACCTGGATTAGATGAAAACATGATAAAAAATTTATCGTACTGAGTACGGTTTCTACCATATCCGTGTTAGAGCATTCTCCAAAAAATTCAAAAAAAATATTAAAATAATTCAAAAAAATAAAAAACATCATTTTGTCCTCATTTCATGCCAAACTGGGTCGGAAAAAGAAGAAAAAGAGATTAAAAAAAAAATTTTGTTCTGGGTACCATTTCTCCAGACCCAAGTTAGAGCGTTCAAAAAAAAAAAAAAAGTGAAAAAAAATCATTTTTGAGTTATTTTTGGCCAAACCAGACCAGGATAGGCCGAGAAAGCATTAAAAAAAATTTCAGACTGAGTATAGTTTCTTCCTTATCGGTGTTAGAACATTCTACAAAAAAATTCAAAAAAAATATTAAAATAATTCAAAAAAAATTAAATACATCATTCTACCCTCATTTCATGCCAAACTGAGCCAGGAGAAGAAGAAAAAGAGATAAAAAAAAAAAAAAAAAAAGTTCGTTCCGAGTACCGTTTTTCCCAACCCAAGTTAGAGATTTCCAAAGAAAATAGAAAAAATATTCAAACAATTAAAAAACGTCATTCTCGCTTTATTTCTAGCCAAACTAGACCAGGATAGGCCGAAAAAGTGATAAAAAATTTATCATTTTGAGTACAGTTTCTACCTTATCCGTGTTAGAGCATTCTCCAAAAAATTCAAAAAAAAAATTAAAATAATTCAAAAAAAGTAAAAAAAAAAAAAAAAAAATACTAAAGTAATTCAAAAAAAGTAAAAAAAAAATATTAAAATTGCTCATTTACTCACGTGGATTCATATCGGCCATGCTCATTTAATCCTATCCATATTTTTCGAGATTCAATTCGACCGTGCTCGGTTAATCTCGCACGGATTCAATTCTACCTTTCTAGTGTAATACTAGCTATCCTTTTCGAGATTCAAGTCGATACTACTCATTTAATATTTCATGGATTCAATTTGGTCACGCTTGTTTAATCCAATCTATCTTTTTCGAGATTCAATTCGACTGTCCACGTTTAATCTCACGCAGCTTCAATTCTGTCAGTTTCGTTTAATCCTATCTATCTTTTCGAGATTCAATTCGACAGTGCCCGTTTAATATCTCGCCAATTCAATTCGGCCATGCTCCTTTAATCCTATCTATCTTTTCTAGATTCAATTCGACCGTGTTCGTTTAATTTGACGCGTATTCAAATCCCCCATGCTCCTTTACCCCAATCAATCTTCTTTGAGATTCAATTCGGTTAGGCTTGTTTAATCTCATGTGGATTCAATTCAGCCATGCTCGTTTAATGCTATCTATCTTTCTCGAGATTCAATTTGAACGTGCTCGTTTAGTCTCACGTGGATTCATTTCGCCCATGTTCATTTAATCCTATCTATCTTTTTCGAGATTCAATTTGACTGTGCCCGTTTACTCACGTGGATTCATTTTGGCCATGCTCATTTAATCCTATCTATCATTTTCGAGATTCAATTCGACCGTGCTCGTTTAATCTCACACGCATTCAATTCCCCCATGCTCCTTT
Organism: Quercus glauca; assembly: GCA_023736055.1. NCBI lineage: Eukaryota > Viridiplantae > Streptophyta > Magnoliopsida > Fagales > Fagaceae > Quercus > Quercus glauca. The sequence continues at coordinate 42,367,437 of CM043322.1, read as the reverse complement.
AACCCAATCTATCTTTTTCGACATTCAATTTAGCCTCTATCTTTTCTGAGATTCAATTTGACCTTGCCTGTTTAGTCTCACGCGGATTGAATTCGGCCATGCTCGTTTAATGCTATCTATCTTTTTTGAGATTCAATTCGACCATGCTTGTTTAGTCTCATACGGAATCAATTCTGCCTTGCTAGTTTAATACTAGCTATCCTTTTCGAGATTCAAGTTGATACTACTCGTTTAATATTGCAAGGATTCAATTTGGTCATGCTCGTTTAATCCAATCTATCTTTTTTGAGATTCAATTCGACCGTCCATGTTTAATCTCACGCGGCTTCAATTCGGTCAGCTCCGTTTAATCCTATCTATCTTTTCGAGATTCAATTCGATCGTGCTCGTTTAGTATATCGCGAATTCAATTCGGCCATACCCGTTTAATCCTATCTATCTTTTTCGTAATTCAATTCAAACGGACTCGTTTAATCTCATGCAGATTCAATTTAGCCATGCTCGATTAATGCTATCTATCTTTTTCGAGATTCAATTTGATCGTGCTCGTTTAGTCTCACACGGATTCATTTCGCCCTGCTCGTTGAATCCTATCTATCTTTTTCGAGATTCAACTTGACCATGCTCGTTTAGTCACGTGGATTGATTTCGGCTATGCTTATTTAATCCTATCTATCTTTTTTGAGATTTAATTTGACCGTGCTCGTTTAATCTCACGCGTATTCAATTCGCCCATGCTCATTTAATCAAATCTATCTTTTTCAAGATTCAATTCGACCATGCTCATTTAATCTCAAGCGGATTCAATTCTGCCATTCTCCTTTAATCCTATCTATCTTTTTCGACGGGGGGTTTATGGGCCATATGAGGTCAAGCCCCCAGGTGTGAAAAGGCCATGGTATTGTCATATGCTACAACACATTTGGGTGAGTATGAATTACATCTCCAAGGACTTGGCAGGCATGATAGGTTTTGACCAGCTTCTCGGAGTCTCTCTTCATTGTTGGCCAATAGTATCCCAACAGTAGCAACTGTTTGTAGAGCCTTCTCTTTCTTGGGTGGCTTCCACAATCACTGAAATGGACCTCCCTGACTACTTCCCTAGCTTTCCTCAGCCCCAGGCATCTTAGGGGATCCCCGCTGTATTCTCTTTTGAACAGGATCCCGTTCTGTGAGAAGTACCTGACTGCAAGTTTTCTGAGCTGGTAGGCCAGCGTCCTGTTAGTTGGTAGGATCCTTTGAGCCAAATGTTCTATGAAGGGAGTTCTCCAATCTTCTGTACCAAATACAGCATAGCTTTCCTCCTTTTCCATCGAGTGTTGACATTCTTGACATTTTTTTTGTATAGCTGCTGCCTCTTTGTTCATATTAGGCCAGTAGTACCCTATGCGTTGCATTCTTCTATACCGGCTGATCTTTTCTGCAGTCCCGCAGGCTTGGGCATGTAACTCTTCCAATCTCAATTTTCCTTCCTTTTCATTAATACACCTGGACAGAATCCCTCCGGGTAGCCTCCTGTATAATTCCCCTTCTATCAGAGTGCAGTCTTTCAGCTCTTTGATACTTCCTCCGGGTCCTTCCTCTTTCATTTTTCCTTTGACCTCGCTCCTCTAATCCCATTGCTTGGACTCTTCATGGGACATCTTTTTGAGGATTTTGATAATAGAATGTTCCTGCTTTCTTATTCTTATCAGCGTGTCCCTTCCTTTAAGTGGTACTTGGGATCCCAGGGTGGTGAGCGCGTCAGCAAACCTGTTCTCACTCCTCTGGGTGTATTCTATGCTAAAGGTGTGGAATTCCTGCTCCAGCCTTTGCCCCTAAGTCTTGTAGGCTGCTAAACTTTGTTCTCTTAGCGCAAAGTCACATTTCACCTGGAAAACTACAAGATTGGAGTCTCCCAATACTCTCATATGCTTTACTCCTATACTGAGTGCTATAGTTAACCCGGTTAAGTATGCCTCCTCATATTCAGCTGCATTATTAGAACAGGAGAACCCAAGCTTGAAAGACAAAGGTATGGTATCCTTATCTTCATAGCTTAGTACAACTCCCACTCCATTTGAGGTCGTTGTAGTTGATCCATCGAATCTCATTGTCCATTTCTTTCTTGGGATCTCTGCTACTGCTACCTTACTCGGGATCTCTTCACTCGGTGAACTTTCTTCCTCTCCTGGGAACTATGCAAGTAGATTTGCTATGGCCTGACTTTTGACAGCCTTGAGAGTCCTGAGGTCTATGTCATATTGAGAGAGCGAAACCAGCCACTGTGTCATTCTTCCTGTTAGGAGGGGTTGGTGTAGGAGTGCTTTTATGGGGTGAGACGTAGTTACTAGAAGGATCTGGTGAGCTGAGAAATATCTCTTCAGCCTATGGGATGCGTAGATAACCACTAGGCAGGCTCTTTTTATCCTGGGGTATCTGGTCTCAGCATCTTTGAGTGTTCTGCTTACATAGTAAACAGGCTGTTCATTCCCATCATTATCTTCCTGTGCCAACAGGGCTCCTATTGCTTGAGTATTTGATGCTAAGTACAGCAACAGGGGTCGCCCACGTACTGGTGCTTAAAGAGTTGGCAAATGATTCATAATCTGCTGAATCCATTAGAAGGCTTCCTGTTGCTTCGTTCCCCAGGTGAACTCGGTTCCTTTTGTCAATAGTTTGGATAAACCACTTGTGACTGATGTCACGCCCCAAACCCCAAAGGGTCCAAAACATAAGAAATACATCTCAAAGTACCTACAGATTTTTTTTTCTTCCTTTTTGACAATTCAATCCACAAAAATCATATCAAGTACCAACATCAAGAATTATCATAATGATTCCATTGAATATACTCTCAAAGTAAATCAGAGCTTTAAGCAATAATTACAAGGACCAATGGCCACAAAAGAATAGAGGTCTGAATAATTAATTACATATCATCAGCTTGTCCCATCAGTGGAAATAACGTCACAACCACTATAATATACAAAAGAATGAGTCAACCCTATTCTAAGACGTACACCATCTAATATACCCATTACAAAAGTTCATCCTCCATCAGTAGTTAGTCTAACTACTGTTAGCCACCAAAAAGCTGTCTCAAAAGACTGTTGCCTACTCTGAAAAGTTTATAAAATAATGAGATGAGACAGAGCCCAGTAAGTAGCATAATTAATGGGAGTGGTGGAAATGCAAGTTTCATAACAATGAACATTTTACAGACATGCTAAAATTTGGGAATTTCCATTTGAATTCTGCAAAATAAATTTCCTTAACATCATGACAAGAATGATAGACATATTGTAGCACCAAACTTCCCAAAGTAATTATGAAACTACATATTATTCATTGTGAGCCATAAAATATCCAATACCATTTCAAATCCAGAAATCTCACCCAAGGCCACATGACAAGGTTGTCACACAGACGGGTCATCACAAAGACGGGTCATCACACAGACTGTGGGTCGTCACACAAACGGGTCATCACACAGATGGGTAATCAACAATATCATGGCACAATGACAAAACCATGTCAAAAGCTCACAAGTTAATGTATTTAAAATACATAGTTCACTTCCAAGTAGTTTCATAAAATATTTCAATAACCAAATAGCCACAATATTCTCAAAGTCCTTTAAACTATTTCTTGTCATAAGTATTTTGCGAGAATTTCCCAAATAATACAAGTTAAGATAAAACATCTTTAGAATTTGCAAATAATGCAATAAATTTATAAAATCCATTCCCAAGAATTTTATAAAAGGTGCTTATCTTTTCCACACTAACAAATTATGCAATTCCCCATATGCAATAAGAATATGCACTTTCATATATAATCATAAATAGTAGGGTCACAATACAACACCTTTTTGTTTTAGAAAAACATAGTTCCACCATTAATTTTCCAAAATGTGTTTAACCTAAAAACAAAGTTTATACAACACGATTATTATCCAAAAATCCCATTAAAAAAAAATTACCTTGCAACCTGCAAAAAGCTTAGTTCCAAAACTCCAAAGGAGATTAGTTAGAACCTAAACAATACCAAACAAACCTATCACAATAAGCATAAAGCTTGACATTTTATCTAGTTATGAATTATAAATCGCTAGATAAGAAATTAATTAGGTAAGCCTAAGTACTTAACCTCACAAATAATGTATTTCACTTCCAAAGTTTATCAACAATTTCATTTACAAGGCTTAGACTCCAATTTAAAATCATATCATTCAAAGCTTTTTCTTTACCATAAGAGATCCCAACACTTTATGAATTTCTTCCTCAACATACATATCATTTTCAAGAGACCCACAAAACAACATATATAACCATATCCACCATTACAAACCCTAAATGTAAATCCTCCACTAGCTCCAAATAAACAATAAAAATTAGATTCATCAATTGTTTCACATTAGAAAGTCAAAACCACCAAATCTTTACTATAGGTAAATCTCAAATGGCTACCATTGTACAAAATCCACAACCATTCACCCAAATAGGTCCACCAAAGCAAAACCCATAAACATTATCACAAGAATATCACTTTCAAAACTTAGATTACAAAAAAAAAACCTCTAGCAAAATATGAAAACCCACAAAAAGTATAAAAGCTCTTACCTTAAATAAGATGAGATGTAGGAGCTTAAGAGGTTTTTATGGAGCTTTTTCCCCGGAAGATAATGGTGGAGGCGGTGGAGTGATGTACTGGTGGGAGAGTGAGGGAGTGTGAGAGAGGATTGTGGGTGTTTAAGACAAAATGAAAAAGAAAAAGAGAGCAAAGTGAGAAGAGAGGAGAGCCAGCTAGCCAAAGGGGAGAAATTTTGAGAGAAAGGAGTGGTGGGGAATTAAAAGGTAGGTGGGTGGGGCTCACGTGAGTCAAAAATCTGACGACCTTTTTTTTTTTTTTTTTGACTTGGGCTAGGGCTGGGGCGTTACAACTGAAGCCAGCCCTGGCACAAATCTCCTAATATAGGAGACCCTCCCTAGGAAACCTTTGAGCTCCCTTATGGTTGTTGGTCTTTTTATTGTAGCAATGGCTGTGGCTTTGGCTGGATCTATACTTATGGTCCTGTGATGTACTAGGAATCCAAGGAACTTTCCAGCAGACACCCTGAAGGCACATTTTTTGGGGTTCATGCATAGTTTATACTTCATGCACCTTTCAAAGACTTGTTCAAGTACTTGAAGGTGTCTTGTCCTAGTTTTTGATTTGACCACAATATCATCCATATAGTCTTCTATCTCCTTATGCATCATGTCATGGAAGATAGCCATCATGGTTCGCTGGTACATGGCCCCTGCATTTTTTAGGCCAAATGGCATCACAGTGTAATAAAAATTCCCAATTGGAGTTCTGTATGCTGTCTTTTCTGCATCTTTGGTAGCCATGCGAATTTGATTGTATCCACTATACTCATCCATAAATGAGAAAATAGAACTTCCGGCAGCTGAATCTACAAGGAGGTCAATATTAGGTAGAGGGAATTCATCCTTTGGACATGCCTTATTCAGGTTGCGAAAGTCCACACAGCAACAGATTTGGCCATTCTTTTTCTTCACAGGTACTATATTGGAAAGCCATTTGGGATGTTGAATGGGCTTGATAAAACTAGCTGATGTGAACCCCGCCAAGAATAACGAGACCCAACAACGAAAAGGAACCCAAGATCGTTCTATGGACAGATTCGAAGGGAAGACCTCGACCCGTTGTTTATGACAAACAAGAACCTTGGTATAAGGAAGACGCCACAAACGGTAATGGAAACTCCGTTTGATAAGTCAAGATGAACGCCACGGGAAATCCCGATAAGTTCGAATAGTTCTTTAAAGAACCAAAGAGAATAAACCTCACAAGTTTTATGAATATTCAATTATGTCTTCTCCAAAAACGTTTACAGACTTAGGAGCCTATTTAAGAGCTCTATAAAACTTGACAGACAAGAAAATATATTCTAAAAAAACTCCTAATTGATACCTAACCATATCAGGAATCAAATTTGACCTAAAAAGTATTAAATGCACCTAAAAACAAGGAAATAAATCACCTAAACCTAAAATAACGTTTTTTTTTCAAAAAAATACCAAAAATAATAAATTGCAATAATTAATTAGTAAATTGTGTCGTGCATCACGATCCTTCTAGAATAGGCCCAAAATATTTCTTGCCAATTCTTAGCCTTGACCGGATCCTTCTAGAACTTGAATCAAGGTGACGATTCTTTGATGCCCACGTGGATCAAGCTCAATGGGCCTCCATGAATTTGCTTGAGCCCATAACTCTTGGATGAGTCCGTTGAGTACATCCTTGAACTTCTTTGCTTGTGCTCTCGAAACCGGTCCAATTGGTACTTGAACGAGATCCTTCGAAGCGGTGCCTTGATCTCCATCATTCCCCTCCTCTTGAAAAGGATTTGCCCTCAAATCATCACCTACATCAAAAGGACTTAAATCAGTAACATTAAAAGTGGCACTTACATTGTACTCACCAGGTAAATCTAGCTTGTAAGCGTTGTCATTGATACGCCCGAGGACTTGGAAAGGACCATCTCCTCTTGGGAGCAATTTGGAACGTCTTTTCGCCGGGAATCTTTCTGTTCTCATATGCAGCCAAACCCAATCTCCAGGTTCAAAAACCAGTTTGCGACGTCCCTTGTTCGCTTGTGTGGCATATTGCTCCGTTCTACGTTCAATGTTGAGTCTTGCTTTCTCATGAATCTGCTTCACAAAATCAGCTTTCTTTTTGCCATCTAAATTAATGTGCTCCGTCAAAGGTAAAGGAGATAAATCCAATGGAGTTAAAGGATTAAACCCATACACAATTTCAAATGGCGAAAATTTGGTAGCAGAATGAACAGCTCTATTATATGCAAACTCAACATGTGGTAAACATTCTTCCCATGTCTTGATGTTCTTTCTAATGATTGCCCTCAATAGAGTAGACAAAGTCCTATTTACTACTTCAGTTTGACCATCAGTTTGTGGATGACAAGTAGTGGAAAACAATAGCTTAGTACCTAGCTTACACCACAAAGTCTTCCAAAAATAGCTCAAGAACTTAGCATCTCTATCTGAAACAATTGTCCTAGGCATGCCATGTAATCTCACAATCTCTCTAAAGAACAAATCAGCAACATGTGAAGCGTCATCCGTTTTGTGACATGGAATAAAATGTGCCATTTTAGAAAATCTATCCACGACCACAAAAATTGAATCTCTTCCATGTTTAGTCCTAGGCAATCCTAACACAAAATCCATTGAAATATCAATCCAAGGCTCACTAGGAATTGGTAAAGGAGTATACAAACCGTTGGGCTGCACTTTGGATTTAGCTTGCTTACATATGACACATCTACCACAAATCCGTTCGACATCTCGTTTCATGTGAGGCCAATAGAAGTGTTCCTGCAAAATAGCTAAAGTCTTTGCAACTCCAAAATGTCCCATTAATCCCCCACCATGTGATTCCTGCACTAATAACTCCCTCATAGAACAATTAGGCACGCATAGCTTATTTTCTCGAAATAGGAATCCATCAAGCCTAAAGAACTTACCAGAGGCGATTTTCTCACAAGCTCGATATTCCTCACAAAATTCGTGGTCTTCAGCATATAATTCTTTAATGTGTTCAAAACCAAGCAATTTTGCATTAAGTGTGGAGAGTAAGGCATACCTGCGAGAAAGTGCATCGGCGACTACATTCTCCTTACCTTGCTTGTACCGAATGACGTATGGAAACGTCTCTATGAACTCCACCCATCGCGCATGCCTTTTGTTTAGCTTGTGTTGGCCCTTCAAGTGTTTCAAGGACTCATGATCGGTGTGAATCACGAACTCCTTAGGCCATAGGTAGTGCTGCCACGTCTCTAAAGCTCAAACCAATGCATACAACTCCTTGTCATAAGTTGGGTAGTTTAAGGCTGCCCCATTGAGTTTCTCACTGAAGTAAGCAATTGGTCGTCCTTCTTGCATAAGAACGGCGCCTATACCAATACCTGAAGCATCACATTCAATTTCAAACGTTTTAGAAAAGTTAGGTAAAGACAACAAAGGCGTGTTAGTCAACTTCTCTTTGATTAATTGAAATGCCTTCTCTTGTTCTTCTCCCCACCGAAACCCAACGTTCTTCTTGATCACTTCGGTAAGCGGTGCGGCTAAGCTACTGAAGTCCTTCATGAACCGCCGGTAGAAACTAGCAAGTCCATGAAAACTATGAACATTAGCTACACTTGTGGGGCTCGGCCATTCTTGGATTGCACGTACCTTCTCTTCATCAACCTGTATACCTTGTGCACTAACAACAAATCCCAAAAATACAAGCTTATCGGTGTAAAAAGTGCACTTCTTTAAATTAGCAAACAACCTTTCTTTCCTTAGCACATCTAAAACGAACTTCAAATGCACTACATGATCGTCTATGTTTTTGCTATAAATAAGTATATCATCAAAATAGACAACAACAAATCTGCCTATAAATGCACGCAAAACATGGTTCATAAGTCTCATAAAGGTGCTCGAAGCATTAGTCAAACCAAAAGGCATAACTAACCATTCATACAAACCATATTTTGTTTTGAAGGCAGTTTTCCATTCATCTCTTTCTTTTATCCTAATTTGATGATAACCACTTTTTAAGTCAATCTTAGAAAATATGCAAGAACCATACAGCTCATCTAACATATCATCTAGGCATGGGATAGGGTGACGATACTTTACCGTTATGTTGTTGATGACTCGGCAATCAACGCACATTCTCCACGTCCCATCCTTCTTAGGCACAAGTAAGACCGGAACCGCACATGGGCTCATGCTCTCCCTCACGTGCCCTTTCTCCAACAATTCACTTACCTGCCGTTGAAGCTCCTTTGTCTCCTCGGGATTGCTCCTATAAGCTGGTCGGTTTGGAATGGTTGCACCGAGAACAAAATCAATTTGATGTTTAATCCCTCGGATTGGAGGTAACCCATGTGGTGTTTCCTCGGGGAAGACATCCTCGTACTCCTGCAAAAGAGAAACAATAGAACTAGGCAAAGCAAGGTCAAGTTCGTTAGTGTTTAAAAGTGCCTCTTTGTACAAAAGTACAATCATCGGCTGATTTGAAAACATTGCTCGCTTAATCTCACTCACTTTTGCATAGAAATTCTTTTGTTTTCTCTCTGATTTTCTCTCAAGGGCCGAACTTTGATTTTCTTTTTCTCTCTCATTTTTCTCGGCCTCTCTCTAATTTTCACTCTTTTTCTTTTGCTCACTCTCTTTCTTTTGATCACTCTCCTTTTGTAATCTCACTTGATCCTCGTATACTTGCTGCGGTGTCAATGGTACAAGAGTGATTGATCGTTGATTAAGTACAAAAGAGTACTTGTTTGTAAAGCCATCATGCTTCACTTGCCTATCGAACTGCCATGGACGCCCTAGCAATAAGTGTCCCGCTTGCATCGGTACTACATCACACAACACTTCATCTTCGTATTTACCGATTCGAAATGCAACTAACACTTGCTTGTTCACCCTTATCTCACCACTATCATTTAGCCATTGCAACTTGTATGGCCTAGGGTGCTTTACCATGGGCAATCCCAATTTCTCTACCATAATTGTGCTTGTAACATTAGTACAACTACCACCATCAATAATCACACTACATACCTTGTCTTTAACGTAGCACCTAGTGTGAAAGATATTCTCCCGCTGTACTTCATCAACTCCTTTTACTTGCAAGCTCAATGCTCTCCTTGCCACCAATGTCAATGCGTCAGGGGCTAAATACTCCTCCTTGGAAACATCCTCCAATGGCGGCATGTCGTCAGTGTCGGAATCTTCATCATCGGTCACAATTTCACCTTTGGCTTGCAACACCATGACTTGCTTGTTTGGACATTGACTTGCTATGTGGCCCCTGCCTTGACATCTAAAACATTTAATATCACGATTCCTAGAGGTAGAGGCTTCGGTTTTACCTTGAGGAACGTGGCTGGTGGTCGCGGACTTGGGCTCGGGTTTGGGCGTTTGTGACTTGTCCAATGGCTTGGCATGACTTGATTTCCAAGAGGTAGAACTAAAGTTATGGCCTGCACGTGTCCCACTCCCTCTCTTGAGTTGTTGTTCCACTTTGATAGCCATATGCACCATATCTTCCAATTCCACATAATGCTGCATCTCTACCTTATCATGGATCTCCCGGTTTAAGCCAAGTAAAAATCTAGCCATTGTAGCCTCCCGATCCTCCTCCACATTAGCGCGGATCATAGCAATCTCCATCTCCTTGTAGTAATCCTCTACGCTTCGACTCCCTTGTCTAAGACCTTGTAGCTTTTTGTACAACTCTCGGTAGTAGTAACTTGGAACGAACCGCTTTCTCATCACTACTTTCATCTCCTCCCATGTGTCTATTGGGTGTTCTCTATTCCGCCTCCTGTTTATCACAAGCTGATCCCACCAAGTAATAGCATATTCAGAAAATTCAATCACAGCTAATTTTACCTTCTTTGCCTCGGAGTAGTTGTGGCAATCAAACACGTACTCCATCTTCTTTTCCCACTCAAGATATGCCTCAGGATCAGATCTACCTTGAAAGGACGGAATTTTCATCTTAATACCACCCAAGTTGTTATCTTCGCGATTCCTAGCTCCTCTATATCTTCCTCCAGGTCTCCTATTGTTAACAATGGAATCTCGATCTTCTTCTTCATCAAAACCAGACCCATAAAGCTCTTCATCCTCCTCCCTCGATGGATATCTTTCCCTTCTACGCAAGTTACGACCTTTTTGTGGTTGCTCCTCACGTCTATTCTCCATTTGATCTATTCGTTCATGAAGCTGCTCCATCTCCATCTTCATCACACGCCTCATCTCACTTATCATGGCCTCCATAAATACCTTCGGATCAACCAATTTTGTTTCATCTTCGGTAATGCTCTTACCACTATCGTGAGACATGTTTTCTGCAAAACAAAGGTTAGAAACAACACAAAAAAAAAGGACCTCACGAATCACTCCCTTTCGTGTTTACGCTCAAGAATGTGGATCACTCTCCACTCGTATTTCACTCAAAATAATATGGCTTTTACCCTCTGATGTTCTCACCACTCTTGCCTTTTTCCCCTCGATAATTCTCTTTCAGTTCTTTTGAAACTAAACAAACAACTCAAAAATTTCCAGCAACAATTTACCAAGAACTAATCAAGGAATTTCAGATTTGAACACAAGGAATATGGAAATTTTCAGAATAGAATTAGAAGGAATATGGCAGTTTGGAATTTTGGAATCACAGATTAGTGAATTTTTTTTTTTTTTTTGGACTCCTTTCTGTCTTCTTCTTTGAGTCTTTTTTTTTTTTAATTTTTTTTTAATTTTTATTTTTTAATTTTTTTTATTATTATTTTTTTTTTTACGATCAGCAACTAGCTTTTGAGAATAATGAAATAAAATTTCGAAATAACTAAGAGATGTGAGACCAGACCAATAGTTTAGACATCAACAAGAACAAACAAAGATTGAACAGATAGGGTAAAGGAAATTCAGCTAAGAAGAGATAAATGATGTGGACGGCTAAAGAAGAAACAAAAGAATGAAAGATGTTAAAGGATAGGCAAACCTGAACTAGAAACCGTGCTCTGATACCAAATGATGTGAACCCCGCCAAGAATAACGAGACCCAACAACGAAAAGGAACCCAAGATCGTTCTATGGACAGATTCGAAGGGAAGACCTCAACCCGTTGTTTATGACAAACAAGAACCTTGGTATAAGGAAGACGCCACAAACGGTGATGGAAACTTCGTTTGATAAGTCAAGATGAACGCCACGGGAAATCCCGATAAGTTCGAATAGTTCTTCAAAGAACCAAAGAGAATAAACCTCACAAGTTTTATGAATATTCAATTATGTCTTCTCCAAAAACGTTTACAGACTTAGGAGCCTATTTAAGGGCTCTATAAAACTTGACAGACAAGAAAATATATTCTAAAAAAACTCCTAATTGATACCTAACCATATCAGGAATCAAATTTGACCTAAAAAGCATTAAATGCACCTAAAAACAAGGAAATAAATCACCTAAACCTAAAATAACGTTTTTTTTTCATAAAAATACCAAAAATAATAAATTGCAATAATTAATTAGTAAATTGTGTCGTGCATCACGATCCTTCTAGAATAGGCCCAAAATATTTCTTGCCAATTCTTAGCCTTGACCGGATCCTTCTAGAACTTGAATCAAGGTGACGATTCTTTGATGCCCACGTGGATCATGCTCAATGGGCCTCCACGAATTTGCTTGAGCCCATAACTCTTGGATGAGTCCGTTGAGTACATCCCTGAACTTCTTTGCTTGTGCTCTCGAAACCGGTCCAATTGGTACTTGAACGAGATCCTTCGAAGCGGTGCCTTGATCTCCATCACTAGCTGTTAGCAGCTTCTTGACCTCTTGAGTTATCTGAGCTTCCACATCAGTGTGAAAGACACTGGTTGGTTGGATTACTGGCTTGACTCTTGGGTTCACATTAAGAGAATGAACCACTAATCTTGGGTCTAGACCAAGCATCTCATCATAAGTCCATGTGAATACATCCATGTATCTCTGGAGTAAGGCCACCAATTGCCCCATTTCTTGTGCTGTCAGTTGACCGCTAATGAAAACAGGCTTTTGGGATCCCAGCTCAGCTCCCAAGTTTATTTCTTTTAGTTCCTCCTCAGGTTGAATCTGGGTCCCTTTAACTGGTTCCTCTGGGACTTCTTCTTGAGCCACCGTACATTCTGGTGGTCCGAGACCCTTCTACATGATGCACTTGGGCTCTGTGCACCTTCATAAGCGGTAAATCAAACTTCCTCCGGGTTCCCGTACTACTACACATTCCCGATATCCTGAGGTGCTGGGGTCCCTTTTTTGCCTTTTTCTCTTCAAGAGATTTCTTAGGTCGTGGGTACTTCCTTCTTTTTCTTCCAAGATAGGTGCTCTTGGGGTCCCTAGCATGGGACTTTCGTTGTTTAGTTCTAACTCATCATAGAACATTGTTTCTACAAAATTTACTTCTCATTGGCTGAAAGGGTTATGGTTGGTAGGGATCCTTATGGGCCTTCCATTCAACCTCCCTTTAACACATTGATGGTACGTGGATAGTATAAGGCGGTGCTTATGGAGCTATGGGTATCCCAGCAGTACATAGTAAGACACTTCTGAGTTAATTACATGAAATTTGGTTAGGGCTACTATTGGCCCCACTCTTAAGGCCAACTGTACATATCCTTCAATTGATTCTACTGATCCTCTAAATCTTGTTATCTCCATGGGAGCCCCCAGGATCCTCCTGTCAGCCAGGCCCACGGCTTCTAGGGTACTCAAGGCTATGAGGTTGAGCGATGCCCTTGTGTCCATCAATGCTCTTCTGATTTGGGCACCATTTATGGTGGCCATTAGATAAAGGGGTCTACGGTGGTCTGGTTGCTAGACCTCCATATCCTCATCAATGAAGGTTATGGCATTGGTTGTTTCCAAGAAAGCTCGACTAGCATGTGATTCTGCCGTGAAACATTCCATTTTTGAATCTGCTGCCATACTCATGAGGGACTCTGTGGCCACCCTTCTTGCTTCTGGTCCAAATCCTAGCTGGTTGAATAGTGACTTGAACTTAGGATTCTTCTGGAGGGCCTTGACTGTGCTCGGGTGGAAGGATCCTTCAGATTCTTCTGTTTCTGCTAGGTTTCCATGGACCACTATAGCCACCACCCCCTTTCCCTTGTGATTGGGCAGAGGGTTCCTTTGTACTTTTGGCTCCTTCTAAGTGAGCTCCAGGGTTCCTTCTCTTAACTTCTTTTGAAAGATCCTACGGAGGGTCCAGCAATCCTTGGTGGAATGCTTGACATAATTATGGATTCTGCAGAACAAGGGATTCTTCCTTTCTTCCTCAGTTGGTGGCCTAGACACAGTAAATGGTCTAACAACTCCATCCCTGATCCATTTGTCCAGGACATGATTTAATTCCTCTGCAGTATATGGGATTACCGGTGGTTCTTCGAACACCTTTCTGTCAGGCCTATTTCTTTTTTCTCCTACTGATGCTGTCATGGCTTGGGATGCTGGCATCCTTTTTGTCCTTATTGTTTGTGCTGTCCTTCTAGTTCTCTGCAACAGGTTAGCAAACTGTGTGATGTGCAGATTTTCGAGGCTGAGTCTGTAATCGAAAAGTATGTTGGATATGCAGGTTTCTACGAGTTCTTTTTCTTCATGGTCTTCGTAGCAATCTAGAGACACATTTTCAAACCTTTTGATGAACTGGATGAGATCCTTTCCAGGCCTCTGCCTTACCATTTGAAGGCTTTGGAAAGTGACCTTGTCCTCACCAGGGAAGTATTTTGCACAGAATCTCTCCATCATATCGTCCCAGGTTTTAATGGACCCAGGTCTCAGCGTGGTGTACGAAATATATGCTCAGTTCACTAAGGATTTAGCAAACTCTCTTAGACACAGTTCTTGGTCTCCTGCATAGGGGTTTATGGTGTGAATTAACCTACTCACGTGTTCCACGGCACTCTAATTTCTCCAATCAAAAGGATGGAACTTTGGGGGTTCATATCCCTTGGGGTATGGCTTGCCAAAGAGTTCTGGTGGGAACGGGGGATCCCGAGAAAATTGCTTGGGGAACCTCAAAAGTTTTTCCCTTTCTTGCTCCAGGAGGGCGCTAACGTCCGCCAGCGTTAGGTATTGGGGGTTGGTTCCCCCTCCTACTGCTGATCCTTCCTCTGGCTGAGTTCTTGTTAGGATTAGTGCCCTTAAATCCTATTGAATGATGCTATGTATGATATTAAGTTTGACATTGTGTATGACTTAATATTGTGTTTAATAAATTTGTTTTATTATTATCTGAATTAGTGGTAACTTGAATATTCGGACATTATCATATAATCCATGAGATGCATAGTATTTGATTTATGTGAAGAGTCACAGAAGATATAAATCACAAGTTCTTTGTAAACTCAGAATTATAATTCGTAGTCCGTGATGAAATTGGGTATTTCATCTGCGAAGACTATAACATATCAACTACAATGATTTGTCTTGATCATGGAAGTGGAGACTTCTAGTTGATGTGTTAATATATTTTAAGAGTTAAGGCATATTGAACTGGACCGCTGTGAGATTTATTATTTGCCTAAGGACTGTCAAATGAATAATAAATCTCATAACTTGTATTTGCACGAACTCTTAATCCTAAGAGAATAATGAACCTGATCATGAGATGTAGGTTGCTTTGATATATTAGGAGTGAGATCTATAGTAATGGTCAAAACCTCAGTATGTTGGGCAGTCACATTAAGTGTTGATGGAACATGTATTCTCAAGATGGAATTCATAGTCTCTTAACGGAGATATAAAGTATTCCCTTGAGATAAGTTTAATGAGTTTGTTATTCAGAGAGTTAGGCCTAACCACTTTAGTAAGACTAAAGTATATATTTATGGAATAGGATTTCATAAATATATAATGAATAACATTAAAGGATTAAACCGGGTACTCAAGGATCAAGATGTAGTAATTTACAAAGTGGCAGTCTAAATTAATGACTTTGTATTAGTACGAATATTTTATGAAGGGGTTGCATGTATAATAAAGTCTTGGGATATAATATATAGATAAGACCTAGAGTGCAACTATAATTATATAGTGGTATTAAATATAGTTAATGGTAACTTTGGACTTGTCAAGAGTTGACAGAAAAGCCCAAGGCCCATTGAAACTAGTGTCTTATTGGTCCCTTTTGGTCCCACTCCAAGCCACACACTTAAGCCCAATTGGTAAGGCCCAAAAGGCCAGCCCAATTAGATATATTGGTTAGATACAAAGAGAAAAACGTACAGAATTTTATTGGTAAGAAAAACATCATTGTAATGGTGTATGAGTGAGTGAAAGTCACTCTCTAATAATCCCTTTGTAACCAATTGAGAGACCACACATCTTGGACGTTAGTGGAATTGGAGTGAAGATTAAAAGTATTCCCAAGTGCTTCAATCTTCAGTTTTGGAATTCACCGCTTCAAGGTACGATCTCTTGTTCTCAAATTCTGAAATTTACTTTATGCATGTTATCAATATTGAATGAAGTAGATCCGTTTCAAAACTTACTTTTCCGCTGCATTCACTTTTAAATCCATCAAATGGTATCAGAGCAGTCTTCAATTTCGTATTGTATAACATTGTTTGTGAGTTTTAGAATTAGAGATGATAGTTTCACATTGTTAGAAGATTATGTTTCTTAATTTTCTGCATGTTGTTGAAACTATGTTTTGATGAAGACTGAAATTGATGTGATGATGTTGTTTAAATTTAAATTTAAGTATGTTAAATTGAATCTTAAGGCATTAGCATCAATGAATTTCAGTTTTGACATCAAACTCTATCTGTAATGTTCATATGTTGAATGTTCGTTCATGAAAAACGAAGAAAATTGCCTTAGAAAAATTCTGGAGATTTGAAATTCGCGATTTTCGATCGATCGAAAATCACTTTCGATCGATCGAATGAGACAGTGATCAGATTTTTTAGATCAATTGATTTTCGATTGCTAGTCGATCGATCGAATTTGTTTTTCGATCGATCGAAAGGAAATCGAGTATCAATCGAAAGAGTCAGATGATCAAGTTCGAATTTCTTAATTTTTTCGATCGATCGAGGGGCACTTTCGATTGATCGAAAGAAAGAAAATCAGAAATTTTTCTAAGTGTTTTCACATGTTAAAAGAGTAAGACAGTGTGTAATTAAATTATGCATGTTTTAAAACTAAAAACCTTACTTTTAAAACATCTAGTGGGAGAGAGATACAAGGGTTGTATCTCACGGCCTCCATTGTTGGTTTAAAGTAGTGTGATTAAGCACCTCGCCTTGGCGTATATGCCTTGCTCCCTTCGGAGGGTGTTTGATTCATGGTACTACAGGTTAAACTTCTTAGGGATAGATGAAATGTGTTTTTACACTGAGAACGACCACGCTTTCGTGGAATTACTTGGTTATTTACATTGATTCTAGGCAATGGTGTACACTAGACTAAGTGTAATGTTAACCTCCCTTCGGAGCTATGTCATTATTACTTAGAGGCTGAAGGGAAAACGACAAATTATTTTTGTTTGGTAAGAGTTACCATGACAGCATTAATAGTGAGAAAGTTTCTCACCAAATCATAGTGATTGGTATGACCTCGCTTCCGAGGAATATTAATTGCGGGATTGGGTTGTCGTTGCATATATTATATTATAGTTTTATTAAGGTTCCATACTATATGTTTATATGCTAAATTGATAATGTTCCGTTTATTGATTATATTCATGTTTATTGTTTTCAGATTTAGAACATGGCATCATTTAGTCCACTTGTAACTATTCTTAATCAAAACAAACTGACTGGATTCAACTATGTTGACTGGAAAAGAAACTTGGACATAGTTCTCACTGCTGAAGAGCACAAATATGTGCTTAATAAACCATGTCCTAACTTTCCTTCATTAGATGCTCTTCTTGAGGAAAAACAACGATATGATCGCTGGCAGAAATCTAATGGAATGGCCAAGTGCTACATCCTAGCATCTATCTCAAATGTTCTACAGCATCAAATGCAGGATGTAGAACTAGCTTCAGACATCATGCTAAGTCTGAAGGGGATGTTTGGTGAGCAAGGCCGTTTTGCAAGGTAAGAGACCATGAGGCAAATTTATAATACCAGAATGGCTGAAGGAAGTTCAGTGAGAAAGCATTAACTTACAATGATCTCTAATCTGAATACATTGGAAGTTTTAGGTGCCGATATAGATAGAGAATCCCAAGTGGATATGATACTCCAGTCGCTACCAGAATCATTCAAGGAATTCAAACTAAACTATAATATGAATAAAAAGATTTATACCTTGTCTGAATTAATGAATGAATTGGTAACGGCAGAAGGCATTCTTGGTACTTCCAATGTTGAAGCCAATGTTGGTGAAGCTTCTACTTCTCAACCTAAGTCGAAAGGTAAGGGTAAGAAGAAGAAGAAGAAGGACTTCACAAAACAAGAGGGTAAACAAATTGCCTTAGGGGTTGCTGATAAAGGAAAGAAGATCAAAGGAGAGTGTTTCCATTATGGTGAGAAAGGACATTGGAAGAGGAATTGTCCAGTATTCAAGGCTGCCAAGAATAAAGGGGTTTCAGGAGACCAGAAAGCTTAAAGAAGGGGAGTTGTTTCTTACTTTGGCTGATGGGAGCAGGATTCCAGTTGTAGCTATTGGTGTTTATAGTTTATGTTTTGTATCTAGAGTTTTGATATTAGAAGACTGTTTATATGTACCTAATGTTCGTAGGAATTTAATTTCTGCTACTTACTTAGATAAACATGGATATTGTGTTATCTTGAAAGACAATGTTGTAATAAAGAAGGATAAAGTGTTTATCTGCTCTGGCAATATTGTGAATGGTCTTTATATTTTAACTCCTGATAAGCATGAATTATATAATTCTGAATTAGATAATGACCCTCATGTAAAATCATTAAAGAGAAAGTTTCCTTCTACTAGTGATGCATATCTTTGGCACTTGCGTTTGGGTCATATTAATTCAAATAGGATTCAAAGACTGATCAAAGATGGACTTTTAGAGCCCATGGACTTTGATGAATTTCCAGTTTGTGAATCTTGTTTGAAAGGTAATATTACCAAACGACCTTTTAATGTAAAAGGTAGAAGAGCCTAAGATTTGCTAGAGCTAGTACATTCTGATGTTTGTGGTCCTATGTCAATCCAAGCAAAAGGTGGCTATGAGTATTTCATCACTTTTACTGATGATTACTCAAGATATGGTTATGTGTACCAAATGAGACGGAAGTCTGAAACCTTTGAAAAGTTCAAAAAGTTTAAATCAATTAGGTAAACGCATAAAAGCCATTCGATCTGATCGTGGTGGTGAATACCTTCTTGGGGATTTTAAGGATTACTTATCTCAAAATGGGATTGTATCCCAATTAGCTGCATCTGGTACTCCCCAACAGAATGGTGTAGCAGAAAGAAGGAATAGGACTCTTTTAGAAATGGTTAAGTCCATGATGAGTTACTCAACTTTACCGATTTCCTTTTGGGTTTATGCCTTAAATACAACAATACATCTTTTGAATTTAGTCCCATCAAAATCTGTTCCCAAAACACCCATGGAATTGTGGAGTGGGCGTAAGCCTAGCATGAAATATCTCCACATTTGGGGTTGTCCTGCGCATGTGTTAAAAGGGAAGCCTGATAAATTGGAACCAAAATCAAAAGTGTGTTTGCTTGTAGGTTATCCAAAAGAAACTAGGGGTTATTTATTCTATAGTCATAAAGATAACAAAGTTTTTGTTAGTACAAATGCTAAATTCTTATAAAATGACTATATGAATAATTTTACTCCTAGAAGTAGAGTTGTGTTGGCTGAAATGAATGAACCTGTAAATGAACAACCAATAAATGAAACTAGGGATGATGTGGCTGTATTAGATACACCACAAGATACTACTTATGACATGTCTAGTACTCAGGTGCCTCGTCGTAGTGGGAGAATTGTTCGGCCTCCTATAAGATTCATAGGTTTGGGAGAAACTTATGAAGTTATCTCAGAAGAGGTTGAATCGGATCCCTACACATATGATGAAGCAATAAATGATATAGATGCACATCATTGGGTCCAAGCTATGAAATCTGAATTAGATTCCATGTATTCCAATCAAATTTGGGATCTTGTAAAGGCGTCTAACGGCATTAAACCTGTTGGTTGCAAATGGGTTTACAAGAGAAAGAGAGGGATAGATGGAAAGGTTGAAACCTTTAAAGCAAGGCTAGTGGCGAAAGGGTATACTAAAAAAGAAAGTATTGATTATGATGAAACCTTTTCTCCAATAGCAATGCTTAAATCTATCAGAATTCTCTTATCCATTGCTGCTCATTTTGATTATGAGATTTGGCAAATGGATGTCAAGACTGCATTTCTTAATGGCAATCTTGAAGAGGAAATCTATATGATGCAACCGGAAGGTTTCATAGCAAAGAACCAAGAGCATATGGTATGCAAGTTGCAAAGGTCCATTTATGGACTTAAGCAAGCATCTAGATCATGGAACATCAGATTTGATCAAGCAATCAAGACATTTGGTTTTGAACAAAATCTTGATGAACCATGTGTGTACAAAAGATATCAAGATAAAGTAGTAATGTTCCTAATGCTTTATGTTGATGATATTCTACTCATTGGAAATGATGTAGGGGTAATGTCATCTGTAAAGGTTTGGTTGTCAAGCCAATTTGATATGAAGGACTTGGGTGAAGCTAACTTTATTCTAGGGATCAAGCTTTGGCGAGATCGCAAGAATAAGATGTTAGGCTTATCACAAGCTGGATATATAGATAAGGTTCTAGAACGGTTTAGCATGCAAAACTCCAAGAAAGGATTGCTTCCTTTCAGACATGGAGTTCCTCTGTCTAATGACCAAAGGCCTAAGACTCAAGAGGAAGAAGATATGATGAGACAAGTTCCTTATGCTTCTGCAATAGGAAGTCTCATGTATGCCATGCTTTGTATTAGACCAGATATCTGCTATTCAGTTGGCATGGTCAGCCAATATCAATCAAATCCAGGACCAAAACATTGGCAAGTTGTAAAGCATATTCTCAAGTATCTACGGAGAACGAGAGATTATATGCTTGTTTACCATTGTGAGGATTTGATTCCCATTGGCTATACAGATTCAGATTTTCAATCGGATCTAGATTTCAGAAAATCCACTTCAGGATGTGTTTTCACCTTGGGAGGTGGAGCCATTAGTTGGCGGAGTATTAAGCAATCTTGTATTGCAGACTCCACCATGGAGGCAGAATATGTTGCTGCTTGTGAAGTAGCAAAGGAAGCTGTATGGCTCAAGAAATTCCTTTCTGACCTTGGTGTGATAAGAATGGAGCAAGTTCCAATCACATTGTTTTGTGATAACAGTGGAGCAGTTGCACAATCTAAAGATCCAAGGAATCACAAGAAAGGAAAGCACATTGAGAGGAAGTACCATATCATTCGAGATATTGTTGCTCGTGGAGATGTGGTAGTAGCAAAGATTGAAAGTGCAAACAATCTGGCAGATCTATTTACTAAAGCCTTGTCTCAAAGGACTTTCGATTCACATTTGGAGGGAATGGGAGTTAGATTAGTGCACAATAGTCTTTAGGGCAAGTGGGAGAATGTTAGGATTAGTGCCCTTAAATCCTATTGAATGATGCTATGTATGATATTAAGTTTGACATTGTGTATGACTTAATATTGTGTTTAATAAATTTGTTTTATTATTATCTGAATTAGTGGTAACTTGAATATTCGGACATTATCATATAGTCCATGAGATGCATAGTATGTGATTTATGTGAAGAGTCACAGAAGATATAAATCACAAGTTCTTTGTAAACTCAGAATTATAGTTCGTAGTCGGTGATGAAATTGGGCATTTCATCTGCAAAGACTATAACATATCAACTACGATGATTTGTCTTGATCATGGAAGTGGAGACTTCTAGTTGATGTGTTAATATGTTTTAAGAGTTAAGACATATTGAACTGGACCGCTGTGAGATTTATTATTTGCCTAAGGACTGTCAAATGAATAATAAATCTCATAACTTGTATTTGCACGAACTCTTAATCCTGAGAGAATAATGAACCTGATCATGAGATGTAGGTTGCTTTGATATATTAGGAGTGAATCTCTATAGTAATGGTCAAAACCTCAGTATGTTGGGCAGTCACATTAAGTGTTGATGGAACATGTATTCTCAAGATGGAATTCATAATCTCTTAACGGAGATATAAAGTATTCCCTTGAGATAAGTTTAATGAGTTTGTTATTCAGAGAGTTAGGCCTAACCACTTTAGTAAGACTAAAGTATATATTTATGGAATAGGATTTCATAAATATATAATGAATAACATTAAAGGATTAAACCGGGTACTCAAGGATCAAGATGTAGTAATTTACAAAGTGGCAGTCTAAATTAATGACTTTGTATTAGTACGAATATTTTATGAAGGGGTTGCATGTATAATAAAGTCTTGGGATATAATATATAGATAAGACCTAGAGTGCAACTATAATTATATAGTGGTATTAAATATAGTTAATGGTAACTTTGGACTTGTCAAGAGTAGGGATGGCAATGGGGCGGGGCGGGGCCGAAGGATGGGATCTTCGTCCCCGCCCCGCATGATTTTGTCTTTCCCCATCCCCGCCCCACCCCGCATGACGGGGAAAACTTTCTCACCCCATCCCTGCCCCTTGGGGCCCCGCGAAGCCCCGCCCCACCCCATAAAACTCTACTTTTTGTTAATTTGCCTTACAATTAGTACAAATTTTTTTAATGAAACCTATTTCATTAATAAAAATACACTTGAAATTATAACATAATTTATCTCGTCAAATCAAATCAATTTTTAGAAAAAATTGAATAGTATATCCAAGCGTTTAACAAGACAATCATAAAGAAAAACAAAACTCATAGTATAACACATAATAAAATAAAGGTAGATAACCACATTGGGGAGAATAAAATAAGTTAATATTGATATGTTATTTAAATAGTAAGGTTTTAGGATATGAAAATTTACAATTATAATCCTTAGCAATGTAGATGGGGCGGGGACGGGGAGGGGAGGGGCGGGGCGGGGTGGGTCTAAAAAGTCTAAACCCATCCCCGCCCCACCCCGTGGTGCGGGCCCCATAACCTTTGCGGGGCGGGGAAAACCCGCGCAGGGCGAGGAAAACCCGCGTAGGGCGAAGCGGGGGAGGGGCGGGTTAAGCGGGGCGGGGCAAAATTGCCATCCCTAGTCAAGAGTTGACAGAAAAGCCCAAGGCCCATTGGAGCTAGTGTCTTATTGGTCCCTTTTGGTCCCACTCCAGGCCACACACTTAAGCCCAATTGGTAAGGCCCAAAAGGCCAGCCCAATTAGATATATTGGTTAGATACAAAGGGGAAAATGTACAGAATTTTATTGGTAAGAAAAACATCATTGTAATGGTGTATGAGTGAGTGAAAGTCACTCTCTAATAATCCCTTTGTAACCAATTGAGAGAACACATATCTTGGGCGTTAGTGGAATTGGAGTGAAGATTAAAAGTATTCCCAAGTGCTTCAATCTTCGGTTTTGGAATTCACCGCTTCAAGGTACGATCTCTTGTTCTCAAATTCTGAAATTTACTTTATGCATGTTATCAATATTGAATGAAATAGATCCATTTCAAAACTTACTTTTCCGCTGCATTCATTTTTAAAACCATCAGTTCTGTCTTGGCTGCCTATAGGGGGAACATTGTCCCTGATTTCCTGTGTCTTACCTTCCTTGAGAAGGCAAACTTCATGCTGCAAATCCTTCAACACTACTGTCATTCGAGCCACAGGGTTTGGCTCCTGCCCCGCATCTCTTTGTTCTGATACGACCTCCTGCTCCATCTGGAGCACCTCGCCTCTTTGTCTGGAGGCCACTTCATTTTCTCCCAGAGGCTTAGAGGCCGTGGGTGGCATATTAGTACCTTTGCTGTTCTTTGGCCTTGGAGCCATGCTTTGTGAAGGGATTGCTTCTTCCCTCTTCTTTACCTAGTCTGCAACGGAATTGCCAAAATGTGAGAGTGCCTTTTTTCTTAGCATAAAGGCCCTAGGATCCTGGGCCTAATGATTGTGGTTTGGTGGACTGGACTTGGTTCACCGCAGCTAAGGTGAGGCTGTTTAAGAACCAAGTGGTGCACAGGGCAAGTTCCCTACAACACAAATAAACTAACAAGCGAGAATATCTGTATTAAATGACAAAGAAAACAGCAAAGGAATGCAAAATACTCAAGAAATACACGAAATAGTGGTTAGGGATCCTCGGATTAAAGAGAGGCACTTATTATTAATTTTCTTTGATCATAGTTATAGTGTGCTCACTAAGACGTGATACAAGATTCAAATAAGTTCAAAAATTATAGACTTTGATGGCTATTCAAGCCTCTAAGACTTGCAAAGTTTGAATCCTTTTGAATCCGAGTATGAGCTATAGTGGCTATTTCTGGGATACTAGGAGATGTTTCCTTTGTTTTCCTTAATTCTAACAGAGTATTCTCAATGATTTTGTTGTGATGTCCTTTCCTTTCTATATTTTCCAACGTTGGTTGCTTCTTTCTTTTATAGTGCGATTCTATGGCTCTGGGGTACTAGTGATATCTCTCTTTTGCCCCTCCCTGATGCTAGAGCTTGTGCTGCGTCAGTTACCCAGAGGCTGGTTCTTTCCTTCTTTCTCATAACTTTCTTCTTTTGATGCTGCCAAGCTTGAAAGCTTCTTGCTGACTTTCTATTCTGAAATCCCCTCAGGTTGAGGTCATTGGCATTTTTCACATTTTTAGCTTTTGGTTGCCCTCTTTTCTTGTCATTTTTCCCAAGTAGTTCGAATCTTTTACTGCTAGGTTGAAAGTTTCCTTCCAGCCGATTCCACTTATAGTTTCTCATTCTGGGTTCCTCGAAGTTCTGCTCCTTTGTTCATGAATGGTTGCTTTATGCCTTCTGATTTCTTATTGCATTACTGGGCACTTTAGAATGACCTATTTGTCCTTCGTTCTTTATGTCTTTTGGTACTTTCCTTCAAGCCATTTTAATCCTTCGTAGGCCGGGTTATGCATTTCAGGGATCCTGGTCCTCTAGCAGTCTTGGGGATCTCGGCCCAATTCTTCTTTTGGCTTACTGGTCTTGGCTGGCTGGGCCTTTCCTCTTGCTTCATGGGTTCTAAAGCTTTTTTTCCTTCATGGACCTTTGGATCCCAACTCTTGGGACCCCTCATCCTTTTCTTCTCTTCATTCTTTTTCTCTTTATTTCGTAAGCCCAACTCTTTTACTTCATTAGTTTCATTTCTCATGGGATCAGCCCAATGTGTTATTTCCTTGGTCCTTGGGCTGTGATATTTTGAACATCAACACTTATTTAATCCAATCTATCTTTTTCGAGATTCAATTTGACCGTGATCGTTTAATCTGACCCATATTCAATTCGGCCGTGATCGTTTAATCCTATCTACTTTTCAACATTCGATTCAATTGTGCTCATTTAGTCCCTCGCGGATTCAATTCGGCCAAGCTTTTTAATCCTTTCTATCTTTTTCGAGATTTAATTCGACCAGGCTCATTTAATCTTATACGGATTCAATTTAGTCATGCTCGTTTAATCCTATCTATCTTTATCGTCATTCAATTCGACCATGCTCACTTAATCTCTAGCGGTTCAATTTGGCCATTTCTCATTTAATATTGTCCATCTTTTTCGACATTCAACTTGTCTGTTCTCGTTTAATCGCACGTGGATTTAACTCGGCCATGCTTGTTTAATCCTATCTATCTTTTTCGAGATTCAATCCGACCATGCTCGTTTAATCTCATGCATATTCAATTCCCCCATGCTCCATTAACCCAATCTATCTTTTTCGAGATTCAATTCGACCGTGCTCGTTAGTCTCACGCGGATTCAATTCCGCCATGCTCCTTTAACCTAATCTATCTTTTTCGAGATTCAATTCGGTCAGGCTCGTTTAATTTCACATGGATTCAATTTGGCCATGCTTGTTTAATGCTATCTATCATTCTCGAGATTCAACTTGATCATGTTCGTTTAGTCTCATGCGGATTCATTTCCCCCATGCTCCATTAACCCAATCTATCTTTTTAGAGATTCAATTCGACCGTGCTCGTTTAATCTCACACGTATTCAATTCCCCCATGCTCTTTTAACCCAATCTATCTTTTTCGAGATTCAATTCAATCGTGCTCATTTAATCTCTAGTGGATTCAATTCGGCCATGCTCATTTAATGCTATCTATCTTTTTGGGGATTCAATTTAACCGTGCTCGTTTAGTCTCACGTGGATTCATTTCTCCTATGCTCTTTTAATCCAATCTATCTTTATAGAGATTCAATTTGACCGTGCTCCTTTACTCACGTGGATTCATATCGGCCATGCTCATTTAATCCTATCCATATATTTCAAGATTCAATTTGACCGTGCTTGGTTAATCTCACACGGTTTCACTTCGCTTATGCTCGTTTAATCCTATCTATCTTTATAGAGATTCAATTTGACCGTGCTCCTTTACTCACGTGGATTCATATCGGCCATGCTCATTTAATCCTATCCATATTTTTTGAGATTCAATTCGACCGTGCTCGGTTAATCTCACGTGGATTCAATTCAACCTTGCTAGTTTAACACTAGCTATCATTTTTGAGATTCAAGTCGATACTACTCTTTAATATTGCATGGATTCAATTTGGTCATGCTCGTTTAATCCAATCTATCTTTTTTGAGATTCAATTCGATCGTCCACGTTTTATCTCATGCGGCTTCAATTCGGTCAATTCCGTTTAATCCTATCTATCTTTTTGAGATTCAATTCGACCGTGCTTGTTTAATATCTCGCGAATTCAATTCGGCCATGCTCGTTTAATCCTATCTATCTTTTTCGTGATTCAATTCGGCCGGGCTTGTTTAATCTCACGTGGATTCAATTTAGCCGTGCTCGTTTAGTCCTATCTAACTTTTTCGAGATTCAATTCGACCGTGCACATTTAGTCTCATGTGTATTCAATTCCACCATGCTCTTTTGACCCAATCTATCTTTTTCGAGATTTAATTCGGTCGGGCTCGTTTAATCTCACATGGATTCAATTCGGCCATGCTCATTTAATGCTATCTATCATTCTCGAGATTCAACTTGATCATGCTCGTTTAGTCTCACGTGGATTCATTTCACTCATGCTTGTTTAATCCTATCTATCTTTTTCGAGATTCAATTTGATCGTGCCCGTTTATTCACGTGGATTCATTTCGGCCATGCTTATTTAATCCTATCTACCTTTTTCGAGATTCAATTCGACCATGCTCGTTTACTCTCACGCGTATTCAATTCCCCCATGCTCCTTTAACCCAATCTATGTTTTTCGAGATTCAATTCGACCGTGCTCATTTAATCTCAAGCGGATTCAATTCTGCCATTCTCCTTTAATCCTATCTATCTTTTCCAAGATTCAATTCGACCTTGCTTGTTTAGTCTCACGTCGATTCAATTCAGACATGCTTGTTTAATCCTATCTATATTTTTCAAGATTTAGATCGACTGTGGTAGTTTAATCTCACGCGGATTTAATTCGGTCATGCTCGTTTAATGCTATCTATCTTTTTTGAGATCAATTTGACCGTGCATGTTTTGTCTCACACAGATTTATTTCGCCCATGCTCATTTAATCCTATCTATCTTTTTCGAGATTCAATTTGACCATGCTCCTTTACTCACGTGGATTGGTATCGCCCATGCTCATTTAATCCTATCCATATTTTTCAAGATTCAATTCGATCATGCTCGGTTAATCTCACGCGGATTCAATTCTGCCTTGCTAGTTTAATATTAGCTATCCTTTTTGAGATTCAAGTTGATACTACTCGTTTAATATTGCATGGATTCAATTTGGTCACACTTGTTTATTCCAATCTATCTTTTTCGAGATTCAATTCTACCGTGCTCTTTTAATCTCATGCGGATTCAATTTGGCCATGATCATTTAATCCTATCTATCTTTACGAGATTCAATTCGACCGTGCTTGTTTAATCTCTCAGGGATTCAATTCGGCCATGCTTGTTTAATCCTATCTATCTTTTTCTAGATTCAATTCAATGAGGCTCATTTAATCTCATGCAGGTTTAATTCAATCATATTCGTTTATTCCTATCTATCTTTATCGAGATTCAGTTTGACAGTGCTCATTTAATCTCAAACGGAGTCAATTCGGCCATTCTCCTTTAATCCTATCTATCTTTTTTGACATTCAATATGACCGTTCTCGTTTAAACTCCAGTAGATTTAACTTGGCCATTCTTGTTTAATCCTATCTATCTTTTTCGAGATTTTATTCGACCGTGCTCGTTTAATCTCATGCGGATTCAATTCGGCCAAGCTCTTTTAATACTATCTATCATTTTTAAGAATCAATTCGATCCAAATCGTTTAAAATCATGCAGATTCAATTCCACCATGCTCGTTTTGTCCAATCTATCTCTTTCAAGATTCAATTTGACCGTCCTTGTTTAATCTCATGCAGATTCAATTCGGTTAGGATTGTTTAATCCTATCTATCATTTCGAAATTCTATTCGACTGTGCTCATTTAATCACTATCGAATTCAATTTAGCCAAGCTCGTATAATCCTATCTATCTTTTTCTTGATTCAATTCGACCGTGCTCGTTTACTCACACGAATTCATTTCGCCCATGCTCATTTAATCCTATCTATCTTTTTCGAGATTCAATTTGACCGTGCTCGTTTATTCACATGGATTCATTTCAGCCATGCACATTTTATCCTATCTATCTTTTTCGAGATTCAATTCAACCGTGCTCATTTAA
This sequence comes from Quercus glauca, assembly GCA_023736055.1. NCBI lineage: Eukaryota > Viridiplantae > Streptophyta > Magnoliopsida > Fagales > Fagaceae > Quercus > Quercus glauca. The sequence continues at coordinate 42,339,024 of CM043322.1, read as the reverse complement.
TCTTACGTGAATTCAATTCCACCTTGCACGTTTAATCCTATCTATCTTTTTCGATATTCAATTAGACAGGGCTCGTTTAATCTCACGCAAATTCAATTTAGCTGTGCTCGTTTAATCGTATCTACCTTTTTTGAGATTCAATTCTTCCATGCTCTTTTCATCTCACACGGATTCAATTCGGCCATGATCGTTTAATCCTATCTATCTGTTCGTGATTCAATTTGACAATGCTCGTTTAATCTCATGTAGATTCAATTCGACCGTGCTCGTTTAATCTTGTGTATCTTTTTTGAGATTCAATTTGTTGTGCTCTTTTAATCTCACTTGCATTCATTTCGGCCATGCTTATTTAATCCTATCTATCTTTTTCAAGATTTTATTTGACCGTGCTCGTTTAATCTCATGCGGATTCAATTTGGCCATGCTCATTGAATACTATCTACCTTTTTCGAGAGAATTCGACTATGATCGTTTAATCTCACGTGGATTCAATTCAGCTAGGCTTGTGTAACCTTATCTATCTTTTTCAAGATTCAATTCGACCGTGCTCGTTTAATTTGATGCGGATTCAATTTGTCCATGCTCGTTTAATCCTATCTATCCGTTCGAGAATCAATTTGATCGTGCTCGTTCAATCTCACGCGGATTCGATTCTGCCATGCTCGTTATTCCTATCTATTTGTATGGAGATTCAATTGGATCATTCTCGTTTAATCTCACGTGGATTCGATTCTGCCTTGCCCGATTATTCCTATGTACCTTTTCGGAGATTCAATTCGTTCGTGCTCGTTTAATCTCACGCTGATTCAATTTGGCCATGCTCGTTTAATCCTATCTATCTTTTTCGAGATTCAATTCCATCGTGTTGTTTAATTTCACGTGGATTCAATTCAGCCATGCTCATTTAATCAAATCTATCTTTTTCAAGATTCAATTTGACCATGCTCGTTTAATATCACGCGGATTCAATTTGGCCATGTTCTTTTAATCCCATCTATCTTTTTGAGATTCATTTTAACCGTGCTCGTTTAATCTCTCGCGGATTCAACTCGGCCATCCTTATCTAATCCTATCAATCTTTTTCGAGATTCAATTCGACTGGGCTCGTTTAATCTCACGTGGATTCAATTTTTCCATGCTCGTTTAATCCTATCTATCTTTATCGAGATTCAATTCGTCCGTCGTCATTTAATCTTAAGCGGATTCAATCGGCCATTCTCCTTTAATCTTGTCAATCTTTTTTGACATTCAACTTGACCGTTCTCTTTTAATCTCATGTGGATTTAACTCGGCCATGCTCGTTTAATCCTATCTATCTTTCCAAGATTCAATTTGACCATGCTCGTTTAATATCTTGCGGATTCAATTCAGCCATGCTCCTTTAATCTTGTCAATCTTTTCCGACATTCAACTTGATTGTTCTTGTTTAATCTCACGTGGATTTGACTCGGCCATGCTCATTTAATCCTATCTCTCTTTTTTGAGATTCAATTCGACCATTCTCATTTAATATCATGCAGATTCAATTCCGCCATGCTCCTTCAAACCCAATTATCTTTTTCGAGATTCAATACGACCGTGCTCGTTTAATCTAATGCGCATTCATTTCACTCATACTTGTTTAATCTTATCTATCTTTTTCAAGATTCAATTTGACCGTGCTCGTTTAATTATATCTATCTTTTTCGACATTCAATTTGACAAGGCTCATTTAATCTCATACAGATTTAATTCGGGCATTCTCCTTTAATCCTATCTATCTTTTTCGACATTCAATTAGACCGTTCTCATTTAATCTCATGCACATTTAACTAGGCCATGCTCGTTTAAACCAATCTATCTTTTTCGAGATTCAATTCAACCGTACTCGTTTAATCTCATGTGGATTCAATTTGGCCATGATCATTTAATCCTATTTATCTTTTTGGTATTCAATTTGACCGCACTCATTTAATCTTTCGCGGATTCAATTCTGCCATTCTTATTTAATCTTGTCTATCTTTTTCGAGATTCAATTCCACTGGGCTTGTTTAGTCTCACACGGATTCAATTCGACCATGCTTGCTTAATCCTACCTATCTGTATCGAGATTAAATTCGACCATGCTCATTTAATCTCAAGCGGATTCAATTCGGCCATTCTCCATTAATCCTATCTATCTTTTTTGATATTCAATTCGACCGTTCCCCTTTAATCTCACTTGGATTTAACTCGATCGTTTAATCATATCTATATTTTTCGAGATTCAATTCGACCGGTGCCTATTTAATCTCACTCGGGTTTAATTCGGCATGCTTGTTTAATCCTATCTATCTTTGCGAGATTCAATTCGACTGCGCTCATTTAATCTAACGCGGATTCAATTTGGTCATGCTCGTTTAATCCAATCTATCTTTTTTGAGATTCAATTTGACTGTCCTTGTTTAATCGCACGCGGATTCAATTCGGTTAGGATCTTTTAATCCTATCTAACCTTTCGAAATGCAATACGACCATGCTTGCTTAATCTCTTGCGAATTCTATTCAGCCATGCTCGTTTAATCCTATTTATCTTTTTCATGATTCAATTCGATCGTGCTTGTTTAATCTAACATGGACTCAATTTATCCATGATAGGCCAAGAATGTATTTACCCCTTGTGATGAATTAATTGATTAATTAGCCAAGTTTATTAATTAATCATATTAACATGCAAACGCGTGCTAGCATAAACAAATCACCAATTAAATTAAATACATCGGAAAATAAATTGACACGGTGATTTGTTTACGAATGGGGAAAACCTGCACGGCAAAAACCCCACCAGGTGATTTTAAGGTCACCATTCCCGAGAATCCACTATTATCACAACAAGCGGTTACAAGTAAAGGAATCCCAGTACCTTATACTAACCTATAGTTGAACCCTTACCCTAATACCTACTTGGACTTGTTTTGTAGTGACAATCTCTCCTTGTAATGCATGGCTCCCAGTACGTGACTAACCAATTGCACGGATCTCAGTACGCGACTTCGATCACCAACTAGAGAAGGTTGTTGGCTGCAAAGTTCTTCAATTCATCCCACGATGAAGATCGAGAAAATGTTTGGTCACAAAACCCTACGGTGTACAAACACAACAACTTCTTCACAAGAAAGATGAACTAGGGCAAATTCTGTCTCTGGTCACAATTTGCTTGATCAAACTTTGCTCAACATTTGTGCAACTTGTGTCTCTATTTACTACCCTTAAAATAATCCTCTTATATGTCTAGGGTTGCGAGAAAAGAAACCAAAACATACAATCAAGGATTGGATGAAAAACAGATCAGAAATTTTAAATTTCATAAACCTCGACAGATGCCCTATCTGTTGAGCTGCTGTCGAGCCACGGGCTTCAACAGATCTTCAAGGCTCGATAGATGGCTAGCTGTCGAGCTTTAATGAACAACACTTTTCACACTTGAATCGTGGACAGACTTGCATGTCTTTAACACTTGAACTTGAAAGAAGTTTTCTTGAAGTATTAAACACATCCTAGATCTACCCAAATACAAGTAAAGTGCGTTTTGTCAAAGGATTAGCCAATTAAATAAAATAGTGACATATGTTCCTAACAAGTGAATCACATATGTCCTAACAATCTCCCCCTTTGGCAATCTGTGACAAAACCACAACAAGCATATGAACATATGAGAGAAGTCATAAATCACTTAACTCATACTCACTTGTTGAATACAATAAAATCTATCCTAACACAAACTCTTCAAAAACTTTGCAAGAAGAAAGTTTATGGCAAGTAGACTTTGACAACCTGTATTTCTGAAACACTTTAAACAAAACTCATCAAGGCATCTTAGTGTGAAATAGAAATAATAGATTGCATACAATTATAAGAACCATGTGGATAAAGAAAGAAAAGAAACAACACATGCAAGGATAGGTGAAAAAACATACATCAATATAAAGAGAATATAAGTACAATATATGTCAAAACGGTCACAAGACCAATATACAAGATATGATGTATCTGAAATAGAAAGAAAAGCAAAAAATACATTAAGTCCTCACTACATCCCTTAATATACACACACCCCCCCTAACAAAAATCTCCTATACTAACCCTCCCCCAAAGTATGACTACTCTCACAACCAAACTACTCCCCCTTTTTGTCACGGGTGACAGAGGGTAAGAGTGTCAAGTAGACATCTCATTAGAGCTGGAAGAGCTAGCATCTCCATTCTCATCATCATCATCGTCGTCGAAACCATCATCATCCTCGGATGCCTTGGATGCTTCAGGAGGAGGAGAGGGAGACTCCACAAAGCCACCAAGGCGAGCCTGCCGTCTAGCAATACATCCGACACGGGTGTTCACTTGACACAACTCATCAGTTAAAGTGTCAAGGCACTGAAGCTGCGCCATGATCGCGTCTAGAGTCACACCTCCTGCTGAAGTAGAAGGAGCGGAGGTGGATGGAACTGAAAGAGTGGGAGGAGGTGCCGTACCAGAACGTCTTGATCGAAACTGCGCCTCGCTCTGTTTAACGGTAGCGTAGTCAATGGCACACATAATAGAGAAGTGGTTGGAAACGGGAAAGGGAATGGAAAAATGGCGTAAGATCCTCATGATAGTTGAAGGGAAGATGAGCTTATCACGGGTCGTCGTATCCCTATAGACATCTATGATAGAAAGAATGGAATGTAAGGGAAAATCTATAGTGAGATGCTCTAACAAAAAAAGCAAAAATCGAGCACGGGGTTCTGTGATAGAGTTATAATGAGAAAAAGGGTGCAAAACAAAAGTCATCACCATGTTTATGAATCTAGGACCTTTAGCAAAGGTCAAAAATGGAGTAAACTGACGATTACCCCAATCAGAAGGGCACTCGCAAAAAGTAGAAATCATCTCGTCTTTGGACACAGTCCTCAGACGCTCACAACCAAGGTAGTTAGGATGCTCTACCCTCAAGACATGGAGCACCTTGGATACAATATCCGGTGTGACCACTATGCGCATACCTCGAACGCGAGTATGAAAAAAAGGTACTGAATAATCCAGTCCATGCATGTTGTTGTAGAACTCCTGGATCAACATGAAAGGACAGGTGACAGGGATGTCACACAGTGACTCCCAACCCCGACTGCAAATGACAGTGGGTAGGTCAGTGTTGGAGAAGTCCGACAAGATGACTAGGTCAGTGTTGGATTGTGAGTTTTGGAATTAGAGATTATAGTTTCATGTTAGAAGATTTTGCATTTAATTTTCTGCATGGTTATTGCAACTATGATTTGATAAAAACTGATATTGATGTTATGATGTTGTTTAAATTTGAATTTAAGTATGTTAAATTGATCTTTAAGGCTATAGCATTAATGAATTTCAGTTTTGATATCATTCTATAACTATCATGTTCGTATGTTAATTGTTTGTTCAAGAAAAACCGTAGAAAACTGCCTTGGAAAATTTCTGGAAATTTGAGTTTCATGAGTTTCGATCGATCGAAAATCACTTTCGATCGATCGAGTGAAGCAGTGATCAGACTTTTTAAATAGAATAATTTTTGATTGCTAGTCGATCGATCGAATTTGTTTTTCGATCGATCGAGAGGCAATCGAGTATTGATCGAACAAGTCAGATGGTCAAGTTCGAATTTTTTAATTTTTTTGATCAATCGAGGGGCACATTTGATCGATCGAAAATAAGAATATCAGAATTTTTTCTAAGTGTTTTCACATGTATAAAGAGCAAGGCTATGTGTAATTAGATTACGCATGTTTCAAAATTAAAAACCTTTATTTTAAAATATCTATTGGAAGAGAGATACAAGGGTTGGATCTCACGGCCTCCATTGTCGGTTCATAGTAGTGTGGAATATATACTTTGTCTTTGCCTCGAGCTTAGCATTCCATGCGGAGAGTATTTATTTCATGGTCCTACACGATTAAATTTCTTGGTTTATATTGGTTTGATCAAACACCTTGTCTTAGCCTCGAGTTTTGCATTCCATGCGGAGGGTGTTTTGTATCATGGTACTACAAAATAAGCCTGTTAAGGGGATGAAATGTGGCTACACATGATTCTAGACAATGGTATACACTAGACTAAATATTATAGTATCCTCTATGCTGAGTTCTTACTATCATTATTTAGAGGCCAAATGTATAACGGCATATTATTAGTGTTTAATAAGAGTTATCATCATAGTACTAACAATAAGAATAGTTCTCAATCAATCATAGTATTTTATATTCACTCTATGCTGAAGGATATTGAATATGGGATTGGGTTGTTGTTGCATATATTATATTATAGTTTTATTAAAGTTCCATACTATATGTTTATATACTAAATTGATAATGTTTAGTTTACTTATTATATTTATGTTTATTGTTTTCAGATTTGAACATGGCATCATTTAGCCCACTTGTAACTATTCTTAATTAAAACAAACTGACTGGATCCAACTATGTTGACTAGAAAAGAAATTTGGACATAGTTCTCACTGCTAAAGAGCACAAATATGTGCTTACTAAACCATGTCCAAGCTTTCCTTCATTAGATGCTCCTCCTAAGGAAAAATAACGATATGATCATTGGCAGAAATCTAATGAGATGACCAAGTGCTACATCCTAGCATCTATTTCAAATGCTCTACAGCATCATATGCAGGATATAGAACTAGCTTCAGACATCATGCTAAGTCTGAAGGAGATGTTTGGTGAGAAAGGCCGTTCTGCAAGGCAAGAGACCATGAGACAAATTTATAATACCAAAATGGTTGAAGGTAGTTCAGTAAGGGAACATTGTCTTACAATGATCTCTAATTTGAATACATTGGAAGTTTTAGGTGCCGATATTGATGAAGAATCCCAAGTGGATATGATACTCCAGTCATTACTAGAATCATTCAAGGAATTCAAACTTAACTATAATATGAACAAAAAGATTTATACATTGTCAGAATTAATGAATGAATTGGTAGCGGCAGCAGGCATTCTTGATACTTCCAATGTTGAAGCCAATATTGGTGAAGCTTCTACTTCTCAACCTAAGTCGAAAGGCAAAGGTAAGAAAAAGAAGAAGAAGGACTTCACCAAGCAAGAGGGTAAACAAATTGCCTTAGGGGTTGCTGATAAAGGAAAAAAGCTCAAAGGAAAATGTTTCCATTGTGGTGAAAAAGGACATTGGAAGAGGAATTGTCCAATATTTAAGGCTGCCAAGAATAAAGGTATAAATAATACATTCCTTCTTGAAATATGTTTGGTACAGAATCCCACGAATTCCTGGTGTGTGGATTCAGGTTGTACTAATCATATCTGCAATTCCTTGCAGGGGTTCCAAGAGACCAGAAAACTTAAAGAATGGGAGTTGTTTCTTACTTTGGCTGATGGGAGCAGGATTCCAGTTGTAGCTGTTAGTGTTTATAATTTATGTTTTGAGTCAACAGTTTTAGTATTGGAAGACTGTCTATATGTACCTAATGTTCGTAGGAATTTAATTTCTGCAAATTATTTGGGTAAACATAGATATTGTGTTATCCTTAAAGACAATATTGTAATAAAGAAGGGTAAAGTGTTTATCTGTTCTGGCAATATTGTGGATGGTCTTTATATTTTAACTCCTGATAAGCATGAATTATATAATTCTAAATTAGATAATGACTCTCATGTAAAATCATTAAAGAGAAAGTTTCCTTCTACTAGTGATGCATATCTTTGGCACTTGCGTTTAGGTCATATTAATTCAAATAGGATTCAAAGACTGATCAAAGATGGACTTTTAAAGCCCATGAACTTTGATGAATTTCCAATTTGTGAATCTTTTTTGGAAGGTAAAATGACCAAACAACCTTTTAATGCAAAAGGTAGAAGAGCACAAGATTTGCTAGAACTAGTGCATTCAGATGTATGTGGTCCTATGTCAATCCAGGCAAGAGGTGGCTATGAGTATTTCATCACATTCATTGATGATTACTCTATATTTGGTTATGTGTACCTAATGAAACGAAAGTCCAAAGCTTTTGAAAAGTTCAAAGAGTTTAGGACTGAAGTTGAGAATCAATTAGGTAAACGCATAAAGGCTATTCGATTTGATCATGGTGGCGAATACCTTCTTGGGGATTTTAAGGATTACTTAACTAAGAATGGGATTGTATCCCAATTGACTGCACCTGGAACTCCACAACAAAATAGTGTAGCAGAAAGAAGGAATAGGACTCTTTTAGATATGGTTAGATCCATGATGAGTTATTCAACTCTACCTATTTCTTTTTGGGGATATGCCTTAAACACTGCAATGTATATTCTGAATTTTGTATCTTCGAAGTCTATTCCTAAAACACCAATGGAGTTGTGGAATGGGCGTAAGCCTAGTATGAGACATCTCCATATTTGGGATTGTCCAACACATGTGTTAAAAGAAAAGTTTGACAAGTTACAGTCTAAAACAGAAGTTGTTTTCTTTGTTTGGGTATCCAAAAGGAACTGTTGGAGGTTTATTCTATAGTCATAAAGATAATAAAGTGTTTGTTCGCACAAATGCCAAATTCTTGGAAAATGACAATATGAATGATTATACTCCTAGAAGTAGAGTTGTGTTGGCTGAAATGAATAAACTTGTAAATGAATAACCAATGGATGAAACTAGGGATGATGTGGTTGTATTAGATAAACCACAAGATACTACTCATGAGATGTCTAGTACACAAATGCCTCGTCGTAGTGGGAGAATTGTTCGGCCTCCTATAAGATTCATAAGTTTAGGAGAACTTATGAAGCTATCTCAGAAGAGGCTGAATCGGATCCCTACACTTATCAAGAGGCAATGAATGATATAGATGCACATCATTAGGTCCAAGCTATGAAATCTGAATTAGATTCCATGTATTCCAATCAAGTTTGGGATCTTGTAAAAGCGCCTAATGGCATTAAACCTGTTGATTGCAAATGGGTTTACAAAAGAAAGAGAGGGATAGATAGAAATGTTGAAACCTTTAAAGTAAGGCTAGTGGCAAAAGGGTATACACAAAAAGAAGGTATTGATTATGATGAAACCTTTTCTCTAGTAGCAATACTTAAATCTATCAGAATTCTCTTATCCATAGCTGCTCATTTTGATTATGAGATTTGGCAAATAGATGTCAAGATTGCATTTCTCAATGGCAATCTTGAAGAGGAAATCTATATGATGTAACTGGAAGGTTTCATAGCAAAGAACCAAGAGCATAAGGTATGCAAGTTGAAAATGTCCATTTATTGACTTAAGCAAGCATCTAGGTCATGGAACATTAGATTTGATAAAGCAATCAGGTCATTTGGTTTTGAACAAAATTTTGATAAACCATGTGTGTACAAAAGACATAGAGATAAAGTAGTAATGTTCCTAGTGCTTTATGTTGATGATATTCTACTCATTGGAAATGATGTAAGGGTAATGTCATCAGTAAAGGTTTGGTTGTTAAGCCAATTTGATATGAAGGACTTGGGTGAGGCTAACTTTATTCTAGGGATCAGGCTTTGGCGAGATCGCAAGAATAAGATGTTAGGCTTATCACAAGCTGGATATATAGATAAGGTTCTAGAACGGTTTAGCATGCAAAACTCCAAGAAAGGATTACTTCCTTTCAGGCATGGAGTTCCTCTATCTAATGACCAAAGGCCTAAGACTCAAGAGGAAGAAGATATGATGAGACAAGTTCCTTATACTTTTGCAGTAGGAAGTCTCATGTATGCCATGCTTTGTACTAGACCAGATATCTGCTATTCAGTTGGCATGGTTAGCCGATATCAATCAAATCTAGGACCAAAACATTGGTAAGCTGTAAAGTATATTCTTAAGTATTTACGAAGAACAAGAGATTATATGCTTGTTTACCAAAGTGAGGATTTGATTCCCATTGGCTATACAGATTTAGACTTTCAATCGGATCTAGATTTCAAAAAATCCACTTCAGGATGTGTTTTCACCTTGGGAGGTGGAGCCATAAGTTGGCGGAGTATTAAGAAATCTTGTATTGCAACTCCACCATGGAAGCAGAATATGTTGCTGTTTGTGAAGCAGCAAAGGAAGCTGTACGGCTCAAGAAATTCCTTTCTGACTTTGGTGTAATGAGAATGGAGTAAGTTCCAATCACATTATTTTGTGGCAATAGTGGAGCAGTTGCACAATCTAAAGATCCAAGGAGTCACAAGAAAGGAAAGCACATTGAGAGGAAGTACCATATCATTCGAGATATTGTTACTCGTGGAGATGTGGTAGTAGCAAAGATTGAAAGTGCAAATAATCTAGCAGATCCATTTACTAAAGCCTTGCCTCAAAGGACTTTTGAGTTGCATTTGGAGGGAATGGGAGTTAGATTAGTGCACATTAGTCTTTAGGGCAAGTGGGAGATTGTTAGGATTAGTGCCCTTAAATCCTATTGTGTTAGGACATATGTGGTTCACATGTTAAGAACATATGTCATACTTTTATGTAATTGGCTAATTCTTTGACAAAACGCACTTTACCTGTATTTGAGTAGATTTAGGATGTGTTGAAATAGTTCAAGAAACCATGTTTCAAGATCAAGCATTGAAACCCTCAAGTCTGTTTAAGAAAACAAGCTGAAAGTGCAAATTCATTAAAACTCGATAGCTGCATCTATTGAGCTTCAGTAAAGCTGTTCAAGCTTGTAAGCTTGACACTTGCTCGACAGCTTCTCGATAGCTTCTATCTGTCGAGGTTTATAAAATCAGAATTTTTGATCTGATTTCTTGGGATCCGTGAATGTGTCTTTGGGCCTTCTTTTCTCCTAACCCTAGACATATAAAAGGATTGTTTTAAGGGCCGTCTAAGAGTTCACAAGTTGCATAAGCATTGAGCAAAATCTATTCAAGCAAATTGTGACCGGAGACAAAGATCTGCTCTAGTTCATCTCTTCTGAAAAAGTTGTTGTGTATGTGCACCTTTGGGTTTTGTGACCGAGCATCTTTTTGATCTTCATTATGTGTATGAACTGAAGAGCTTTGCAGCCAACCTTTCTTTCTAGTTGGTGATTGAAGTCGCGTACTGGGATTCGCGTAAACTGGTTAGTCATGTACTTAGGAGTCGTGCATCAAAAGTGGGAACTGTCACTACAGAACAAGTCCAATTAGGTATTAGGGTAAGGGTTCAACTGTAAGTTGGTAAGGTACTTGGGATTCCTTTACTTATAACCGATTTTTGTGATAATAGTGGAGTTTCGGGAGTGGTGACTTAAAAATCACCCGGTGGGGTTTTTGCCGTAGGGTTTTCCCCATTCGTAAACAAATCACCGTGTTATTTATTTTTCCGTTGCATATTTAGTTTATTGGTGATTTGTTTGTGCTACCACGCAATTGCATGTTAATTAACTTAATTAATAAACTTGGTTAAATTAATTGGTTAATTAATCACAAGAGGTCAATTCGTTTGTGGCCTATCAAGTGGTATCAGAGCAGGCACACACTAATTAGGTTTTAATCTTTGCTGTGTTTGATCCATTGACCCCTGTTTGTCATGGATAGAGGACAGTCGTTAATTATTCCTCCTTTATTTGATGGGACCTATGCATACTGGAAAGTACGCATGAGAGCCTTTTTGTAGTCTTTAGATGAAAAGGTGTGGCAAGCTATAGAAATTGGCTGGACTAAGCCAAAGGAAGCGCCAGCCGATTGGGATGAAGCCAAGATCAAGGCGGCAAACTTCAATAGCAGAGCATTGAATGCGTTGTTCAGTGTGGTCACCAATGAGGAGTTTAAGAAGATATCCTCAACTGAAACTGCTAAGGAGGCTTGGACCATCCTCCAGACAACCTATGAAGGAACCGAGGCTGTTAAAGATTCAAAACTTCAGAGGCTCACTACAAGCTTTGAAGAAATAAAGATGGTGGAGGATGAGTTGTTTGATGAGTTCTATGCCAAACTAAAAGACATAGTGAACTCTACTTTCAATCTTGGAGAAACCATCCCTAAACCCAAGATTGTGAGGAAAGTGCTCAGATCTCTACCCGAGAGATTCCATGCAAAGATTACGGCGATAGAGGAATCAAAGGATATCGACAAGATTCCTTTGACTGAGCTGGTTGGAAACTTGTAAACCTACGAGCTAGGGTTGACTAGAATTGGCAAGTCGGGTAAAGGAAAGAGCATGGCACTGAAGGCCAAGAGCAGTGAGACAGATGAGTCTTCAGATGATGAAGATTCCAAGATGAAGTCCTACATCACCAGGCAGTTCAAAAATTTTATGAAGAATGCCAATGGAAAGGGCTTTGACAAGGATCGTAGGTAATCCAGTTCTTTTCAGTTAAAGGGTCAAGACAAAGGGAAGAAGGATGCTAAGAATGGCAGTCAGTACACTGTTCCCGCAGGACCTAAGTGCTTTGGGTGTCATGGGTTTAGACACATGAAACATGAGTGTCCTACATATCTCAAGAGCATTGGGAAGAGCAAGGTATTTGCTGCAACCTTGAGTGACACTGAGCCTGAAGATGATTCCGATAGTGAGGATGACGGAATCTTAAATGCCTTCACTGCCATGGTCAATCCTACTGAAGGGATTGTTGATGAAGTGGAAGAAGAAAAAGATTTGGTGGATTCTAAGTGTGAGAAGATGGATGATCAAGATGATATCCGTTCAGCCTATGAGAAACTATACAAGCTATTTGAGAAACACGAGAAACTCTATAGGCTGACCACCAAGAAACTCAGTGATGTGGAACTTGATCGTGAAGAGTTGACCACAAAGTTTGATGAGGCAAATCAGATTATTGGAGCGCTGAGATTTGAGAACAATTTCTTGGTTGAGAAGACTAAGAAGCTTGAAGCGGAGCTGGTTCAAGTCAGAGCTCAATTGGAGAGGACTTCAAGTGCTAAACTTGATGAGATGCTGAACATTCAGAAATCTGCTTCAAATCGAACAGGTTTGGGGTATGGTCTTTCTTCCTATAATACTGCTTCTACTACTGCTACTGTTTTTATTCCTCCTGCTAATACTGTTAAAATTGAAAACATTGATGCTAAGACTGAATTAGCTAGTGAGAACTTAGACAAGGGTAAATCTATCTTAGGAGCACCCTCTAAGCAAGATAAGAAATATGCTAAAAACCCTAGAGCTAAGAAGGCTAATTCTCAAAAGCCTAAACAAAAGAAACAGCATCTCTGTCATCATTGTGGTGTTGCCGGTCATACTTGACCAAATTGCTATAAGTGGTTAGTGTTAGGATTAGTGCCCTTAAATCCTATTGAATGATGCTATGTATGATATTAAGTGACATTGTGTTAGACATTATGTATGACTTAATATTATGTTTAATAAATTTGTTTTATTATTATCTGAAATAATGGTAACATGAATATTCGGACATTATCATATAGTCCATGAGATGCATAGTATGTGATTTATGTGAAGAGTCACAGAAGATATAAATCACAAGTTCTTTGTAAACTCAGAATTATAGTTCGTAGTCGGTGATGAAATTCGGCATTTCATCTGCGAAGACTATAACATATCAACTACGATGATTTGTCTTGATCATGGAAGTGAAGACTTCTAGTTGATGTGTTAATATGTTTTAAGAGTTAAGACATATTGAACTGGACCGCTGTGAGATTTATTACTTGCCTAAGGACTGTCAAAAGAATAATAAATCTCACGACTTACATTTGCATGAACTCTTAATCCTGAGAGAATAATGGACCTGATCATAAGGTGTAGGTTGCTTTGATATATCAGGAGTGAGATCTAAAGTAATGGTCAAAATCTCAGTATGTTGGGCAGCCACATTAAGTGTTGATGGAACATGTATTCTCAATATGGAATTCATAATCTCTTAACGGAGATATAAAATATTCCCTTGAGATAAGTTTAATGGGTTTGTTATTCAAGGAGTTAGGCCTAACCACTTTAGTAAGTAGTTACTAAAGTATATATTTATGGAATTGGATTTCATAAATATATAATGAATAACATTAAAGGATTAAACTGGGTACTCAAGGATCAAGATGTAGTAATTTACAAAGTGGCAGTCTACATTATTAACTTTGTATTACTACGAATATTTTATGAAGGGGTTGCATGTATAATAAAGTCTTGGGATATAATATATATAAATAAGATCTAGAGTGCAACTATATTTATATAGTGGTATTAAATATAGTTAATGGTAACTTTGGACTTGTCAAGAGTTGACAGAAAAGCCCTAGGCCTATTGGAGCTAGTGTCTTATTGGTCCCTTTTGGTCCACTCCAAGCCACACACTTAAGCCCAATTGGTAAGGCCCAAAAGGCCAGTCCAATTAGATATATTGGTTAGATACAAAGGGAAAAACGTACAGAAAAATATTGGTAAAAAGAAAAACATCATTGTAGTGGTGTGGAAGTGAGTGATAGTCACTCTCTATTAATCCTTTTGTTACCAATTTGAGAGACCACACATCTTGGGCGATTAGTGGAATTGGAGTGAAGATTAAGAGTATTCCCAAGTGCTTCAATCTTCGGTTTTGTAATTCACCGCTTCAAGGTACGATCTCTTGTTCTCAAAATTCTAAAATTTACTTAGTACGTGTTATCAATATCGAATGAAGTAGATCCGTTCAAAACTTATTTTCCGCTGCACTTATCTTTAATTCCATCAGTTACCCACTCAACAGAGCAACGACATGATAGCATCTGAAAGCCAAAATCAGCTTCAATCCTCTCTTGCTCCTCTTAGAGATCTTCTGAAAACCCTCATATTCCTTTCGAACTTGAATGGGTTAAATTCTTCCCCTTCGTCGCCGGTTCAAGGATTCAATCAAAGGAAAGGTTCTTCCAAGGTGTGGAAGAAAAAGGACTCTAAGTGATTATATCACTTTCTTCTATCTTCTTGTTTTTGTTTGTTGCATTACTTGTGTGTTTTGCTTTTATTTTGAGTCAGTCTTGTTTTATGCTTTGCTTTGATAACATGTTTTTGTTTGTTTATTTTCAGTTTTTGTTTATTTTGTTTTTGATATAAAAATAAAAAAAATTGAAAAATTAGAAAAATACAAAAACAGTGTGTGTTTTGTGTACATTGGTACTTGTGTGCCTTGGATGGCCATTGAAACAAAATTTTCTAAAATTTGTATCATTTGTAGCTTAGATGAGCATCTCTATACACAACTAAGCAAGTGAGCTTTGTGGCTCTTGTTTGTGATGAGTAAGATTAAGTTATCTCTTAGACTTAACACTCATATCACTCTTTTTTACGGGTAGAACTAAAAAATCTTAAGAGAAAGGTATAAATAACCATCTCACCACTATTGCCCGCCAATCATGAATGACATCTGGTATGCTTCGGCATAGCAAAAGTGCGATGTCAATGACATTTGTGTGCTTTGGCATAGCAAAATTGGAATGTCAAATATCAATGGGTATTTCTTTTCTCTCTCTTATATGCCCATGCATGATGTGCTAAATAAAAAGAAAATATGCAAAGAAAATAAAAAGCAAAAAGATTAAAAATGCTTTAAATATGATTGCAAGTGTGTATTCTAGGAGATGTGGGAGTTCTAGGATGTACCTCGAAGGTGATAGTCCCCATCAAATAGTTATGATTGTGTGTGACTTAAAGTGATTTTCTCATATCTCAAATCGTCATAACATGTATACACTTATGCAATCTTGCGATGTTTTTCACACACAACACGCAATATTCTTTGCTACTCTTGATACATGTGTAGGTAAAATGTGATTTGGCCATCACAAGGTTTTACATGTGTTAATGTATGCTCACTAAACTGTCATGACTTATTTTTGAAATATAAAATTGGTTAGACTTGTTTAGTGTGTGTGTGTGTGTGTGTTTTTGGAGATCCATGTGCTTAAAATTACTGTTGAGAGATGATCTTGAGAGATTAATATATTGATTGGATCATTGGTTGAGTTGCATGTTGGATTGCATTCATGTCTGTGTTTTTCACTTATCGAAAAACTGTTTTTAAAAGCTGTCTCAACACCTCCTCGATACCTGGCTATCTGTCGAGATTCTCAACCTTTTTCTTATCGCAATCTCAACACATCCTCGACACCTGGTGGATCGATCGAGAAATCTCCTGCCTCATCGATAGCTTCTTGATACCTTGTCGATCGATCAAGTTTCTGTTCTTGGTTCTGGTGATTATACCTTGATACCTCCTCGACACCTGTATTTGTCGAAGACCATTTTCCTCGACAGATGTCTCGACACCTCTCAATACCTGTATCTGTTGAGATTTACAGAGGATCTATATAAGCCCCTCGTGCGATCCAGTTCTCATTCTCTCGATCTCTCTCAATCTATCCAAACCTGTTCACTTCCCAAACTCATTTTTCTCTCTCCAAACCTTTAACCCACGTGATTTTCGACCTTTCTTTGCTTCAAATCACTTGGTATGATCTCTTTTCTTTTCATATTTCATGCATTTCATGATTTTTGAAACTTAGGTTTTGGGGTTTTTGAAAAATTTTGGGATTTTTCAAAATTGATGAGTTTTTGTTAAAATTTTGGGATGGGTTTTCATTTAAACGTGTTCAAAATCTCATGCATTGCATCACATTTGCATTATAATGGTATTTTCATGCATTTAGATGTGTGTAATCTGTTTGTGTGCTGGTAGGATTGGATTGGGTTGAGCCCATGATGAAATTTCTTTTGCATGTCACATGTTCATGCATTTCCCATGCATACGTGCTCTCTTTTCAATATATATGGATATATTTGAAATGCTTTGGGACTTTTTTGATTGTCTCTTTCTCCTTCTCTCTCATTCTGTTTACGTTAGTAGTGTCTATGGCACCTAAACGTAAGTCTGCTCCGTCTCAGAATCCTCTTCGTTCCGGGCATCATCTTCTTCTGATCTTACTCCTTCCAACATTCGGTTCTGTGATGAGGATGCCCGTAAAGCATACTCGGAGAACTTCTCTAGATGAGGTGTTCATTTAGAACGCCGAGTCATTTTGGTGGACTTCGCCGACACTGACTTTCCCGATGTCATTCACAGTCGGGGATGGGAGTCACTGTGTGACGACCCAGTCACTTGTCCTATCGTGATTATTCAGGAGTTTTACTCCAATATGCATGGGATTGATTCTTCAGTACCTCTCTTTCACACTCGCGTTCGAGGTACGCGCTTTGCTGTAACACCGCAGCTTGTTGTGGATGTGCTTCGAGTTCCGAGGGTAGAGCATCCTGATTACCCTGGTTGTGAGCGCCTGAGGACTGTGTCCAAAGACGAGATGATGTCTGCTTTCTGTAAGCACCCATCTGTTTGGGGTGAGCGTCAGTTTACACCATGTCGTCCTTTTGCTAAAGGTCTTAGATTCATGAACATGGTGATGACTTTTATGTTACATCCACTCTCTCACTATAACTCTATCACAGAGCCTCGTGCTCGATTTTGGCTTTCTTTATTGGAGCACCTTACTATAGATTTTCCTTCATATTTCATTCTTTCCATCATAGATGTGTTTAGGGATACGGCTACCCGTGATAAGCTCATCTTTCCTTCTGCTATCACGAGGATCCTATGCCATTTTTCTGTTCCTCTTCCCTCCTCTGATCACTTCTTTGTCACGTGTGCCATAGATGCCGCTACCATAAAACATAGTAAGGCTCAGTTTAGGTCACGACAGAAGTCAGCAGCTCCTCCCTCTCGTTCGACTCCATCTCGTTCGACACCCTCTCGATCTGCTCCATCTACATCTGCTCCCTCCTCTTCTTTGGGTGATGTATCTCTTAGAGACATCATGGCGGAGCTGCAGTGCATGGATGCTCGCTTTGATACGCACTCTACTGAGTTGTATCAGGTGAACATTCATGTTGGTCGTATTGCATTGATGGAATTAAAGATGAACGCAGTGGAAAGTAAGTTTTGAAACGGATCTACTTCATTTCGATATTGATAACATGCATAAAGTAAATTTCAGAATTTGAGAACAAGAGATCGTACCTTGAAGCGGTGAATTTCAAAACCGAAGATTGAAGCACTTGAGAATACTTTTAATCTTCACTCCAATTCCACTAATGCCCAAGATATGTGGTCTCTCAATTGGTAACAAAGGGATTATTAGAGAGTGACTTTCACTCACTTCCACACCATTACAATGATGTTTTTCTTACTAATAAAATTCTGTACGTTTTTCCCTTTGTATCTAACCAATATATCTAATTGGGCTGGCCTTTTGGGCCTTACCAATTGGGCTTAAGTGTGTGGCTTGGAGTGGGACCAAAAGGGACTAATAAGACACTAGCTCCAATGGGCCTTGAGCTTTTCTGTCAACTCTTGACAAGTCCAAAGTTACCATTAACTATATTTAATACCACTATATAACTATAGTTGCACTCTAGGTCTTATCTATATATTTTATCCCAAGACTTTATTATACATGCAACCCTTTCATAAAATATTCGTAGTAATACAAAGTCATTGAAGTAGACTGTCACTTTGTAAATTACTACATCTTGATCCTTGAGTACCCGGTTTAATCCTTTAATGTTATTCATTATATATTTATGAAATCCTATTCCATAAATATATACTTTAGTCTTACTAAAGTGGTTAGGCCTAACTCTCTGAATAACAAACTCATTAAACTTATCTCAAGGGAATACTTTATATCTCTGTTAAAAGACTATGAATTCCATCTTGAGAATACATGTTCCATCAACACTTAATGTGGCTGCCCAACATACTGAGGTTTTGACCATTACTTTAGATCTCACTCCTAATATATCAAAGCAACCTACATCTCATGATCAGGTTCATTATTCTCTCAGGATTAAGAGTTCATGCAAATACAAGTCATGAGATTTATTATTCATTTGACAGTCCTTAGGCAAATAATAAATCTCACAGCGGTCCTGTTCAATATGTCTTAACTCTTAAAACATATTAACACATCAACTAAAAGTCTCCACTTCCATGATCAAGACAAATCATCGTAGTTGATATGTTATAGTCTTCGCAGATGAAATGCCCAATTTCATCACCGACTACGAACTATAATTCTGAGTTTACAAAGAACCTGTGATTTATATCTTCTGTGACTAAATCACATAAATCACATACTATGCATCTCATGGACTAAATGATAATGTCCGAATATTCAAGTTACCACTATTTCAGATAATAATAAAACAAATTTATTAAACACAATATTAAGTCATACATAATGTCAAACTTAATATCATACATAGCATCACTCAATAGGATTTAAGAGCACTAATCCTAACATGCATGACGTCAAGTGACCATGGGTGGTTTTGCTCCTGAGGCTACTCCTTCACCACCTTCTCTAGTGGCTTCTAATTCTGATGCTGAGGACGATGATGATGACGGTGATGATGATGACGCTTCGAATGATGATGATAGAGATGCTAGCTTTACTGATATGATGTCTATTTGACACTCTACCCTTTGTCACTCATGACAAAAAAAGGGAGTAATTTTGGGATATGATAGTAGTCATCTTAGGGGGAGAGTTAGAAAAAGACATTTTTGATAGAGGGAGTGTTAATACTTGAGGGATGTAGTGAGGATATGATGTATTTTTTTTATGTATCTTTTCTTTTCCTTCTTATATAGATACATTGTTCTTGTGATCACTTTTACATACATTGTACTTCTCTTCTTTATATGTGAATGTATGTTTTTCTTTCACCTACCTCTTACATGTGTTGTTTCTTTTTTCTCTTTATACACATGTTTCTTTATTTGTATGCAATCTATTATTTTTGTTTCACACAAAGGTGCCTTGATGAGTTTTGTTTAAAGTGTTTCAGAAATATTGGTTGTCAAAGTCTACTTGCCATAAACTCTCTTCTTGTAAAGTTTTTCAAGAGTTTATGTTGGGATAGATTTTATTGTATTAAATAAGTGAATATGAGTTGAGTGATTTATGACTTCTCTCATATGATCATTTGTTAGTTGTGGTTTTGTCACGGATTGCCAAAGGGGGAGATTGTTAGGACATATGTGGTTCACATGTTAAGAACATATGTCATACTTTTATGTAATTGGCTAATCCTTTAACAAAACGCACTTTACTTGTATTTGTGTTGAAATACTTCAAGAAACCATGTTTCAAGATCAAGCATTGAAGCCTTGAAGTTTGTTCAAGAAAACAAGCTGAAAGTGCAAATTCATTAAAGCTCAACAGTTGCCTCAACAGCTACATCTATCGAGCTTTAGTAAAGCTGTTCAAGCCCGTAAGCGCGACACTTGCTCGACAGCTTCTCGATACCTTCTATCTGTCGAGGTTTATAAAATTAGAATTTCTGATCTGATTTCTTGGGATCCGTGAATGTGTCTGTGAGAGTGCCTTTTTTTCAGCACTATGGCCCAAGGATTCTGGGCCTTGTGAGATGTTCTTGGTGGACTGGGATTGATTCTCCGCAGCTAAAAGGGCTGTTTTAAGAATCAATTGGTGCACAGAACATACTTTCCATAATACAAATGGTTAGCAAAAAAAAAGAAGCTGGAATATTTGCATTTGAACGACATTCATGCAGTAAAGGATTAATACAAATGACGAAAATGAAAAGAATATAACATAAGAACAAGCTGAGGATCCTCTAATTAAGTGAGGTATATTTCATTGATTTCATTAAGCTATGGTTGCAATGCTCACTAGGACGTGGTGCAAGGTTCAACTAAGCTCATAAGTTACAGACTTTGATAGCTGTTCGAGCTTCAAAGTCTTGCAAAATTTGAACTTGTTAAATCTGAGCTCGTTCAATAGTGGCTGCACTGAGGACACCGGGGCGGTTCCTCTGTTTTTTCTATTAAGTTACAGAGTATTTTTCGTGATTTTCTGGGATTTTGGGAAAGCAAAGCTGAATGCCTAAGAATGGTCTGATTGTTCTGAAAATGAGTGAGTGCCTCGTAGCATGGATCCCCTCCTCCTTTTATAGCACAACTTCGGCCTCCCTGGTGAACCAGCGATTCCCCTGTTTTACCCTCTGAAGCTTGTACCATGCCTGGTTGCTTCAGGATCGTGTCGTTTCCTCTTTCTTCATAGTTTCCTTGCTTTTCTTCCGACCAAGTGAAAGTCCCTCGGCTCCTTTCCATTTTCGGGTTTCCCCGTTGGCTGGCCTGAGGCTCCTTTTGGCTTCTTCTTCTCAGCGTCCCAGCCTTTCACAGTTGTACTCTTCCTTGTCTTTTCTCCAAATGGTTGAATCAAGTTTTCTGCGTTTTGCATGCTCTGTACCTCTTCTGCTTGTCTGGGTCACAAGGTCCGCGTGCCTCTTTTCTTTAATTTCTTTCTGTTATGACCCCCCTGCACGCCTTAGGATACCTCTGGGAGGCTCTCTGGGATTCCGGCCCAGCTTCTTCCTTTCTCAGTTTGGCCTAGTTCGCTGGTTGGGCTTCTTTCTCTGGATCCCAGCCCTCTGGGCTTTTTCTTTCTTCTTCTTTTTGTGACGGCCCATTATTTTTTTTTCTTCCTTTTCTTTGTGTGAACACCTTTTCTTTCTCTGTGGGCCTATTGGTGGGCTGTCTAATTTCTTTTTGAACCTCAACAGTGTCTTTGGGCCTTCTTTTCTCCTAACCCTAGACATATAAAAGGATTGTTTTAAGGGCCGTCTAAGAGTTCACAAGTTGCACAAGTATTGAGCAAAATCTGTTTAAGCAAATTGTGACCGGAGACAAAGATCTGCTCTAGTTCATCTCTTCTGAAGAAGTTGCTGTGTATGTGCACCTTTAGGTTTTGTGACCGAGCATCTTTTTAATCTTCATCATGTGTATGAACTAAAAAACTTTGCAGCCAACCTTTCTTTCTAGTTGGTGATTGAAGTCGCGGACTGGGATCCGCGCAAACTAGTTAATCACATACTTGGGAGCCATGCATCAAAAGTGGGAACTGTCACTACAGAACAAGTCCAATTGAGTATTGGGGTAAGAGTTCAACTGTAAGTTGGTAAGGTACTTGGAATTCCTTTACTTGTAACCGCTTGTTGTGATAATAGTGGAGTTTCGGGAGTGGTGACCTGAAAATCACCCGGTGGGGTTTTTGTCGTAGGGTTTTCCCCATTTGTAAACAAATCACCGTGTTATTTATTTTTCTGCTGCATATTTAGTTTATTGGTGATTTGTTTGTGCTACCATGCAATTGCATGTTAATTAACTTAATTAATAAACTTGGTTAAATTAATTGGTTAATTAATCACAAGGGGTCAATTCGTTTGTGGCCTATCATATTGTATGATACTATGTATGATATTAAGTGTGACATTGTGTATGACATTATGTATGACTTAATATTGAGTTTAATAAAGTTGTTTTATTATTATTTGAAATAGTGGTAACATGAATATTTGGACATTATCATATAGTCCATGAGATGCATAGTATATGATTTATGTGAAAAGTTACAGAAGATATAAATCACAAGTACTTTGTAAATTCAGAATTATAGTTCGTAGTCGTTGATGAAATTGGGCATTTCATCTGCGAAGGCTATAACGTATCAATTACGATGATTTGTCTTGATCATGGAAGTGGAGACTTCAAGTTGATATGTTGATATGTTTTAAGAGTTAAGACATATTAAACTGGACCGCTGTGAGATTTATTATTCTTCTAAAGACTGTCAATTGAATAATAAACCTCACGACTTATATTTGCATGAACTCTTAATCTTGAGAGAATAATGGACCTGATCATGAAGTGTAGGTTGCTTTGATATACCAGGAGTGAGATCTAAAGTAACGGTCAAAATCTCAGTATGTTGGGTAGCCACATTTAGTGTTGATGAAACATATATTCTCAAGATAGAATTCATAGTCTCTTAACAGAGATATAAAATATTCCCTTGAGATAAGTTTAATGGGTTTGTTATTCAGAGAGTTAGGCCTAACCACTTTGGTAAGAACTTACTAAAGTATATATTTATGAAATTGGATTTCATAAATATATGATGAATAATTTAAAAGGATTAAACCGGGTACTCAAGGATTAAGATGTAATAATCTACAAAGTGGCAATCTACATTTGTGACTTTGAATTACTACGAATATTTTATGAAGGGGTTACATGTACAATAAAGTCTTGGGATATAATTTATAGATAAGGCCTAGAGTGCAACTATATTTATATAGTAGTATTAAATATAGTTAATGGTAACTTTGGACTTGTCAAGAGTTGACAGAAAAGCCCAAGGCCCATTGGAGCTAGTGTCTTATTGGTCCCTTTTGGTCCCACTCCGAGCCATATACTAGAGCCCAATTAGAAAGGGCCAAAAGGCTAGCCCAATTAGATAATCAGTTATAAGGAGAGCAACATACAGATTTTAGTATGACGAACATCTTGCATGAAATAGTGTATGTGAGTGTTGGACACTCTCGAATTCTCTCTTGAATATTTCATATAACTGATTTAGAGACCACACATCTTGGGCGTTAGTGGAATTGGAGTGAAGATTAAAAGTATTCCCAAGTGCTTACAATCTTTGTTTTGAAATTCATGACACCAAGGTACACTATCTTGTTCTTGTATTCTGAAATTTACATATTGCATGTTATCAATTGCGAATGAAGTAGATCTGTTAATTTTCCGCTGCGCACACTCATATTTCCATCACTCAACACTTGAACTTGAAACAAGATTTCTAAAAGTATTAAACACATCCTAGATCTACCCAAATACAAGTAAAGTGTTTGTTAAAGGATTAGCCAATTACATAAAATAGTGACATATGTTCCTAACAGGTGAATCACATATGTCCTAACAGTCCATGCTCGTTTAATCCTATCTATCCTTTCGAGAATAAATTCAACCGTGCTCATTCAATCTCATGTGGATTCGATTCGTCCATGCTCGTTTATTCCTATCTATCTGTTTCAAGATTCAATTGGACCATGCTCGTTTAATCACATGCGGCTTCAATTCTGCCATGCCCGTTTATTCCTATCTACCTTTTCTGAGATTCAATTTGATCGTGCTCATTTAATGTCACACAGATTCAATTCGGCCAAGCTCGTTTAATCCTATCTATCTTTTTCGAGATTCAATTCAACTGTGACTTTTAATTTTGCATAGATTCAATTCGGCCATGCTCATTTAATCTAATCTTTCTTTTTCGAGATTCAATTTAACCAAGCTTGTTTAATCTCACGCGGATTCAATTCGGTCATCAACGATTAATCCTATCTATCTTTTCGAGATTCAATTTGACCGTGCTCATTTAATCTCTCGCGGATTCAACTCGGCCATGCTAGTATAATCCTATCTATCTTTTTCGAGATTCAAGTCGATCGGGCTCGTTTAATCTCACGTGGATTCAATTCGGCCATGCTCATTTAATCCTATCTATCTGTACCTAGATTAAATTTGACCATGCTCATTTAATCTCGAGCGGATTCAATTTGGCCATTCTCCATTAATCCTATCTATCTTTTTGAATATTTAATTCAACCGCTCTTCTTTAATTTCACTCAGATTTAACACGCTCGTTTAATCCTATATATATTTTTCGAGATTCAATTCAACCGGTGCCCGTTTAATCTCACGCAGATTCAATTTGGCCATCCTCATTTAATCATATCTATATTTTTCTAGATTCAATTCAACTGTGCTCGTTTAATCTCCCATGGATTCAATTCGGCCATGCTCGTTTAATGCTATCTATCATTTTTGAGATTCAATTTGACCGTGCTCGTTTAGTCTCATGTAGATTCAATCTGCCATGCACATTTAATCCTATCTATCTTTTTCGAGATTTTATTCAACCGTTCTTGTTTAATCTCATGCAGATTCAATTCAGCCATGCTCGCTTTATACTATCTACCTTTTTCGAGATTCAATTCAAACATGATCATTTAATCTCACGCGGATTCAATTTGGCTATGCTCGTGTAACGCTATCTATCTTTTTCGAGATTCAATTTGACCATGCTCGGTTAATCTTATGCAGATTCAATTCGGCCATGCTCGTTTAATCCTGTCCATGTTTTTCTAAATTCAATTGGACCGTGCTCATTTAATCCCACGCGGATTCAATTCCAGCATGCCTGTTTATTCCTTTCTACCTTTTCCAAGATTCAATTCAATCTTGCTCATTTAATCTTACACATATTCAATTCGGCCAACCTCGTTTAAGTTTATCTATCCTTTCGAGAATCAATTCGTCCGTGCTCGTTCAATGTCACGCAGATTCAATTCGACCGTGCTCATTTAATCCTATCCATTTGTTTCGAGATTCAATTGGACCATGCTTGTTTTATCGCACATGGATTCAATTTTGGCATGCCTGTTTATTCCTACCTACCTTTTTTGAGATTTAATTCAATCGTGCTCGCTCAATCTCACGCAGATTCATTTCGACCAACTTCATTCAATCCTATCTCTCTTTTTCGAGATTCAATTTGATCGTGCTCGTTTAATCTTACACGGATTCAATTCGTCCATGCTCGTTTAATCCTATCTATCCTTTTGAGAATCAATTCAATCGTGCTCATTCAATCTCACGCGAATTCAATTTGGCCATGCTCATTTATTCCTATCTATGTGTTTCGAGATTCAATTGGACTGTGCTCATTTAATCTCACACGGATTCGATTCTGCCATGCCCGGTTATTCCTATCTACCTTTTCCGAGATTCAATTCGATCATGCTCGTTTTATCTCACGTAGGTTCAATTCGGCTATGCCCATTTTATCCAATCTATCTTTCCAAGATTCCATTCGACTGTGCTCGTTTAATCTCACACGGATTCAACTGCTATGCTCATGTAACCCTATCTATCTTTTTCGAGATTCAATTCGACCATGCTTGTTTAATCTAATGCGGATTCAATTCATCCATGTTTGTTTAATCCTATCTATTCTTTCGAGAATCAATTCAATCGTGCTCGTTCAATCTCACGTGGATTCGATTCAGCCATGCTCGTTTATTCCTATCTATATATTTCGAGATTCAATTAGACCGTGCGCGTTTAATCTCACACGGATTAAATTCCGCCATGCCCGTTTATTCCTATCTACCTTTCTGAGATTCAATTCGATCATGCTCGTTTAATCTCACGCGGATTCCATTCAGCCTTAATCCTTTAATCCTATCTATCTTTTTGAGATTCAATTCGACCGTGCTTGTTTAATCTCTCGCAGATTCAACTCGGTCATGCTTGTATAATCCTATCTATCTTATTTGAGATTCAATTCGATTGGGCTCATTTAATCTCACATGGATTCAATTTTTCCATGCTCGTTTAATCCTATCAACCTTTATTGAGATTCAATTAGACCGTGCTCATTTAATCTCAAACGGATCCAATCGACCATTTTCTTTTAATCTTGTCAATCTTTTTCGACATTCAACTTGACCGTTCTCATTTGATCTCACGTGGATTTAACTCGGACATGCTCGTTTAATCCTATCTATCTTTTTTGAGATTCAATTCTACCGTGCTAGTTCAATCTCTCACAGATTCAATTCGGCCATGAACGTTTAATCCTCTCTATCTTTTCAAGATTCAATTTGACCATGCTCATTTAATCTTTTGTGGATTCAATTCGGCCAAGCTCTTTAATCTTGTAAATCTTTTTCGACATTAAACTTGTCCGTTCTCCTTTAATCCTATATATCTTTTTCGAGATTCAATTCGACCATGCTTGTTTAATCCCATCTATCTTTTTCGAGATTCAATTTTACCGTGCTCGTTTAATCTCATGTGGATTCATATCGGCCATGCTCATTTAATCCTATCTATCTTTTTCGAGATTTTATTCGTCTGTGCTCATTTAATCTTGTACGGATTCAATTCGACCATGCTCGCTTAATACTATCTATCTTTTTCGAGATTCAATTTGACTCTGATCGTTTAATATCACGCAGATTCAATTCCGCCATGCTCGTTTTATCCAATCTATCTTTTTCAAGATTCAATTCGACCGTCCTTGTTTAATCGCATGCGGATTCAATTCGGTCAGGATCGTATAATCCTATCTATCTTTTTCGTGATTCAATTTCATCGGGCTTGTTTAGTCTCACGGGGATTCATTTTGCCCATGCTCATTTATTCCTATCTATCTTTTTTGAGATTACATTTGACCATGCTTGTTTACTCTTGTGGATTCATTTCGGCCATGCTCATTTAATCCTATCTATCCTTTTCGAGATTCAATTTGACCGTGCTCGGTTAATCTCACGCAGATTCAATTTGGCCTTTCTAGTTTAATACTAGCTATCTTTTTCGAGATTCAATTCAACCCCGCTTGCTTATTATCGCGCGGATTCAATTCAACCATGCTCGCTTAATCCAATCTATAATTTGGCCATGCTCATATAATCCTATCTATCTTTTCGAGCTTCAATTCAACCGTTCTCGTTTAATCTTACGTGGATTCAATTCCACCTTGCACATTTAATCCTATCTATCTTTTTTAATATTCAATTGGACAGGGCTTGTTTAATCTCATGCGGATTCAATTTGGCCATTCTTGTTTAATCCTATCTACCTTTTTCGAGATTCAATTCAACCGTGCTCATTTAAACCAACACAGATTCAATTCAGCTGTGCTCATTTAATCCTATCTACCTTTTTCGAGATTCAATTAGTCTGTGCTCGTTTACTCACGTGGATTCATTTCGGCCAGGCTCATTTAATCCTATCTATCCTTTTCAAGATTCAATTCGATCGTACTCGGTTAATCTCACGCAGATTCAATTTGGCTTTCTAGTCTAATACTAGCTGTATTTTTCGAGATTCAATTCAACCCTGCTCGTTTATTATCGCGTGAATTCAATTTAGCCATGCTCACTTAATCCATTCTATATTTTTGAGATTCAATTCAACCGTGCAAATTTAACCTCACACATATTCAGTTCGGCTATGCTTGTTTAACCCTATTGATCTTTTTCGAGATTTAATTTGACCATGCACATTTAATCTCATGTAGATTCAATTCGGCCATCTCATTTAATCCTATATATCTTTTTCGTTATTCAATTCCACCATGACATTTAATTTCACATGGATTCAATTAGGCCATGCTCGTTTTAGTCCAGCCTACCTTTTTCGAGATTCAATTCTTCCATGCTCTTTTAATATCACACAGATTCAATTCCACCATGCTCGTTTTATCTAATCAATCTTTCAAGATTTGATTCGACCGTGCTCTTTTAATCTCGCACTGATTGAATTCGGCCATGCTCATTTATTCCTATCAATCCTTTCGAGATTAACTCTGATCGTGCTCGTTTAATGTCATATGGATTCAATTCGGCTATGCACGTTTAACCCTATCTATCTTTTTCAAGATTCAATTCGTCCGTGCTTGTTTAATCTCACGAAGATTCAATTCGGCCTTGCTTGTTTAATCCTATCTATCCTTTCAAGATTCAATTCGACCGTGCTCTTTTAATCTCATGTGGTTTCAATTCGGCCATGCTCGTTTAATTAAATCTATCTTTTTTGAGATTAAATAGGACCGTGCTCATTTAATCCCGTGCGGATTCAATTTTGGCATGCCTGTCTACTCCTGTCTACCTTTTGCGAGATTCAATTTGGTAGTGCTTGTTTAATCTCACACAGATTCAATTCGACTAATCTCATTTAATCCTATATATCCTTTCGAGAATTAATTCAACCGTGCTCGCTCAATCTCACGTGGATTCAATTCGCCCGTGCTTGTTTAATCCAATTCATCTTTGATAGGCCAAAAACGTATTGACCCCTTATGATGAATTAATTGATTAATTAGCCAAGTTTAATTAATTAATCAAATTAACATGCAAACTCGTGGTAGCACAAACAAATCACTAATTAAACTAATTATGCAGCGGAAAATAAATTGACACGATGATTTGTTTATGAATGGGGAAAACCTACACGGGAAAAACCCCACTGGGTGATTTTAAGATCACCACTTTCGAAACTCCACTATTATCACAACAAGCGGTTACAAGTACAGGAATCCTAGTACCTTATACCAACCTACAGTTGAACCTTTACCCCAATACCCAATTAGACTTGTTTTGTAGTGATAGTTCCTCCTTTTGTTGCACGGCTCCCAAGTACGTGACTAACCAATTGCACGGATCCCAGTACGCGACTTACTCCTTTGCACAAATCCAAGTACGTGACTAAATCCACAGTAACCCTTTGATTGTTGTAGTTGATTTGCAACAGCTTCACATAGAAACACCAATAAGATCTTCAATGTTGGTACAAGAGACTTTGCTTGGTTATAGAACCCAAAGGCGTACAAGAAACACAGCAAGAACTCTTTCTTTTGTAGGAGGAGGCTAGGGTTTCAAAAAGAAAACCTTATGAAGCTCTCTAGGGTTAGGTTTTTCTTTTTCCACCTCCTTTAAATAGGAGCTTTAATGGGCTTTCCTATTCCAATTAGGTTTACACAAACCTTGGGCTTTCCTAGTCCAATAAGGATTATACAAACCCATAAAAAAAATAGCATTTTAGAATAAAAACGTTGCTGGCTATAGACAAAATCCCATAAGCTTGATCGATCGAGACGTCTGTCGAGCTTTAATGAATCTCGACAAATCGAGCTTCTATCGAGCAGGTATCGAGACCTGCAGATTGTACTTTTCTTGAACAGTTCTTGAGTAATCTTTATGTCTTCAATTTAACCACTTGTAATGATCATCTTGAACCTTCTTAGATATACCCAAATACAAGTAAAGTGCGTTTTGTCACAGGATATGCCAATTACATAAAAATATATCCCTAACAATCTCCCCCTTTGGCAATCCGTGACAAAACTAAAAGAGTACATTGAATGTCCTAGAATACATTCTACTCAAGATTACAAAATAAATAAACCTAGTCTAGAAGATCTGAACCTTGGAAGTTGCTGCAAGAAGAAGGTTCGGAATCTTGACTTGGCTTTAACTTGTCTTTCCTGAAAGACACTAAAAAAAACACATCAAGGTACCATGTGGAAAATAATGACAAGTTAAATAAACAAGAAACATGTGTATAAAGAGAGAAAAGAAACAACACATGTGAGATAAAGAATGAAACACATACATCAACATATAAATAAGATAAGTTCAATGTATGTCAAAAATGGTCACAAGACCGGTGTGCATGAAGAAGGAGGTAAGCACTCCCCCTAACAAGATGAAACACAACTCCCCTGTACAAGGGCATGTATTTCTCACCCTAAATGTAGAATCTTGTAAAAAGAAACCACAATTTTCCCCCTTTTTGTCATGATTGACAAAGTGTACAAGAAGGTAGAAAGCTTCACCTGAGAAATATAAACATGATCAAGGGGGTACAAAGGTTCCATAAAAATGCATGAATGTAATGAAATAAGATGCTTTGGATGACAAGATAAAAGAACGATGCAAAACATGTGAAACAATGCATGTAAGAGGATCTCGATCGATCGAGAGGTGTCGAGATGCTATCGAGCCAACCTCGATGGATTGAGAACTGTCGAGAAGCTATCGAGAAGACAGAAGTTTTCTCAATCGATCCACCTAGCTGTCGAGAAGGTGTCAAGATTGTGATAAGAAACAGATTAAGAGCTCGACAGATAAGCTAGGTGTCGAGGAGGTGTCAAGATTGCTAAAAAACAGTTTTTCGAGAAGTGAAAAACATAGATATGAATGCAATTAAGCATGCAACTCAACCAAGGATCCAAACAACATTTAAACCTCTCAAAAACATTTCTCAGCAACAATTTTAAGCACACAGATCCCAAAAACACACACACACATACTAAACAAGTCTAACCAATTTTATATTTCAAAAACAAGTTAAGACAGTTAGTGAGCATACATTAAGACATGTAAACCTTGTGATGGCCAAATCACATGTACCTGCACATGTATCAAGAGTAGCAAAGAATATTGCCTGTTGTGTGTGAAAAACATCGCAAGATTGCATAAGTGTATACATGTTATGACGATTTGAGATATGAGAAAAACACTTTAACTCACACACAATCATAACTGTTTAATGGGGACTATCACCTTCGAGGTACATTCTATAACTCCCACATCTACTAGAATACACGCTTGCAATCATATTTAAAGCATTTTGATCTTTTTGCTTTTAATTGATTAATTAGCCAAGTTTAATTAATTAATCAAATTAACATGCAAACTCGTGGTAGCACAAAAAAATCACCAATTAAACTAATTATGCAGCGGAAAATAAATTGACACGGTGATTTGTTTATGAATGGGGAAAACCTACATAGCAAAAACCCCACCGAGTGATTTTAAGATCACCACTCCTGAAACTCCACTATTATCACAAATAGCGGTTACAAGTAAAGGAATCCCAGTACCTTATACCAACATACAATTGAACCCTTACTCCAATACCCAATTGGACTTGTTCTATAGTGATTGTTCCTCCTTTTGATGCATAACTCCCAAGTACGTGACTAACTAATTGCGCAGATCCCAGTACACGACTTACTCCTTTGCACGAATCCAAGTACGTGACTAACTCCACAGCAACCCTTTGATTGTTGTAGTTGATTTGCAACAGCTTCACATAGAAACACCAATAAGATCTTCAATGTTGGTGCAAGAGACTTTGCTTGGTTACAGAACCCAAAGGCGTACAAGAAACGCAGAAAGAACTCTTTCTTCTGTAGGAGGAGGCTAGGGTTTCAAAAAGAAAACCTTAAGAAGCTCTCTAGGGTTAGGTTTTTCTTTTTTCACCTCCTTTAAATAGGAGCTTTAATGGGCTCTCCTATTCCAATTTGGTTTACACAAACCTTAGGCTTTTCTAGTCCAATAAGGATTATACAAACCCATAAACAAATAGTCTTTTAGAATAAAAACGTTGCTGGCTATAGACAAAATCCTGTAAGCTCGATCGATCGAGACATCTATCGAGTTTTAATGAATCTCGACAGATCGAGCTTTTATCGAGAAGGTATTGAGACTTGCATATTGCACTTTTCTTGAACAGTTCTTGAGTAATCTTCATGTCCTCAATTTAACCACTTGTAATGATCATCTTGAACCTTCTTAGATATACCCAAATACAAGTAAAGTGTGTTTTGTCAAAGGATATGCCAATTACATAAAAATATGTCCCTAACAATCTTTTTCGAGATTCAATTGGACCGTGCTCATTTAATCCTACGCGGATTCAATTCAGGCATGCTTGTTTATTCCTATCTACCTTTTCCGAGATTCGATTCGATCGTGCTCGTTTAATGTCATGCAGATTCAATTTGACCAACCTCATTCAATCATATCTATCCTTTTCGAGATCCAATTTGACCATGCTCTTTTAACCTCACTTGGATTTCTTTCGGCCATGCTCCTTTAATCCCATTAATCTTTTTCGAGATTCAATTCGACCGTCCACGGTTAATCTCATGTGGATTCAATTCAGCCATGCTCATTTAATACTACCTATCTTTTTCGAGTTCAATTCGACCATGCTCGTTTAATATCACGCGTATTCAATTCGACCATGCTCATTTAATCCTATCTTTCCTTTTCGAGATTATATTCGATAGTGCTCGTTAAATCATAGGCGGATTCAATTCCGCTATGCTCATTTTATGCAATCTATCTTTCCAAGATTCCATTCAACCGTGCTCGTTTAATCTCACTTGTATTCAAATCATCCATGCTCATTTAATCCTATCTATCCTTTCGAGAATCAATTCAACCGTGCTCGTTTAATCTCATGTGAACTTAATTTAGCCATGCTCGTTTAATCCTATCTATTTGTTTTAAATTGGACCCTACTCGTTTAATCTCATGTGGATTCAATTTGGCCATGCTCATTTAATCCTATCCATCTTTTTCGTTATTCAA
Source organism: Quercus glauca (assembly GCA_023736055.1). NCBI lineage: Eukaryota > Viridiplantae > Streptophyta > Magnoliopsida > Fagales > Fagaceae > Quercus > Quercus glauca. The sequence continues at coordinate 42,306,294 of CM043322.1, read as the reverse complement.
TTCAACTGTGACGTTTAATTTCACATGGATTCAATTAGGCCATGCTCATTTAGTCCAGTCTATCTTTTTCGAGATTCAATTCTTTCGTGCTCTTTTAATATCATGCAGATTCAATTCCACCTTACTCACTTTATCTAATCTATCTTTCAAGATTCAATTCGACTGTGCTCATTTAATCTCACGCAGATTGAATTCAGCCATGCTCTATTAATCCTATGGCTCTTTTTTGACATTCAATTCAACCAGGCTTGTTTAATCTCACGTGGATTCAATTTTTCCATGCTAGTTTAATCCTATCTATCTATATCGAGACTCAATTCGACAGTGCTTGTTAATTCTCGCGCAGATTCAACTCGGCCAAGCTCGTTTAATCCTATCTATCCCTCTAGAGAATCAATTTCACCATGACGTTTAATCTCACGTGATTCAATTCGGCCAGGCTCCTTTAATCCCATCAATCTTTTTCGAGATTCAATTCAACCGTCCACGGTTAATCTAACATGGATTCAATTTGGCCATGCTCGTTTAATTCTAGCTATCTTTTTCGAGATTCAATTCAACCATGCTCATTTAATATCACGCGGATTCAATTTGACCATGCTCGTTTAATCCTATCTTTCTTTTTCGAGATTATATTCAACAGTGCTCATTAAATCACAGGCGGATTCAATTCTGCTATGCTTGTTTTATCCAATCTATCTTTTCAAGATTCCATTCAACCGTGCTCGTTTAATCTTACACGGATTCAATTCGTCCACACTCGTTTAATCCTATCTGTCCTTTTGAGAATCAATTTGACCGTGCTCGTTCAATCTCATGCGGATTCAATTTAGCCATGCTCGTTTAATCCTATCTATCTGTATCAAGATTCAATTGGACCGTGCTCATTTAATCTCACGCCGATTCAATCCGGCCATGCTTGTTTAATCCTATCTATCTTTTTCGAGAGTCCATTCCAACTTGACGTTTACTTTCACGTGGATTCAATTCGGCCATGCTCGTTTAATCAAATCTGTCTTTTTAGAGATTCAATTTGACCATGCTCGTTTAATCTCACACGGATTCAATTCATCCATGATCGTTTAATCCCATATATCTTTTCAAGATTCAATTTGACTGCGCTCGTTTAATCACTCGCGGATTCAACTCGGCCATCCTTGTATAATCCTATCTATCTTTTTCGACATTCAATTTGGCCAGGCTCATTTAATCTCACGTGGATTCAATTTTGCTATGCTCGTTTAATCCTATCTATCTTTATCGAGACTCAATTCGATTGTGCTCGTTTATTCTCGGGTAGATTCAACTCGGCCAAGCTCGTTTAATCCTATCTATCTCTCTAGTGAATCAATTTCACCATACTGTTTAATCTCACGTGGATTCAAATTGGCTAAGCTCCTTTAATCCCATAATTCTTTTTTGAGATTCAATTCGACCGTCCAGGGTTAATCTAATGTGGATTCAATTTGGCTATGCTCGTTTAATACTACCTATCTTTTTCGAGATTCAATTTGACCATGCTCGTTTAATCCTATCTCTCTTTTTTGAGATTATATTTGACAGGGCTCATTAAATCGCAGGCAGATTCAATTTCGCTATGCTTGTTTTATCCAATCTATCCTTTCAAGATTCCATTCGACCATGCTCGATTAATCTTACACGGATTCAATTCGTCCATGCTCGTTTAATCCTATCTGTCCTTTCGAGAATCAATTTGACCATGCTCGTTTAACCTCACACGGATTCGATTCAGCCATGGCCGTTTAATCCTATTTGTCTTTTCAAGATTCAATTCGACCACGCCCGTTAAATCACTCACGGATTCAACTTGGCCATGCTTGTATAAACCTAACTATCTTTTTCGACAATCAATTTGGCCAGGCTCGTTGAATCTCACGTGGATTCAATTTTGCCATGCTCGTTTAATCCTATCTATCTTTTTCGAGATTCAATAAAACCATGCTCGTTTATTCTAGGGCAGATTCAACTCGACCAAGCTCATTTAATCCTATCTGTCTCTCTAGAGAATCAATTTCATTATGACGTTTAATCTCATGAGGAGTCAATTCGGCCATGCTCTTTTAATCCAATCTATCTTTTTCAAGAATAAATTCGACAATGCCCGTTTAATCTCACACGGATTCAATTCGGCCACGCTCGTTTAATCCTATCTATGTTTTTCTAGATTCAATTTGACCGTGCTCATTTATTATCGGATAGATTCAACTCGGCCAAGCTCGTTTAATCCTATCTTTCTCTCAAGAGAATTAATTTCACTGTGACGTTTAATCTCACATGGAGTCAATTCGGCTGTGCTCTTTTAATCAAATCTATCTTTTTCGAGATTCAATTCGACCATGCTTGTTTAATCTCATGCGGATTCATTTCATCCACGCTCGTTTAATCCAATCTATCTTTTTTGAGAATCAATTTGATAGTGCCCGTTTAATCTCATGCATATACAATTCGGCCATGCTCGTTTAATCACTCAAGGATTCAACTCGGCCATGCTTGTATAATCCTATCTATCTTTTTCGACATTCAATTTGGCTTGGATCGTTTAATCTCATGTGGATTTGCCATGCTCCTTTAATCCTATCTATCTTTATCGAGACTCAATTCGATCGTGCTCGTTTATTGTCGGGCAGATTCTACTCAGCCAAGCTCGTTTAATTCTACCTATCTCTTTAGAGAATCAATTTCACTGTGATGTTTAATCTCACGTGGATTCAAATTGGCCATGCCCCTTCAATCCCATCAATCTTTTTTGAGATTCAATTCGTCCGTCGACGGTTAATCTCACGTGGATTCAATTCGGCTATGCTCGTTTAATACTACCTATCTTTTTCGAGATTCAATTCGACCTTGCTCGTTTAATTCTATCTCTCTTTTTCGAGATTATATTCAACAGGGCTCGTTAAATCACAGGCAGATTCAATTCCGCTATGCTCATTTTATCCAATCTATCTTTTCAAGATTCCATTCAACCGTGCTCATTTAATCTTACACGGATTCAATTCGTCCATGCTCGTTTAATCCTATCTATCCTTTTGAGAATTAATTCGAAAGTGCTCGTTAATCTCATACAGATTCAATTTAGCCATGCTTGTTTAATCTTATCTATCCGTTTTAAGATTCAATTGGACCATGCTCATTTAATCTCATGCCGATTCAATCCGGCCATGCTCGTTTAATCCTATCTATCTTTTCTGAGAGTCAATTCCAATGTGACGTTTAATTTCGCATGGATTCAATTTGGCCACGCGCGTTTAATCCAATCTAACTTTTTCGAGATTCAGTTTGACCATGCTCGTTTAACCTCACGTGGATTCAATTCGGCCATCGTGTTTTAATCCTATCTATCTTTTCGAGATTCAATTCGACCGCGCTCGTTTAATCACTCGTGGATTCAACTCAGCCATGCTTGTAGAATCCTATCTATCTTTTTTGACATTCAATTTGGCCAGGCTCGTTTAATCTCACGTGGATTCAATTTAGCCATGCTTGTTTAATCCTATCTATCTTTATTGAGATTTAATTTGACCGTGCTTGTTTGTTCTAGGGCAAATTCAACTCGACCAAGCTCATTTAATCCTATTTGTCTCTCTAGAGAATTAATTTCACCGTGACGTTTAATCTCACGAAGAGTCAATTCGGCCGTGCTCTTTTAATCCAATATATCCTTTTCGAGATTCAATTCATCAATGCTCGTTTAATCTCACGCGGATTCATTTCGTCCGTGCTCATTTAATCCAATCTATTTTTTTGAGAATCAATTCGACAGTGCTCGTTTATACTTGCGCAGATTCAACTCGGCCAAGCTCGTTTAATCCTATCTATCTCTCAAGAGAATCAATTTCACCGTGACGTTTAATCTTACGTGGAGTCAATTCGGCCATGCTCTTTTAATCCAATCTATCTTTTACGAGATTCAATTCGACCATGCTCGTTTAATCTCACGTAGATTCGTTTCGTCCATGTTCGTTTAATCCAATCTATCTTTTTTGAGAATCAATTCGACAGTGCTCAATTAATCTCACGCAAATACAATTCGGCCATGCTCGTTTAATGCTATCTATCTTTTTAGAGATTCAATTCGACCGTGCTCATTCAATCTCATGCAGATTCATTTCGTCCATGCTCACTTAATCTTATCAATATTTTTCAAGATTCAATTTGACCGTGCTCGTTTAATCACACGCATATTCAATCCAGCCACACTTGTTTAATCAAATCTGTCTTTTTTGAGATTCAATTTGACCTTGCTCGTTTAATCTCACATGAATTCAATTCAGCCAAGATCGTTTAATCCCGTCTGTCTTTTCAAGATTCAATTCGACCGCGCTCGTTTAATCACTCGCAGATTCAACTCGGCCATGCTTGTATAATCCTATCTAGCTTTTTTGACATTCAATTTGGCCAGGCTCGTTTAATCTCATGTGGATTCAATTTTGCCATGCTCGTTTAATCCTATCTATCTTTATCAAGACTAAATTTGACCATACTCGTTTATTCTCAGGCAGATTCAATTCGGCCAAGCTCGTTTAATCCTATCAATCTCTTTAGAGAATCAATTTCAGCATGACGTTTAATCTCACGTGGATTCAAATTGGCCGTGCTCCTTTAATCCCATCAATCTTTTTCGAGATTCAATTCGATCGCCCACGGTTAATCACACGTGGATTCAATTCGGCTGTGCTTGTTTAATACTACATATCTTTTCGAGATTCAATTCGACCATGCTCGTGTGATCCTATCTCTCTTTTTCGAGATTATATTCGACAGGGCTTGTTAAATCACAGGTAGATTCAATTCCGCTATGCTTGTTTTATCCAATCTATCTTTTCAAGATTCCATTTGACCGTGCTCGTTTAATCTTACACAGATTCAATTTGTCCATGCTCTTTTAATCCTATTTATCCTTTCGAGAATCAATTTGACCGTGCTCGTTCAATCTCATGCGGATTTAATTTAGCCATGCTTGTTTAATCTTATCTATCTGTTTCAAGATCCAATTGGACCGTGCTCGTTTAATCTCATGTAGATTTAATCCGGCCATGCTCGTTTAATCCTATCAATCTTTTTCGAGAGTCAATTCCAACGTGACGTTTAATTTCGCGTGGATTCAATTCGGCCACACTCGTTTAATCCAATCTATCTTTTTCGAGATTCAATTTAACCATGCTCATTTAACCTCACACGAATTCAATTTGGCCACGATCGTTTAATCTTATCTATCTTTTCGAGATTCAGTTCGGTCACGCTTGTTTAATCACTCATGGATTCAACTCAGCCATGCTTGTATAATCCTATCTATATTTTTCGACATTCATTTCGGCCAGGCTCATTTAATCTCACGTGGATTCAATTTTGCCATGCTTGTTTAATCCTATCTATCTTTATCGAGATTCAATTTGACCGTGTTCGTTAATTTTAGGGCCACTTCAACTCGACCATGCGCATTTAATCCTATCTGTCTCTCTAGAGAATCAGTTTCACCGTGACGTTTAATCACAGGTGGAGTCAATTCGGCTGTGCTCTATTAATCCAATCTATCTTTTTCGAGATTCAATTTGACCATACTCGTTTAATCTCACGCGGATTCATTTCGTCCTCGCTCGTTTAATCCAATTTATCTTTTTTGAGAATCAATTCGACAGTGCTTGTTTATTCTCGGGTAGATTCAACTCGGCTAAGCTCATTTAATCCTATCTATCTCTCAAGAGAATCAATTTCATTGTGATGTTTAATCTCACGTGGAGTCAATTCGGCCATGCTCTTTTAATCCAATCTATCTTTTTCAAGATTCAATTCGACCATGCTTGTTTAATCTCACGCAGATTCATTTCGTCCATGCTCGTTTAATCCAATCTATCTTTTTTGAGAATCAATTCGACAGTGCTCGATTATTCTAATGCAGATTCAACTCGGCCAAGCTCATTTAATCCTATGTATCTCTCAAGAGAATCAATTTCACCGTGACATTTAATCTCACGTGGAGTCAATTCGGCCATGCTCTTTTAATCCAATCTATCTTTTTCGAGATTCAATTCGACCATGCTCGTTTAATCTCACGCAGATTCATTTCGTCCATGCTCGTTTAATCCAATCTATCTTTTTTGAGAATCAATTCGACAGTGCTCGATTATTCTAATGCAGATTCAACTCGGCCAAGCTCATTTAATCCTATGTATCTCTCAAGAGAATCAATTTCACCGTGACGTTTAATCTCACGTGGAGTCAATTTGGCCATGCTCTTTTAATCCAATCTATCTTTTTCGAGATTCAATTCGACCATGCTCGTTTAATCTCACGCGGATTCGTTTCGTCCATGCTCATTTAATCCAATCTATCTTTTTTGAGAATCAATTCGACAATGCTCAATTAATCTCACGCAAATACAATTCGGCCATGCTCGTTTAATGCTATCTATCTTTTTTGAGATTCAATTCGACCGTGCTTGTTCAATCTCATGCAGATTCATTTCGTCCACGCTCACTTAATCTTATCAATATTTTTCAAGATTCAATTTGACCGTGCTCGTTTAATCACAAGCATATTCAATCCGGCCATGCTTGTTTAATCAAATCTATCTTTTTTGAGATTCAATTTAACCATGCTCGTTTAATGTCACGTGGATTCAATTCAGCCAAGATCGTTTTATCCCGTCTTTCTTTTCGAGATTCAATTCGACCGCGCTTTTTTAATCACTTGCAGATTCAACTTGGCCATGCTTATATAATCCTATCTATCTTTTTCGACATTCAATTTGGCCAGGCTCGTTTAATCTCATGTGGATTCAATTTTGCCATGCTCGTTTAATCCTATCTACCTTTATCAAGACTAAATTTGACCGTGCTCATTTATTCTCGGGCAGATTCAATTCGGCCAAGCTCGTTTAACCCTATCTATCTCTTTAGAGAATCAATTTCAGCATGACGTTTAATCTCACGTGGATTCAAATTGGCCGTGCTCCTTTAATCCCATCAATATTTTTCGAGATTCAATTCGACCGTCCACGGTTAATCTCACGTGGATTCAATTCGACTGTACTTGTTTAATACTACATATCCTTTCGAGATTCAATTCAACCATGCTTGTGTAATCCTATCTCTCTTTTTCGAGATTATAATCGACAAGGCTCGGTAAATCACAGGTAGATTCAATTCCGCTATGCTTGTTTTATCCAATCTATTTTTTCAAGATTCCATTCGACCGTGCTCGTTTCATCTTACACAGATTCAATTCGTCCATGCTCTTTTAATCCTATTTATCCTTTCGAGAATCAATTCGACCGTGCTTGTTCAATTTCATGTGGATTCAATTTAGCCATGCTTAGTTAATCTTATCTATCTGTTTCAAGATTCAATTGGACCGTGCTCGTTTAATCTCATGCAGATTCAATCCGGCCATGCTCGTTTAATCCTATCTATCTTTTTCGAGAGTCAATTCCAACATGACATTTAATTTCGCGTGGATTCAATTCGGCCACATTCGTTTAATCTTATCTATCTTTTCGAGATTCAGTTCGGCCGCGCTTGTTTAATCACTCGTGGATTCAACTCAGCCATGCTTGTATAATTGTATCTATATTTTTTGACATTCATTTTGGCCAGGCTCGTTTAATCTCACGTGGATTCAATTTTGCCATGCTCGTTTAATCCTATCTATCTTTATCGAGATTCAATTTGACCGTGTTCGTTAATTTTAGTGCCAATTCAACTAGACCATGCTCATTTAATCCTATCTGTCTCTCTAGAGAATCAATTTCACCGTGACGTTTAATCTCATGTGGAGTCAATTCGGCTGTGCTCTATTAATCCAATCTATCTTTTTCGAGATTCAATTTGACCATGCTCGTTTAATCTCACACGGATTCATTTCGTCCTTGCTCGTTTAATCCAATTTATCTTTTTTGAGAATCAATTCGACAGTGCTTGTTTATTCTCGGGCAGATTCAACTAGGCCAAGCTCATTTAACCCTATCTATCTCTTAAGAGAATCAATTTCATTGTGATGTTTAATCTCACGTGGAGTCAATTCGGCCATGCTCTTTTAATCCGATCCATCTTTTTCGAGATTCAATTTGACCATGCTCATTTAATCTCATGCGGATTCATTTCGTCCATGCTCGTTTAATTCAATCTATCTTTTTTGAGAATCAATTTGACAATGCCGTTTAATCTCATGCAAATTCAATTCGGCCATGCTCATTTAATGCTATCTATCTTTTTCGAGATTCAATTCGACCGTGCTCGTTTAATCTCAGGCAGATTCATTTCGTCCATGCTCATTTAATCTTATCAATCTTTTTCGAGATTCAATTTGACCGTGCTCGTTTAATCTCACGTTGATTCATTTCGGCCATGCTCATTTAATCCAACCTATCTTTTTCAAAATTTTATTCGACCGTGCTCGTTTAATCTTATCTATCTTTTAGAGATTCAATTACCGTGGTCATTTAATCTCTCACGGATTCAATTCGACCATGCTTGCTTAATCCTATCTATCTTTTTTGAGATTTAATTCGACCGTGCTCGTTTAATCTCACATTCACTCATTTCGGCCATGCTTATTTAATCCAACCTATCTTTTCGAGATTTTATTCGACCGTGCTCGTTTAATCTCATGTGGATTTATTTCGGCTGTGCTCGTCTAATCTTATCTATCTTTTAGAGATTCAATTCGACTGTGGTCGTTTAATCTCTCGCGGATTCAATTCGACCATGCTTGCTTAATCCTATATATTTTTTCGACATTCAATTTTACCGTTCTCATTTAATCTCATGCAGATTTAACTTGGCCATGCTCATTTAATCCTATCTATCTTTTCGAGATTCAATTCAGCCATGCTAGTTTATTCCTATCTATCTTTTTTGAGATTAAATTTGACCGTGCTCGTTTAATCTCACATGGATTCATTTCGGCCATGCTCATTTAATCCTATCAATCTTCTTTGAGATTTTATTTGATCGTGCCTGTTTAATCTCATACATATTCCATTCGGCTATGCAAGTTTAACCCCACCAATCTTTTTCGAGATTCAATTCCACCATGCTCGTTTAATCTCACGTAGATTCAATTCGGCCTTGTTCGTTTAATCCTATCTATCCTTTAGAGGTTCAATTCCACGATGCTCACTTAATCTCACGCAAATTGAATTTGGCCTTGCTCATTTAATCTTATCTATCCTTTCGAGATTCAACTCAACCGTGCTCTTTTAATCTCACGTGTATTCAACTCAGCCATGCTCGTTTAATTCAATCTATCTTTTTCAAGATTCAATAGGACCTTGCTTATTTAATCCCATGCGGATTCAATTCCAGCATGCCTGTTTATTCTTATGTACCTTTTCTGAGATTCAATTCGATAGTACTCGTTTAATCTCACGCAAATTCAATTCGGCCAATCTTGTTTAATCCTTTCTATCCTTTCGAGAATCAATTCAACCATGCTCATTCAATCTCACGCGGATTCAATTTGGCCGTGCTTGTTTAATTGTATCCATCTTTTTCGAGATACAATTCGACTGTCCACGGTTAATCTCAAGTGGATTCAATTCGGCCATGTTCGTTTAATACTAGCTATCTTTTATGAGATTCAATTTGACCATGCTCGTTTAATATCACGTAGATTCAATTCGACCATGCTCGTTTAATCCTATCTTTCTTTTTTGAGATTATATTCAACAGTGCTCGTTAAATCACAGGCGGATTCAATTCCGCTATGCTCATTTTATCCAACCTATCTTTTCAAGATTCCATTTGATAGTGCCCGTTTAAACTTACATGGATTCAATTCGTCCGTGCTCATTTAATCCTATTTGTCCTTTCGAGAATCAATTTGACCTTGTTCGTTCAATCTCATGCGGATTCAATTTAGCCACGCTTGTTTAATCCTATCTATCTGTTTCAAGATTCAATTGGACCTTGCTCGTTTAATCTCACGCAGATTCAATCCGGCCATCCTCATTTAATCCTATCTATCTTTTTCGAGAGTCCATTCCAACGTGACGTTTAATTTCACGTGGATTCAATTCGGCCACGCTCGTTTAATCGAATCTGTCTTTTTCGAGATTCAATTTGACTATGCTCGTTTAATCTCACGTGGATTCAATTTGGCCATGATCGTTTAATCCCATCTATCTTTTCAAGATTCCATTCGACCATGCCCGTTTAATCTTACATGGATTCAATTCGTCCATGCTCGTTTAATCCTATCTGTCCTTTTGAGAATCAATTCGACCTTGCTCGTTCAATCTCATGCAGATTCAATTTAGCCATACTCGTTTAATCCTATCTATCTGTTTCAAGATTCAATTGGACCATGCTCGTTCAATCTCACGCAGATTCAATCCGGCCATGCTTGTTTAATCCTATCTATCTGTTCGAGAGTCCATTCCAACATGACATTTAATTTCACGTGGATTCAATTCGGCCATGCTCGTTTAATCAATTCTGTCTTTTTCGAGATTCAATTTGAACATACTCGTTTAATGTCACGCGGATTCAATTCGACCATGCTCGTTTAATCCTATCTTTCTTTTTCGAGATTATATTCAATAGTGCTCGTTAAAGCACAGGCGGATTCAATTCCACTATGCTCGTTTTGTTTAATCTATCTTTCCAAGATTCCATTCGACCGTGCTCGTTTAGTCTTACACAGATTCAATTTTTCCATGCTCGTTTAATCCTATCTGTCCTTTCGAGAATCAATTTGTTTGTGCTCGTTCAATCTCATGCGGATTCAATTTAGCCATGCTTGTTTAATCCTATCTATTTGTTTTAAGATTCAATTGGACTGTGCTCGTTTAATCTCACGCAGATTCAATCTGGCCATGCTTGTTTAATCCTATATATCTTTTCGAGAGTTCGTTCCAATGTGACATTTAATTTCACGTGGATTCAATTCGGCACACTCGTTTAATCAAATCTGTCTTTTTCGAGATTCAATTTGACCATGCTCGTTTAATATCAAGCGGATTCAATTAGACCATGCTCGTTTAATCCTATCTTTCTTTTTCAAGATTATATTCAACAGTGCTCATTAAAGCACAAGCAGATTCAATTCCACTATGCTCGTTTTATCCAATCTATCTTTTCAAGATTCCAATCGATCGTGCCTATTTAATCTTACACGGATTCAATTCGTCCATGCTCGTTTAATCCTATCTGTCCTTATGAGAATCAATTCAACCATGCTCGTTCAATCTCATGCGGATTCAATTTAGCCATGCTCGTTTAATCCTATCTATCTGTTTCAAGATTCAATTGGACCGTGCTCGTTTAATCTCACGCAGATTCAATTCGGCCATGATCGTTTAATCCCATCTATCTTTTCAAGAATCCATTCGACCGTGCCCGTTTAATCTTACACGGATTCAATTCGTCCATGCTCGTTTAATCCTATCTGTCCTTTCAAGAATCAATTCAACCGTGTTGGTTCAATCTCATGCGGATTTAATTTAGCCATGCTTGTTTAATCCTATCTATCTGTTTCAAGATTCAACCGAACCGTGCTCTTTTAATCTCACACAGATTCAATCCGGCCATGCTTGTTTAATCCTATCTATCTTTTTTGATAGTCCATTCCAACGTGACGTTTAATTTCATGTGGATTCAATTCGGCCATGCTCGTTTAATCAAATCTATCTTTTTCGAGATTCAATTTGACTATGCTCGTTTAATCTCACGTGGATTCAATTCGGCCATGATCGTTTAATCCCATCTATCTTTCCGAGATTCAATTCGTCCGCACTCGTTTAATCACTCACGGATTCAACTCGGTCGTGCTTGTATAATCCTATCAATCTTTTTCGACATTCAATTTGGCCAGGCTCATTTAATCTCATGTGGATTCAATTTTGTCATGCTCGTTTAATCCAATTTATCTTTATCGAGACTCAATTTGACCGTGCTCGTTTATTCTCAGGCAAATTCAACTCGGCCAAGCTCGTTTAATCCAATCTATCTCTTTAGAGAGTCAATTTCACCATTAAGTTTAATCTCATATGGATTCAAATTGGCCATGCTCCTTTAATCCCATCAATCTTTTTCGAGATCCAATTCGACCGTCCATGGTTAATCTCACATGGATTCAATTCGGCCATGCTCGTTTAATACTACCTATCTTTTTCAAGATTCAATTCTACCATGCTCGTTTAATCCTATATCTCATTTTCGAGATTATATTCGACAGGGCTTGTTAAATCACAGGCGGATTCAATTTCGCTATGCTAATTTTATCCAATCTATCTTTTCAAGATTCCATTCGACCGTGCTCATTTAATCTTACACGGATTCAATTCATTCATGCTTGTTTAATCCTATCAGTCCTTTCGAGAATCAATTCGACCGTGCTTGTTCAATCTCATGTGGATTCAATTTAGCCATGCTTGTTTAATCCTATCTATCTGTTTCAAGATTCAATTGGACCGTCCTTGTTTAATCTCATGCAAATTCAATCCAGCCATGCTCGTTTAATCCTATCTATCTTTTTTGAGAGTCAATTCCAACGTGATGTTTAATTTCGCGTGGATTCAATTCGGCCACGCTCGTTTAATCCAATCTATCTTTTTCGAGATTCAATTTGACCATGCTCGTTTAACCTCACGTGGATTCAACTTGGCCTTTCTTGTATAATCCTATCTACCTTTTTCAACATTCAATTTGGCCAGGCTCGTTTAATCTCACGTGGATTCAATTCGGCCATGCTCGTTTATTCTAGGACAGATTCAACTCGACCAAGCTCATTTAATCCTATCTATCTCTCAAGAGAATCAATTTCACCATGACGTTTAATCTCACGCGGAGTCAATTTGGCCATGCTCGGTAAATCCTATCTGTATTTTTCTAGATTCAATTCAACTGTGCTCGTTTAATCTCACGCAGATTCAATTCGGCCATGCTCGTTTAATGCTATCTACCTTTTTTGAGTTTCAATTCGACCATGCTCATTTAATCTCACGCAGATTCATTTCGTCCATGCTACTTTAATCTTATCTATCTTTTTCGAGATTCAATTTGACCGTGCTCGTTTAATCTCACGTTGATTCATTTCGGCTATGCTCATTTAATCTGATCTATCTTTTACGAAATTTTTTTCGACCATGCTCGTTTAATCTCATACTGATTCATTTTGGTCATGCTCATTTAATTTTATCTATCTTTTAGAGATTCAATTCGACCGTACTCGTTTAATCTCTCGCGGATTCAATTTGGCCATGCTTGTTTAATCCTCTATCTTTTTTGAGACTCAATTTGACAAGGCTCGTTTAATTTGACGTAGATTTAATTCGGCCATACTTGTTTAATCCTATCTATTTTTATCGAGATTCAATTTAACCGTGCTCATTCACTCTCAAGCGGATTCAATTTGGCCATTCTCCTTTAATCCTATCTATTTTTTTGACATTCAATTTTACCGTCATCGTTTAATCTCTTGCGGATTTAACTCGGCCATGCTCGTTTAATATATCTATCTTTTCGAGATTCAATACGACCATGCTAGTTTAATCCTATCTATCTTTTTAGAGATTAAATTTGACCGTGCTCGATCAGTCTTACGTGGATTCATTTCGGCCATGCTCATTTAATCCTATCAATCTTCTTCGAGATTTTCTTTGATCGTGCTCGTTTAATCTCATACGGATTCAATTCGACTATGCACATTTAACCCTATTTGTCTTTTCGAGATTAAATTCGACCGTGTTCGTTTAATCTCACATAGATTCAATTCAGCCTTGCTCGTTTAATCCTAGCTATCCTTTAGAGATTCAATTCCACGATGCTCGCTTAATCTCATGCAGATTGAATTCGGTCATGCTCGTTTAATCCTATCTATCCTTTCGTGATTCAACTTGACCATGCTCTTTTAATCTCACGTGGATTCAATTCGACCATGCTCGTTTAATTCAATCTATCTTTTTTGAGATTCAATAGGACCGTGCTCATTTAATCCCATGTGGATTCAATTTTGGTATGCCTGTTTATTCCTATCTACCTTTTTCGAGATTCAATTCATAGTGCTCGTTTAATTTCACGCAGATTCAATTCGGCCAATCTCATTAGATACTTTCTATCCTTTCGAGAATCAATTCAACCGTGCTCATTCAATCTCACGCGGATTCAATTCGTCCATGCTTGTTTAATCCTATCCATCTTTTTCGAGATTTATTTGGACTGTGCTCATTTAATCCCTCGTGGATTCAATTTCGGCATGCCTGTTTATTCCTATTTATCTTTTCCTAGATTCAATTCGATCGTGCTTGTTTAATGTCATGCAGATTCAATTTCACCAACCTCGTTAAATCCTATCTATCTTTTCCGAGATCCAATTTGACCATGCTCGTTCAATCTCACTTGGATTCATTTTGGTCATGCTCCTTTAATCCCATTAATCTTTTTCGAGATTCAATTTGACTGTCCATGGTTAAACTCACGTGGATTCAATTCGTCCATGCTCGTTTAATATCACGTGGATTCAATTCGACCATGTTCGTTTAATCCTATCTTTCTTTTTCGAGATTATATTCGACAGTGCTCGTTAAATCACAGGCGGATTCAATTCCGCTATGCTCATTTTATCCAATCGATCTTTTCAAGATTCCATTCGACCGTGCTCTTTTAATCTTACACGGATTCAATTCGTCCATGCTTGTTTAATCCTATCTGTCCTTTTGAGAATCAATTCGACTATGCTCGTTCAATCTTATGCGGATTCAATTTAGCCATGCTCGTTTAATCCTATCTATCTGTTTCAAGATTCTATTGGACTGTGCTCGTTTAATCTCACGCAGATTCAATCCGGCCATGCTCTTTTAATCTTATCTATCTATTTCGAGATTTTATTCCAACGTGGCGTTTAATTTCACGTGGATTCAATTCGGCCATGCTCGTTTAATCCAATATATCTTTTAGAGATTCAATTCGACCGTGCTCGTTTAATCTCTCGCGGATTCAATTCGGCCATGCTTGTTTAATCCTATCTATCGTTTTCGAGATTCAATTCGACAAGGCTCATTTAATCTGACATATTTAATTCAGCCATGCTCGTTTAATCCTATCTATCTTTATCGAGATTCAATTTAACCGTGCTCATTCACTCTCACGCGGATTCAATTTGGCCATTCTCCTTTAATCCTATCTATTTTTTCGACATTCAATTTTACCGTTCTCGTTTAATCTTATGCGGATTTAACTTGGCCATGCTCGTTTAATCCTGTCTATCTTTGTGAGATACAATTCAACGGCGCTCGTTTAATCACTCACGAATTCAACTCGGCCATGCTCATTTAATCCTATCCACCCTTTAGAGATTCAATTTGACCGCGCTCGTTTAATCTCTCGCGGATTCAATTGGGCCATGCTTGTTTAGTCCTATCTATCTTTTTCAAGATTCAATTCGACAAGGCTCCTTTAATCTCACGTAGATTTAATTCGGCCATGCTCATTTAATCCTATCTATCTTTATCAAGATTCAATTTGATCGTGCTCATTTACTCTCAAACGGATTCAATTTGGCCATTCTCCTTTAATCCTATCTAATTTTTCGACATTCAGTTTTACCGTTCTTGTTTAATCTCATGCGGATTTTACTTGGCCATGCTCGTTTAATCCTGTCTACCTTTTCGAGATACAATTCGACGGCGCTCGTTTAATCACTCATAGATTCAACTCGGCCATGCTCGTTTAATCCTATCCACCCTTTAAAGATTCAATTTGACCATGCTCATTTAATCTCTCACGGATTCAATTCGGCCATGCTTTTTTAGTCCTATCTATCTTTTTCAAGATTCAATTCGACAAGGCTCCTTTAATCTCACATAGATTTAAATCGGCCATGCTCATTTAATCCTATCTATCTTTATCGAGATTCAATTTGACCGTGGTCATTTACTCTCAAGCGGATTCAATTTTGCCATTCTCCTTTAATCCTATCTATTTTTTCGACATTCAATTTTACCGTTCTCGTTTAATCACAAGCGGATTTAACTCGGCCATGCTCGTTTAATCTTGTTTACCTTTTCGAGATACAATTCGATGGCACTCGTTTAATCACTCACAGATTCAACTCGGCCATGCTTGTAAAATCCTATCTATCTTTTTCGACAATCAATTTGACTAGGCTCGTTAAATCTCACGTGGATTCAATTTTTCCATGCTCGTTTAATCCTATCAATCTTTATCGAGATTCAATTCAACCGTGCTCGTTTATTCTCAAGTAGATTCAACTCGGCCAAGCTCGTTTAATGCTATCTATCTTTCTAGAGAATCAATTTCACCATGACGTTTAATCTCACGTGGATTAAACTCTGCCATGCTCTTTGAATCCAATCTATCTTTTTCGAGATTCAATTCAACCGTGGTCGTTTAATCTCACGCGGATTCCTTTCGACCATGCTCGTTTAATCCAATCTATCTTTTTTGAGATTCAATTCGACCGTGCCCTTTTAATCTCACGCGTATTCAATTCACCTATGCTCGTTTAATCCTATCCATATTTTTCTAGATTCAATTCGACCGTGCTCGTTTAATCACACGCAGATTCAATTTGGCCATTCTCGTTTAATGCTATCTATCTTTTTCGAGATTCAATTCGACTGTCTCGTTTATTCTTGGGCAGATTCAACTTGGCCAAGCTCGTTTAATGCTATCTATTTCCCTAGAGAATCAATTTCACCCTGATGTTTAATCTCACATAGATTAAACTCAGCCATGCTCTTTTAATCCGTTGTATCTTTTTCGAGATTCAATTCGACTGTGGTCGTTTAATCTCAGGCGGATTCATTTCGACCATCCTCATTTAATCCAATCTATCTTTTCTGAGATTCAATTCGACCATGCCCATTTAATCTCACGCGGATTCAATTCGCCCATGCTTGTTTAATCCTATCTATATTTTTCTAGGTTCAATTCTACCGTGCTCGTTTTACCTCACGTAGATTCAATTTGGCCATTCTCGCTTAATGCTATCTATCTTTTTCGAGATTCAATTCGACTGTGCTCGTTTATTCTTGGGTAAATTCAGCTCGGCCAATCTCGTTTAATGCTATCTATCTCTCTAGAGAATCAATTTCACCATGATGTTTAATCTCACATGGATTAAACTCGGTCATGCTCTTTTAATCCAATCTATCTTTTTTCGAGATTGATTTCGGCCATGCTCGTTTAATCTTATCTATCTTTTGGAGATTCAATTCGACCGTGCTCGTTTAATCTCACGCATATTCAATTCGGCCAATCTCGTTTAATGCTATCTATCTTTTTTGAGATTCAATTCGACTATGCTCGTTTAATCCCATGTGGGTTCATTTTAGCCATGCTCGTTTAATCTTATCTATCTTTTGGAGATTCAATTCAGTCGTGCTCATTTAATCTCTCGCTGATTCAATTCAGCCATGCTTGTTTAATCCTATCTATCTTTTTCGAGATTCAATTCGACAAGGCTCGTTTAATCTCATGTTGATTTAATTCGGCCATGCTCGTTTAATCCTATCTATCTTTATCGAGATTCAATTTAACCGTGCTCATTTACTCTCAAGCGGATTCAATTTGGCCATTCTCCTTTAATCCCATCTATTCTTTTGACATTCAATTTGACCGTTCTCATTTAATCTCATGTGGATTTGACTCGGCCATGCTCGTTTAATCTTGTCTATCTTTTCGAGATTTAATTCGACCATGCTACTTTAATCCTATCTATCTTTTTAGAGATTAAATTTGACCGTGCTCGTTCAATCTCATGTGGATTCATTTCGGCCATGCTCATTTAATCCTATCAATCTTCATCGAGATTTTATTTGACCGTGCCCATTTAATCTCATATGGATTCAATTCGGCTATGCACAATTAACCCTATCTATCTTTTTCGAGATTCAATTCCACCATGCTCGTTTAATCTCATGTACATTCAATTCGACCTTGCTTGTTTAATCCTATATATACTTTTGAGATTAAATTCCACGATGCTCGTTTAATCTCACGCAGATTGAATTCAGCCATGCTCATTTAATCCTATCTACCCTTTTGAGATTCAATTCGACTGTGCTCTTTTAATGTCACCTCAATTCAATTCGGCCATTCTTGTATAATCCTATCTATCTTTTTCGACATTCAATTTTGCCATGCTCGTTAATCCTATCAATCTTTATCAAGATTCAATTCGACCATGCTCGTTTATTCTAGGATAGATTCAACTCAACCAAGCTTGTTTAATCCTATCTATCTCTCAAGAGAATCAATTTCACCGTGACGTTTAATCTCACGTGGAGTCAATTTGGCCATGCTCGTTTAATCCTATCTATATTTTTCTAGATTCAATTCAATCGTGCTCATTTAATCTCACGCAGATTCAATTCAGCCATGCTCATTTAATGATATCTATCTTTTTAAAGTTTCAATTCGACCGTGCTCGTTTAATCTCACGCAGATTCACTTCGTCCATGCTACTTTAATCTTATATATCTTTTTTGAGATTCAATTTGACCGTGCTCGTTTAATCTCACGTTGATTCATTTCGGCTATGCTCATTTAATATGATCTATCTTTTTCAGAATTTTATTCGACCGTGCTTGTTTAATCTCATACGGATTCATTTCGGCCATGCTTGTTTAATCTTATCTATCTCTTAGAGATTCAATTCGACTGTGCTTGTTTAATCTCTCACGGATTCAATTTGGCCATGCTTGTTTAATCCTATCTAACTTTTTCGAGATTCAATTTAATAAGGCTCGTTTAATCTGACGTAGATTTAATTTGGCCATGCTTGTTTAATCCTATCTATCTTTATTGAGATTCAATTTAACCGTGCTCATTCACTCTCAAGCAGATTCAATTTGGCCATTCTCTTTTAATCCTATCTATTTTTTCGACATTCAATTTTACCGTTATCGTTTAATCTCATGCGGATTTAACTCGGCCATGCTCATTTAATCCTATCTATCTTTTCGAGATTCGATACAACCATGCTAGTTTAATCCTATCTATCTTTTTAAAGATTAAATTTGGCCGTGCTCAATCAATCTCACGTGGATTCATTTCGGCCATGCTAATTTAATCCTATCAATCTTCTTTGAAATTTTCTTTGATCGTGCCCATTTAATCTCATACGGATTCAATTCGACTATGCACACTTAACCCTATCTGTCTTTTTCGAGATTAAATTATACCATGCTCGTTTAATCTCACGTAGATTCAATTCAACCTTGCTCATTTAATCCTATCTATCCTTTAGAGATTCAATTCCACAATGCTCACTTAATCTCATGCAAATTGAATTCGGCCATGCTCGTTTAATCCTATCTATCCTTTTGAGATTCAACTCGACTGTGCTCTTTCAATCTCACGTGGATTCAATTCGGCCATGCTCGTTTAATTCAATCTATCTTTTTAATAGGACCATGCTCATTTAATCTTACGCGGATTCAATTCAGCAGTGCTTGTTTAATCCTATCCATCTTTTTCGAGATTTAATTGGACTATGCTCATTTAATCCCACACGGATTCAATTCCAGCAAGCCTATTTATTCCTATCTACCTTTTCGGAGATTCAATTCGATCGTGCTCGTTTAATGTCACGCAAATTCAATTTCACCAACCTCGTTCAATCCTATCTATCTTTTTCGAGATCCAATTTGGCCATGCTCGTTTAATCTCACCTGGATTCATTTTGGCCACGCTCCTTTAATCCCATCAATCTATTTCGAGATTCAATTCAATCGTCCATGGTTAATCTCAGGTGGATTCAATTTGGCCATGCTCATTTAATATCATGCGGATTCAATTCAACCAAGTTCGTTTAATCCTATCTTTCTTTTTCGAGATTATATTCGACAGTGCTCATTAAATCATAGGCGGATTCAATTCCTCTATGCTCGTTTTATTCAATCTATCTTTTCAAGATTCCATTCGACCGTGCTAGTTTAATTTTACACGGATTCAATTCATCCACGCTCGTTTAATCCTATCTGTCCTTTTGAGAATCAATTCGACTGTGCTCATTCAATCTCATGCAAATTCAATTTAGCCATGCTCGTTTAATCCTATCTATCTGTTTCAAGATTCTATTGGACCGTGCTTGTTTAATCTCATGCAGATTCAATCCAGCCATGCTCGTTTAATCCTATCAATCTTTTTCGAGAGTCAATTCCAGCGTGACGTTTAATTTCATGTGGATTCAATTCGGCCACGCTCATTTAATCCAATCTATTTTTTTGAGATTCAATTTGACAATGCTCGTTTAATCTCACGCGGATTCAATTCGGCCATGATCGTTTAATCATATCTATCTTTTCAAGATTCAATTCAACCGTGCTCGTTTAATCAGTCGAGGATTCAACTCTGACATGCTTGTATAATCCTATCTATCTTTTTGGACATTCAATTCGACCGTGCTCGTTTATTCTTGGGTAGATTCAACTCGGCCAAGCTCGTTTAATCCTATCTATCTCTCTAGAGATTCAATTTCACCGTGACGTTTAATCTCACGTGGATTCAATTCGGCCATGCTCATTTAATCCAATCTATCATTTTCGAGATTCAATTCATCCATGCTCGTTTCATCTCATGTAGATTCTACTTCGCTATGCTCGTTTAACCCTATTGATATTTTTAGAGATTTAATTTGATCGTGCGCATTTAATCTCACGCGGATTCAATTTGGCCATGCTCGCTTAATGCTATCTATCTTTTTCGAGATTCAATTCAACCGTGCTCGTTTAACCTCATGTGGATTCATTTCGCTCATGCTCTTTTAATCCTATCTATCTTTTTTGAGATTCAACTTGATCGTACTCGTTTAATCTCACGTTGATTCATTTCGGCTATGCTCATTTAATCCTATACATCTTTTTTCGAGATTTTATTTGAAAGTGCTTGTTTAATCTCACGCAGATTCAATTAAGCCATTCTCGTTTAATGCTATCTATCTTTTTCGAGATTCAATTCGATCGTGCTCATTTAATCTCATGCGGATTCATTTCGTCCATGCTCGTTTAATCCTATCTATCTTTTTCGAGATTCAATTTGATCGTGCTCGTTTAATCCCACATTGATTCATTTCGGCCTTGCTCATTTAATCCTATTTATCTTTTTCGAGAATTTATCTCATGCAAATTCATTTCGGCCATGCTCATTTAGTCCTATCTATCTTTTTCGAGATTCAATTTGATAAGGCTCGTTTAATCTCACGTAGATTTAATTCAGCCATGCTCGTTTACTCTCAAGTGGATTCAATTTGGCCATTCTCCTTTAATCCTATCTATTTTTTTGACATTCAATTTGACCGTTCTCGTTTAATCTCATGTGGATTTAACTCGGCCATGCTCGCTTAATCCTGTCTATCTTTTCGAGATTCAATTCGACCGAGCTAGTTTAATCCTATCGATCTATTTAGAGATCAAATTCGTCCGTGGTCATTCAGTCTCACGTGGATTCATTTCAGCCATGCTCATTTAATCCTGTAAAGTTGTTATTTACAACTATGTGTATTGTTGGCTTATATTCCGTGCCAAATTTGATGTAATTTTATTCAATCTTTTGTACCCTGTATTTATTGTGGGATTTGATTGTAAGGGTTGTGTGTTAGAGAGAGAGTGTGTGTGAAGACTCAAGCAATTGAAGACTGAAGAGTTTTCGCGGGTAGTTCGCGACTAAGCATCCCGCAAAGTGACTCATGTGCCTTGCACATGCTGGAATGCGAAGAGTTAGGCCAGGATGGAAACAACTGTGTTTTGCGAGTATCTCGTGGGTAAGGCCTTTCCGCGAGACACCCGCGAGACGTTCTGTACTGCCAAACTATCCATTCTGATCCACACTTTCTGTGCCCACACTATATATACCCACATTACCCACAAATGTTGAGGAGTGCTTCTGAGAGAAAACCCTAGCCAAACACCTTGAGAGTTAGAGATTGTTACACCTACAATCCTCTACACATTTGCTTATGGAATTTCCTCATCTCCTACCTCTCCATTTCCATACCATTGAGAGGTTGATAGCCCAAACACTTACTACACCCTTTCAGAGTGTCAAGTGAAGTTTTGGTGCTGCTGGGAAGCATTAGAAGAAGCCAAGGATGGCAGATGCAACATGGAGCTTGTTGCGGGTAGAACTAGACAAGACACGGTTTCGAGAAGCCTTGTTGGAGTAAGAGCTTGGAGGGCTTAGGTACATCGGGTAGATTAGGCTTGGAGGGTCTCTTTCTAACCCATGTATCCCAACTAATTGTCTAGTGGATCAATTTCCGCTTTGAAGGCGGCGGAGAGGTTTTTCGCTGAGTTCTTCGGTTTCCTATTCGATAACATATCGGCGTGTTACGTTTGCATCTTTCTTCCCCACTCTTTTGTATTCCATTTTACTGCTATGTTGCTTTGTCTATGGATTAGAGTAGCTTGTTTGTTTATCCGCTCGCATTTTCACTATTCCACACTTAATATTAAGTTAGTGTAAAATCAATCAAGCTGTAACTTTAATTTGGGGTCTAAACAGCTCTTGTGTTTTCAACACATTTTCGAGCTTTCAAATCCTATCAATCTTTTTTGAGATTTTATTTGACCGTGCCCATTTAATCTCATACGGATTCAATTTGGCTATGCACATTTAACCTATCTATCTTTTTTAAGATTCAATTCGACCATGCTCGTTTAATCTCACGCAGATTCAATTCGGCCATGCTCGTTTAGTGCTATCTATCTTTTTCGAGATTCAATTCGACCATGCTCATTTAATCTCACGAGGATTCAACTCGGCCATGCTCGTTTAAAGCTATCTATCTTTTTACTGTCAAGCGGATTCAATTTGACCGTGCTTATTTACTCTCAAGCGGATTTAGCTTGTCCATTCTCCTCTAATCATCTTATTTTTTCGACATTCAATTTGACCATTCTCGTTCAATCTCGTGCGGATTTAACTCGACCATGCTCGTTTAATCCTATCTATCTTTTTGATATTCAATTCAGCCGTGCTCGTTTAATCTCTTATGGATTCAATTCGGCCATGCTTGTTTAAACCAATCTATCTTTTTCGAGATTCATTTCGACAAGGCTCGTTTAATCTCATGTAGATTTAATTCGGCCATGCTCGTTTAATCCTATCTGATATGGTCTGGAGACCAAATCTTCTACGGGATTAGCCCTTCTCAGATTTTCTTTCATTTCTTCCATGACTTTCTTCATCTGGCCCATCTCCTTTTCCAAGTGTGGCACCCTTCATGAAGTAGTGCCTCTGGACTAACTTCCATTTTCTGCATTCTCTCTATCTTCTTGCCTTTGCGTCTGCCCTCCTCCTTCATGTTCTTCATGCGTCTGCCTTCTTTGGTTTATCTCCCTTCTTAGTTCTTGGTTTTGGTGGGTTAACTCTGCCATTGCAGCCGCCATAGATTGCACATGTTGGACAGAGGAAGCCGGCATGACTGGTGCAGATTGGCGATCGCAATAGGGGTTGCTTGAAGCGTCTCTGCTTCCCTGATGGCCTAGGCTGGTAGCCCTCGATCTAGTTCGAACCATTCAACCTTTTGTCGCGGAAATATAAATCGTAAAACAATTTAGTGAAACTATTCCCACAGACGGTGCCAACTGATATGGTTTGGAATCAGTAGGTTGAACACTTCGGCTTCAGTGGAGTACGGCGAAAGCGAAGGCCTGCAAGGATGAACACTGTTAAAGGGTGACCGGGGTAGACCGGCCAAACACCCTCCGATGGCTAAGTTAGTTTCTTCACAAGAGTGGAATTCCAACTTTTTGGGAGTAAAAAACTAAGAGTCTCATACATTTGTTTGATTCGGACCGGTCCTTATATAAAAGACCTTGGGGCGGTTATTCATTTAGTAACCTCCCCAAGATTCGTGAAGATAAACAATTCCGGACATAACTTCTTCAACGGCTATATAAATTGTAACCGCCAGTGGAAGTTAAACACTTAGGAGAAATTGGTGGCAATGATCACAGGTTGATTAACCTTTCCAAGGCTCCTACATATGACGCGTGACGCTTTCATGGAAAAATGGAATCGACGAGACAAACAACCTATATGATTCTGACGCGTGGCACGATCTGGAACAACAAATTTTTGACAAAGAAGAAAATTCACACAAGGTACAGTATTCAACCAATATAATAGTGGCACGTTTCAAAAGTCAAAGACAGTGAAAAAGTCTACAGTACTATAGACGACCCCTGGACAAGGGGGCAACTGATGGGATAACAAAATAAGACTCTATCTCTTGTTCGTCCAAAAGTGTCGTCCATGAGCACCATGTAGCCAAATGACCACAGACGGTCCGGGGAAAAGAGTCGTCCATGTGCAAAGCACATGGACAACCTCGCAATATCAAAATTGAGAACAAATGAGTCGTCCATGGGCAAAGCACATGGATGACCATGCGACAACTTATGAATAAATAGTCGTCCATGGGCGAAGCGCATGGATGACCACATAACACTTAGAAATTTCTCAAGTGTTAAGTTACTTCACATATGTAGGAGCCTTGGAAAGGTTAATCAGCCTGTGATCATCGCCACCAATTTCTCCTAAGTATTTAACTTCCACTGGCGGTTACAACTTATATAGCCGTTGAAGAAGTTATGTCTGGAATCGTTTATCTCCACGAATCTTGGGGAGGTTACTAAATGAATAACCGCCCCAAGCCCTTCTATATAAGGACTGGTCCGAATCAAACAAAGGTATGAGATTCTGAGATTTTTACTCCCAAAAAGTTAGAATTCCACTCTTGTGAAGAAACTAACTTAGCCATTGGAGGGTGTTTGGCCGGTCCACCCCGGTCACCCTTTGACAGTGTTCATCCTTGCAGGCCTTCACTTCCGCCGTCGTCCACTGAAGCCGAAGTGTTCAACCTACTGATTCCAGACCATATCACTATCTATCTTTATCGAGATTCAATTCGATCGTGCTCATTTACCCTCAAGCGGATTCAATTTGGCCATTCTCCTTTAATCCTAGCAATCTTTTTCGACATTCAATTTGACCGTTCTCATTTAATCTCATGCAGATTTAAATCATCCATGCTCGTTTAATCCTATTTATCTTTTTCGACATTCAATTTGACCGTTCTCATTTAATCTCATGCAGATTTAAATCATCCATGCTCATTTAATCCTATTTATCTTTTTCAGATTCAATTCGACCGTGCTCAGTTATTCTCGCGTAAATTCAACTCGGCCAATCTCATTTAATCCTATCTATCTTTCTAGAGATTCAATTCCACCATGACATTTAACCTCACGTGGATTCAATTTGGCCATGCTCTTTTAATCCAATCTATCTTTTTCGAGATTCAATTCGACCGTGCTCATTTAATCTCACGCGGATTCATTTCGTCCATGCTCGGTTAATCCAATCTATCTTTTTTGAGATTCAATTTGATCGTGCTCGTTTAATACACACGAATTCAATTTAGCCATGCTCTTTTAATCCTATCTATATTTTTCTAGATTCAACTCGACCTTGCTCGTTTAATCTCACGCAGATTCAATTCGGCCGTGCTCGTTTAGTGCTATTGATCTTTTTTGAGATTCAATTCGACTGTGCTCGTTTAGTTGATATGTTAAAGTCTTCGCAAATGAAATGCCCAATTTCATCATCGACTATGAACTATAATTCTGAGTTTACAAAGAACTTGTGATTTATATCTTCTGTGACTTTTCACATAAATCACATACTATGCATCTCATGGACTACATGATAATGTCCAAATATTTATGTTACCATTATTTTAGATTATAATAAAACAACTTTATCTATCACAATATTAAGTCATACATAATGTCATACACAATATCACACTTAATATCATACATAGCATCGTACAATAGGATTTTAGGGCACTAATCCTAACAGCGGATTCATTTTGTTCATGCTCGTTTAATCCTATCTATCTTTTTGGAGATTCAATTTGACCATGCTCATTAAATCCCATGTTGATTCATTTAGGCATTGCTCATTTAATCCTATCTATCTTTTTCAAGATTTTATTCGACCATGCTCGTTTAATCTCATGCGGATTCATTTCGGCCATGCACGTTTAATCCTATCTATCTCCCTAGAGATTCAATTTCACCATGATGTTTAATAACATGTGGATTCAATTCGGCCATGCTCTTTTAATCCAATCTATCTTTTTTGAGATTCAATTTGACTATGCTCGTTTAATCTCACATGGATTCATTTCGTCCATGCTCGTTTAATCCTATCTATCTTTTTCGAGATTCAATTTGACCGTGTTCATTTAATCCCACGTTGATTCATTTTGGCAATGCACATTTTATCCTATCTATCTTTTTCGAGATTTTATTCAACTGTGCTCATTTAATCTCATGCGGATTCATATCAACCATGCTAGTTTAATCCTATCTATCTTTTGGAGATTTAATTCGACCGTGCTCGTTTAATCTCTTGTGGATTCAATTTGGCGATTCTCCTTTAATCCTATCTATCTTTTTCGACATTCAATTTGACCGTTCTCATTTAATCTCATGCAGATTTAACTCGGCCATGCTCGTTTAATCGTATCAATCTTTTCGTGATTCATTTCAACTGTGCTCATTTGTTCTTGGGCAGATTCAACTAAGCGAAGCTCGTTTAATCCTATATATATCTCTCTAGAGATTCAATTTCACCATGACGGTTAATGTCACATGGATTCAATTTGGCCATGAGCTTTTAATCCAATTTATCTTTTTCGAGACCCAATTCGGCCGTTCTCATTTATACTCACGCGGATTCATTTCGTCCATGCTCGTTTAATCCAATCTATGTTTTTTGAGATTCAATTCAACCATGCCCGTTTAATCTCACGCGGATTCAATTCGGCCATGCTCATTTAATCCTATCTATATTTTTCTAAATTCAATTCGACTGTGCTCGTTGAATCTCACGAAAATTCAATTCGGCATTGCTCGTTTAATGCTATCTATCTTTTTTAAGATTCAATTCGACCGTGTTTGTTTAATCCCACACGAATTCAATTCGGCCATGCTCGTTTAATGCTATCTATCTTTTTTGAGTTCCAATTCGACCGAACTCATTTAATCTCACACGAATTCATTTCGTCCATGAATGTTTAATTCCATCTATCTTTTACTAGACTCAATTTGACAGTGCTCGTGAAATCCCACTTTGATTCATTTCGGCAATGCTCGTTTAATCCTATCTATCTTTTTTGAGATTTTATTTAACTGTGCTCCTTTAATCTCATGCGGATTCATTTCGGCCGTGCTCATTGAATCCTATCTATCTTTTAGAGATTCAATTCGACCGTGCTAGCTTAATATCTCACGGATTCAATTCGGCCATGCTTGTTTAATACTATCTATCTTTTTCGAGATTCAATTCGACATGGCTTGTTTAATATCACATATATTTAATTTGGCCATGCTCGTTTAATCCTAGAAATCTTTAACGAGATTCAATTTGACCGTACTCATTTGCACTCAAGCGGATTCAATTTGGCCATTCTCCTTTAATCCTATCTTTTTTTTCAACTTTCAATTTGACCGTTCTCGTTTAATCTCATGCGGATTTAACTCGGCTATGCTCATTTAATCCTATCTATCTTTTAGAGATTCAATTCTACCGTGCTCGCTTAATCTCTCACGAATTAAATTCGGCCATGCTTATTTAATCCTATCTATCTTTTTCGAGATTCAATTTGGCAAGGCTCGTTTAATCTCACATAGATTTAATTTGGCGACACTCGTTTAATTCTATAAATCTTTATCGAGATTCAATTTGACCGTTCTACTTTACACTTAAGCGGATTCAATTTGGCCATTCTCCTTTAATCCTATCTATATTTTCAATATTCAATTTAACCGTTCTCGTTTAATCACATGTAGATTTAACTTCGCCATGCTCGTTTAATCCTATCTATCCTTTCAAGATTCAATTCAACCTATGCTTTCAAGATTCAATTCAACCGTGCTCGTTTAATCTCATGCGGATTCAATTCTGCCATGCTCTTTTTAACCAATCTATCTTTTTGGAAATTCAATTCAACCCTTCACGTTTAATCTCACGTGGATTCAATTCAGCCATGATCGTTTAATCCTATCTCTCTTTTTGATATTCAATGTCGTACTTGTTTAATGTCTTTCGGATTCAATTCGGCCATGCTTGTTTAATCTTATTCATCTTTTTCGAGATTCAATTCAACAAGGCTCATTTAATCTCACGTTGATTTAATTTAGCCATGCTCATTTAATCCTATCAATCTTTATCGAGATTCAATTTGACCGTGCTCATTTACTCTCAAGCGGATTCAATTTAGCCATTCTCCTTTAATCCTATCTATCTTTTTCGACATTCTATTTGACCTTTCTCGTTTAATCTCATGCAGATTTAACTCGGCCATGCTCGTTTAATCCTATCTATCTTTTCAAGATTCAATTCGACCATGCCCGTTAATCTCACGCGGATTCAATTCCACCATGCACTTTTTAATCAATCTATCTATTTTGAGATTCAATTTAGCCGTGCTCATTTAATATCATGCAAATTCAATTTAGCCATGCTCGTTTAATGCTATCTACCCTCTTTGAGATTCAATTCGACTGTGCTCATTTAATCTCACGCGGATTCATTTCGTCTATGCTCGTTTAATCCTATCTATCTTTTTCGAGATTCAATTCGACTGTGCTTGTTTAATCTCATGCAGATTCATTTCGGCCGTGCTTGTTTTATCCTGTCTATCATTTAGGGATTCAATTCGAACGTGCTTGTTTAATTTCTCGCAGATTCAATTCGGCCATGCTTGTTTAATGCTATTCATCTTTTTCGAAATTCAATTCGACAAGGCTCGTTTAATCTCACGTAGATTTAATTCAGCCATGCTCATTTAATCCTGTCAATCTTTATCGAGATTCAATTTGACCGTGCTCATTTACTCTCAAGCGGATTCAATTTGGCCATTCTCCTTTAATCCTATCTATCTTTTTCGACATTCAATTTGACCGTTCTCATTTAATCTCATGCAGATTTAACTCGGCCATGCTCGTTTAATCCTATCTATCTTTCCGAGATTCAATTTGACCGTGCCCGTTTATTCTCACGCGGATTCAATTCAGCCATGCTTGTTTAATCCGATCTATCTTTTTCGACATTCAATTCGACAAGGCTCGTTTAATCTCATTTTGATTTAATTCGGCCATGCTCGTTTAATCCAGTCTATCTTCATTGAGATTCGATTTGACCGTGCTCATTTTCCCTCAAGCAGATTCTATTTGGCCATTCTTCTTTAATACTATCTATCTTTTTCAACATTCAATTTGACCGTTCTCGTCAGATTTAACTTGGCCATCCTCGTTTAATCATATCAATATTTTCGCAGTTCAATTCGACCGTGCTCGTTTGTTCTCGCGCAGATTCAACTCGGCCAAGCTCCTTTAATCCTATCTATCTCTCTAGAGATTCAATTTCACCACGATGTTTAATGTCACATGGATTCAATTCGGCCATGAGCTTTTAATCCAAACTATCTTTTTCGAGATTCAATTTGGCTGTGCTCGTTTAAACTCACGCGGATTCTTTTTGTCCTTTCTCGTTTAATCCAATCTATGTTTTTTGAGATTCAATTCGACCGTGCCCGTTAAATCCCACGCGGATTTGATTCGGCCATGCTCGTTTAATCCTATCTATATTTTTCTAGATTCAATTCGACCGTGCTCGTTGAATCTTATGTAGATTCAATTCGGCATTGCTCGTTTAATGCTATCTATCTTTTTTGAGATTCAATTCAACCGTGCTCGTTTAATCCCACGCGGATTCAATTCGGTCATGCTCGTTTAATCCTATCTATCTTTTCGAGATTCAATTCGACTGTGCTCGTTTAATCTCACGTGGATTCAATTCCATCATGCTCTTTTTAACCAATCTATCTTTTTTGAGATTCAATTCGACCGTGCACGTTTGATCTCATGTGGATTCAATTCAGCCATGATCGTTTAATCCTATCTATCTTTTTGATATACAATTCGATCGTGCTCGCTTAATCTCTCACGGATTCAATTTGACCATGCTTGTTTAATACTATCTATCTTTTTCAAGATTCATTTCAACAAGGCTTGTATAATCTCATGTAGATTAATTTAGCCATGCTCGTTTAATGCTATCCATCTTTATCGAGATTCAATTTGACCGTGCTCATTTACTCTTAAGCGGATTCAATTTGGCCATTCTCCTTTAATTCTATCTATCTTTTTCGACATTCAATTTGACCGTTCTCGTTTAATCTCAAGCGGATTTAACTCGACCATGCTCGTTTAATCCTATCTATCTTTTCGAGATTCAATTCGAGTGTGCCCGTTTATTCTCACGCGGATTCAATTCCGCCATGCACTTTTTAACCAATCTATCTTTTTTGAGATTCAAATAGACCGTGTGTTGGAAAAGTAAATGAGCGCAGCGGAAAAAATTAACGGATCTACTTCATTCACAATTGATAACATGCACTACGTAAGTTTCAGAATATAGAACAAGAGAGTGTACCTTGATGCGGTGAATTTCAAAACCAAAGATCAGAAGTACTCGGGAACACTTTCAATCTTCACTCCAATTGCACTAATGCCCAAGTTGTGTGGTCTCTCAATCAGTTATGTGTGTATGTTCTAGAGAGAATGAGAGAGTGTTCTACACTCACATACATACCAACTCATGAACATGTGATGATACAAAATTCTGTATGTTTCTCTCCTAATAACTGATTATTTAATTGGATCAGCCTTTTGGGCCTTCCCAATTGGGCTTTAATATGTGGCTTGGAGTGGGACCAAAAGGGAATAAATAAGACACTAGCTCCAATGGGCCTTGGGCTTTTCTGTTAACTCTTGACAAGTCCAAAGTTACCATTAATTATAGTTAATACCACTATATAAATATAATTGCACTCTAGGCCTTATTAATAAATTATATCCCAAGACTTTATTGTACATGCAACCCCTTTATAAAATATTCGTAGTAATACAAAGTCATGAATGAAAACTGCCACTTTGTAGATTATTATATCTTAATCCTTGAGTACCCGGTTTAATCCTCTTAATTTATTCATTATATATTTATGAAATCCAATTTCATAAATATATACTTTAGTAATTTCTTACCAAAGTGGTTAGGCCTAACTCTCTGAATAACAAAATGTGGCTGCCCAATATATTGAGGTTTTGACCGTTACTTTAAATCTCACTCCTGATATATCAATGCAACCTACATTTCATGATCAGGTCCATTATTCTCTCAAGATTAAGAGTTCATGAAAATAAAAGTCGTGAGATTTATTATTCAATTGACAGTCATTAGGAGAAAAATAAATCTCACAAAGGTCCAGTTCAATATGTCTTAACTCTTAAAACATATCAACTAGAAGTCACCACTTCCATGATCAAGACAAATCATCTTAGTTAATATGTTATAGTCTTCGCAGATGAAATGCCCAATTTCATCATCGACTACGAACTAAAATTCTGAGTTTACAAAGAACTTATAATTTATATCTTCTGTGACTAAATCAAATACAATGCATCTCATGGACTATATGATAATGTCCAAATATTCATGTTACCATTATTTCAGATAATAATAAAACAACTTTATTAATTACAATATTAAGTCATACATCATGTCATTCATAATGTCATACATAACATAATACATAGCATCATACAATAGGATTCTAGGGCACTAATCCCAACAATCTCCCACTTGCCCTAAAGATTATTGTGCACTAATCTAACTCCCATTCCCTCCAAATGCGACTTGAAAGTCCTTTGAGGCAAGGCTTTGGTAAAGGGATCTGCTAGATTATTTGCACTTTCAATCTTTGCTACTACCACATCTCCACGAGCAATAATATCTCTAATGATGTGATATTTTCTCTCAATGTGCTTTCCTTTCTTGTGATTCTTTGGATCTTTTGATTGTTCAACTGCTCCACTATTTTCGCAAAACAATGTAATGGGAACTTGCTCCATTCTTACTACACCAAGGTCAGAAAGGAATTTCTTGAGCCATATAGCTTCCTTTGCTGCATCACAAGTAGCAATGTACTCAACTTTGATGGTAGAGTCCGCAATACAAGATTGTTTGACATTCCTCCAAGTAATGGCTCCACCTCCCAAGGTGAAAACACACCCTGAAGTGGATTTTCTGAAATCTAGATTCGATTAAAAATCTGAATTTGTATAGCCAATGGGAATCAAATCCTCACTACGGTAAACAAGCATATAATCTCTCGTTCTCCGTAGATACTTGAGAATATGCTTTACAGCTTGCCAATGTTTTGGTCCTAGATTTGATTGATAGCGGCTGACCATGTCAACTAAATAACAAATATCTGGTCTAGTACAAAGCATTGCATACATGAGACTTCCCACTGTAGAAACATAAGGAACTTGTCTCATCATATCTACTTCCTCTTGAGTCTTAGGCCTTTGGTCATCAAACAGAGGAACTCCATGTCCGAAAGGAAGTAAACCTTTCTTAGAGTTTTGCATGCTAAACCGTTCTAGAACCTTATCTATATATTTAGCTTGTGATAAGCCTAACATCTTATTCTTGCGATCTTGCCAAAGCTTAATCCCTAGAATAAAGTTAGCCTCATCCAAGTCCTTCATATCAAATTGGCTTGACAACCAAACCTTTATCAATGACATTACCCCTACATCATTTCCAATGAGTAGAATATCATTAACATAAAGCACTAGGAACATTACTACTTTATCTCGATGTCTTTTGTACACACATGGTTCATCAAGATTTTTTTCAAAACTATATGACTTGATTGCTTGATCAAATCTGATGTTCCATGACCTAGATGCTTGCTTAAGTCCATAAATGGACCTTTTCAACTTGCATACCATATGCTCTTGGTTCTTCGCTATGAAACCTTCCGATTGCATCATATAGATTTCTTCTTCAAGATTGCCATTTAGAAATGCAGTCTTGACATTCATTTGCCAAATCTCATAATCATAATGAGCAGCAATGGATAAGAGAATTCTGATAGATTTAAACATTGCTATTGGTGAAAAGGTTTCTTCATAATCAATACCTTCCTTTTGTGTATACCCTTTCGCCACTAGCCTTGCTTTAAGGTTTCAACCTTTCCATCTATCCCTCTCTTCCTCTTGTATACCCATTTGCAACCAATAGGTTTAATGCAGTTAGACGCCTTTACAAGATCCCAAACTTGATTAGAATACATGGAATCTAATTCAGATTATATAGCTTTGACCCAATGATGTGCATCTATATCATTCATTGCCTCTTCATAAGTGTAGGGATCCGATTCAGCCTCTTTTGAGATAGCTTCATGAGTTTCTCCGAAACCTATGAATCTTATAGGAGGCCAAACAATTCTCCCACTACGACGAGGCACGTGTGTACTAGTCATCTCATCAGTAGTGTCTTGTGGTGTATCCAATACAACCACATAATCCCTTGTTTCATCTATTGGTTTTTCAACTATAGGTTCATTCATTTCAACCAAAACAACTTTATTTCTAGGATCAAAATTATTCATATAATCATCTTCCAAAAATTTGGCATATGTGCTAACAAACACTTTGTTATCTTTATGATTATAGAATAAATAACCCTTTGTTTCTTTTGAATACCCTAAAAACATGCATACTTCGGTTTTGATTCCAACTTATCAGACTTCCTTTTCAACACATGTGCTGGACATCCCTAAATGTGGAGATATGTCAACTAGGCTTAAGCCCACTCCACAATTCCTTAGGTATGTTGGGAACAGATTTTGATGGAACTAAATTCAAAATATGCATTGCAGTTTTTAGTGCATATCCCCAAAAAGAAACTGGTAAAGTTGAGTAACTCATCATAGACCTAACCATTTCCAAAAGAGTGTTATTCCTTCTTTCTGCTACACCATTCTGTTGGGGAGTTTCAGGTGCAGTCAATTGGGATATGATCCCATTTTGAGTTAAGTAATCCTTGAAATCCCCAAGAAGGTATTCACCACTACGATTAGATCAAATGGCGTTTATGTGTTTACCTAATTGATTCTCAACTTCAGCCTTAAACTCTTTGAACTTTTCAAAGGCTTCGGACTTCCGTCTCATTAGGTACATATAACCATATCTTGAGTAATCATCAGTAAAAGTGATGAAGTACTCATAACCTCATTTTGCTTGGGTTGACATAGGACCACAAACATCTGTATGAATTAATTCAAGCAACTCTTGGGCTCTTCTACCTTTTGCATTAAAAGGTCGTTTGGTCATTTTGCCCTCTAATAAAGATTTACAAATTAGAAATTCATCAAAGTCCAATGGCTCTAAGAGTCCATCTTCAATTAGTCTTTGAATTCTGTTTGGATTAATATGACCCAAACGCAAGTGCCAAAGATATGCATCATTAGTAGAAGGAAACTTTCTCTTTAATGATTTTACATGAGAGTTATTATCTAATTCAGAATTATATAATTCATACTTATCAGGAGTTAAAATATAAATACCATCAACAATATTGCCAGAACAGATAAACATTTTACCCTTCTTTATTACAACATTGTCTTTAAGGATAACACAATATCCATGTTTACCTAAATAAGTTGTAGAAATTAAATTCCTATGAACATTAGGTACATACAGACAGTCTTCCAATATTAAAACTCTAGCTCAAAACATAAATTACAAACACTAACAACTACAGCTGGAATCCTGCTCTCATCGGCCAAAGTGAGAAACAATTCTCATTCTCTAAGTTTTCTGGTCTCCTGAACCCCTGCAAAGAATTGCAGATATGATTAGTACAACCTGAATCACACACTAGGAATCTGTGGGATTTTGTACCAAATATATTTCAAGGGGGAAAGAACTATTCATACCCTTATTATTGGCAGCCTTGAATTTTGGACAATTCCTTTTCCAATGTCCTTTCTCACCACAATGGAAACATTTTCCTTTGAGCTTCTTTCCTTTGTCAGCAACCCCTAAGACAATTTGTTTACCTTCTTACTTGGTGAAGTCCTTCTTCTTCTTCTTCTTACCCTTGCCTTTCGACTTAGGTTGAGAAGTAGAAGCTTCACCCATATTGGCTTCAACATTAGAAGTACCAAGGATGCCTTCCGTCGCTACCAATTCATTCATTAATTTAGACAAAGAATAAATCTTTTTGTTCATATTATAATTGAGTCTGAATTCCTTGAATGATTCCGGTAGTGACTGGAGTATCGTATCCACTTAGGATTCTCCATCAATGTCGGCACCTAAAACTTCCAATGTATTCAAATTGGAAATCATTGTAAGACAATGCTCCCTTACTGAACTATCTTCAGCCATTTTGGTATTATAAATTTGCCTCATGGTTTCTTGCCTTGCATAATGGCCTTGCTCACCAAACATCTCCTTCAGACTTAGCATAATGTTCGAAACTAGTTCTACATCCTGCATTTGATGCTGTAGAACATTTAAGATAGATGCTAAGATGTAGCACTTGGCCATCTCATTAGATTTCTGCCAACGATCATATCGTTGTTTTTCCTCAAGAGGAGCATCTAATGAAGGAAAGTTAGGACATGGTTTAGTAAGCACATATTTGTGCTCTTCAGTAGTGAGAACTATGTCCAAATTTCTTTTCCAGTCAACATAATTGGATCCAGTCAATTTGTAAACTGGACATGTTCAAATCTGAAAATAATAAACATGAATATAATAAGTAAACTGGACATTATCAATTTAGCATATAAACATATAATATGGAACCTTAATAAAACCATAAAATAATATATGCAACGACAACCCAATCCATGTCTATAATTCCTTGGTAGCAAGTTTATTATAAACACATTAATTGATTGAGAACTATTCTCATTATTAGTGCTATTATGATAACTCTTATCAAACACTAGTAATATGCCGTATGATCTTTAGCCTCTAAGTAATAATGACATAGCTCATTTGGGAGGTTAACATTACACTTAGTCTAGTGTACACCATTATCTAGAATCATGTGTAGCCATGTTTAATCTTCCTTATGGTGTTTAAACTTGTAGTACCATGGAAACACCCTCTTTTGGGATCGCGAGGCATATATGCTAAGACGAGGTGCAGCAGGTGCTTGTCTACACTACTTTAAACGGGTAAGTTCAATCTTGTAGTACTATGAAGTAAACACCCTCCTTTGGGATCGCGAGACATATATGCCAAGACGAGGTGCTTACCCACATTACTATGAACCGATAATGGAGGCCGTGAGATCCAACTCTTGTATCTCTCTCCCACTAGATGTTTTAAAGAAGGGTTTTTAAATTTTTAAACATGCACAATCTAATTACACATAGCCTTGCACCTTACACATGTGAAAACACTTAGAAAAATTCAAAAAATTCCCAGGCTCAACTGCTTCTCAACAGCTGGTCGATCGATCGAGAAACAATCTTGTTAGCTTGACAGCTGCTCGATAACTTCTCGATCGATCGAGAAATCTCCTGTTTGCTCGATTGATTCTCAGTAGCTTCTCGATCGATCGATGCTCGATAGCTGCTCAATCGATCGAGCTTCGCAAATTTTGAATTTCCAAAATTTTTCTAAGGCAGTTTTTAACGACTTTTCATGAACAAACAACCATCATATGAACATGATAGACAGAGATTGATATCAAAACTAAATTCCATTGATGCTATAGCCTTAAACTTCAGTTTAACATAATTAAATTCAAATTTAAACAACATCATAACATCAATATCAGTTTTTATCAAATCATAGTTTCAACAATCATGCAGAAAATTAAATACAAGTATAATCTTCTAGCATTATGAAACTATTGTTGGGATTTATGCCCTGGAATCTTATTGTATGATGCTATGTATTATATTATGTATGACATTATGTATGACTTAATATTGTTATGAATAAAATTGTTTTATTATTATCTGAAATAATGGTAACATGAATATTTGGACATTATCATATAGTCCATGAGATACATTATATGTGATTTATGTGGTTTAATCACAAAAGATATAAGATACAAGTTCTTTATAAACTCAGAATTTTAGTTCGTAGTCAGTGATGAAATTGGGCATTTCATCTGTGAAGACTATAATATATTAACTAAGATGATTTGTCTTGATCATGGAAGTGGTGACTTCTAGTTGATATGTTGATATGTTTTAAAAGTTAAGACATATTGAACTAAACACTGTGAGATTTATTATTCTCCTAACGACTATCAATCAAATAATAAATCTCACGACTTCTATTTTCATGAACTCTTAATCCTGAGAGAATAATGGACCTAGTCATGAACTGTAGGTTACTTTGATATATCAGGTGTAAGATCTAAAGTAACGGTCAAAACCTCAGTATGTTGGGTAGCTACATTTAGTGTCGATGAAACATATATTCTCAAGATGGAATTCATAGTCTCTTAACGAAGATATAAAATATTTCCTTGAGATAAGTTTGAAAAGTTTGTTATTCAGAGAGTTAGGTCTAACCACTTTGGTAAGAAATTACTAAAGTATATATTTATTAAATTGGATTTCATAAATATATAATGAACAACTTAAAAGGATTAAACCGGGTACTCAAGGTTAAGATGTAGAGTATTCTACAAAGTGGCAGTCTAAATTAATGACTTTGTATTACTACGAATATTTTATGAAGGGGTTGCATATACAATAAAGTCTTGGGATATAATTTATTAATAAGGCCTAGAGTGTAATTATATTTATATAGTGGTATTAAATATAATTAATGGTAACTTTGGACTTGTCAAGAGTTGACAGAAAATGCTCAATTGGTATCAGAGCGATCTTCAATTCCAATCTGTATAACATGTTTTGTGAGTTTTACAATTAGAGATAATAGTTTCATAATGATAGAAGATTATACTTGTATTTAATTTTCTGCATGGTTGTTGAAACTATGATTTGATAAGAACTGATATTGATGTTATGATGTTGTTTAAATTTGAATTTAAGTATGTTAAATTGAAGTTTAAAGCTATAGCATCAATGGAATTTAGTTTTGATATCAATCTCTGTCTATCATGTTCATATGATGGTTGTTTGTTCATGAAAAGTCATTAAAAAACTGCCTTAGAAAAATTCTGGAAATTCAAAATTCGCGAAGCTCGATCGATCGAGTAGCTATCGAGCATTGATCGAGCCTGGAGATCCAGAAGCTCGATCAATCGAGAAGCTATCAAGAATCGATCTAGCAAACAGGAGATTTCTCAATCGATCGAGAAGCTATCGAGCTAGCAAGATTTTTTTCTTGATCGATCGACCAGCTGTCAAGATGCTGTCGAGCTTGGGAATTTTTTGAATTTTTCTAAGTGTTTTCACATGTATAAGATGCAAGGCTATGTGTAATTAGATTATGCATGTTTAATAATTTAAAAACCTTCTTTAAAACACCTAGTGGGAGAGAGATACAAGAGTTGGATCTTACAGCCTCCATTATCGGTTCATAGTAGTGTGGGTAAGCACCTCGCCTTGGCGTATATGCCTCGCGATCCCAAAGAAGGGTGTTTACTTCATAGTACTACAAGATTGAACTTACCCATTTTAAGTAGTGTGGACAAGCACCTCGTCTTGGTGTATATGCATTGCGATCCCAAAGGAGGGTGTTTTGTTCCATGGTACTACAAGTTTAAACACCATAAAGGAAGATGAAATGTGGCTACACATGATTCTAGATAATGGTGTACACTAGACTAAGTAAAATGTTAACCTCCCAAAAGAACAATGTCATTATTACTTAGAGGCTAAAAGATAATACGGCATATTATTAGTGTTTGATAAGAGTTATCATGATAGCACTAATAATGAGAATAGTTCTCAATCAATTAATGTGTTTATAATAAACTTGCTACCAAGGAATTATAGACATGGATTGGGTTGTCATTGCATATATTATTTTATGGTTTTATTAAGGTTCCATATTATATGTTTATATGCTAAATTGATAATGTCCAGTTTACTTATTATATTCATGTTTATTATTTTCAGATTTGAACATAGCATCATTTAGCCCACTTGTTACTATTCTTAATTAAAACAAACTAACTGGATCCAATTATGTTGACTGGAAAAGAAATTTGGACATAGTTCTCACCACTGAAGAGTACAAATATGTGCTTACTAAACCATGTCCTAGCTTTCCTTCATTAGATGCTCCTCTTGAGGAAAAACAACGATATGATCGTTGGTAGAAATCTAATGAGATGGCCAAGTGCTACATCTTAGTATCTATCCCAAATGTTCTACAGCATCAAATGCAGGATGTAGAACTAGTTTTGGACATTATGCTAAGTCTGAAGGAGATGTTTGGTGAGGAAGGCCGTTCTGTAAGGCAAGAAACCATGAGGCAAATTTATAATACCAAAATGGCTGAAGGTAGTTCAGTGATGGAGCATTCTCTTACAATGATTTCCAATCTTAATACATTGGAAGTTTTAGGTGCCGATATTGATGGAGAATCCCAAGTGGATATGATACTCCAGTCACTACCAAAATCATTCAAGGAATTCAAAATTAACTATAAAATGAACAAAAAGATTTATACATTTCTGAATTAATGAGTGAATTGGTAGTGGCGGAAGGCATCCTTGGTACTTCTAATGTTGAAGCCAATGTGGGTGAAGCTTTTACTTCTCAACCTAAGTCAAAAGGCAAGGGTAAGAAGAAGAAGAAGAAAAAGAAAGACTTCACCAAGTAAGAAGGTAAACAAATTGTCTTAGGAGTTGCTAACAAAGGAAAGAAGCTCAAAGGAAAATGTTTCCATTGTGGTTAGAAAGGACATTGGAAGAGGAATTGTCCAAAATTCAAGGCTGCCAATAATAAGGGTATGAATAGTTCATTCCTCCTTGAAATATGTTTGGTACAAAATCCCATAGATTCTTGGTGTGTAGATTCAGGTTGTACTAATCATATCTGTAATTCTTTGCAGGGGTTCCAGGAGACCAGAAAACTTAAAGAAGGAGAATTGTTTCTTACTTTGGCCAATGGGAGCAAGATTCCAGTTGTAGCTGTTGGTGTTTGTAATTTATGTTTTGAGTCTAAAGTTTTAATATTGGAAGACTGTCTGTATGTACCTAATGTTCGTAGGAATTTAATTTCTGCAACTTATTTAGGTAAACATGGATATTGTGTTATCCTTAAAGACAATGTTGTTATAAAGAAGGGTAAAATGTTTATCTGTTCTGACAATATTGTTGATAGTCTTTATATTTTGACTCCTGATAAGCATGAATTATATAATTCTAAATTAGATAATAACTCTCATGTAAAATCATTAAAGAGAAAATTTCTTTCTACTAATGATGCATATCTTTGGCACTTGCGTTTGGGTCATATTAATCTAAATAGAATTCAAAGACTAATCAAAGATGGACTCCTAGAGCCATTGGACTTTGATGAATTTCCAGTTTGTGAATCTTGTTTGGAAGGCAAAATGACCAAACGACCTTTTAATGTAAAAGGTAGAAGAGCCCAAGATTTGCTTGAATTAGTTCAAATGGATGTTTATGGTCTTATGTCAACCCAAGCAAAAGGAGGTTATGAGTACTTCATCACTTTTACCGATGATTACTCAAGATATGGTTATGTGTACCTAATGAGACGGTAGTCTGAAGCCTCTAAAAAGTTTATAGAGTTTAGGGCTGAAGTTGAGAATCAATTAGGTAAACATATAAAGGCCATTCGATCTGATCGTGGTGGCGAATACCTTCTTGGGGATTTCAAGGATTACTTAACTCAAAATGGGATTTTATCCCAATTGACTGCACCTGGAACTCCCTAACAGAATGGTGTAGCAGGAAGAAGGAATAGGACTCTTTTGGAAATGGTTAGGTCCATGATGAGTTACTTAACTTTACCAGTTTGTTTTTGGGGATATGCACTAAAAACTACAATGCATATTTTGAATTTAGTTCCATCAAAATCTATTCCCAACACACCTAAGGAATTGTGGAGTGGGCGTAAGCATAGAATGAAATATCTCCACATTTGGGGATGTCCAGCACATGTGTTGAAAAGGAAGTCTGATAAGTTGGAATCTAAAACCGAAGTATGCATGTTTTTAGGGTATTCAAAAGAAACAAATGGTTATTTATTCTATAATTATAAAGATAACAAAATGTTTGTTAGCACACATGCCAAATTTTTGTAAGAAGATTATATGAATAATTTTGATCCTAGAAATAAAGTTGTTTTGGCTGAAATGAATGAACCTGTAATAGAACAACCAATGGATGAAACTAGGGATGATGTGGATGTATTAGATACACCACATGATACTACTTATGAGATGTCTAGTACACAGGTACCTCGTCGTAGTGGGAGAATTGTTCGGCCTCCTATAAGATTCATAGGTTTGGGAGAAACTTATGAAGCTATCTCAGAAGAGGCTGAATCGGATCCCTCAACTTATGAAGAGGCAATGAATGATATAGATGCACATCAATGGGTCAAAGCTATGAAATCTGAATTAGATTCCATGTATTCTAATCAAGTTTGGGATCTTGTAAAGGCGCCTAACGGCATTAAACCTGTTGGTTGCAAATGGGTTTACAAGAGGAAGATAGGGAAGATGGAAAGGTTGAAACCTTTAAAGTAAGGCTAGTGGCAAAAGAGTACACACAAAAAGAAGGTATTAATTATGAAGAAAC
Organism: Quercus glauca; assembly: GCA_023736055.1. Lineage (NCBI taxonomy): Eukaryota > Viridiplantae > Streptophyta > Magnoliopsida > Fagales > Fagaceae > Quercus > Quercus glauca. Next base: position 42,264,649 of record CM043322.1, on the reverse strand, counting down.
CTTTTCACCAATAGCAATGCTTAAATCTATCAGAATTCTTTTATCCATTGCTGCTCATTATGATTATGAGATTTGGTAAATAAATGTCAAGACTGCTTTTCTAAATGGCAATCTTGAAGAAGAAATCTATATGATGCAACTAGAAGGTTTCATAGCAAAGAACCAAGAGCATATGGTATGCAAGTTAAAAAGGTCCATTTATGGACTTAAGCAAGCATCTAGGTCATGGAACATCAGATTTGATCAAGCAATCAAATCATTTGGTTTTGAACAAAATCTAGATGAACTATGTGTGTACAAAAGACATCAAGATAAAGTAGTAATGTTCCTAGTGCTTTATGTTGATGATATTCTACTCATTGGAAATGATGTAGGGGTAATGTCATCGGTAAAGGTTTGGTTGTCAAGCCAATTTGATATGAAGGACTTGGGTGAGGCTAATTTTATTCTAGGGATCAAGCTTTTTGGCGAAATCGCAAGAATAAGATGTTAGGCTTATTACAAGCTGAATATATAGATAAAGTTCTAGAACGGTTTAGCATGCAAAACTCCAAGAAAGGATTACTTCCTTTCAGACATGGAGTTCCTTTGTCTGATGACCAAAGGCCTAAGACTCAAGAGGAAGTAGATATGATGAGACAAGTTCCTTATGCTTCTGCAATGGGAAGTCTCATGTATGCAATGCTTTGTACTAGACCAGATATTTGTTATTCAGTTGGCATGGTCAGCCGATATCAATCAAATCCAGGACCAAAACATTGGCTAGCTGTAAAGCATATTCTCAAGTATCTACGGAGAACGAGAGATTATATGCTTGTTTACCGAAGTGAGGATTTGATACCTATTGGCTATACAGATTCAAACTTTCAATCGGATCTAGATTTCAGAAAGTCCACATCAAGATGTGTTTTCACCTTAGGAGGTGGGGCCATAACTTGGAGGAGTGTCTAGCAATCTTGTATTGCGGACTCCACTATGAAAGCAGAATATGTTAATGCTTGTGAAGCAGCAAAGGAAGCTGTATGGCTCAAGAAATTCCTTTCTGACCTTGGTGTAGTAAGAATGGAGCAATTTCCCATTACATTATTTTGCGACAATAGTGGAGCAGTTACACAATAAAAAGATCCAAGGAATCACAAGAAAGGAAAGCACGTTGAGAGAAAGTACCACATCATTAGAGATATTATTGCTCATGAAGATGCGGTGGTAGCAAAGATTGAAAGTGCAAATAATCTAGCAGATCCCTTTACCAAAGCCTTGCCTCAAAGGACTTTCGAGTCACATTTGCAGGGAATGGGAGTTAGATTAGTGCACAATAGTCTTTAGGGCAAGTGGGAGATTGTTGGGATTTGTGCCATGGAATCCTGTTATATGATGCTATGTATTATATTATGTATAACATTATGTATGATATGATGTATGACTTAATTGTTAGGATTAGTGCTCATAAATCCTATTGTATAATGCTTTTTATGATATTAAGTGTGACATTGTGTATGACATTGGAGCTAGTGTCTTATTGGTCCCTTTTGGTTCCACTCCAGGCCACATACTAGAGCCCAATTGAAAAGGCCCAAAAGGCTAGCCCAATTAGATAATTAGTTATAAGGAGAGAAACATACAGATTTTAGAATGATGAACATCTTGCATGAAATGGTGTATGTGAGTGTTGGATACTCTTGAATTCTCTCTTGAACAAATTCACATAACTGATTAAGAGACTACACATCTTGGGCGTTAGTGGAATTGGAGTGAAGATTAAAAGTATTCTCAAGTGCTTACAATCTTTGTTTTGAAATTCACCACACCAAGGTACACTCTCTTGTTCTTGTATTCTGAAATTTACATAGTGCATGTTATCAATTGCAAATAAAGTAGATCAATAATTTTTCCACTGCGCACACTCATATTTCCGTCATTAATATTGTTATTAATAAAGTTGTTTTATTATTATCTGAAATAATGGTAACATGAATAGTTGGACATTATTATATAGTCCATGAGATGCATTGTATGTGATTTAGTCGTAGAAGATATAAGTCACAAGTTCTTTGTAAACTAAGAATTTTAGTTCATAATTGGTGATGAAATTGGGCATTTCATCTGCAAAGACTATAACATATTAACTAAGATGATTTGTCTTGATTATGGAAGTGGTGACTTCAAGTTGATATGTTTTAAGAGTTAAGACATATTGAACTGGACTACTGTAAGATTTATTATTCTCCTAATGACTGTCAATTGAATAATAAATCTCACGACTTCTATTTTCATGAACTCTTAATCCTGAGAGAATAATGGACATGATCATGAAATGTAGATTGCTTTGATATATCAAGAGTGAGATCTAAAGTAACAGTCAAAACCTCAATATGTTGGGCAGCCACATTTAGTGTTGATGGAACATATATTCTTAAGATGGAATTCATAGTCTCTTAATAGAGATATAAAATATTCCCTTGAGATAAGTTTAATGGGTTTGTTATTCAGAGAGTTAGGCCTAACCACTTTGGTAAGAAATTACTAAAGTATATATTTATGAAATTGAATTTCATAAATATATAATGAATAACTTAAAATGATTAAACCGGGTACTCAAAGATTAAGATGTAGTAATCTACAAAGTGGCAGTCTAAATTAATGACTTTGTATTACTACGAATATTTTATGAAGGGGTTGCATGTACACTAAAGTCTTGGGATATAATTTATTAATAAGGCCTAGAGTGCAATTATATTTAATAAGGCCCATTGGAGCTAGTGTCTTATTTGTTCCCTTTCGGTCCTACTCCAAGCCACATATTAAAGCCCAATTGGGAAGGCCCAAAAGGCTGGCCCAATTAGATAATCAGTTATTAGGAGAGAAATAAACAAAATTTTGTAACAACCACAAATGCATGAAATGTTTATGTATGTGAGTGTTGGACACTCTCTCATTCTCTCTAAAACATACACATATAACTGATTGAGAGACCACACATCTTGGGCATTAATGGAATTGGAGTGAAGATTGAAAGTGTTCCCGAGTACTTCTGATCTTTGGTTTTGAAATTCACCACACCAAGGTACACTCTCTTGTTCTATATTCTGAAACTTACATAGTGCATGTTATCAAATGTGAATAAAGTAGATTCGTTTAATTTTCCACTGCATACATGTATTTTTCCAACAACTATTATCTCTAATTCTAAAACTAACAAAACATGTTATACAGATTGGAATTGAAGACTGCTCTGATACCAATTGTTGGAAAAGTAAATGGGCACAGCGGAAAAAATTAACGGATCTACTTCATTCACAATTGATAACATGCACTATGTAAGTTTCAGAATATAGAACAAGGGAGTGTACCTTGGTGCGGTGAATTTCAAAACCAAAAATCAGAAGTACTCGAGAACACTTTCAATCTTCACTCCAATTCCACTAATACCCAAAATGTGTGGTCTCTCAATCAGTTATGTGTGTATGTTCAAGAGAGAATGAGAGAGTAAGCAAGGAGTAGGGGAAACATTCTCCGAATACATGACAAGGTGGAAAGGAAAGGCATCTAGGATGGTTAATAGGCCAAATTAGAATACAGATCTGTTTTCATTTTGAAAAATTTTAAGATCTATATTTAATGAAAATATAGATCTGTTTTTATTTCAAAAAAATTTCAGATCTATATTTAATGAAAACACAGATCTGTTCTTATTTTGGAAAAATATTCAGATTTGTATTTAATGAAAATACAGACCTGTTTTTGTTTTGGAAAAATTTTCAAATCTATATTTAATGAAGATACAGATTTGTTTTTGTTTTGAAAAAATTTTCAAATCTGTATATAATGAAAATACAGACTTGTTTTTATTTTAGAAATATTTTTAGATCTGTATTTAATGAAACAATGCTTGATCTGTATTTAATGAAAATATAGATCTGTTTTTATTTCAAAAAAAATTTTAGATCTATATTTAATGAAAACACAGATCTGTTCTTATTTTGGAAAAATATTCAAATTTGTATTTAATGAAAATACAGACCTGTTTTTTTTTTGGAAAAATTTTCAAATCCATATTTAATGAAAATACAGACACGTTTTTATTTTAGAAAAATTTTCAGATCTATATTTAATGAAGATACAGATTTGTTTTTGTTTTGAAAAAATTTTCAAATCTGTATATAATGAAAGTACAGACTTGTTTTTATTTCAGAAATATTTTAGATCTGTATTTAATGAAACAACAGATCTTTTTTTGTTTTAAAAAAAAGGTGTAATGATTAATTACATATTTTGAAATTAAAGAAGAATTAAATGAAAATAAAGAAGAATTTTCAGATCTGTGTTTAATGAAACTACAGATTTGTTTTTAATGAAAATGCAAACCTGTTTTTGTTTTAGAAAAAATTTCAGATCTGTATTTCATGAAAATATAGACTTGTTTTTGTTTTGGAAAAATTTTAGATCTGTATTTAATGAAAATACAGAGCTGTTTTTATTTCAGAAAATTTTTTAGATCTGTATTTAATGAAAATACAAATTTGTTTTTATTTTGGAAAAAATTTCAGATCTGTATTTAATGAAAATAGAGATTTTTTTTTCTTTTGGAAAAATTTTTAGATCTGTATTTAATGCAAATACAGACATGTTTTTGTTTCAGAAATATTTTTCAGATCTATATTTAAGGAAATTACAAACCTGTTTTTGTTTTGGAAAAAAAATTTAGATCTGTATTTCTATTTTTGTTTTGGAAAAATTTTCTTATCTATATTTAAAGAAAATACAAACCTATTTTTGTTTTGGAAAAATTTTAAGATCTGTATTTAATTAAAATGCACACCTGTTTTTCTTTCAAAAAAATTTTAAGATCTGTATTTTATGAAAATATAGAACTGCTTTTGTTTTGGAAAAATTTAAAGATTTGTATTTAATGAAAATACAGATCTGTTTTTATTTTAGAAAAAAATTCAGAACTATGTAGACACACGATTTTGCACCCATAATTTAATCAATGAAGATGTCTAGAATGACCATTCATATACCTGAAAAAAAAATCTTGATATTATGACATGCTTTAATTCATTCATTGCTTATCATAAAAATAATCTTGAGATTCTAATGATTGTGATGGTATGCCCAATGTCCAAATCGGACTGTCAGATTGAAAGATATCGCATGATCAAATTTGCACAGTCTACATGCATTTTGTTTACGTGGAACCAACCACACATGATTGGTTTAAATTATTTCTGATTGGCTAGACAATAAAAATTAATTAAATAATTTTTTCATTGGTTGATACTGAGTGTGAAAAATAGGCTTGCTTGCATGGGAATAAAAGAAGATAATCAGATAACAACAAAATTGTGGATAATCAAGACTTTTTTTAGTATTTATCTACAAAATAATCATTACTGAAAATACCTGAATTGTCAGAAAAAGAGTTTAATTTTTATATTATGGATTAAAAATAGCAAGGCCTGTCTCAAAAAATGAGTCCAAAATGGACCAAAACTCAAACACGGGACTGGCATCCAAATGGGCCATTCGGCACTTCTGGAGTGTCGATCGACACTTTTCAAGTGCTGATTGGCACAAATGCGGGCCCCGGCCTGAGGGCACTTGGATCAAGATAAAACTCATCCTTTTCAATTTTTTAAAGTTAAGGACGCGTCCCAGTTTATATTTTGATCATTTAGCTAATTTTTAGAACATCCCAACTTCTATAAATAGAGGCTGCATCTCAGAATTCAGCACACTTTTTCACGTTTTTTGATCCCCCTCTTTCTGGCTCTTCTCTTCTTTTCTTTTCTGTTCCCTCTTACGTTAAAGACCAACTGAAGGCTTTTTGCCTTAGGAATTTCTTTTCTGTAAGAAAAATCTTTTAGACTTCCAAGAGAATTGAATAAATTTCTTTGATTCCTAAAATATTCATTCATTAGAAGAGCACGCTCATGCAAGAGATATTTTTTTTTCTTTTCTTTTTTCCGTTAATTAGCATGTTTTTATGTTTGATGCATGAATATGATTAGCGTGTTTTATTATAAGTTGTTCTTAATATATGATTGCAATGATTAGATGCTTTACATGACTGTTTATTTCAATTCTTTCTCTTTGACTTCAAAATCTGTAATGACTATCAAAACAAAACAGATCTGTATCTTCTTTAGATGCAGAACTAGATTTTTTTAAACACAAAACAGATCTGTATTTTCCTGAGATGCAGATTTGATTTTTTCTTCAAACACAAAATAGATCTGTATCTTCCTTAGATACAGATCTGAATTTTTTTCAAACACAAAACTGATCCGTATCTTCCTTAGATGCAGATCTGACTTTTTTTCAAACACGAAACTAATCTGTATCCTCCTTAAATGCAGATTTGTATTTTTTTGGTCATAAAACTATTCTGAATTTTTTTCCTGAAAAAGTTTTTTTTTTATATATAAAATTGCAGATTTTGAAATTTAAAAGAAAGGATTGATAGTTAGGTTGTAATTTTTTAATATGTGATGCATGTAACATAGATTTATCTCATGAGTGTAGTTCCTCTTCTAAAAAAGTCTTTTTCTTATTTTATTCATGAAAAACATATCTGATTTTTTTTCTCTGCAAATCTAAATTTTCTTATTCACAAAACAGATCTAATTTTTCTTAATAAAAATCACCATTTTTAACTTTGCTCCAAAACAGATCTGATATTTTTTAACAGAAACCTTGTGCTTTCTTTATATAAAAACAGATCTAATTTTCTTTACAAATTTTTTTTTTATGTAAACAAAAAACAAATCTGGTTTCTCTTTTTTAAGGAATCAAATCAAATTTCTTTATTTACAAAAATAGATTTGAATTTTTTTTTTCAAAAAAAAAAAAAGGCTACATTCATAAGATAGATTTATGTGAGTTAGTTTTGGTCAAGTGTGTCATGTACATTCAACATATCATTCACATCATGTAAAAATGGTATATTGGTCATTAGAGTTTAGAAGACCAGACTCTGTTTGGGCGGAATGGGTGCTTAACACATTCACATTCCATAACCTAGCCTCCGAATTTAGTTCTCATGGATAGGTAGATCTATGCCTTATCATTTTTCTTTTTTGGGTAAATTGTAACTAGGACAAAAAGCTATATATTCTTTTGGTAGATTGTAACTTGGAATTAAAGCCTTGTAAGATTCAATTTATCAAGCTTTTATTTATTTTTATTTAGTCAATGACAATGAAGCATTTCAATCATGTAAATATGTTTTTTTTTTTTTTGTATAAAAAATAAGTGGCAACTCCACACCACTTACCCAAAAAGAGAGGTGCCTTAAAGCACCCAAACCTCTTTTTTGAGAGCACCCAATTTCGCGGTCTCCCACAATATGTATTTCATGAAAACAGAGATCTTTTTTTATTTTGGAAAATTTTCATATCTGTATTTAATGAAAATACAAACCTATTTTTACTTTGGAAAATTTTTTAGATTTGTATTTAATGAAAATATAGACCGGTTTTTGTTTTAGAAAAATTTTTAGATGAGTATTTAATGAAAATACAGACCTGTTTTTGTTTTGGAAAAATTGTAAGATCTGCATTTAATGAAAATATAGATCTGTTTTTATTTCAGAAAAATTTTTAGATTTGTGTTTAATGAAAACATGGGTCTGTTTTTATTTCAAAAAAATTTTCAAATCTGTATTTAATGAAAACACAAATTTGTTCTTATTTTGGAAAAATTTTCAAATCTATGTTTAATGAAAATATAGACCTGTTTTTGTTTTGGAAAAAATTTCAGATCTGTATTTAATGAAAATACAGAACTGTTTTTGTTTCAAAAAAAATTTCAAATATGTATTTAATGAAAATACAACCTGTTTTTGTTTTAAAAAAATGTGTATTGATTAATTGCAAATTTTGAAATTAAAGAAAAATTTAATGAAAATAAAGAAGAATTTTCAAATCTGTATTTCATGAAAATACAGACCTGCTTTTGTTTTAGAAAATTTTTTAGCTCTGTATTTAGTGAAAATACAAACCTTTTTTTGGTTCAAAAAAATTTTTAGATCTGTATTTTTAATGAAAATGCAGATCTATTTTTGTTTTAAAAAAATTTTCAGATATGTATTTAATGAAAATACAACCTGTTTTTGTTTTAAAAAAATGTGTATTGATTAATTGCAAATTTTGAAATTAAAGAAAAATTTAATGAAAATAAAGAAGAATTTTCAGATCTGTATTTAATGAAAATACAGAACTACTTTTGTTTTGGAAAATTTTTTAAATCTGTATTTAATGAAAATACAAACCTGTTTTTGTTTCAAAAAAAAATTCAGATCTGTATTTTTAATGGAAATGTAGATCTATTTTTGTTTTAAAAAAATTTTCAAATTTGTATTTAATGAAAATATAGACCTGTTTTTATTTCAGAAAAATTTTAAGAGCTATATTTAATGAAAATACAGATCTGTTTTTGTTTTGGAAAATTTTTAAGATTTGTATTTAATGAAAATACAGACCTATTTTTATTTCCGAAAAATTTTCAGATCTATAATGAAAACACAGATTTGTTTTTATTTTGGAAAAATTTTCTGATCTGTACTTAATGAAAATAAAGAATTGTTTTTGTCTTGGAAAAATTTTCAAATTTGTATTTAGTGAAGGTACAGACTTGTATTTGTTTCAAAAAAAAATTTAGATCTGTATTTAATGAAAATACAAATCTGTTTTTGTTTTGCAAAAATTTTTAGATCTGCATTTAATGAAAATATAGACCTATTTTTGTTTTTTTTTTTTTAAAGGTTTAATGATTAATTGCAGATTTTGAAATTAAAGAAGAATTAAATCATAGACATGTTAATCAACTAAGGAAAATTCCAACTAAACATATAAACATGGCATATATAAATTGTGAACAAGGTCATATTGACAATGACATCAGACACATATTCATAAAAATAAAAAAAAATTGCAATGAACAACACAAACTTATTAATTAAGAGAAAAGAAATTTAAATGCCTTTTCACTTCTTTGAGATTTAAAATATTTTACTTACAAAAAAGAAGTTCTTAAAACCAAGGTTTCCAAAACATCTTTAACGTATGGGGAGCAAAGAAGTTCGAAAAAGAAGGGCCTTGATTTTTTTTATCTTTTTCCTCTATTTATAGAGGTTGGATGGTTGAAAAATAAGCTATATAAGATCATATACGAATTGGAATGCGTCGTTATCCCCAAAAATTCGAAAAGGATAGGTTTTATCTTAATCAGAAGGTTCCCGGGCCGGGCCTCAAATTTGTGCCAATCGGCACTCCAAGAGTGCCAACTGGCCCTCTTGGATGCCAAGCCCCTCTTCCAATTTTGGTTCGATTTGGACTCTTTTTTGAGGATTTTTGAGTTGGGAATTACACCTAGACGCGTTTTTAACTCATATTCTAAAATTAATCCCTTTTATCTTTCTTTTTCTTTTTCGTTTTTGAGAAAGAATCCCTTTTATCTTGATAATCAAGTCTTTAAAATAATCATTTGATAGGTAAATATTCTAAAAAGACTTAATTATCTAGAATTTCCTTGTTATCTGATTATCCATTTTATTCCCACGCAAGCTGGCTTATTTTTGACAAAAACCAACCAATCACAAAATTATTCAATTAATTTTAATTGTTTAACCAATCAGAATTAATTTAAATTAATCACACGTGATTAGTTCCACCCAAACAAAATGCATTCAATTAATTTTACTCTTTATCTCACATGTTTTGTTTCTTTTCTCTCTTTATACACATGTTTCTTGTTTATTTAACTTGTCATTATTTTCCATATGGTACCTTGATGTGTTTTGTTTAGTGCATTTTAGGAAAGAAAAGTTAAAGCCAAGTCAAGATTCCGAACCTTCTTCTTGTAGCAACTTCCAAGGTTTAGATCTGTTAGACTAGGCTTATTTATTCTGTAATCTTGAGTAGAATGTATTCTAGGACATTCAATGTACTCTTGTGGTTTTGTCACGGATTTCCAAAGGGGGAGATTTTTAGGGACATATTTTTATGTAATTGGTATATCCTCTGACAAAACGCACTTTACTTGTATTTGGGTAAATCTAAGAAGGTTCAAGATGATCATTATAAGTGATTAAATTGAAGACATAAAGATTACTCAAGCACTGCTCAAGAAAAGTGCAATCTGCAGGTCTCGATACCTCCTCAACAAAATCTCGATCTATCAAGATTCATTAAAGCTCGACAAATGTCTAGATCTATCGAGCTTACAGGATTCAAACTATAGCTAGCAATGTTTTTATTCTAAAGGCTATTTGTTTATGGGTTTGTATAATCCTTATTGGACTAAGAAAGCCCAAGGTTTGTGTAAACCTATTTGGAATAGGAAAGCCCATTAAGAGCCCTTCTTCATCTTTTTAACGACTTCCTTGGCCACCCTTGCATATTCTCCTGACTTTTCAAGGGGGGAATTGTAGTTTTCTTGAAGTCCCACTGCACTTTCATCTTCTTCAGCGTCAGATTCTTCTACTACTCCCATTGACTCCACTTCACTATGTTCCCCAAGCTCTTCCACTACCAAATTCAAGTCCTCCGAGGACTCAACATGAGCTATAGTCATAAAAACGGAGTAATTCCTTTCTCCATCATAGCTTTCTTCCAAATCTGATTTGGAAGAATCCGAATCACTAAGAGATGTGTTGCATACGCCTTGCCCTTCCCTCTTAAATAGTTGGGACACTCCTTCTTAAGATGTCCTTGGCCATTGCATTTATAACACACAATGCCTTAAGAGGATTGAGAATCCTTCCCATCTTTCTTCTTAAACTCCTTCCTATCACCTTTGGAGGATGAAAACTTCCCTCTGCTGAACGGTTTCCCACTGTTCTTCATCTTCAAAAATTTTGGAAGTTCTTTGCCAGGAATGCTACCTCCTTTTCCACATCATTTTCTTCGGAGGAGTCATCCATTCTCTCAGTGATGGTTTTGAGAGCAAGAGATTTGTCGACTTATGAGAAGGCAGTCCCATCTCATATGTTTGGAGAGATCCTACGTCTTTGATTGAAGGATTTTCCTCACTATCTTTGAGTCCTACGTCTTCTCACCCAAGTTGAACTTGCCAATAACCACCTCATTCAGCTTGCTATAGAATGAGTCGAATGACTCATCTTCACTCATTTTCAGCTCTTCAAATCGAGTGGTTAGCATCTACAACTTAGTGTCCTTCACCTTCTTCGTGCCTTCATAGGTGGTCTCCAATATCTCCCAAGCCTCCTTGGCAACTGTTATGTGAGAAATCCTATGAAACTCATCTGGGGAAACACCACAAAAAATTGCATTCAAAGCTTTACTGTTAGCGTTAGCTGCCGCAAGTGCTGCTTTATCCCAAGTGGATTTAGAGGCCTCCAACCTAATCCATCCTACTTCTACTGCATCCCAAGTAGTATCATTTATTGAACACAAGAATGCCCTCATCCTAACTTTCCAAAAGGCATAGTTGCTACCATCAAAATATGGTGGAACATTTAAAGATTGAGATCGGTCCATCTCAAACGGGGTCAAGGATCGCACTAAGGTAATTAAATCACAGCAAGTGCACCCGCTCTGATACCCATTGAAAGCTAAAAAATGTGTTGAAAACACAAGAACTGTTTAGACGCCCAAATTAAAGTTACGGCTTGATAGATTTTACTCTAACTTAATACTAAGTACGGAATAGAGTAAATGCGAGCAGATAAACAAATAAGCTACTCTAACCCATAATCATTATAACACAGCTGTAAAATGAAAGGTAAAAGAGTAGGGAAGAAGAATGCAAACACAAGATAACACACCGATGTGTTATCGAAGAGGAAACCAAAGAACTCGATGAAAAACCTCTCCGCCTAATTAGTTGAAATATGTTGTAATACTGGGGACAAAAAAAGGGATTTAAATGGAGGGGTATTTAAGTAAATTTGTTTATACGTCAATTTTATAATTAAGATTACTAAAGGGGTTTTTAGAAAATAAGGTTGAAACCCTAACTATATATATGCTAGTTTAAGTCAGCAGTGTATAATGACAGATATTCTTGTCAAATCTAAGCTTTATTTAGAATTAGAGTATTTTTTTTATGTGGGTATTTTGGTCAAGAAGTGAAATTATTTAAATATCTAATAAATTTTACAATTTGAATCAAAAAAGGGATTAAATTATATTCTCGATATCTCTATTGTTTCGATAATAGTTATTCTTTTCCTACGCCACTATTGCGTTAAGTATAGATGGATCTGCAAAAAAATTTGGCATGGTCATGGTGGTCCGGTTCTACACAGTTTTTTCCTTAAAAAGTTATACTTTTGGTGAATAGGAAAGTCGATGCAGCAGCAGCATCGTATTGATGATGTGAGTGTGTCAATATAGATGAGGGCTAAGACAAGAAACAAAGCAGCCTTTAACTTCTTATTATTATTATATTTTTTTATTGGTTTTGGTAGGGATGAATTGCAAGTCAATGAAGTCTGACAAGTCACGAATTATAGTGAAAAAAAAAAAATGAAGGAAGGAAACAATGGAACACACGTACTTGAGGATGGCCCACGTGCCTGCATTGTAATAGGAGATATGGTCTTATCTCTAGGGCTTTAGTTGTGGCAGAAAAAAATAATAATAATATATGTATAAAGAAAAATATTATGATTAGGTGGAATTTTGGTGTGAGATAAGTGGATAGTTATTGAATATTTTTAATAGTCTCTCTTCTAGTCGGGTATTGTTATAAGTTTTTCTTGAATTATTTGATTATTGAGTAAATGGTGCTTTAAAATTGTTTAGGTGATATCCAAGGATTTTAGAGAAAGTGTTAGGGAGAAGTTCTTTCGTGGTGAGCTAGCTGATGTAAGTAACCTTAACCTAATTAGTTTTATTTTGCAAAATTTTTATCCTAATTGGTTTTATTTTGCTTATACTACTGTATTTTTAACTACTGAAAATTGTTTATAATTGTTACATTTTTATTTCAATTGTACTACTGATTTAAGTAAAGAATAAAGAATTATCACAAATATATTTGATTACTAAATATATAATTTTATATAAATATATATATATATATATGTATGTATGTATGTATTTGAAAGAGATATATTTTTGTTTAATCTATGATTTGATATATATGATTTTAGACAATCTGATTATGTTTTGACACTGATACCCCCCAATGGGGGTTATTCATTGGTACTCTGATACCCAGCCAATGGGGATTATTCATTGGTGCTGAAACTAGTTCTATTTGGGGCATCACGAGCCTATCGTGTTTCCAGAACTAGCTAATGGGGGATATATATTAGCACAGAACTAGTTTCATCTGAATCTGATGCCCAGTCATGGGGATATAGCGTGACCATAGTCGTAAAGATTGTTAAGAATATGGATTATGTTTGAATATTTGAACTGTTTTAAGTCCTTGAAACTACTTATGTGTTTTTGGAAGCTATTGTAAATTATAGATTTGACATATGGAAAATTGATTATTTTCTAATCCATCTATGATATATTTGTAAGATTCAAAATATTTAATCTATATACAACTTGTTATTTTACAGATCTATTTGCTTGATAGAACTTATTAGGACTTTGGTTACTTATTGAGTTGTCAACTCACCCCCTTTTTCCCCCTCCAGTTTCAGATTGTGAAGAATAGCAAGTTTTGAGAGTTTTGCTGTTGTGTTGTGAGCACGAAAGAAGCTTAGTGATTTTGGGATTAGATGGTCTTATAATAGTCTTATATCTTTTGGCCAATTGGCATTGTGTACATGAGGTTTGGATTTTGTTCCTTTAGAATTATTGGAGATCTATTCATAAAGAAATTGTTGTGGTATTTTGGATTTATTTGATATAATTTTGAAATTAAATTTTAATTGCTAAGAAGGCCTTGCACACTTGTAGGGTGCTTACTTTATAAGCGTGTGGCCGTTGTCATGTGTCTATCTTTATAGTTGAGTTCGGGGCATGACATTTGTCCATGGATCTGCATGTATGGTGTTGATTATTATGGTAATATAATTTGAATTTAACATTGTTATTAGTGATTTATGTCTTTATACAAAAAGATTGCCATTAATTTTCATAACAGATCATTGATTTTCAATTACTAAAACTTTTTTGAGTAAAAAGTAATACTTATTAGAACACACACAAAAATAGTAATACCTGTTTTAAACCGGGTTTATAATACATTACATAACCAGAGTACAACTACAAAATGGTCTAACCTTTATAGTTGTAGACTGAGGTTATAAACAACAGATACTAGACACACACAACCAATGTGGGATAAACATCCCTATTTTTTTTTTTTTTTTAGAATAAAGAGTAATACTTATTAAAACACACACAAAAATAGTAGTACTAGTGTTTTAAACTGGGTTTATAATACATTGCATAACCATAGTACAACTACAAAGGTTAGGTCCTTTTGTAGTTGTAGATTGGGGTTATAAACAGTGGACACTAGACACACACAACCAAAGTAGGATAAACATCCTTTTTTTTTTTTAGTAAACAGTAATACTTATTAGAACACACACGAAAATAGTAATACTAGTGTTTTAAACCGGGTTTATAATACATTACATAATAAGAGTACAACTACAAAATGGCCTAACTTTTATGGTTGTAGACTGGGGTTATAAACAACGGACACTAGACACACACAACTAATGTAGGATAAACATTCCTGTCCTTCCCTCAAACCTCAGAAGAGATGAGTGTAATTAGCCCTAAATAAAACAAAGTTTGAAATTGTCATGATAAAGACTTTTTTTCTTCAAGAAAATGAATATGACATCACCCTATAGACTCATGTTTGTGTTCACATTTGTATTTTTTGCAATACTCTATAGTTTGTCTTGTGAGTAATTGTTAATTATTCATTTTCTTTGTTCCTATTTAATTTATTTTTAAAAATGCCATTTTTTTTTTTACATTGCCTACATGATTTATAAATTTATATGGTACAAGTGTACAACCAATACTAATAGGCCATGTGAGTTAACTCTTAAAGAATAAAGAAATACAATCCACTTTTAGCTAAAAAATAACAAACACAAGATTGTTCAATTAATAATTGATATGAAAATTAAACCCCCCCCCCCCCATGAAATTTCATGAATAGAATTAAAGTAATTTACTCAAAAAAAAAAAAATATATATATATATATATAATGGCGAAAATGTACTTTTCGTCCCTATGTTTTGCCCTAATTCTCATTTTGGTCCCTACATTTTATGTTTATCACATTTAGTCCCTATTTAGAAAAATGCCATTCATTTTAGTCCTTTCTATTAGTGCCCTAACAGCAAAATCTTAGGTAGCAGACAGAACTATTAAAATAATAATAATAAATTTTATTTTGGCATTAAAAAATGCCACATCAGCATCTAAGTTAAAAAAATTAATTTATTAATTTTAACTAAATTAAAAAATTAAAAACCAAAAATCACATGAATTAAGATCTAAGTATGTCTTAAACAAGAACACAAACCCAGATTTAAAAACAAGAAGAACATTTTCCTTTATTGACATTTTCTTTTTCTTTTTTTCTTTTTTCTTTTTTTTAGAAAACAAACACAAAAGACAAACCCAAAAAATTAAAATAAAACCAACACAACACTCCCAATCTCTCTCTCTCTCTCTCTCTCTCTCTCTCTCTCTCTCTCTCTCTCTCTCTCTCTCTCTCTCATGTAAATTCTTTATATCTCTCTCTCTCATTGTGCGATCCCAGCCATGGCCGACTCTCATTCACTCTCATTTTATACTTCTTTTTCTTCTTTCTTTCCAAATCCATTACTTGCTATATTTGTGTTTGTATCTTTGTTTTTCTTATTTCTTTTTAGATCCATGACTCTCTCTCTCTCTCTCTCTCTCTCTCTCTCTCTCTCTCTCTCTCTCTCTCTCACAATGCATGTTTCTCTTCAAATTTTGAACTTGTGATCTTGTGTTTATGTTCAAATATCAGCAACTGATGGGTGTGGCCATGGGTCTCAACCATGGGGTTCGGCCATGGGATTCGACCATGAGATAGAGAGAGTTGATGATGCCTAAGCCAAGAAGGACCAAATTGGTCAAGCTCTCTCTTTCATCAATAGCAGCACCCTTGATGACGACGAATCCACCACAGTCAATTGCTCTCCTTCCTCGCCATTCACTACCACAAGCCACCATCAAGGTGGTATACTTGCTCTCTCCCTCCATCTCTAGTCTCTACTTTTCTTGGACTCACCCACTCAATCTCCCTTCTTCGATCTGTGATAGTGTGAGGGTTTGAGTTGTTTGATGGTTAATATATCTGAGCTATGGTTGAAATTGGTTTTAAGGTTTGGTTGTGATGGATTTGGGTTCGGTAGTGGTGGATCTAGGGAAGAACAAGAAAAGGAATGGAGATTTTAGGAGTGGCTTGTTATGGGTCTTTGATGATTTTGTTGGGTTTGAGAAAATGGGGGATTTGGGATTTATGAATTTGTATTTAAGCAAAAATTTTTGGGTTTTTTTGTGTTTGTTTCCCAAGAAAATATAGGTTTATGGGTTTGTTGGAGATTGGTTTGTTTACTGGGTTTATGGGTTTGATTTGCTAGAGAATTCGGTGTTGTATGGCTAATTAGTTATTCAGTTATGGACACTGTGAAAATCGTGTGTGTAGTAGATACTCAATTTTGCACCCATAATTTAATCAAGGAAGATGGCTAGAATGACCATTCATATACCCAAAGTTCATGATTGCATTACATGCATTAATTCATTCATTGCATATTAAAAAAATGATCTTGAGATTCTAACGGTCGCAACAGTATACTGGATTGAAAGATATCGCATGATTAAGTTTGCACGATCTACATGCATTTTGTTTGGGTGGAACCAACCATGCATGATTAATTTAAATTAATTCTGATTAGTTAGACAATTAAAATTAATTAAATATTTTTGTGATTGGTTGTTAGTTAGTGTCAAAAATAGGCTTGCATGCATGGGAATAAAGAGGATAATCAGTTAACAACAAAATTGTGAATAATCAAAACTTTTTGAAGTATTTATTTACAAGATAATCATTACTGAAAAGACTTGAATTATCAGAAAATGAGTTTAATTTTCAGAATATGGATTAAAAACGTGTCTAAGTGCAAGTCCCAACTCAAAAAAACCTCAAAAAAGTAGTCCAAAGTGGACCAAAACTTAAACACAGGTCCAGCACCCAAGAGGCCCATTCGGCACTCCAAGAGTGCCGATCAGCACTTTTCAAGTGCCGATTGGCACAAATGTAGGACCTGGCCCAAGGGCTTCCGGATTGAGAATTGAGATAAACCTTACCTTTTACGATTTTTTAAAGATAAGGACGTGTCCCAATTCATATTCTAATCATTTAGCTAATTTTTTGAACATCCCAGTCTCTATAAATAGAGGATGCCTCTCAAAATTCAGCACACTTTTTCACACTTTCTGAACCCCTCTTTCTGGCTCTTCTCTTCTAACTTTTCAATTCTCCTTACGTTAAAGATGTTCTGGAGGCTTTTGCTTTAAGAACTTCTTTTTTGTAAGTATGGTATTTTAGGCCTCAAAGAGGTGAACAAACTTCTTTGATTTCTAAAATATTCATTCATTAGAAGAGCACGCTCATGCAAGAGGTATTCTATTTTTCTTCTTCTTCTTCTTTTTCCGTTAATTAGCATGTTTTATGTTTGATGCATGAGTATGATTAGCATGTTTTTATTATAACTTGTTTGTAATATATAATTGCCATGATTAGATGCTTTAGATGATTGTTTATTTCAATTCTTTCTCTTTAACTTCAAAATATGTAATGATTATCAAAACTTTTCTATGAAAACACAAAACTGATCTGTATTTTCAGATCTAATTTTTGTCTAATCTCAAAACTGATTTGTATTTTCAGATCTGACTTTTTGTCTAATCTCAAAACTGATATGTATTTTCAGATCTAATATTTTCTCTAAACCTGAAACTAATTTGTATTTTCATTAAATACAAATCTAAATTTTTTCTCTAAATACAAAATTGATTTGTATTTTCATTGAATACAGATCTAATTTTTTTTCTCTAAATACAAAACTAATCTGTATTTTCATTAAATACAGATTTGATTTTTTTGGTAAAAAGTTTTCTTTGTCATAAAATTGCATATTTTGAAATTCAAAAGAAGGGATTGAAAGTTAGGTTAAAGTTTTTTATGTGACGCATAATAAATTTGTCTCATGAATGTGAATCTTCCTTTAAAAGTCCTTTATATTTTTTTTCAACAACAGACCTGGTTTTTCATAAACCCAAAAATCTTTTCTTTTTTTTTTTTTTTTTTTTTTTTACAAACAACAAATCTAATTTTTCTTGATAAAATCATTTTTTTAACCTATTAAAAAAGATCTAATTTTTTTTACAAACCAAATCTTTATTTTAACCCTTCATAAAAACATATTTGATTTTTTTACAAACCAAATCTTTCTTTTAACCCTTCATAAAAACAGATCTAATTTTTTTACAATCCAAGTCTTATTTTTTTAATTTTCAAAACAGATCTGAATTTTCTTTAAAAGAGAACATCATTCATAAGGGTATATTGGTCATTTGAGTTTAGAAGACCAGACTCTGTCTGGGCGGAATGGGTGCCTAACACCTTCCCATTTCGTAACCTAGCCTCTGAGCTTAGGATTTTTGGAGAGGCAGATTAGTGTTTTTTCTTTTAATTTTGGTAGATTGTAACTATGACCCAAAGCCTTGTAAGGTTAATTTACGAAAGTTGTACTTTTCTTTATTCTATTAATGACATTCGAAATATTTTGATCATGTAATTTGTATTTATTTTTTCTTATTTTTTTGTATAAAAAATAAGTGTTGACTCCACACCACTTACCCAAAAATAGAGGTGCCCTTAAAAGCACCCGAATCTCTTTTTTGAGAGAACCCAATTTTTTGTGGTCTCTCACAGTGGCGACTCTACAAGGGATGTCAAAGGCCAAGCTTCGTGTTAGATTTAAGTGACCAATAATATACCCTTCTCTTTTGCATGATTTTGCATGGTACGGTTGTTTGTTTGTTTATTTATGTCTTGAGATGTTTGTATGATATTTTTGTTTATGGTGCCATGTTTGTTTGTTAAGAGCTTTCCCTAACTGTCATAGTGTGCACCATCAAAACAACGAAAATATATGCATCCCTCTCAACAATATGGTGGTAGTAACCATGGATCATTGGTCTTCATTAGATTCGGGTACCCAGTGGTAAACTCACTAACTTATAGCCCAAAGTCACTAGATCATTTCTTGTTGACTGTAAAAGACAAACCATGCCATTCAGACCAATGCAATGTTCATTACATTACAAGTTGGGAGGTGTAACGTCCTAGCTATAGGAAACAATAACACAACAAACCCACCCTACAATGTAATGACTTAGAACCTACCCCTAGGCCGGTCCATGATTAAATTGCATTGCTTGTTGCGTGTGTTTGTTTGGTTGGTTGATTGATGTAGATAGGAACCTAGCTCTGATTAACCCGACCAAGCCTGTTCTTAGGGAAGAATTTGGTCAAGAACCGAAGGAAGGCTGCAAAGAGAACCCAAGGCTGACACTCAAGCTAAAAGCTCCAGTTCCAAGCCCATTACTCCCATCACGGTACTGAAGCCTGTGAGCATAGAAGACACTCCGCTACTACAACATCACAATCCCATATTCGACCTACAAGATAGTTCAAGCCACAAGAAGTCTGAAGCTCCTAACACTATGGTGGAAAAGGGAGAACATCCAAACACTGAAGAACCCATGAACACCCAGGAGCTACTCAACACCATGGTAGCTAGTCAAATCCAATTGAGGGAAGACATGAACCTTATGGTGCAACAATTTTAGAACCTGAAGAGTAACCAAGGGGAGAACTAGGCTGATCATAATCCACCAACCATGGACAGTGAGAAAAAGATCAACGAGAGGATAAAAAAGATGGAAGAGATTATTAAGAGAGCTCATAAGATAGAGAATTCATGGACTACCAATCACTCTCACTTTTTCCTGATGTGAGACTACCTCCCAAGTTCAAGATGCCAATCTTGGACAAATTCAACAAGACTAGCTGCCCAAAGTCCCATTTGAAGATGTATATGAGTGCAATGTAGCCCCTAGGAGCGACTGAAGAACTACTTGCTCAAATGTTCCAAAATACCCTGACTGGAGCCGCTCTTAGGTGGTTCCTCAACCTCGATGATGCTAGAGCAAGAAGTTGGGAGGACATCTGCCATGAATTTCACAATCAGTACAAATACAACATAGAAGTGGATATAACAAGGAGGGATCTCGAGACCTCAAAGCAAGCACCGAAAGAGTTTTTCTCTACCTTCATTACCAAGTGGAGGTCTAAAGCCACACAAATGATGAATAAGCCATGTGAAGAAGAACAGTTAGCTATGGTTGTAAAGAATTTATTACCTATATACCAGAAGTACTTGTTTGCTTAGTATTTTCCTAATTTTAAAGCTTTGATTGCTACTGGAACCTAAATTGAGGATGCAATCAATAATGGCACTATAAAGAATGAGGACCCACTGAGGTTTAAAAAGAATTTAGGATCTAGTTCTAAGATTGCAAAAGTTTCTAATATATACAAAAATGATCCTTATCAACTTATTGCTCCGATTGCCCCATTGCCAATATCACAAGGGCCACCTCCAAGGCCTAGGGGAGAATTTCATGAGTTGTATATGCCTGTGAGTTAAGGGTTTGAGAAACTGAAAGCCAAAGGGTTACTGAAGCCCTTAGATCCAAGACCAATCTGTAACACCCGCCTCACTTAAATTGAATTTAATTGCTTCTAGAGTGGAATTTGTAAATTATTTAATTACTCTTGAAGGTGATATTATTTTATATTATGGTTACTACAAAGAAAATAAATAAAAGAAGATGTAACGTGAATAGTTATTTTGTGTGGATTATTCATATTTAATTTTTAGTCTCCTTATTGTTTAAGGAAAATGATAAGAGACTAAAACCTATTTGGATTAGGAGTTTAAGTGTTATTGGAATTCTTAGAGTTCTAGCCCATATAATCAACTTAATATGGGTTTAGTAGGAATTAAAGTCTTGGGAAGCTTATTTTAAGTTTTTAGTGGGCTTTAAATTTCAGCCCAAGTGGAAACAGTTTTAATGTGTAAAGCTGAAAAATAAGCTAGGGTTTCCTGCGTGAAAGTTTAAGAAGAGAGAATTAGGGTTTCTCAATATTGAAGGAATAGAAGATCATGGAACTGCTAGGGGCAGCCAGCAAATTCGTTATTTAAAGGTACACATACTGGATCTTTTTAAGTCAGCCACGTAAAAAGGGATTTTTCTTTTATTTGTTTTGAGAGTAGCGGCTTACTATTTCCCTAATCGCTAAGCTTCACAAGGGCGAAACTGTAGAGGTAATCATTTATACGTTGAACTTGATCATTCAGTCTATTATAGCATGATAGGTAAAATACTCAATCGGCTAAGGTGGATGATTGTTAGGGATTATCATAATGGGTCCATGTCCCATTGATTTAATTCAATTGTATTGTACGTTGAATGTTTCTTGGGTTTCTATAAACACGTTTGGCCTGTACTGAGGGGTGTATCATATTGATTACCTGTTGGATTTGCTAGCCTTTGGTCTAACAAAGGTTGATACAAGTATTGGATTAAATTCTAATAGTCAATATATGCAATAAATTGCAATACGGGTAGAGATCTTTTGTGGATGCTATATTTATATGTAGTTTGGGATAATATTGATCTTTAAGCATAAAATTATTTGGAAGCCAACTCATACGGGGAGAATTAAATAATATAGAGATCTACATATTCAGCTCATTAGAATTGTTTACTAGGTATTGATTTTGGAGTACTTGATAAAGCAATTGAGTACTAGATTAGCTCTAGTTTCAGAATAAGTAGTGAGATACGAATTTTAAGAGTGAAATTTATATTTTGTTGCTACCTTAGTGTATCTATTCTTATTGAATCGTCTTGTGCTTATTTAGGTTCTAGTTGATATTGTTTCAAACAGTTGAGGTGAAACTTGGTTCAACAACTAGAGGTAAGTGGACTTCAGAACATGACGTCTCTCAAGACGTATATATTTATATATATTTTTGGTAAAAATATATTTATATGTATATATATATATATAATTGTAAAAGTGAAGTTTCCAAAAACTTATACCATTGTCCATGCTTTATACACGTGCTTGAATTTTATTATTTCTTGTATATCACTTTGAAACTGTATAAGTTAAGAATGACTCAAAACTATATTTTTGAGAAAGTATTGGTTATAAGATATATGATTAATATTGGCAATATCGTAATAAAGTAAGAATGTTTTCAAACGGTTAGCTAGACAGTCTGCAACCTTTGCCAACACAGGGTTAAGTGTTGGCCTTCGGCCGATGTAGTGTTATTGTGGTGTGGTGCAGTGTGATCGTTTGCTCTATGGAGCCAGTGTTACCGCTTTGAGGTTAGTGTTATTGTTCCCTATGGGAATCACCCACCGAGTGTTTAGCAGTTTATGTCTTTATCTGGCTAATGTCTAATGTTTTCCATATGAAACTATTGTCTTATTGTTATTGATCTTTATAAGTGGAAAAATTGTTTATCTCTATAATATATTATTTCTACCTATTTAGTGTATTTTTGCTCACTAAATTGGTTATTGTTTTATTTAATGATTACAGCGTTATAGTTAAATGTTTTATTCTTGACAGTTTTATAGAATTATTATATTATTGTTAAAACTATTTGTAAATGTTTTGTAAAGACTATATTTTGTCAATGATACTAATGTTTTGTTTTGAAAGACATCCTTATGTTATGTAGTCTCTTATTGGGCTTCTAGCTCACCCCCAATTTTTCTCAACCCTTTTCAGATTAGAGCAACGGTATATCTTTTGGTGGTAGATCATTGGAGCAATAGATTGAAGACTTCTTTTGGAGCTATGTTAATTGATGGACTATTTAGGATATTTTCTTAGGATAGCCAGTTTGTGATTTGTGGAACTCTTTGAGATTGTATTGGGAGACATTATTGTTAAATTTTTAATTTACTGTTTTTATGGATTTCATAGGAAAAGATTTTGATTATTTGAAGTGTTATTGTGGATATTTAATTACGCTCTGTTCCATTATATTAGTGTGGAGTATTAATAAGACAGGTTATGCATTTAAATCCTTGGTATGGGTTTGGGGATGTTACAGTTATTATTGTAGTGACCCAAAAAGGGGGGTCTTGCATTCCATGGAATCCCACATCGCCTAGGGAAGCACATGAGAATGTGTTTATAAAGAATGATCTTTCTTCAATGTGTAGAGGCCTTTTCCCTAGCACAACCTGGGGAAGAACAAAACCGTGAGGGGTATGGGACCCAAAGCGGACAATATCTACACAGTTGGGGCGGGGTCGTTACAGATGGTATCAGAGCCATACCCTAGCCGGAAGTGTGGGCCCCACACCCCGTAAGGGGGGTGGATTGTAGTGACCCAAAAGGGGGGGTCTTGCATTCCATGGAATCCCACATCGCCTAGGGAAGCACATGGGAATGTGTTTATAAGGAATGACATCCCTTCAATGTGCAGAGGCCTTTTCCCTAGCGCAACCTGGGGAAAAACAAAACCGTGAGGGGTATGGGATCCAAAGCGGACAATATCTACACAGTTGGGGCGGGGTCGTTACAGATGGTATCAGAGCCAGACCCTAGCCGGAAGTGTGGGTCCCACACGCGAGGACGCGTGTGCTCGTAAGGGGGGTGGATTGTAGTGACCCAAAAAGGGGGGTCTTGCATTCCATGGAATCCCACATCGCCTAGGGAAGCACATGAGAATGTGTTTATAAAGAATGATCTCTCTTCAATGTGTAGAGGCCTTTTCCCTAGCGCAACCTGGGGAAGAACAAAACCGTAAGGGGTATGGGACCCAAAGCGGACAATATCTACACAGTTGGGGCAGGGTCGTTACACAATCCCAAACCCATTGCCCACAAGATTTGATGTGACTTGTTCGTTTTTATGGAAGTAATATAAAACAAAATTTATATTTTCATTTAAAGATCATTTTACCACACAACCATAGATTCTAAATAGAACAAAATTGCGTACCACTCTTAGCAACCCAAGTGTGTTGCCTCCCAAGGTATTCACATCTCTCTCTGTGTTTATTTTTGGGTTTTCAGAAGACTGCAGTATCACTCAGTAGTTCTAATCGTCAACAACTGATATGATTTTTTTTTTTTAAATCTTATTTTTATTTAAGACTTCTAAAACCCAAGAGAGAGATTGGACGTGGGATCCTCAAGGATCCTAATCTTTTGCTGTAGGATTAATCAATAAGTTTTTGAATGTTATTGACTTATCTTGAAACTCTTTCAAAATTATTCCTTAATTTTCTCACCATATCAAGAAAACATTTAAACTTCTACGATTGTAATAATGTCCATCAACACATTGCAATTAAACCCTGAAGATTGGAGAATTACAAATGAGGTCCCATTACTTACAATTTTATATCTATGTCCTTCCACCACACTATATTCCCACAAGCTATTAGGACTATATTAATATCACTGTCATGCCCCTAGCTTATGTAACCTTTAATTTATTGATTTCATAATTTCTATTGGACTCCAAAATATCTTTGAAAAACTCTTTAAATATATATGTACAATATTATATATATGAAAAACATTTTTGAAAAATGTCACCGGCTGATTTTGTTTTGAGTCCAACTTCAATATGAAAAACAATTGAATATACTATCTTTTTTAGAGGCTGGTGGATTTATTGTTAAGCACTTACATATTTTACTCATTACACATATAACCCAACATATCTGTATATAGCCTTTAAAATTAGCATCACCAGTTGACATTGTCAAAGTTATGTGCATAAAAAATAAATATACACAAACCTCTCATGTTTAAGGACAATAGAAAAATTGTGATAGAACACTTTTAAATAATAGTGATCACTCCATAAGGTGTTCTTGATCAAATCTGATTCAGTGTATGTATTTGTTACATTACACCCACTTGTCTGCTTAAAGTCACTACTTCAATGATGGAGTAAATCACCCTATCACATAGCAGCACAACAAGTGTAGGCTTCAATGGTGATATTCAATTAATATCCACAGTCTAGAACAATTTAATAATTTATGAAAAATCATTACTCCCTGTTTTTGGTTCCTTAACCATTAACATGATTTTTCTACAGATGTGACATCACATGTCACATTTAAACAATAAAATATAGCTATAAAAATTATGTATGTAAAAATAAAATATTATTATCAAATAAAAAATACATAGTATTGTTTTTAAGGGCACAAATTCTAACAACTAAGAGGTGTGCCTCTCACCAAAGCCTTGGCCATGATACTGACAAGTGTTTTGGCCTTCGTCATGCAATTCAAGACTTAATAGACAATAGGGTGATTGCACCGCCTACACGGCCTAGCATCACTAATAATCCCTTGCCCAACCACAATTTTGGGAGAGAAATAAGGATTAATTGCTTAATAACTGGGGAGGAAAGTAAAGAATACCCTGTCTGAATTGATTTATGACCTACCTAAATGTTTTATGATGACATGGGAAGAGCTGATGGGAATGATGTCCACTGCAGGGTATGACATATGGAGTGAAAATGTAACCAAGACCACAAATTACCCAACATCCACAAATGAGGGGAGATACTTCAAACCCCAAACAAATTACCCAACATCCACAAATGGTTGGAGACATTTCAAACCCCAATCAAATTACCAAGCACCAACATATGGGGGAAGACACATCAAACTCCAATCAAATGGCCCAACATCCACAAATGAGGGAAGACACTTCAAACCCCAAGATACCGATCTAAATGACCCAACAAAAATTGCCCACATCACAAGGGAGGGACACTTCAAACCCCCACATTTGGAGACAGACAACCCAATAGAAGCCTTGAATAAATCTACCTAACAAACATCTGCTGAAGAAGATAAGGTCTTTAAGCAACTACAAAGGACACAAGCCAATATATCTTTATGAAGTTTACTCATGGACTCTTACAAGCACCGCTAGAATTTGGTAGACCTTCTCAACCAAATCCAAGTTCCTATAACCACTACTTCTCAAGACCTGAATGCTATGATTGGGTCCATAAGTAGGGAGCTCACTATTTCCTACTCTGACAAAGATTTGACAAAGAAGGGGAAGCATCACCATGGCCCATTGCATATTACTGTAGATGCCAAAGATAAGAGGATTCTTATAGTTCTAATTAACAATGGAAGTGCCTTAAATGTGTGTCATTTGAAGACTGCAAGTTGCTTGGGTCTAAGCATTGAAAATTTTGTGCCTACTAATCAGCATGTAAGGGCATATGACAACAATAAAAGGGAGGTCTTGGCTACCGTGACATTAGAGCTCACTATAGGGCCAATGATCAAGAAGGAGGAGTTCCAAGTCTTGAACATAGCATCATGCTTCAATATGCTCCTTGGGCGATCATGGATCCATGACACTAAGGCTGTACCTTCATCCCTATACCAAAAGGTTCGATTTCCACATGAAGAAGCCATAGTTACTATATATGGCGATACTTTAACCGTGCCAAAGCCTATTTTTGGTATTGATTTTGAGAAAGAGCCATTGACCTTAGATGGCTTTGAGATTGAGAAGCCTAGTTTTGAAAGAAGAGAAGAAGAAATGGAGAAGATCCCTATGGACTTTGCTCCCTACAGCAACAACAATGTGGTAACAATGATGAGGAGAATGAATTATCTTCCGAGAATGAACTTGGGGAAGACTGTAAAGAAGCCAATTGTTCAAGACCTAACGATTCCTACTGCCACACCACCTTTTGGGCTGGGCTATAAGCCCACTGATGATGACTTATTAGAGATGGAGGTGAGAAGAATGGCCCGAGCCAAAGCCAAAGCAAAAGAACTTCCTTTCCCCTAAAACCCCTAAAGCCCTATACTCCAACATTGAACAGAAAAGTTTGTCAAAGTTGGAAATAGTCAACGCTATTAGGGATTCCCTAAATCAAGGTATGACCCTAAGATAAGAACAATGGTGCCTAGGTTTGAGCTACTATTTGATTGCAACAATAAGCTTCCAGAACTGAAGAAGGAAGACGCAAATTAGGTCCCAACTAATTGGGCTGATTACATGGATCCCGATGCAATGACTACGCTTTTGGGAGTGCCATTTGCAATATAGAAGAAAAAGAGTACTGAGAGGCTTGCCAACAAGCATTGAAAAGCCCGTACGAAGTAAGGACAAGTGATGAAGAAGGGGGAGAAGCCCCTGGTGATGATGATGAAGGTAGCAATAGCAAGAGTGATAGTAGTAGTGGCAACAGCAGCGATGACAATGGAGATGGTGAAGATGATAGCCACAGTGACAGTGAAAGCAACAATAGTGAAGACTATGGTAGCTAATATAGTGGCATTGATTGGGGTGAACCCCCTAGTGATAGAGAAGACGAAGATAAAGGGCTTTACTACGAAGACTATGATGACGACGTAGACTACTATGATGGAGATATAGAGGATAATGCTGAAGCTGAACCTATAGACATGGGAAGCAATGTTGGAAGTGATCAATATAGGCTAGTAAATTTGCTGGAGGCTGCAAGAGAAGAGGTTGAAGAAGCCAATAATATAGAATATGATGATCATCCCTATGGGCGTCTCTTAGATTGAAACAGTATTAATGATGTTAGTTCAAGGTCCAGTCCTCGATATGACAAGCATGGTAGAGAAATTCCTGAGTTAGGATCATTCCACAATTCAGAGTTTGGCTCACTGACCCTGTACACTAAGGAAGAAGCTTACATAGATGCTAGATTGGCCACTCTAGACCAAAAACTGATGGTCCATAGTCTTAGAACCCTAACACTTGAGAATTCTGAAGGTGATGATGAAAACATGGAAGGGAATGAGTTAGAATACCTCCCCCAATACATCCTCCCAAGCAACAAAGGGAAGCAAGATTTGTTTGGTGAATGAATGGACAGCATAGAGTGCTTGGATACTTTTGTGATAGACAAGCCCACAGATATGGAAATTGATAGTGAAGGCATGGATTATATGAATGAAGACCCCCCGGTACTGATGCTAAGGGAAGAAGGAACTCACTAGAAGCCGCCTACCATTATTAAAGCCACAACTGAGTTGAAGAACTGGGCATGGGAGGGAGCCGCCCACCCCATGGAGGACTTTGTGAGGAAAATCAAGACCATCGAGCCAATCATACCTGTCAAGAAGATCAAGACCATTAAGCCAGTCACCCTTGCCAAAAACATAGTTTCTATTCCTATTGAGTCTATTTCTGCTAGTATTACTATTCTTGTTGAGTCTGTTTGTGATAGTATTCCTATAGAGTTGTTTCTGTTGAGTCTGTTGAGAACTCTTTTCATTATAATATGATTTCTGATTCTGCTTATTTGCTGGCTTTGAATGTTTTTATTTTTGAAATTGGTAAAGAAAATCTTAAAAATAAGGAATTAAAACAAGGGCATGTAAAAGCCATAAAAGAAGAAACTTAACCTATTAACCTGGGAACTAGTGATGAACCCAAAATGATACAAGTGGGCAACACCCTAACCACTTCTGAGAAATTTGCATTAGTTGCCCTACTGACAGAATTCAAAGAGGTATTTGCATGGTCCTATGAAGACATGCCTAGGATTGATACAGATATAGTACATCATTGCATTCCAACAAATCCAACCATGAAGCCAATCAAGCAGAAGTTAAAAAGAATGAAGCTAGAATGGACTCTCAAGATCAAGGAAGAAGTCGAGAAATAATACAATGCAGGATTCCTGAAGGTCGTCAACTATCCAAAATGGTTACCTAATATGGTTCCAATATCGAAGAAGCATGGGAAAGTTAGAATATGTGTAGACTTCCGAGATCTGAATAAGGCTAGCCCAAAAGATGATTTTCCCTTGCCTCACATTGATATCTTGGTTGATAATACAGCAAGACATGCTTTGCTGTCGTTCATGGATGGTTTTTCAGGGTACAATCAGATAAAGATAGCTCTAGAAGATATGGAAAAAACCTCCTTCATTACTCCATGGGGGACATATTGCTACAAGGTTATGCCATTTGGCCCTAAAAATGCTGGTGCAAATTACCAACATGCAGCCACTACTTTGTTACATAATTTGATCCACAAGAAAGTAGAAGTTTATGTTGATGACATGATAGTGAAGTCCAAAGATCGTGAGAGGCATATACCAGCCTTATGGAAGTTCTTCGAAAGAATCCAATTCTATAAGTTGCAGTTGAATCCCAAGAAGTGCACTTTTGGTGAAACATCCAGAAAGTTGTTGGGGTTTATGATAAGTCAAAGGGGAATTAAGGTCGATCAAGACAAAATCAAGGCCATTGTGGAGATGACGCCTCCTAGGACGGAAAAGGAAATCTAAGGGTTTCTAGGGAGGATACAATACATCAGCAAACTCATAGCCCAGCTCAACATGACATGTGAACCAATTTTCCAACTGCTCAAGAAGGAAGTCCCGCCAAGAAGCTTTTGAGAAGATTAAGAATTATTTGATGAAGCCACCAATATTGGTTCCACCAAAACCTGAAAATCCATTATTGTTGTATCTCACAACTACGGACACAGCAATGGGGCCTTTGCTTGCTCAATACCTAGAGGAGTCTAGGAAAGAGAATGCGATCTACTACATCAGCAAGAAGATGCTGGCCTATGAAGAAAAGTATTCACCACTTGAGAAGACATGTGTAGCACTTCTATGGGCAACCCGCAAACTTAGACATTATATGCTTGCTTACAAAGTCTTGTTGATTGCAAGAATGGATCCTTTAAAGTGTTTGATGGAAAAGCCAGTGCAAAATGGGAAGATAGCTAAATGGGTTTTGCTATTGTCAAAATTTGATATTAAATATGTGACTCGGAAATCTGT
This sequence comes from Quercus glauca, assembly GCA_023736055.1. NCBI lineage: Eukaryota > Viridiplantae > Streptophyta > Magnoliopsida > Fagales > Fagaceae > Quercus > Quercus glauca. Next base: position 42,234,714 of record CM043322.1, on the reverse strand, counting down.
GAAGGGGAGAGCAATTGCAGATCACTTAGCCCACTGTTCACCAGAAGAAGCTGAAGAGATCCAAGAAGACTTTCTAGATAAGGATATCATGGGGATCAAGGTAAAATCATGGAAGATGTATTTCAATGGAGCAACTAATCAAAATGGAAGTGGCATTGGAGTTCTCCTAATTTCTCAAAAATGGACACACATCCCATTCTTTGGTAGGCTCAACTTTCCTGCCACTATAATGCCACTGAATATGAAACTTGCATTATGGAGTTATGAGCAGCCCTAGGTCTTGGAGTAAAAGAGTTGCAAGTATATGGTGATTCAACCTTGATAATGTCTCAGATTCAGAATAGATGAAAGATTAAGGAAGAGAGGCTGATGCCTTATCATGAATGTTTTCAGAAGTGGGCCTCGAAATTCAACAAGATCTAGTACCAATATGTACCAAGAATACAAAATCAGATTGCAGATGTTTTAGCAACAATGGCATCCATGATGGATGGACCTAAGAAGGATGAAGCTAGACCAATAGTGGTGGAACAAAAAGAGGAGCCAGCTTATTGCATGTCAATAGAAGAAGATGAGAGAAAGAATGGGGAAGGTGAATGGTATTCAAACATCTTACAATATCAAAGATGGGACATGCCCATCGTCTGCAGATAAGAATGACCAATTGACCATTAGAAGGTTGTCCACTAATTATATAATTTGTGGGGAGAGGCTTTACAGAAGATTATATGATAGAATTCACCTCCTTTGTGTGACTGCCAAGGAATCACAGCAAATAATTGAATAGGTTCATGAGTCAAGCTATGGGCCACACATGAATGCACATATGCTGTCACAAAAGATAATGAGGCAAGGATATTACTGGACTACTATGGAAGCCAACTATGCAGCTCATGTTTGGAAGTGTCATCAATGCCAAGTCCTGGGATCTGAAGCACATGCCACCTATGCCATTAAATACCATGACGTCACCTTGACCGTTTTCTACTTGGGGAATAGATATTATTGGGAAGATTCACCCAACAATATCAAATGGCCATGAATTCATACTTGTTGCTATTGATTACTTCACTAAATGGGTGGAAGCTGCCTCATACAAGGTTTTGAACCCAAAGAAAGCTGCTCAGTTTATTCAGACTAATATCATTTGTAGATATGGGGTACCACATGAAATTATCTCTAACAATGGACTACATTTCAAGGGAGAAACAGAAAAGCTACTGCGACAGTTCAATATTCAACACCACAAATCCTAACTTACCATCTTCAGACTAATAGGGCAGTTGAGGCTACAAACAAGAATATAGGGCAAATCTTGAAGAAGAGTGTGAAGAATTACAAGAATTGGCATTAACAATTACCCTATGCACTTTAGGGGTATAGGACATCAATTCGATCTTCCACAAGAGTCACTCCTTATTCATTGGTGTATAGGATGGAAGTAGTCATTCCCATTTAAATGGGTGTCCGTTCACTGAGGACAGCACTAGAAAGTGAAATCCCTGAAGTAGATTGGTTGCAAAGTAGATATGATCAATTATGCATGCCAGATGAGAAAAGACTCAAGGCCCTGTATCACATTCAGGGTTATCAAATGAGGCTTAGGAAGGCTTTTGACAAGAAAATAAGAACTAAAGATCTGAAGTTGGGGGATTTAGTGCTGAAAGAGATCTGAGGCCCAATTCAAGAAACAAACAGGAATTTCAAGCAAAATTAGGCAAGCCCATATATTATCAAGCAGATATACTCTAGAGGAACAATGAGGCTAATAGACTTAGATGCAAATCCTTTCACCGAACCAACCAACATGGATCAATTGAAGAAATACCACATCTGAGGTGGTGATCTGAAAACACCACGTCTAAAGTAGTTGTAAATTATCCTATTTCCATTCATAGGTTCATAAAAAATAAAAAATTAAAAAAAAAAAAGAGTAAGAGAGCTTGCTAGGTTGAAAACCCGAAAGGGCTGCCTAGGAAAAAATTAAGGCAAATAAAAATGAACAACGTGATGACCTGATCCTTCTGCCAATGAGGTACGTAGGCAACGTGATGATCCGATCACAAATTCCCCAAACCCACTATTTACCCATTAAGCAAAAAATTTTATTTTTCCAAAATTCAACCATTCCATTAAATCATGCCATTACACAGAAATCAAAGAAAAAAAAAAAAACCAAACCCTAAACCAAGCCATAAAAACCAAACCTTAAAAACCTAAACCTTAAACAGAATCTTTAACCTGCAAGTCCTAAATAATTCCTAGAAATAAGAGTTTCACATCAACTTTTAAAATAAACATGTTCAAAGCCAAAAAAATAATAAGGTCATTTTGTCTTCAGTCTTTTCTCTTTTGGTAGATCATTGATTTCCTCTATGCTAGATACTGTGTCACCTTTGTCCCTCCTTTTAAATTCATAGTTGTCATCATCGTGTCTTTCTCGATTGTCTCTAAGAAATTGTTTTTTGATAGCAACCATGTCGGCCTCCTTGTCAGCAATCTTGTCCACCAACCAGCTAGAATATTTTGTAGTCATCTTGTGAAAGTGAACCTTGACACTTCCACCAATAACAATTCCATCGAATGGAGGCATTGGATTTCTTGTTCAGGAATTTCACCCAGTCGCTTTCATTTTAATACTCAGTTTTGATGACAGTCCCACTGAGAAAACTGCTAGGACCACAATTACCAACTGGAGGCCTAGCAATCATATCCAGTCTTTCCATTAGCCATATCTGCAAAGTTAAGGGACTCCCAAGAAAGTTTTGTGACTCTCCACCACGAAATACAAAGTCCAATCCGAAAAGAGTTTCCGCCAAGATTAGAGAAATAGGATTATCACCGTCCTTAATTTGGCTCACAACACTTATAGCTCGAGCATTGGCAAAACCGTGCCTTCCAAAGTAAAGCAAAATTTTTCCCACGAAGCAGAGAGCAAAGCCAAAATTTTTCTACATGTTGTCAATCACTCCATAAGTGCGTTTGTTAATTATTAGTCTTGAAAGAATTGCATGAAGATTTTCTTGGAAAAATATATGTTTGTATCGCATACAAAACATACGCAGTGGAAAATTAACGGATCTACTTTATTCATAATTAATAATATGTACTACGTAAATTTTAAGAATTTAAAAACAAGAGAACGTACCTTGGTGTGGTAAAATTCAAAACCAAAAATTGAAGTACTTGGGAATACTTTTAATCTTCACTCCAATTCCACTTGTGCCCAAGAAGTGTGGTCACTTAATTAGTTTATATGTATGTGTTCAAGGGAGAATAAAAGAGTGGTTTACATTCACATACACACCATTTCATTCTCATATAAAATTATGTATGTTTCTCTCCTTATATATAACTGAATATCTAATTGTGAACGGTTTTAGACCCCTTACAAACAACCAGATTGCGTAGCCTAGTTAATTAGCCAAGTTGTTACTTAGTCAAATTAAACAATTCTAGGTTAAAACAATCAAATAATCATATCATGCATATAAAACATATAAAGCAGCGGAAATAATAAAGAACACAAGATATGATCACCCAGGAAACCACACGGAAAAACCTGGGGAGGATTTGACCCACCGATCCTCAAGGCAAAACGGAATCCACTAAGAAAGAATTGAAGTTCTTACAAAAGGACTTACAAGCTCCCCGCTTGACTTCCTAATGCTACCTACCAGTAAAACTTCCTGACACGACCATGCGCAGGCTCCGAGTCCGCGGACTACTTCTTTCTTTGAATCCCTCAATCAGCTACAAGCACCCATGCTTGATATTCTTTAAGCTTCAAAGGCAGCAACCAAGTTGATCATCAAGATGTTGAAGTAATCTCAATCTTGAAAACCCTAAGCTTTGTGTAAAGGAAAGCTCCTCTAGATCTCACAAGAGATTTACACAAAACCGCAACGTATGAGCAACAATACAACTTGTGCAACTCTTAAAAACGTGGCTAGGGTTTGCCTTATATACCTAGGGTAAAAACATAAAACCCTAAACGTTTAAAGAGTTAGGGCTGAGTTGGAAATTCTGCAGAAAACGCATCTGGGCCGATTTTCGATCGATCGAGTCTAACCTTCGATCGATCGAGCCAGGCCGAAATGCCCCAATGCATCTGCAGTCACTCGATTCCAACTTTACAATATTTTATCAACTTTGAGCAAGCCTAAACAAGACTAAGTACATTGTTTTGATCATGGTTTACCAACATTACAAATTAGAGTTCTAAATACATAAATTTCTAAACCTTTAGAACCTAACAAACTCCCCCTTTGGCAATCCGTGACAAAACACAAATTAAAAGCTCAAAGTTTACAAGTAAAAAACCCTTTACAAAAAAATGCTCATAAACTCAAATTCAACCCTAACTACTATCCATCGGTTACAAGTGTAGACAGCAGCTTTGTTGAATCAACCTGTATATTCCTGAAATACTCAATAAACACATAAACGCATGTGTGATAGGAAATAGTATATAAACAGGTATAACATTCTTGTAAGATTCACACAACACAAAATAAAGATATATATCAATGAACAACTCATAAATATAAATCAATAAGCAGTGAATCATAAGACAACAAGAATCAAAGAAAAATGTATATCAATATATCAATCAATGTTACTCCCTCTAACATGAATATCCCCAAAAAAATGATATACAAAGTAAGCACCTAGATACAATCTAATAAACTCCACACAATCTCATGCTAACAAAAAATCTCCCCCTAACTACAAAAACTCCTCTACAAGTCAAAACTCTACTCCCCCTTTTTGTGACGGAATGCCAAAGGGCAATCACAAGTCGCCATCAAAAGGAGGTGGTGAGAGTGAATGTAGACGCGCAAAGTCGGCTCGCAGAGCTCACATCTCATCAAGCAAATCCACCAAAATCTGACCATGAGCCGCCTGAACGGTCATGACAGTCTCCAGGGTACAACGAACATCGAAGTCAGCCGAAGGAGGTGGAGGAACAGCAGCAGCAGCCACATCAAATCAGGAATATCCTCACTAGCAGGACCTGTAGAAGATGAAGGAGGAGGAGGAGGAGTGCTACTAGACGGTTCAGACCTAGGGTGTTTAGAACCAGCTCGAAGATGAGCGGCCCTCTGTCTAAGAAAAGACACACCTATAGGAGCTATCACATGAAGTGGCTCAGAAGCAGGGAAATCCTCTAAACCAAGATAAAGTAAAATCCTATGAATAAAGATAGGATGAACAAGAGCATGAGCTGTAGATGAACTCCTATAAACTTCGTTCAAAGAACGAAGAAAAAAATGAGGAAAACTAATAGGAGCATCAATTACTAGAGCATACAAAAATACACACCTCTCAAGAGGAATGGTGTGCATATGAGAAATGGGCCAGAGAGAGTGACAGGCTATCCTAAAGAAGAGATAGACAGTCTCAGGAAGCTCAGCGGTGGTGATCCTAGGATCAGAACCCCACTGGATAGATGACCCAGTGATGTAAGACATGACATCACTCAACTCTGGTGACTCATCATAGGGATAGACAGGATGCCGAACCAACGGTACCTCAAGAGCATCAGCCACTACCTGAGGAGTAATGGAGTACTCTACACCTCGTATCCAACTCCTAACTATAGTGTTGGAATCATAGATGTGGATAGAGATGTTCGAGAAGAACTCTCTAATCAAGGTAGCCGGAGGTGGAGGATCAGACACAACTAACAAAGGCAACCATCCCCTACGCTCAAAATTTGCCCTAATGGCAGGATCAAGCTTATCTAACATGACAGAACACTCAGCCCAAACTTTTCTCTTAAGATTTAGAGTCTCATAGATCTCTTGTTTTTTCTCACTAGGGAACCTCTCTCGGTCAAAGAAAGGTAGGGGTGGAAAAGGATAGGGAATAGTCCTACGGGCTCTAGTCTTCCTAGGCATGGTGCTAAGGAAAGGACAGAGACACAAAGAGAAAAACAACAAGAACAAAAACAAAACCAAGGGCAGACTGCAAGTTAGCACAAAAAAACATAATAGAATAAAAATCTATATGATGCATGAACAATAACAATGTTATGATGCATGAACTAATGCAGTAACCAAGGTCAAATTAAGTTCAATTTCACAAAAATGGCTTGAACATAGAGTTTCTTAGCAAAAACCCTAAAAATTTGAAAACCACTTGAAAAATTTTGCACCAAATTGATGAATTAAGCATTACAAAACACAATACAATGATTATAATGCCTAATTACATCAACACACAAAGCCAATTTCATCAAATTTAACTCAATTTCACAAAAGCCCCAATTCGGACCAAATAGGAACCCTAGAATTTGAAATTTTTCATCAAACTCAAAATTGATCAAATTAAACTATTAAGAACATGTTTATAGTGTGTCCCCACAAAAACCCATTGATCAATTTCACAAAATTTGGTCTGAATCATCAATAATCCCAAAAAGAAAAAGTTTCGAAAATCTCCCTTAATTGCATGAAAAAATGCATGAAAACTTGAAAATAAGTTGAAAAGGAAGGGCAAAACAGACTTACCGGCTTGAGGAAAGAGATTTCTTGCAAAAAATCCGGAGGAAAACGACAAAAAATTGGAACTATTGAGCTTGCCTCGTCGGAGAGAGAAAGAAAAAGTTTTGAAAAAGTTTGAATAGTTCTTTGAAAAAGTCAGATTTCAACTTTTAAAAAAGCTTCTCCACGATCTTCGATCGATCAAAAATTACATTCGATCGATCAAATGTTCCAGTCATTTTAGAACAATCTAGGACACTTTTTCGATCGATCGAAAATCACACTGGATCGATCGAAATGGGCAGAGGCTCACTAAAATTTTGAGAAAAATCACTGTTTTGAAAAATGCAATCCCAATTTTGAAAACAACTCCTTAAAGCACTTGAACAATGAAATCAAAATGCATGAGTATGAGATGGAATGCTTTTTCAAAAACCCAAATTTTTAAACCCAATTTTCTCAAAAAAAACAAGTTTCAATCATCCTCCCATTTAATTTTCTCAAGCAACAAACATGTTGTGCACAAATCTCAAGATATTTTCAAACTTGGTTGGTCAGACCAAAAACACACATACTAGCATGTACAGTGTTTAACAAAGAGTAACTTGTATAGTGTGTGAAACTAGCAAAAACTTGAGATGCATGTGAGGTGATATGTGAATGACAATCAAACACAAAGTCTACGCAATTCATCACATAGAATTTAAAAGAGCCTATCACCTAAAGAGTTACATCCTATAACTCCCACATCTCCTAGATCAAAAGCTTGCAATCATGTAAGTTTCTTGCATTTTTGCCTCTTATTTATATGAATTGGCATTCAGCCTAATAGTACACACCGGTTTGAATTAAGTGAATTGGCATCAAGCCTAATAGTACACACCAGTTTTAATTTAATTGAGGCTACACCTTATGTTCTTTTTGTGCATGTGCTACACTTTCTCGAGCACTAAATCTTATGATATGCACTAAGGTGTTCATGATTGGCTAGTGAACAGTGGTGAGATGGTTATTTATGCCTTTCTCAAAAAGGATCAAATCCGACAGTCAAAGAACAAGTGACTTCATGATTAAGGCAAAGTGATTAAAAACCACACACATCTTTCCCACACAACATGCATTACAAAATTTCAACTAGTTAAGTGCAGTAAATAAACTCATCAAGGTTAAACAAGGTACACAAAACATGACATGTGTAAAAAGATTGACCAACCTTGTTTTTCAAAAATCAAGAAAAATAGTGTCCAACATATATTTTGCGTTCTCCTTTTCCCTTTTTTTTTTTTTTTTATTAAAAGAGAAAACAAATAAATCCTAGAATGAATTGCATGTATGTAATGCAATGCAAGTCCTAGAACACAAAAACACAAAAACCAAAGAACAATGGTCACAACAGAATAGAACAATGAAGCACAAGGACCATGTCAGAAAGACTCAGTTAGTTCAAGTCTTTTGCATCCAAAACTTTTTAGATGCACCCCGAGCATTGGAGTTCTTATTCACATTAGAATGATTCCCAACTCCAGAATTGGAATAAAGGTTTAACGCCTTTACCAATTCACCAATTAGTGCCATAGGATCTTGTGCTTGAGGCACAGGCACTTCTGGTCTTTTTGCTCTCTTATCAGCTTGAAGCTTGTAACAGTTAGGACGGATATGTCCAGACTTACCACAATAATGACAAACCCAAGCAGGTTTACCATGCATCTTGTCCTTAGATTTGGTAGGCTCCTTAGGTTTAGAATCTCTTAAGTCTACCCTAATCTTCTTTGGTGGTGAAACTTCTACAGGTTTAACAACCTCACTCACAGGGGGTTTAATAGTTTCACTCACAACCTTACTCACGAGAGGTTCAGAAGAAGAAGAAGAAGGAACAAAATTCGTGAAATGTGGTCCAGAATCAAAGATGCTTTCATCATATCCTAATCCAGATTTATCAGAAGAATACTTTTGAACATTCAACATGTGATCAAGTTTAGCACTAGCAGATCTAGCAACAGATAAATCATGTTTCAAAGATTTAACTTTATCAAGCAAAAGTATGTTCTCAAATTTAACACTGTTCAAAAGATCATTAGCATCAAACAATTTGACAAGCAAATTCTTCTTTTCAAGCTCAAGAGCATCAATTTTCTTCAGGCCTAGATCAACTTTCATAACATCCTTTGCAGCAATTTTGCAAAGTTTATTGTAGGCCTCTTGAAGATCTGCATCTTCAGAAAGTTTCCCATCAGCAGGGTTCTCCTCAGCAGATATGCTTTCATTGACTACAGCAGTAGCAGTGAAAGCAATGAAGTTTCCATCCTCGTCACAACCGGACTCATCATCAGAAACCTCATTATCACTAAGGGTTACAGCCATAGCTTTACCCTTATTTCTCAAGAAAGTAGGACATTTAGATTCGACATGACCATACCCTTGACAACCAAAACACTGAGGACCCAAAGAATTATTTGAAGATTGACCTACTTGTACTCTAGGTTTTTCAAAATTATTTACCTTAGTGGGATCATTCTTCCTAAAGTTTCTAGGTTCAACAGTGTTGGTATTCCTTACCTTCCTATTAGTGTTTCTAAGGAAATTTCTAAAGTTCTTGGCAAGGTAAGCTATCTCTGTAGAAGAGAGCTCATCATCAAATCCACCAGCCTCAACATCATCAACAGACTTAAGAGCCATTGATTTGGATTTGGTAGTCTTGGGTAGGTCAGACTCATAGGACTGAAGAGATCCTACAAGCTCATCCACAGGGATGGAGTCAACATCCTTACTCTCAGTAATGGCTGTCACTTTGGGTCTAAAGTCTTCAGTTAAGGATCTAAGAATCTTCCTAACAATTTTAGGTTAATCATAGACTTCACCCAAATTATAAGCAGAATTAACAATATCATTAAGTTTAGCATAAAACTCATCAAAGGTTTCATCATCAGGCATTCTAATGCTTTCAAACCTAGAAGTTAATTGCTGCAATTTGTTTATCTTAACAGCATTTGTGCCTTCATGCACAGTTTGGAGGATTTTCCAAGCAGTATGAGCAACCTCAACATTAGAGATCCTCTTAAATTCCTCCATTAAAACAGCATTGAAGATGGCATTCATAGCTTTGCTATTGAAGCCTGCTGCTTCTTTTTCAGAAGTTTGCCACTCACTCACAAGAGTAGTGGGCTTCTCCCATCCGTATTCAACGGAATTCCAAACCCTCTCATCAATGGATTTCAGGAAAGCTTTCATCCTTACTTTCCAATAAGCATAATTGTTCCCATCAAAGTGAGGAGGAACAAACAGAGAGTGTCCATGCTCCATGACAACCGGGGTCAAGGATCTGCTCAGAGATAAAAAATCTCAAACAAAAGAGCAACCCGCTCTGATACCACTTGAACGGTTTTAGACCCCTTACAAACAACCAGATTGCGTAGCCTAGTTAATTAGCCAAGTTGTTACTTAGTCAAATTAAACAATTCTAGGTTAAAAAAGTCAAATAATCATATCATGCATATAAAACATATAAAGCAGCAGAAATAATAAAGAACACAAGATTTGATCACCCAGGAAACCACACGGAAAAACCTGGGGAGGATTTGACCCACCGATCCTCAAGGCAAAACGGAATCCACTAAGAAAGAATTGAAGTTCTTACAAAAGGACTTACAAGCTCCCCGCTTGACTTCCTAATGCTACCCACCAGTAAAACTTCCTAACACGACCACGCGCAGGCTCCGAGTCCACGGACTACTTCTTTCTTTGAATCCCTCAATCAGCTACAAGCACCCACGCTTGATATTCTTTAAGCTTCAAAGGCAGCAACCAAGTTGATCATCAAGATGTTGAAGTAATCTCAATCTTGAAAACCCTAAGCTTTGTGTAAAGGAAAGCTCCTCTAGATCTCACAAGAGATTTACACAAAACCGCAATGTATGAGCAACAATACAACTTGTGCAACTCTTAAAAATGTGGCTAGGGTTTGCTTTATATACCTAGGGTAAAAACATAAAACCCTAAACGTTTAAAGAGTTAGGGCTGAGTTGGAAATTCTGTAGAAAACGCATCTGGGCCGATTTTCGATCGATCGAGTCTAACCTTCGATCGATCGAGCCAGGCCGAAATGCCCCAATGCATCTGCAGTCACTCGATTCCAACTTTACAATATTTTATCAACTTTGAGCAAGCCTAAACAAGACTAAGTACATTGTTTTGATCATGGTTTGCCAACATTACAAATTAGAGTTCTAAATATATAAATTCCTAAACCTTTAGAACCTAACAAATTGGGTTAGCCTTTTGGGCCATTCCAATTGGACTTTAGTATGTGGCTTGGTGTGGGACCAAAAAGGACAAATAAGACACTAGCTCTTTTGGGCATTTCTATCAAATCTTGACAAGCCCAAAATTACCATTAATTATATTTAATGCCTCTATATAAATATAATTGCACTCTAGGCCTTATTAATAAATTATATCCCAAAACTTTATTATACATTCAACTCCTTCATTAAAATATTCGTAGTAATACAAAGTCATGAATGTTGATTACCACTTTGAAGATTATTACATCTTAATCCTTAAGTACCTGGTTTAATCCTTAAGTTATTCATCATATATTTATGAAATCCAATTTCATAAATATATACTTTAGTAACTCCTTACTAAAGTGATTAGGCCTAACACTCTGAATAACCAAACCCATTAAACTTATCTTAAGGAAATATTTTATATCTTTGATAAGAAATTATGAATTTCATCTTGAGAATATATGTTCTTTCAACACTAAATGTGGCTGCCTAACACACTGAGGTTTTGGTCCCTTTTGGTCCCACTTCAAGGACATTGGAAGAGGAATTGTCCAATATTTAAGGCTGCAAAGAATAAAGGTATGAATAATACAATCTTTCTTGAAATATGTTTGGTACAGAATCCCACGGATTCCTGGTGTGTGGATTCAATTTGTACTAATCATATTTGCAATTCCTAGCAGGGTTTCTAGGAGACCAGTTAAAAAAGGGGAGTTATTTCTTACTTTGGCTTATGAGAGCAGGATTCCGGTTGTAGCTGTTGGTGTTTATAATTTATTTTTTGAATCTAGAGTTCTAATATTGGAAGACTATTTGTATGTACCTAATGTTCGTAGGAATTTAATTTCTGCTACTGACTTAGGTAAACATGGATATTGTGTTATCTTAAAAGACAATATTGTAATAAAAAAGGATAAAGTGTTTATCTGTTCTAACAATATTATAGATGGTATTTATATTTTAACTCCTGATAAGCATGAATTATATAATTCTGAATTAGATAATAACTCTCATGTGAAATCATTAAAGAGAAAGTTTCCTTCTACTAGTGATGCATATCTTTGGCACTTGCGTTTAGGTCATATTAACTCAAATAGGATTCAAAGACTGATCAAAAATGGACTCTTAGAGCCCATGGACTTTGATGAATTTCCAGTTTGTGAATCTTGTTTTGAAGGTAAAATGACCAAACGACCTTTTAATGCAAAAGGTAGAAAAGCCCAAGATTTGCTAGAGTTAGTGCATTCTAATGTATGTGGTCCTATGTCAACCTAAGCAAAAGGAGGTTATGAGTATTTCATCACTTTTACTGATGATTACTCAAGATATGGTTATGTGTACCCAATGAAACGGAAGTCCGAAACCTTTGAAAAGTTTAAAGAGTTCAGGGCTGAAGTTGAGAATCAATTGGGTAAATGCATAAAAGCCATTCGATCTTATCATGGTGGTGAATACCTTCTTAGGGATTTCAAGGATTATTTAACTCAAAATGGGATTTTATCCCAATTAGCTGCACCTGGCACTCCCCAACAAAATGGTGTAGCAGAAAGAAGGAATATGACTCTTTTAGAAATTGTTAGGTCCATGATGAGTTACTCAACTTTACCGATTTCTTTTTAGGGTTATGCCTTAAATACAACAATACATCTTTTGAATTTAGTTCCATCAAAATCTATTCCCAAAACACCCATGAAATTGTGGAGTGGGCGTAAGCCTAGTATGAAATATCTCCACATTTAAGGTTGTCCTGCACATGTACTAAAAGGGAAGCCTGATAAATTGGAACCAAAATCAGAAGTGTGTTTGCTTGTAGGTTATCTAAAAGAAACTAGGGGTTATTTATTCTATAGTTGTAAAGATAACAAAGTTTTTGTTAGTACAAATGCTAAATTCTTGGAAAATGACTATATGAATAATTTTACTCCTAGAGTAGAGTTGTGTTGGCTGAAATGAATGAACCTGTAAATGAACAACCAATGAATGAAACTAGGGATGATATGGTTGTATTAGATACACCACAAGATACTACTCATGACATGTCTAGTACACAGGTGCCTCGTCGTAGTGGGAAAAATGTTCGGCCTCCTATAAGATTCATAGGTTTAGGAGAAAATTATGAAGCTATCTCAGAAGAGGCTGAATCGGATCCCTACATTTATGAAGAAGCAATGAATGATATAAATGCACATCATTGGGTCCAAGTTATGAAATCTGAATTAGATTCCATGTATTCCAATCAAGTTGGGGATCTTGTAAAGGCGCCCAATGGCATTAAACCTGTTGGTTGCAAATGGGTTTACAAGAGAAAGAGAGGGATAGATGGAAAGGTTGAAACCTTTAAAGCAAGGCTAGTGGCGAAAGGGTATACACAAAAAGAAGGTATTGATTATGATAAAACCTTTTCTCCAGTAGCAATGCTTAAATCTATCAGAATTTTTTTATCCATTGCTGCTCATTTTGATTATGAGAATTGGCAAATGAGTGTCAAGATTGTATTTCTTAATGGCAATCTTGAAGAGGAAATCTATATGATGCAACCGGAATGTTTCATAGCAAAGAACCAAGAGCATATGGTATGCAAGTTGAAAAGGTCCATTTATGGACTTAAGCAAGTATCTAGGTCATGGAACATCAGATTTGATCAAGCAATCAAGTCATTTAGTTTTGAACAAAATCTTGATGAATCATGTGTGTACAAAAGACATCGAGATAAAGTAGCAATGTTCTTAGTGCTTTATGTTGATGATATTCTACGCATTGGAAATGATATAGGGGTAATGTCATCAGTAAAGGTTTAGTTGTCAAGCCAATTTGATATGAAGGACTTGGATGAGGCTAACTTTATTCTAGGGATCAAGCTTTGGCGAAATCGCAAGAATAAGATGTTAGGCTTATCACAAGCTAGATATATAGATAAGGGTCAAGAACGATTTAGCATGCAAAACTCCAGGAAAGGATTACTTCCTTTTAGACATGGAGTTCCTCTGTTTGATGACCAAAGGCCTAAAACTCATGAAGAAGAAGATATGATGAGACAAATTCCTTATGCTTCTGCAATAGGAAGTCTCATGTATGCCATACTTTGTACTAGACTAGATATCTACTATTCAGTTGGCATGGTCAGCCGATATCAATCAAATCTAGGACCAAAACATTGGCAAGCTGTAAAGCATATTCTCAAGTATCTACAGAGAATGAGAGATTATATGCTTGTTTACCGAAGTGAGGATTTGATACCTATTGGCTATACAGATTCAAACTTTCAATCGGATCTATATTTCAAAAAATCCACTTCAGGATGTGTTTTCACCTTGGGAGAGGAGCCACTAGTTGGCAGAGTATTAAGTAATCTTGTATTGCAGACTCCACCATGGAAGCTAAGTACATTGCTACTTGTGAGGCAGCAAAGGAAGCTGTATGGCTTAAGAAATTCCTTTCTGACCTTGGTATAATGAGAATGAAGCAAGTACCCATCACATTGTTTTGCGACAATAGTAGAGAGGTTGCACAATCTCAAGATCCAAGGAATCACAAGAAAGGAAAGCACATTGAGAGGAAGTACCATATCATTCGAGATATTGTTGCTCGTGAAGATGTGGTGGTAGCAAAGATTGAAAATGCAAATAATCTAGCAGATCCATTTACTAAAGCCTTGCCTCAAAGGACTTTCGAGTCACATTTGGAGGGAATGGGAGTTAGATTAGTGCACAATAGTCTTTAGGGCAAGTAGGAGATTGTTAGGATTAATACCCTTAAATCCTATTGTATAATGTTACGTATGATATTAAGTGTGACATTGTGTATGACATTATGTATGACTTAATATTGTGATTGATAAAGTTGTTTTATTATTATCTAAAATAATGGTAATATGAATATTTGGACATTATCATATAGTCCATGAGATGCATAGTATGTAATTTATGTAAAAAGACACAGAAGATATAAATCACAAGTTCTTTGTAAACTCAAAATTATAGTTCGTAGTCGGTGATAAAATTGGGCATTTCATCTGCGGATACTATAACATATCAACTACGATGATTTGTCTTGATCATGGAAATGGAGACTTCTAGTTGATATGTTGATATGTTTTAAGAGTTAAGACATATTGAACTAGACCGCTGTGAGATTTATTATTCTCCTAAAGACTGTCAAATGAATAATATTTGCATGAACTCTTAATCTCGAGAGAATAATGAATCTGATCATGAAGTGTAGATTGCTTTGATATATCAAGAGTGAGATCTAAAGTAACGGTCAAAACCTCAATATGTTAGGCAGCCACATTTAGTGTTGATAGAACATATATTCTCAAGATGGAATTCATAGTCTCTTAACAGAGATACAAAATATTCCCTTGAGATAAGTTTAATGGGTTTGTTATTCAGAGAGTTAGGCCTAACCACTTTAGTAAGAAATTACTAAAGTATATATTTATGGAATTGGATTTCATAAATATATGATGAATAACTTAAAAGAATTAAACCGGGTACTCAAAGATTAAGATGTAGTAATCTACAAAGTGACAGTCTACATTCATGACTTTGTGTTACTACGAATATTTTATGAAGGGGTTGCATGTACAATAAAGTCTTGGAATATAATTTATAGATAAGGCCTAGAGTGCAACTATTTTATATAGTGGTATTAAATATAGTTATTGGTAACTTTGAACTTGTCAAGAGTTGACAGAAAAACCCAAGGCCCATTGGAGCTAGTGTCTTATTGGTCCTTTTTGATCCCATTTCAAGCCACATACTAGAGCCCAATTGGAAAGGCCTAAAAGGCTAGCCTAATTAGATAATTAGTTATAAGAAGAGAAACATACAAAATTTAAGTAACTAACAAATTACATGAAATGGTGTATGTGAGTGTTGGACACTTTATAATTCTCTCTTGAACAAATTCATATAACTAATTAAGAGACCACACATTTTGGGCGTTAGTGGAATTGGAGTAAAGATTAAAAGTATTCCCAAGTGCTTACAATCTTTATTTTGAAATTCACCACACCAAGGTACACTCTCTTATTCTTGTATTCTAAAATTTACATAGTGCATGTTATCAATTTCGAATGAAGTAAATCCGTTAATTTTTCGCTGCGTACATGCATATTTCCATCACTGCATGCTTTCTTCCACAATATCAACATCGACCTAAAACACAAATTTACCAAATCAAGAGCAATTCAATGAGCCGAGAAGAAATTAGAGTAAGGAACTTAAGGTTCAGGAACACACCGGATCAGGCCAAGGAATATTTGGAGTATGCTCTGGCCCATCTAGAGTTACGAAGTTATACGACCCATTAGAATTAATCACTTCATATTGCCATGCAAGAAAGTGAGGATAGGTCTCCATGAAAGAACTAGAAGAGCCGCTAGCATGGCTAGGAGGGGGATTCTCTTCTCACTCTTCCTCTTCTTCAAAAGATGAAGCCTGAGAGTGCAACATACAGACACTGTCACAAAATGGAAATATGGGAAAGGAGCATACAAGATGAAATGCAACTTGACCTCAGAAGGAAAGAGAGATACCGAGGTGACAGAAATACCAACCAGACAACCTTGAAGTTGAGTTTGAATGAAATCAAAATAAATTCCTGATGTCCCTGAAACAACATGGCCAATTCGAGCACGAGCAATCTCTTCATTAGCTAGAAGGTCAGCCAACTGAATGAAGGGACAAGAAGGAACTAGAATTGTCATAGAAGGACATTCATGTTGAACCTTGTAAAGTTGTAATTTACAACTATTTTATGTTGGCTTTAATTCCGTGCCAAATTTGATTGTAATTATATTCAATCTTATATACCATGTATTATTTGTGGGATTTCATTGTAATGGTTGTATGTGAGAAAGAGTGTGTGAAGACTCAAGACTAATGAAGACTAAAAATGTTTTCGCAGGTAGCTCGCAAGTAGGCTTCCTGCGAAGTGAAGCATGTGCCCTGCACATGACTAGAATGCAAAGAGTTAGGACAGGATGGAGACAACTGGTTTTCGCGAGTGTCTCACGGGTAAGGCCTTCCTGCGAGATACCCGCGAAACATTCTGTTTTGCTAAACTGTCATTTCTGATACACACTATCTGTACTCACACTATATATACCCACATTACCCACAGATGTTTAGGAGTGCTTTTAAGAGAAAACCCTAGCCACAAATCTTGAGAGTTAGAGATTATTTTACCCATAATTCTCTACACAATTCATTGTGGATTTTCCTCAACTCCTACCTTTCCATTTCCATACACTTGAGAGGTTGATAGCCCAAACACTTACCATACCCTTTCAAAGTGTCAAGTGAGGTTTTGGTACTGCTAGGAAGCATTGGAAGAAGCTAGGCTTTGGTGAATGCAATCGGGTGTATTGCGAGATCTGGAGAGCTAGACAAGACACAGTTTCGTGAAGCCTTGTTGGAGTAGGAGCTTGGAGGGCTTAGGTGCATCGGGTAGATTAGGCTTGGTGGGTCTTTTGCTACTCACGTATCCCAACTGATTGTCTAGTTGATCGATTTACCGCTTCGAGGGCGGCGGAGAGGTTTTACGCCGAGTACTTCAGTTTCCTCTTCGATAACACATTAGCGTGTTATCTTGTGTTTGCATTCTTCTTCCCTCCTCTTTTAGCTTTCATTTTATAGCTGTGTTTTAATGAATATGGCTTAGAATAGTTATATTGTTTATCCACTCGCATTTACTCTATTCCACAGTTAGTATAAGTTAGAGTAAAATCTATCAAGCCGTAATTTTTAATTTGGGGGTCTAAACAGCTCTTGTGTTTTTAATACATTTTCGAGCTTTCAATTAGTATCAGAGTGGGTACACTCGCTGTGGTATAATTACCTAAGTGTGATTCTACTTTCTTGTGATGGACCGATCACAATCACTCATTGCCCCACCATTTTTGGATGGGAACAACTATGCATTTTGGAAGGTCCATATGAGGGCTTTCTTGTGTGCTATAGATGAGTCTGTATGGGATTCCGTTGAGAATGGGTATGTTAAACCCACGACAGCCAAGTCCGAATAGGACAACGCAGCTCTTGCTTTGGCTAATGCAAATAGTAAGGCTATTAATACTATATTCTGTGGTGTGTTTACTAATGAATTTCACAGGATATCGCATGTGGAGACAGCCAAGGAAGCTTGAAAGATTCTTGAGACTACCTATAAGGGTACCAAGATGGGTGATGATGAGTCTTTTGATTCAATCTGTGGGAAGCTCAATGAAATCATAATTGCTAAGCTCAATCTCGGAGAGAAGATTGAGGATGCTAAAGTGGTGAGAAAGATTTTGAGGTTCTTACAGGAAAGCTTCCGTGCAAAGGTCACAACTATAGAGGAAAGTAAAGATTTGGATGAAATCAAAATCCACGAACTCATTTGATCTCTCCAAACATGTGAGCTGGGACTACCTTCTCACAAGACGAGCAAATCTCTTGCTCTCAAAACCATCACCGAAAGAATGGATGACTCCTCCGAAGAAGATGATATGGAGAAGGAGGTAGCATTCCTTGCAAAGAACTTCCGAAAATTTCTGAAGATGAAAAATAGTGGGAAGCCGTTCAGCAAAGGGAAGTTTTCATCCTCCAAAGGTGATAGGAAGGAGTTCAAGAAGAAAGATGAGAAGGAATTTCAATCCTCTCAAGGAATTGTGTGTTACGAATGCAATGGCCATGGACATCTCAAGAAGGAGTGTCCCAACTATTTGAGAGGGAAGGGTAAAGTGTTTACCACTACCCTTAGTGATTCTGACAGCTCAAATTCAGACACGGAAGGAGAATGTGACAGTGAAGGAAACTACAGAACCTTCATGACAATTGCCTCCGTTGATTCAAAGGATGATTTGAGCAATTTGGTTGATGAACTTGGTAATCTTTCCGAGGATGAGGAAGTCGAAGAATCGAAAGATAAAGACATATGTCAAAATGAAGGGGAGAACAACCTTCAAAAAGCATATGATTATCTATTGGAAAATTGTGGCAAATACGCCAAAGTTGTGAACCTTGCTATGAAAAAGATGAAAAAGGTCGAAGAAGAGCATAGGTGTATACTTGTACAACACAAGGAAGCAAAGTGTGAAGTAGAAAGACTCAAGGGAGAGTTGGTTGAAGCTTATTCTAAGATCAAGTTTCTTGAACTTGAAATTATCCAAGCTAATGTCAAGATTGAGCGCATCTCCACCAAGAAACTTGACAACATGTTGTCCTCTCAAAAATCTTCACATGATAAGACCGGTTTGGGCTATACCGAAAAAGGAAGTTCTAGCAGCGAAACCAAGAAGGAAGTAAGATTCGTATCAGCCAAGAATGACAAGAAACTCAAAGAAGTGAACCCTGAAATTAAGACCCCTGTTGCTGTAAAAAGAACCATTGGTGCAAAACCAAGGGAAAAAGGGAAGTCATTACCCAAAAATCAAAGGAGGCCTCAAGTGAAGCATGTGTGTCATCATTGTGGTGTACAAGGGCATATACGGCCAAACTGTTTCAAGCTTCATGCACTCAAGAAGGCTGATTCTATGCGTGACCAAGAAATTTTAAAGAGAATACCAAAGGGAGCACAAGCTAAGGGAGATAGTGAAGGACATCTCATTGGAGACGTTATGGAAATGTTGAAGAACATATCACTATGCCTTGCTAGCTTCACTCCAAGGTTTGAAAGTTATGTTGGTCGTACCCCGCCATCTTAGGCTCTCACCCAAAATGCTCATATAGAGTGGGTGAAGAAGAGTACTCATGCATGATCATTCTCTATGCCCATGCATTAATAATTCTGATATTTAGGATCATAGGTTCATGCATCATGTCATACATAATACTCCCTTGTCATTGCTTCCAATTCATAGCATGTTTCTTTTACAAGTTTCGTTTTGTACTTGTTGTGTTTATTGATCTTACTTTACTAGTATTTAACTAAGAAAAAGGGAAAGCGACTTTTTATTGAAATATATGGTGCTCAAAAAGCCAAAGGCTTATTCTCAATTTTGAAATATCAAAAATTTCGAGCACTAATCTCAAAATGAGATGTATTGCTCAAAAATGATCAAATGTTATGATTTGTATAGAAGCCAAATGAAAAGCTTCTAAGATTTGTAATCATTTTCTTGTGGGAGGTCATATATGTTCATTTCTATAATTGAGATAGACCACTTGACTTAGTACCTGTTATGTATGACTTGATTGAATTGATCATTGAAGCTTTATTTTGGTCTAAGGACTATTCCACATTTGATACTCACACACAACACACAAGACTTATGTTCAACAAATGCTTATTTCATTTGTGTGATTGTACATGATCAAATGTGATGTGTATACTCAATTGCTTAACAATCAAACCCAAAAAGATTTTTGAGTATTTTATATGTGTTTTTATACTTTCGTGTTTTAAGTTTTTGTTCAAAATGCATTTTTGTGATGTTCTTCAAAAACTTGTTCAGAGGCCTTTTCGCGAGAAGCTCGCGACTAAGCACTTCCTGCGAAAAGAGGTTAAGGCAAAAACTGGAAATCACAAATTTTAGACAGAGACTTTCATGACTATCTCGCGACTGTTTCGCGACTAAAAGCTTCCCGCGAAAAGCTTTGTGCTTCAGATGTGTTTTTCGTGAGTAATTTCGCGACTATCTAACCCGCGAAAAACGCAGGTTTTCAGTTTTATAGGGCTGATGTGACTATTTTTTTAAAACATTCTTGAGTTCCCTCCCTTGCCTCACTCGAACATCCCTCAACCCAAATTTGATTTTCACTCTAAACCCTCAAATTTCAAGTTCAAATCTCTGCAAAATCTCTTCAAAGGTATGTTTCTTAACATTCTTTTCATGTTTTTTCTTAGATTATGCAGAAAATTTCTAGGTTTGTCTTGAATTGGATATTTTCCAAAAAGGGTTAGGTTTATTGATTTTGGGAAAAAAAATTTCAAAATCTTGATTGGGTTGTGTCCCATTTGACTTGATTGTATCTGTGTTGGGCCCTTGTGGCATTTTGATCATGTATTTAGGCATATTTTCATATGTTCATGCATTGCCCATTTGTGTAGTATTGTGTTGCATTCCATGTGTTTGATAAAATGCTCAAGTGGCATTTTTTAGTGGATTTGGACTCCAATGAGTTCCAATTTTTAGGTTTACCCTTGATCAATCTTGTTGTACACGTTTTGATCATTGGGTGTGTGTTTTACACATTTTGACCCAAGTGTGCATCACCATGCCTTGCCATGCATCACCAAGGCACACACCTCATGCACACTAGATGCACACACTTGGACAGTTACTATATTTTTGCATTTTGGTAATGTTTACATGGTTTAGCACTTAAAGCATGTTGTTTAAACACTGTTGTGTTCTGTTTTATGTCTTTATGCTTATGTTTTGGACTAACTTGACACTAATCAAGTTTGTGTTCTGTTTTGGTGTTTTTACACTTGTTTCTTTCTGTTTTGTGTTTATGTGTGCAGATGTCTCCATTCAAGATGTCAGCTGTGAAAGGAGACAGCAGCAAAGGAAAAGAGCCTGTGATTGATGTTGATCACCTCTCACCAAGGCCAAAGAGGACTCGATCACCAATAGGAGTTTTTGATCCTGACTATTTTAGATCCTATGCTGCATTTCAGAATTATGAGAGCTATTTTAGAGATGCTCCATTGTTGGTTGAAAGGGCTGTTGAGCAAGCGTCTCTTCTTGACACAAAAATCCCTACATGGTTTGCCACCAAGGATTGGAACTACTTACTTTCCAACCTTGATGATGCATACAAGAACATGGTGAAAGAGTTCTATGCTAATGCCATTGTTGAAGGAGAGGAGCTTAAATGTTGGGTTAAAGGAAAAAGTTTCTCAATAACACCAGTTTATCTGGCGGAGATCCTACACATCAACCGGCCAATGTTTACTACACCATCGGTGTATGATGATCTGAATCCGGATGTGGAGATTCTTCGAGAGGCCTTAGGAGATAACTTGGAGTTCTCATCCAATGGGAAATTAGTAAGTGTGGCATCCCTATCTCCCGAATTGAGGCTACTCACGACGATCATGTTTCAGAACCTCTATCCTTTGTTGAGCACCGGGTACATGAATCTCGGTCGAGCGTTATTCCTACATGATCTGATCATTGACGAAGAGATTGATGTGTGCTCTCACATTTTCCACATCTTGGCAAAAACAACTGAACGGACTGCTTCAAGGAACTGTATTCCCTTCGCCACCTTATCTCAAAGATCTTAAAGCTCAAAGGCGTGCATCCATCGGAAGATGAGCACCCATACCCACAACCAAGTCCAATAAATATCCGTACTGTCAATGCAAGTATAAGTCACACCAAAAAGAACACCAAGCAAAAGAGTCATGCTACTCTGAGAAGTTCAAGCTCTACCTCCCATGCTTATGATGAAAAGCTAGACAACATCATGGCCACTCTCCAAGAGATTAATACCAAAACATCCAGGCTAGCTACCATCATGCACTCCCAACACATTTGCTTTGACACAAAGTTCACATCTCTTTAGACTCAGTTGGACCAAATTCAGAGGAAGCTAGAATAACATGGAGACTAGCTATTCCATGACAAAAAGGGGGAGATGGTTATTGATAGGGGGAGTGTAGTGATAGGGGGAGGAGATGCTAGAATTGCTGCTGTTAGCTGTTTGTTTATTTTTATTGCTTTCCTTTAAAGCTTAAGTACTTTGATTTAAGTTCAGTTTAATATTCAGTACTTGTGTTTCTTTCATTGCTTTATAGCAATTTTTTTTGTACTTTTAGATGTTGCTAAACTATCTTAAGTACTACACACTTGTACCCTAGTAAGATTTTGTATCCTTGATGCAAATACTCCTTGTATTTTGCATTGGTTGTGTGTTAGACATGCAATTGATCCTTGTGATTGGACTTAATTGCTTTGCGTGTCTAGATGATCATTTACTATTTAAATGATCATTGTAGTCATTCTTCAATGACTGTTCTTGTATGATCAAGATATGCTTAACTACTTTATAGTGTTTATTAACTTGATCACACTTTACTTGCTCATATACGTACCATTTATTCAACTTGTCACAAGCTTAATGAAAGTTTTGTTTGTGTGCAAGTGTTTCAGGTTACAAGTATATACATGCAAGTGCTTCACAACTTCTAGATTAGGTGTGAGTGAGTTTTGCCACTATTCCCAAACTCACATTTAAGTCTAGAGTCTGTTTTAGGGGTTTTGTCACGAAATAGCCAAAGGGGGAGATTGTAAAGTTGTAATTTACAACTATTTTATGTTAGCTTTAACTCCATGCCAAATTTGATTGTAATTATGTTCAATCTTATGTACCCTGTATTATTTGTAGGATTTCAATGTAAGGGTTGTATGTGAGAGAGAGTGTGTGAAGACTCAAGACAATTGAAGACTAAAGATGTTTTCGCAGGTAGCTCGCAAGTAGGCTTCCCACAAAGTGAAGCATGTGCCCTACACATGACTGGAATGTGAAGAGTTAGGACAGGATGGAGACAGCTGGTTTTCGCGAGTGTCTCACGGGTAAGGCCTTCCTGCGAGATACTTGCGAAACATTCTGTTTTGTTGAACTGTCATTTCTAATACACACTATCTGTACCCACACTATATATACCCACATTACCCAAAAATGTTGAGGAGTGCTTCTAAGAGAAAACCCTAACCACAAACCTTGAGAGTTAGAGATTGTTATACCCACAATTCTCTACACAATTCATTGTGGATTTTCCTCAATTCCTACCTCTCCATTTCCATACACTTGAGAGGTTGATAGCCCAAACACTTACCACACCCTTTCAAAGTGTCAAGTGAGGTTTTGGTGCTGCTGGAAAGCATTGGAAGAAGCTAGGCTTTGGCGGATGCAATCAGGCATATTGCGGGATCCGGAGAGCTAGACAAGACACGGTTCTGAGAAGCCTTGTTAGAGTAGGAGCTTGGAGGGCTTAGGTGCATCAGGCAGATTAGGCTTGAAGGGTCTCTTGCTACTCATGTATCCCAACTGATTGTCTAGTGGATCAATTTACCGCTTGGAGGGCAGCGGAAAGGTTTTACGCCGAGTACTTCGATTTCCTCTTCGATAACACATCAACATGTTATCTTGTGTTTGTATTCTTCTTCCCTACTCTTTTATTTTTCATTTTACTATTGTGTTTTAATGAATATGGCTTAAAGTAGTTATATTGTTTATCCGCTCACATTTACTCTATTCCACAATTAGTATAAGTTAGAGTAAAATCTATCAAACTGTAATTTTTAATTTGGGGTTCTAAACAACTCTTGTGTTTTTAACACATTTTCGAGCTTTCAAACCTAAGCCAACACCCGATCGCCAAGATACCTGTACCTCCCATGGTCACACTCAAACAACACCTAGCGACCATTTAGCTCTAAAGCCCATTCACACTCAACATACTCCTCACATCCAAGCCAAGGATCCAAAGACATCTGAAAATCACAAAGAACCCGAATGGAAAAAAAAAAAAAAAGACCAAACCACAATCAAATCACAAAAACCCTTAAAACACAAAATCCCACGCAAAAAAAAAAAAAAATTTTAAAATAAATAAATAAACTCACATCAGCAACAATTAAATTGTCAATCACCATACACCAAATTTCCAAAGAACGCTTGGAAGGCGTTGACAAACAGTATTTAGGCAACCAACGAAGAAACCTAGGATACATGCCATCAACATCTTCCCGAACTTGAGGACAAACCCTAAAATATTCATACATCCAAACTTGAAAAATTAACATACATCATTATGACATGGCCAAAATTATTTTCTAAAACCCACAGAGCCAAAAATTCCAAACCTCACCTGCCAAACAAATGGTGCGCCTCCTAAGCTTGAGAGACTACACCTGGAAAGTTGAGTCATAAAATGCAAGAGGGTTGCATAGGCCATGCCACCCCAATCATAATTCTTGATCTAGTCAATATCCCTTAGACTCCACAAATAGTGCAAGCTCACAATACTGCCCAAGTCTGGAGACTAGAAAGTCCCAATGAAGAGGAGTATGAACATGTGTGTATGCATTGCCACAATTTTACAGCTCTCAATATTCTCATACAGCCACATCAGAGCAACATTTTTACTCTTCAACTTTGAAGGCACTACACCCAAAACACTCTTAATCTCTTTTGGAGTAAGGAAATAATTGACCTTCATTCTTTCACCACCCAATCTTAAGCCAGTGATGACAAAGAAGTCGTAAGGTGTCAACATCACTTCACCAATGCCTGGAAAATGGAATGTGCACGTGGTATCCCAAAACCGTTCTGACAAAGCAAGGAGTAACTGGAGATCCTTGTACTCATGAGTGTCCTAGTGCATTAAAGCTTCGAAGAAAGTCTAGAAGCCCTCGTCATTAATGATGGTCCTGATATCAGGAGACAATATTTCCCATATGCCTTTTAGCATTTGAAGGCTACCTTAGCTTTTGAGGTTCTACAAAACAAAATTTGGGCCATCATCAGCATGATCAAAAATCACATGTCCAACAAAATTTTCCACTCCAGAATTACATGTCCAAAATTTTTTTTCATGATCAAAAATCTCATACTCAACAAAAATTTTCCATGACCAAAAATCTCATGCCCAACAAAAAATTTTCCCATGACCAAAAATCTCACGATCAACAAAAAAATCCCATAATCAAAAATCTCATACCCAACAAAAACTTTCCATGACCAAAAATCACATACCCGACCAAAAATTTTCCATGTTCAAAAATCATATACCCAACAAAAATTTTCCATGACCAAAATCACATGTCCAAAAATTTTCCATGGCAAAAGTTACATGTCCAACAAAAATTTTAAATGTCCAAAATTTCATGTCCAACATTTAAAAAAAATACAAACCCATATCCGAAAAATTTTCCATGATCATGAAGCAAGACTTACACATTCCAACAAAATTTCCGCATCCATCAAAAATAAACTTAGTCAACCAAGCCTACACAACAAATGTCCATAACTTCAATGCCCCCAAAATTCAAGTCTAAATTCATCCAACAATACCACATGACATACATTGCCAAAATTCATGAGCCATCAAAATTGTCCTAGTTACAACATGTCAAAAAAAAAAAAAAAAAAAATACTCAAGGCCGATTACAACATGATCACAAGAATTTCCAACCAAGCCCTATGATGTCCAAAATTTCAACAAAGAGAAAACAACAATCAAATGACAATGTCTCAACACCAAACTTTCAATGAAGCATGAAATCAACAAATTTCCCAAAAAAAAAAAAAAACTCACCTTGAAGTCCATCTTAGAGTGTGGAGCATGGGTCTTGGGGTTATGAAGGAGCCCCTCTTCATCATTCCATTCAAGAGATGGGTGGTATTTTTTCCCATTAAAAGTGAGAAAGGAAGGCCTATTGGAAGATGATGTCCTTGGTAATGCAAAGAAAAAGGAAGTTTAGAAATGGGTTTCACAAAATGGGTGTGTAGCAAAAATTGCCAAGAACACAAGGATCTGAAAAGATATTGAGGGAGATGAGTGAAGGAACGTTGAGAAGCTTAGGAAAGTGATTTTTTAGAGAAGAAATGGTGTAGTGAAGGAGAAAATGCAAGTGGAAGGGGAAGAGTGAATAGTGACAATGGAGGGAGAATGAAGAAAGAATAAGAGAAAAGCAAAAAAAAAAAGACAAGAATGGGGGCCAAAATTCGGCCCCCCTTGTTTTAACCACCTAAGTTGCTGAGTCAACTCAAGTTTGACTGAGTTGACTCAGTCAACTTCCAAAAAATAAAAAATAAAATCTTTTTAAGAAAAGGAAAAATCAAGAAGGATTGAGGAAAATTTTTCAATTCCAAGTTTCAAACTTTCAATTCCAAATTGCAAACTTTCAACTCCAAGTTTCAAACTCTCAATTCTAAGTTTCAAGTTTCAAATTCCAAGTTTCAAATTCCAAATCCTAAGTCTCAAGTTTCAAATTCCAAGTCTCAAATTTCAAAGTTAAAATCTTTTTCAAAGGACTACAAAAATTAATCAGAGTTTTCTTGGTCAAAAATGAAAAAATTCAAATCAAGAAGGGAATAAATGAAGATCACACAGCTTAAAACAATGGAACAACAAAAGCACTCAGCATCAAAAAGTCTAATTCAAAATTTTAATCTTTTAGGCAAAATCCCAGGTTCTGAGGTAGAGAAGCTCCTTGGTTACCTTTTATCAAAGATCGAGGTAGAGAAACCCCTTGGTTGCCACAATCCAGATTCTAAGGTAGAGAAGCCACTTGGTTACCTTTCATCAAATATTGAGGTAGAGAAGCCCCTTGGTTGCCATAATCCAGGTTCCGAGGTAGATAAGCTCCTTGGTTACCTTTCATCATAGATCGAGGTAGAGAAGCCCCTTGGTCGCCACAATTCAGGTTCCAAGGTAGAGAAGCCCCTTGGTTACCTTTCATCAAAGATTAAGGTAGAGAAGCCCATTGGTAAACACAATTCAAATTCTAAGGTAGAGAAGCCCCTTAGTTACCTTTTATCAAGATCGAGGTAGAGAAACCCCTTGATCGTCACAATTCAAGATTGAGATAGAGAAACCTCTCAATCGTCCCAGGTTTCGAGGTAGAGAAGCCCTTTGATCGGCCCTCCACATTCAAATCAAGGTAGAGAAGCCCCTTGATCAACCCCCCACATTCAGACTGAAATAGAGAAGCCTCTCAGTTACCTCAAATTTCAAGATTCTTTTCAGGTTTATCAGTTGTCAATTAGGTCAAGAATTCATAATTTTCATTTTTCAAAATAGCAAGGCACTAGTTTTTGTCCCAAAGTTTTAGGCTTAAGGGCTAGGCAATCTGTGAAAAATCAACCTCAATTAAATCATGGCTGCTAAAATCAGTGTATTTATTTTACATTGACATTCCCTTTGCAAGCTCTGTCAATGAGGGGCATTCTGTAGACACTCGATTTTGCACCCATAATTTAATCAAGGAAGATAACTCGAATGACCATTCATATATCCAAAGTTCATGATTGTATTACATGCATTAATTCATTCATTGCATATCATAAAAATGATCTTGAGATTTTAACGGTCGCAACAATATGCTGGATTTCCAAATCGGACCATCGGATTGAAAGATATCACATGATCAAGTTTGCACAGTTTACATGCATTTTGTTTGGGTGGAACCAACCATGCATGATTAATTTAAATTAATTCTGATTGGTTAGACAATTAAAATTAATTAAATAATTTTGTGATTGATTGTTAGTTAGTGTCAAAAATAGGCTTGCATGCATGGGAATAAAGAGATTAATCCAATAACAACAAAATTGTGGATAATTAAGACTTTTTGAAGTATTTATCTACAAGATAATCATTGCTAAAAATACCTGAATTATCAAAAAAATGAGTTTAATTTTTAGAATATGGATTAAAAATGCGTCTAAGTGCAAGTCCCGGCTCAAAAAACCTTAAAAAAGGAGTCCAAAGTGGACCGAAACTTAAACGTGGGTCCAACACCCAAGAGGCCCATTCGGCACTCTTGGAGTGCCGATCGGCACTTTTCAAGTGTCGATTGGCACAAATGTGGGACCCAGCCCGAGGGCTTCTGGATTGAGATAAACCTTACTTTTTACGATTTTTTAAAGATAAGGACACGTCCCAATTCGTATTCTAATCATTTAGCTAATTTTTTGAACATCCCAGCCTCTATAAATAGAGGATGCCTCTCAAAATTCAACACACATTTTCACACTTTCTGACCCCCTCTTTTTGGCTATTCTCTTTTGACTTTTCAATTCCCCTTACGTTAAAGACGTTCTGGAGGCTTTTGCTTTAGGAACTTCTTTTTTGTAAGTAAGGTATTTTAGACCTCAAAGAGGTAAAAAAACTTCCTTGATTTCTAAAATATTCATTCATTAGAAGAGCACGCTCATGCAAAAGGTATTCTGTTGTTCTTCTTTCTTTCTTTTTTCCGTTAATTATCATGTTTTGTGTTTGATGCATGAGTATGATTAGCATGTATTCATTATAACTTGTTCGTAATATATAATTGCCATGATTAGATGCTTTAGATGATTGTTTATTTCAATTCTTTCTCTCTGACTTCAAAATCTGAAATGATTATCAAAAAAATTTTATGAAAACACAAAACTGATTTGTATTTTCAGATCTGATTTTTTGTCTAATCTCAAAACTGATATGTATTTTTAGATCTGATTTTTTGTCTAATCTCAAAACAGATTTGTATTTTCAAATCTGATTTTTTCTCTTAACTCGAAATTGATCTGTATTTTCATTAAATACAGATCTGATTTTTTTGAAAAAAAGTTTTCTTTGTCATAAAATTGCAGATTTTGAAATTCAAAAGAAGGGATTGAAAGTTAGGTTAAAGCTTTTTGTGTGACGCATAATAAATTTGTCTCATGAATGTGAATCTTCCTTTAAAAGTCCTTTTTATTTGTTTTCAACAACAGATCTAGTTTTTCATAAACCCAAAAATCAATTTTTTTACTTTACACAAAACAGAATTGATTCTTTTTAAAATCTTTTTTTTTTTTTTTTACAAACAACAGATCTGAATTTTCTTAATAAAGTCGTTTTTTTTAACCTCTAAAAACAAATCTAAGTTTTTTTACAAACCAAATCTTTCTTTTAACCCTTCATAAAGACATATTTGATTTTTTACAAACCAAATCTTTTTTTAACCCTTAATAAAAACAAATCTGATTTTTTTACAATCCAAGTCCTTTTTTTTTTAATTTTCAAAACAAATCTGAAATTTCTTTAAAAGAGAACATCATTCACAAGGCAAATTTATTTGAATTATTTTCTATCCAGTGTCTGTTATGTGTGTTCAATATAATGCAAAAAATGGTATATTGGTCATTAGAGTCTAGAAGACCAGACTCTGTCTAGGCGGAATGGGTGTCTAACACCTTCCCATTCTGTAACCTAGCCCCTGAGCTTAGGATTTATGGATAGGCAAATTAGTGTTTTGTCTTTTAATTTTGGTAGATTGTAACTAAGACCCAAAGCCTTGTAAGGTTAATTTACCAAAGTTGAACTTTTCTTTATTCAATTAATGACATTTGAAATATTTTGATCATGTAATTTGTATTTATTTTTTCTTTTTTTTTTTATAAAAAATAAGTGGCGACTCCACACCACTTACCCAAAAAGAGAGATGCCCTTAAAAGCACTCAAATCTTTTTTTTGAGAGCACCCAATTTTGCGGTCTCTCACAATGTGGATTAGTGATTTGCTAGAGAATTCGGTGTTGAATGGTTGTTTGTTGTTGTTTTTTTTTTTTTTTTTAATTTTTGGGTTTGCATTCTTAAATTTGTGTTTGTGTTCTTGTTGTTCTTATTCAAGACACACTTAGATCTCAATTCATGTGATTTTCGGTGATTAATTTTATTTTTAATTTTTTTTATTTAGTTAAAATTAATAAATTAATTTTTTTTTAATTTAGATGCTGAAGTAGCATTTTTAATGCTAAAATAAAATTTTTTATTATCATTTTAATAGTTTCGTCTGCCACCTAGGATTTTGCCATTAAGGCACTGACAGAAAGGACTAAAATGGATGGCATTTTTTTGAATAGGGACTAAATGTGGTAAAAATAAAATGTAGGGACCAAAATGAGAATCAGGACAAAACATAGGGATGAAAAGTGCATTTCCGCCATATATAATTTATTTTTTCATATGATGTATAATGAAATAAATAACAATGAAGCAACACTCCTATGTGAAGTTGTAACATTTCAAGGGTTATATGACTAACAAGAGAGAGAGAGAAAAAAAATTAGTTAATATATTTCAAGCTATGACATGAAATCTAATAAAAACTAAGAAATATATTATCTTCAAGTCAGTTAGAAGAATTATACCATTATGTATATCTTATAGGTTCAAAACATATTACATACCTTGCTTAGAAATCCATTAAAAATAATAAAACTTAATTTTCATTTTATTAATTTATTTTCTAGGTATTTTTTTAAATCACATGTAATGAAAAAGATTCCCCCCCCCCCCCCCCAATACATAATTTTATTCATTTATTTAAAAATACTAGATTGGGTGGTACATGCAAGGCACGCGCTACCTCTTAAATGAAAAAATTATGATAAAATTTCTATTTGAAGAAGTATAAAACTAGAGTTTCTCTCTTATCTTAGGCAGTAGAAGTTTTAGTCCCTTCTTTTTGAAGGAGAGTTTTGTTCTCTAAAGGTAGCAAGGTTACCTCTAGAGCTTGTGGGTTTTTTTCTTCGTGGGTTTTGGGAAACACATCTGTCTCTTGTACTTTTCCTCTTGACTAAAGTATGGAAGTTTTGGCTGAAATAGTTCAGTTTTAAACAGAGGGCAGATCCGTATACATCAGTGGGGAAGTCATTCATTTATGTTCCAGGTTTTTACGAGGGCAGAAAATTAGGTACACACAAATCACAGGAAGATCGAGAACAATCTGAACCGGTGGTGGCAGCACCGGTGAGTGGCCCATCGGAGGTGATTCAATCAGAAACGGAGATTGAAACTGGTGAGGAAGGAGGAGAAGGCATTAAAGTTGGTGACCTGGCAATTTCAGAAAACAATAAATTGGAGAATACGTTACTGAAGGATATTGATTCCTTTCCAAACAGGGACTTTATATCCAACGGATATCCACTCCTAATTTATCTCCAATTAATTCAGTAAATACTGGTGTGATAGTGAAACCGATATTAGCAATAAGTGAGAACATAAAGCCACGGTTTCAAAGGGAATCAATTCTGAAAGATGGCAAGCTGGCAGTGGTTTCAAACTCTACAACTACTATGGAAAGTCCAAAATCCCAGCCTATCACTAACGAGTCCAGCCTGTTTATTACACCTCTTATTTTGGTTGTGGAAGTAAAGAGTGATACAGGGGTAGCAAAAATAAGTGATATTGATGCAGCATTACCTATGCATGACAGCTCAACAATTTTTGCTCCTATTAACTCTAATTCCCAGCAATCCCAATAGCAAGTGTTTAATATGGTCAAAATTCCAGACAAGGAAAAAAGTGCAACAACAGAAATGAAGGGTAATGAGCCAGATCAGTCCAATCAGCCGCCACACTATGCCATTTGGAAACCACCTCCATGGCCGATCCTGAAGGTGAACTCTGATGATGCTATTTTCCGAGAACAAAATTCTGTGGGTGTTGTTTTGGATATAGGAGGTGGATTAGTGTTGTTTTGGAGATCAACTATTGATGTGATTGCGGAGGGTTCAGACACAAATTATATCGATACAATGATTCAAGAAGAAGATAGGGTAAGGATTGGAGTGATTATTCGAGATTGCCAAGGAAAAGGCTTGGCACACATGGTCGGAATCATCCCTCTTCCCCAAACTGTCATAGAGTTTAAATCTTTGACTATATCGACGGCTTTACAGTTTGATGCTGATCTGAGTTTGAAAGATGTCATCCCCGAGGGAGATTCAAAGATTGCTGTGAACGTGTTGAATGCAGATTCGCATTCCTTGGAACCCTTTGGTTTACTTAGTCGAGATGTTAAATGTTTTGCAAGTTTATTTCATTGTATTAGGTTTTCACATGTTCGTAGAGAAGGATTGTTGTATTCTCACATTAAGGGAAACGACAATGGGGTTGCTCATAGCCTGGCTAAAAATGCATTATATATACCAGATTTTCAAGTATGGATGGAAGATGTCCCATCTCATATTGGTTCAATTTTACAATTGGATGTAATTGAATTTTATTAATAAAATCTATCAGTTTCTTTCTTAAAAAAAAAAGTATAAAACTATATACATAGAAAAAATTTGTCATACAAAGTTAATCTGATTCGTATAAGAATTTTAATCACACACAAAGTTAGGGTAACTATTTAACATATGAATATCTATTTTACTTCAATAGTTTCTTAGTACCATTTGCTAAAGGCAATATATCCACTCACTAAAAACTTCTAAGAATGATAACGAATATCATCTTCTTCCAACAATAAGCAACTGAGTTTTGCTAAGAAAAGAAACCAAAAAAAAAAAAAAAAGGATAACCAAAGGCATGTGTTATCAAATTTTTCATTGGATAAATTATAAGTTTCAAAGTTTAAATCTAGAAAATCAATGTTCTTTAGGTAACAAATAAAACACCTTATATCTTATTCCAACTTTCTAAGCATTACTACCATCTAAAACTCAAAATATGTGAAGAACATTTTTGGGATGTTAAAATTTAGTGGGAGTGTTTTAGACATTACAGAATGAAATATTTTAAGAATCATAAGTTTTCATTAGGGTTTAACTGAGAGAATAATAATATGACATATTTGCTCTTTTCCAAAATATTAAAGGGAAAATTGGTTGATATTAAAGTTTAAGGAGAAATTGTGAACTATCCCAAACATAAATGATTAAAAGTGTTTTTATCCCAAGTTTTTGTTTTTGCTTTTTTTTTTTTTTTTTTTCATGTGTAAAACTATATGTTTTTACTTAAAATGATGCGTAAAGAAAAAAAATACAAAAAGTCAACCCAAGAAAATTATATGTGAAATAGTGAATTTTGGCTCAACGAAGTTGACTAAACTAAAAAACAATTTCTAGAAGCACAACAAAATGACACAACATTTTTTATAATACCTTTATAATTTTATTATATTTTATTTTGACTTAGAAAGAATTGACACATCAATAGTTGTGAAAATATTGTGACGACAACAATATGTCTTAACATTTTCACAAGAGAAATGCTATGTCAACAATACTTTCACAATAAATCATAAGTAGTAGGTTGTTACAAGTTGTTGTTGGTGGGCAAAAAAGTAATTTCTTTAGTAAGTTTAAATTATAACCAATAACAATTTGCCACCTATGATTTGTTGTGAAAGTGTTGTGAAAAATGTTGTGAATGTAGCACTTCTTTCTTCATAATACCTTTATTTTTAGTTGTAATTAGTTCCAGTATAATATATATATATATATATATATTATTTATAGGGAATTAACACCTCAACAATTGTGAAAATAAAGTGGCAATTTGTTGTGTTAATATTTTATTATTATTTTTATTATTATTATTATATGTATATAAAAAATAAAAATTAAAAAGCAAGTCCAATGAGTGACATTTACCCCCCTCCCCAAAAAAAAGATGGTGGCCAGTGAAATAATGCGAATTGAACAAACCAAAAATATTGTAACTTCACCCGTTTGCTCTTTTATATAATAGAAAATGAATAAGCAAACAAATCATTAAAACCTTTATTGTTTTATTTTTTTTATTTTTTTAAATTGAGTTAGAAGACTAAATGAATAGAAAAGTGACACTAAAAGTCTAAACACCAATTAAAAGTTTGGCTGGGGACGTTTTTGCGACAAGGGCAAAAAATGCAAGAATGGCCTAAATTTCCCCTTAGGTTATTTAAAAGCTATTATTTGTGGAGAGTGTCAACCCCAAAATTCCAATATTTAGTGAATAGGGGCTAATGATGTTTTAACAAAAGAGAAATCAAAATGCCAATAACAAAAATGCTAAAAATGCATAAAAACATAATAGGTTTGAAACTTTGACCTACAGTCAGCGAGAATATGAAATCGAGAGAGGTTGTGAGGAAGAGATGGACGGTTCTCCTGTACCTATATTTCCACTCCTTGACTTCAAAATTGTGAGAGTCATTGTTGACTGAATGGACTTTTTCTCTAAAGTTTCAACTCCAAGGGTAAAACGTGATTCCTTCTTTTTGAATCTAATTGGGGCATTTTGTACAGAGTTTGAGGTGTTCTAAGTGACTGGTTTTTGGCCAATAAAAAAAGTTTTGAACCCCAAGGTATCATTCCAAGAGGTTATGGTCAAATTTGCTTAATCAGGTAAGTGGGTTGGCTTGTTTTTTGCATAGTTTGAGAAATGAAGTGGTCTAAATTAATGGGTTGATATTTCATAAACATGGCAGATCCTTGGAGGCAACATTAATTTGGTTGCTATAACAGACAAGGGTAGCCACTTAGGGTCAGCTATGTGCTTTAGGCAAAAAAAGTGTAGAGCATAAAAGTTGGGCCACAGTCAGCCAAAGAATAAAAACTCTTTTGGGGTGAAAATTTCAGGTAAAGGACCTCCTCCATGAACCTAAGGTGCTACCAGTGTCCCTTGCCCACTTGGTAGCACGCATGAGCTGGGCTCATGCAAAAGGTTCTAAAGAAACCAATTTATACCCTCCAAACTACACCTCCTCAATTTCCCCAGTATGTAACATGAGCTTGGGCTATGTTTAAAAGAATAACATATAATATACAAATGAATTATGCCCACAATAAGGTCAGGCTCGATTGAATCAAAATGTGTCTCGAAAATGGGTATTAACAGCTACTACCACCAATGTTGGGTGAAGTAGTACCTCTCCCTTTGCCATGAGGGCTTGGGGGTTATTCATGGACTTTGAGGTGGGGTTTAGGTATTAAAAATTAAAATAAAATAAATTAGCCGAGACAGATTGCTTAATGAAAAGAATTATGTTGATGTGTTGAGTCTTAAGACTAAGGATGGCAATAGGGCGAGGCAGGGCCGAAGGATGGGGTTTTCGTCCCCGCCCCACATGGTTTTGTCTTACCACATCCCCACCCTGCCCCGCATAACGGGTAAAACTTTCTCACCCTATCCCCGCTCTTTGAGGCCCCGCGAAGCCCCGCCCCACCCCGTAAAACTCTACTTTTTTGTTAATTTTCCCTGCAACTAGTACAATTTTTTTAATGAAACCTATTTTATTAATAAAAATATACTTGAAATTACAACTAAATTTATCCCATCAAATCAAATCAATTTTTAGAAAAAAAAAATTGAATAATATATCTAAGTGTTTAATCAGACAATCATAAAAAATAAATCTTATAGTATAACACATGACAAAATAAAGTTAGAGAACCACATTAAGTAGAATAAAATAAGCTAATATTGATATATTTGTTTAAATAGTAGGATTTTAGGGTATGAAAATTTTATAATTATAACCCTTAGCAATGCGAAACGGGGCTAAAAAGTCTAAACCCATCTCCGCCCCACCACTTTTGCGGGGCGGGGAAAACCTGCGCGGAGCGAAGCGAGAAGGATCAGGTTAAGCGAGACGGGAAAAAATTGCCACCCCTACTTGAGACCACTATTTCGTTCTACTTTTTTCTCTTGTTTTTGGGGAGGAATGGAGAGACTAGAGTAGAAACTAGATATATAAAGTCCATACACAAAAGAAACCCCTACTTGAGACCACTCTTTCGTTCTACTTTTTTCTCTTTTTTCGGGGGAGGAATGGAGAGACTAGAGTAGAAACTAGATATATAAAGTCCAAAGACACAAAAGAAATGGCGGGAAAACAAGTGGTGATCGGAATTGGGGAGGGAAAGTAATAAGAAAATAACACAGTAAAAAGTAAAACCCCTGACCCTGAGAGAGTAAAATAAATATAAATATAAATATAAATATACATACATAGATGGCCATAGCATAGGGGTTATTTATTATTCCTCTGGTTTGGTTTCCGTCAAAAAAGAAAAGAAAAAAATTTCCAAACCCTTGAGAACAAGTAGAAGAGAAGTTTGAATTGTGGCGGCGTTGCTTGGTGATGGCAGAAATCGAAACCACCCTAGGGTTGCTAGACGAGATCCAATCCCTTGTCTCCGACACCCTCCAAGTGGTTTCTTACAAGTGGCTCAGTCGCAATTATTTGCTCTCATCAAATGCTGCTAAGAGGCAATTTGTGTTTGTGTTTGTGTTTGTGTTTATTATTATTATTATATGCAATGCAATGCAAAGAAAGGCAAGTTGATTTATGATTTATAGGTTGCTTTGGGAATTCGTTGAAAAACACGGAGGAAGCGGAAGCGGAAGCGGTGGTGGGTCGGGATTGGAACTGGAAGTGGTATATACATTGTCTGGATGGTTGAAGAATGATTCCTCTAATTACCATATAACCCTTGTTTCCTCTCCTAAACTTTCAGGTAATAATAATAATAATAATCTTCTACACTCTATTTTTAATTCTTTTAAGAATGAATTGTGCAAATTGCTTATTTGCTTAGGTACCCTCCAAACAAACTTCACGATTTCTTGCTAATAGATTTAATACAGGGCATGCTCACCCATTAGATACCAGCATCATATTCAAAAAAACTAACTAATTGAGTCCCATGTGCTGCAGCACCTTGCTTTTGCCAACTCAAAAAAAGTCGTGAGAAACCAATATTCTCTTCTCTTCAATTTTGTGCAGAAGCTAAACAAGAGTTTGATGGCAATTGCTCAGTTCAGGTTTATAGTGTGCAAGCTTCTGTTCCAAAGGATCCAGCTGCACTTTGGAATCCCGAGTTTGTACAAGCTGAAGAGCTCTTTAAGCAGTCATTTAAGGTTGACAATTGCTTCAGAGATAACAGGTTAGTTAGTGTGCGTGTGAAGCTTGTGTGTGCCGTGCCATTCATTCTTCATATCGTAATGTGCTAAAGGTCTGTCTAGTTTTTATCTTGTAGACTTTGCTATCATTTTAGATTTGGCTGGTTACTGTAGCTATTTAGTCTCTAGCCAACCAGACAACTATTTTTCTTCTCTTTTCTTTTTTAGACAAAGAGGGAGTGCCAGAGACGGAGAGTCTCCTTTTACATGGTGCATCAAATTTTAATTTTGATTTTATGAGGTAAAGATTAGCTGATGCAGACACTGGTCTGAAATTGTTGTTGATTTGATTTTATGCTAGCCATGAACCCAACCAACAAATAGTTCAAATCAAACACCAAACCAACTCAAACTCCATTAAACCTTACCAGATTCATCTATAAACAGAACCTCACGAAAATAGTTAGTCCTCTCTGAGGTTTTCACCCTAGACCAGGCTTAAACTCTTCTCTAGAATTATGGAATGGTCACCATGTACCAGTTTTGAGGCAATCCCAAGATTTGTAAATCATCAAGTAACCCTCAATCTTCAAGGAGTAAACTGCAGTAGTTCCACTTCAGTCCAACCCTAACCCCTATATTTTGTTAATTTGTAAAGATGAAAAGGGACATGGGATGCCTAGTGAACCCCTCAATATCTGAACTCTTGAGTCGAGTGCTTTAAATGTCAAGGCTTTGTCACATTGCTGCCAAGTGTCCCATTTAAGGCCTCATCTTCGATGGATGAAAACAGGAGTGAGGAGGAAGATATAGAATAACTAGTCTGAGTCTAACAATACTAAAATCCATGACATAGATGAAGAGCACAAGGAAGAACTTGAGAGAGAAACAAGCAAAAATTCCATTCCCCTCCCACAAAAATTTCAAACAACTATCCCATCACTTGGGGCATGAGTCCTTTTTAAGCAACCCTAGTTTAGATCTTCTCCCACTATCACTACAGTGGGTTGTCTTTTGCTTCATTGATTGCTTGTGCTTTGAGTGAAGTTTTTCAGATGTTTGGGATTGTTAGGAATATGATAATAATTGTTGAAATCCCTTTAATTAGATAGTTAGTTAGGTGAGATTAGGATGTGTTAGTTAGGATTTGTAATTCATTTAACACATGGAGTAATTCTTAGAGCACATGTTGAATTAACTAGCCAATTATCTTAAGCAATGTAGGCCAATGAGATTAGAGCTAGTCTCCTATAAATACATGATTGTAATTCACATTAGATATTGAAGAATAAACCAATTCATTTCTTAGTGCATTTCCTCTCTCTCTCTCTCTCTCTCTCTCTCTCTCACTCTCAATATTTTTCTATGGAGGGTGACTACCTCGAATTAAGTTATTTCCCCTACAATTCTCTTACATTCCCATTAAGAACCAACATGGATTCAATGGCTTTGTTGGAAAAGGCCGCCTCTCTTTTGTTTGGATGGCAGAATTGGTTGGGGATGTGAGATTCTTTAGGGGTGTGCATGCTCGGGATCTAGAGGCTATGTCAGGCTTCATGGAAACCATATATGGTTCACCTATAAGGGGGCTAGGTGAGGATAAAATGTGTTGGATTCCTAGCAAAGTTAAGGGTTTCATGGTTAGTGATTATTATAGAATTTTACTCGGCAACACTTTCTATGGTTTTCCTTGAAAAAGTATTTGGAAGCAGAAGATTTCCTCTAGAGTAGCTTTTTTTGCCTGAACTGCTGCCTTAGGGAAATGCTTAACGATTGATAATTTACGAAAAAGGAAGGTGTGTATTTTGGATTGGTGCTTCATGTGTAAGAGAAATGGTGAATCGGTTGACCATCTATTCCTTCATTGTCCTTTTGCTATGGATCTATGGTCTATGGTTTTGGGTCTATTTGGAGTATCTTGGGTTATGCCGCACACTGTTTTGGGGCTGTTAGGGTGTTGGCAGGCAGGTTTAGTCGTCATCGAAATGGTTATATTTGGTCCATCATTCCTCATTGCCTTTTGTGGTGTCTTTGGAGGGAGAGGAATGGTAGATATTTTGAAGATATTGAGAGATCTATTCCGGACCTCAAGCTACTCTTTTTTAGAACTTTAAGGGATTGGTTGTTTGCTTTGCAAAATCGATCATTCCCTTCTTTTATTGATTTTCTAGACTCTTGCAATTTTTGTATTTGATTTCTTCCCTTGTTCACTCCCTGTGTACTAGGGTTCTCCTTTTTTATATCAATATATCTTATTACTTATCAAAAAAAAAAAAAAAGGAATTGGTTGGGGAAACATTCTTCTGATGTTTGGAATTTGGTAATATCATGTGTGATGTGGTTAGTTTGGTGGGAAACAGTCACACCTTTGAGGATGTTGAGAGACCTATAGATCATTTGAAGTCCTTCCTAATTCGGAATTTGTTTGATTGGTCTTAGGTTTGGGGTTTTACGCAATGTACTTCCATTTTTGATTTTCAACATTCTTTTAGTATTTCTATTTGATTTGCTTGTAATTGCTTCTAGTACTACTTGTTCATCATCACAAACGTAGAGTACTTTTTATTGATAAATTTTTCAATTATGTATGTGTCAATAGAGACATATGCACATCATATTTTGGGATTGTCCAATTGGTCAGATGACCGTACCAAGCTGATTGGACCCACCTGAACTGAAGCCCAGCGGTCAACTCCAAATGGATAGGACAGTCGGTTACAGGTCTTAGGATTTAAAATTTTGATTTTTCGTTTCGGTTGACAGTTGGGGTGATTTCTTACCTGATGAAACCGACCCAACTGTTAAAATGAGGAAAAGGCTTACTAGTTATTTGTACATGCCATGCTCTCATAAGTGGAAAATATAATCTTATCAACAAATAATAATTTTTTATTTGATTCTAGACTATTCTATCTCACTCAAACTGATCTATTGGATCAGATTACTCTCTTGTATCTAAAAGATTATGTAACTCTCAAAATCTCAAATATCATATCTCTCTCTCTGTCTCTGTCTCTATAAATTTCTTACCATGATGGGGATGTCTTTGTCACTCAATCCCAGAACCACTTCAATGATGCCAATATCTAGAAGATTTCGAGCTCTAGGTTGATTTTTAGGTTGTGTGATTTAAGTTTTGGGTAGTTCTGGTGAGCAATACAAAAAATTTAAGCAGATTTGTTTAGATTTTCTGTTTTTTGGCTTTTTTCATGTGGCATGATACTTGTAGTACTGTGTTGGGTTGTTGGAGATTAAAATTTGTGGATTTTTGTGGTTGTAAGGTTTGATTTTTGTTTGATTCATCTCTCTCTATGTTGTGCTTTTCCTTCAAACCCAAAATCACCTGACGAATCTGACCCACTCAACCGATGGCCCGAGCCACTGGCTCTGACCCGAATATTTGTTCAGCTGCGAGTCCATTTTCTGTTCAATCGATCCAAGGTTGGGTGTGGGTGTGGGTCCACCCCAAACCCAATCCAACCCGACCCATGGACACCCCTAAATCATATTCATAAATTGCATCATGAGGTTAGTAAGAAATTTCAAGCAATTGATAGTCAGCATAAAATTCAGGTTTAGTCATGTTATAAAGAATTTTTAGTGGATTATGTCATGGTCCAATTAGGCCTGAATTGTTTCTTTACGAATCCATTAGGCGTCTGCAAGTCTATAATGTTGGACCGTTCAAAGTGTTTGAAATGGGTTGGACCAAGTTCGGATATTATTGACTTTTCATCTAATTTTGGAGTTTGCTTTGCCTTTAATATTGAGGATCTATCACTATCTAACAGCCATCCCAGAAAAGTTTTTGATGAGCTTTCCCATGATCCCATTAAAACCCTATGACTAATCCAACATCACAAAACATTTATCTTAGCACATAAAGAACAATTGATGCTATTTTGGATAAGCAGATTGTTTCCACTAGGAACATAGGAGTTTAACCTTTCTAATTCGTTGAAAGGGACAACCAGACTCAGATTGCACTTGGATCCAAAGTTGAGTTGTAACAGTTTGACCCTAATTTGCTTGAGCACTACCTGTGCCATGGGGAGCTACACTGGATGGGGTTAAGTCTCCCCCTCTGGGAGAGTTGATGTTATCCCTTGTGATTGCTTTCATTGGATCAAATTTGTTGTTAATTTGATGTTAAGCTATTTTAGTATTTGATATCATTTGAATTTGAGGATTTTATGAGATTTGATTGTCATTTAATTCTTTCCTTATTTGATACAATTTGGGAGCCTATTTAAAGGCCCTACCCACCGAGAAAACATTCTGGAGACTTTGATTTGATGAATAGAATTTTAAGTTGGAAACTTTTTGATGGCTAAGTGTTGATTCATAGGTTTTCCCATTTGGTGTTGATTTCAAGCCACCCTAAGTGTTGATTCTTGGGTTGTATCCTGTCTTTTTTGTTCTACTTGTTTTCCCCAATTTTTCTTGATCTTTGAGCTATATCACTAGGCGCTAACCACCTAAAACATAGAAAATCCTGTAAGAGTTAAAATCAATAAGCCCTTTCACTAATATTACTTCACACTTCATGTAGTCTTTTTGGACTTTGTTTCTGAATTATTTATGTTAGAAAGAATTAAAAGAAAAGGTTGATAAAAGTAATAGTGGTCGATGTCTCTTTGGTGAGTAGTATTTAGTCTTTCCAGTCATGGGCCACATGCATGAGTTTACATGTGCTAGTTCTTCCTTGATGCTCACTGCTATCCTTCTTCAGGTTCTGTGGAATTTCCAATTCCTTTGTCAAGCGCAATATGGAGGGAGCACCTGTTAGCATTGCAAATCCAATGCCCAAAACTGCTGGAGGCCAAGGGCAATCCAAAAGCAATACTATGCATCAAAATAATGTGGTTTCACAACCTCAGCAAAATAAAGTGCAGGAATCTAGCCCAAAAGTTGTTCTGCAGACTCTCAATGTGGTACAAGATGTCAAAAGTGAAACCGATGGCACAGGGGTTCAACGTCAGAGTACCAAGCCTCCTTCAGATAAAGAAAAAGTCCCTCCGATGACTGCTGGAAAAAAGAAAGTCCAGAATGGTAAAAGCTCTTCTGGCACTGGGGGTTCATTGGCCAATATTTGGGGTCGTGCATCTGCAAAGTCAAAGCCAGTAGTCCCTGTGGAAAATAATAATGTCCTTCCAAATCCAACTGGTTGG
The DNA here is from genome assembly GCA_023736055.1 of Quercus glauca. Classification (NCBI taxonomy): domain Eukaryota; kingdom Viridiplantae; phylum Streptophyta; class Magnoliopsida; order Fagales; family Fagaceae; genus Quercus; species Quercus glauca. Next base: position 42,192,460 of record CM043322.1, on the reverse strand, counting down.
TTTCCATTCAGATTATACTATGCTGTTAAAATTTGAAGTCTGTTTGACAATAAAGAAGTTAGTATTGACAGATTTTTCCTGAGATGAATTGCATAATGCAAACTACTGTTCTACATTTAATATTATTTTCTTAGCTCACATTTTTTCTTTTACTTACGAACTATTTTCTTCCTTCTACATTTTAATAGCCAGTGCAGAGGCTCAAATATGTGCTCGTGAAGCTGTAGAGGGTGGCAGCAGTGATGATGATGGTCAAGATGTCAATTTTAAGAGAGCCTCCAATGGTGAGAGTGGTAGAAAAAGGAGGGTTGTTTTTGATTTCTCAGACGAAGATGAGTATGAAGATGCAGTCAGTTTAGCATCACCAGATATTCTGAAAGTTCAATCATCTCAAGATCAGAAACTAAGTACAAAAGTTTTGGTTTCAGAGAAATCCAATTTGAACTCGGACAAGCAAATAGAAGATGAACTTGAGGTTAAGGAAGAGATAGTTATTGACAAAGAATCTAACCAACCTCTGAGAGAGGATTCTTCGGTTATCAGTAAGGGCACAAACACTAGAACTTCCTCGACAGAGAAAGTGCAAAACTGTATTCCTGAAAGTGATGTAAATAAGAAGGATAATCTGAAAATTGCTGCTCCAAATTCCCCTAAAAGAAAAAAGGTGTTGAAGACACAGATTGATGAGCGGGGAAGAGAAGGTAAACACATTCTTAGATGCTTCAGGTTCCAAGGAGACCTGTTTGTATATATTATCTGCTGTGGTAGTCATAGTTTCTTTTTTGGGAATTCACTACCTAATCCTAATTTAATGAAGTCAAGACAGCTTTCACATTTTAACGGATATGTAAAACAAATACTTATATCTGCTCTTCCTTAGGTAATCCATCTTGGTACAATAATCGCACCCAATTTGTTTAGCAGTGGAGAATTGTTCTTATTATAACTGTTTGATATTATTTTATTTTGGCTCTTTTAAGTTCAATATGCTTAAAACCACTCAATAATGTAGAAGGTTATTCTATAGGATTACTAAAATATTGGTCGCATAACTCTGTTTCTGCATATAGTTTCTATAAATGCTCTATGTTAAACAAACCATATGTATAGCCAATTTTGTTAGTCAAATTTTTTTTTTTTTAATACTATTCCTTTATTTATAATTATATGTTTATATCTTGCTCCAGTAACTGAGGTAATCTGGGAGGGTGAAGAGACAGAAGCAAAGAAAGTCAACAGTAGCATGACAAAGAAAACTGACAACTTTGCATTGAGCAATTCAGTTAGCAGGTTACTTATGTGCTTCATCTTTTCCATCTATGTTTAATAAAAAATACACTTCCACATATCTTGCATGTTTGTACAGGTTTCATTGATAAATGTCATGTTGGTTTGATGATAAACTTGTTCTATGATAAATATAGCCAAAGAAAATTGTCCATCTCTTGGTCCACTTTTCATTCATTTTAAATCATGTACCTTGTGCTGAGAATTTTGTGGAATATACAAATGGTGCCAAATTGCTTGGGTCATTTCTAATGGAGGTTGCCTGTAGTCATTATTGCAATTTAGGCAGTATGGGCCTTACAAATAATATAGGAAAATCAAACTTCTTGCTGTTGCATAAAAATTGTGGGAGAGGTGCAAGGAGTATAAGTCAGATGCTTGTGAATATATGTAGTTATTTCTTCCAAACCTATGGTCAATTTGTAAGCACTAGTTGAGGCATTAGTGTGCTTAGTGTGTAATGCCTTTAAATACTATAGGAAAATCAAAGCAAAAAATTGAAAGACTGATTTTTTGCTTTGTGTATGCTAGATTCTCCCTGTAAATACTATCTTCTTAGCTGAAATATAGCACTGATTGATTATGCTCTAAATGTTTGGGTTTATGAATCCAGGCCTCCTGCAGCTAAGAAGTCACCAACAACAGGAACCACGGCTCCATCCAATCCAACAGGTAAAGCAGGAAATAAGAAAGCAGGGAGCTTGAAAGATCCTAAGCAAGGCAACATTCTTTCATTCTTCAAGAGGGTTTAAGGAGACGTATTGGAGGACGCTTAAGCGAAGTGCCAATGTGAATAGAGAACTATATAAATTGACGGGTCTTTAAATGCTAGTCATCATGTAATTATTAGGTTCTCCTGAGTAATTCAGTCTGGGTTTCTTTTGGTTGGAGGATTTAAGGGATTTTGGACAAAAGGTTGTTACTAGAGCACCTTGTGCTTTGCTAAGGAGGGAATCAATGTATTTGCGTTCCTCTTACGTTTATCCATGAAGTACCTACTCTAATATTTTTTTCTTTTGGCGTAAATGCTCTTGTCCCTACATTTTGGATCCATTTTTATTTTGGTCTCTACTTTTCTATTTTATTACTTTTAGTCTCTAAAATGAAAAACGTATCCGATTTTGGTCTTTATTATTTCTCACTTAACAAAAATTGCTAATGTGTCAAACGAAGTACAGTACTGACAATATATGTTGACTTAGTCATTAAAATAATAATAATAAAAATTATTTGGCAATTTGTAAATACCATGTCAGATTAGAATTTTAAAAATTAATTTATCAATTTTAACAAAAAAAATGAAAAACAGAACTAAAAATCAGCAGCACATGAATTTAGATCTAATGTCCTCTTCATCAAGAACACATGAGCACAAACCTAGAAAATCAAACACAATACATCATGAACAAAATACCCACAAATGCTAACAAGCCTAGCTCAATCCCTCAGGCATACCAACCACAAACACGAAAACTGAAAAAGTAAAAAAAAAAAAAAAATGTCCGAATCATTTGTCTTTTTTGTTTTCTTCTTCTCTGTCTCAATGGTTAATCTTTTTTTTTTTTCTCTGACTCAACCAAAGGAGCCAAATCCCAAATTCAAACTTAAACCCAAATCCACCAAGCCACTCTTCATCTCCCCCGCTTTTTTAATATAATTGATTCATCCATGTAGAAGAATATTCCAAAGATTTGATACAAGCTCATCTGCTACAGCAAAATCTTCCAACCTTTTGTCAAACATAACTATCCATTTCAGGCCAAAATAGCTAACTAATTTTTTTTCTCTAACTATCTAGTTAGTAGTTTCAGTTTTCAAACTATATTATTTAATAGCATCTCGAGTCTCTTAGACTTGATTTTGGCCTATAAATCGAGTCTCAGAGACTCGATTTTCATAACTGATGTGGCATATTTTTTCAGGTGGCGATCACATAAAAATCGAGTTTCTAACACTCGATTTCTAACAAAAATTAAAAAATTAAAAAATTCTAAGTCCACGTACAAGCCAAAATACCCACAAACAAATTTCAAAAATCCCAAACCCATCAATCTCAATACAAACTCAGATCAGAGGGAGAGAAAGAGCTCAGAGGGAGAGAAAGAGCTCACCTCACAAGCTAGGCGCGGCCTGGGCCCGTGACCCGCGGCCTGGGCTACGCCTGGGTCGATCTTCTCTCTCTTTCTGTTTCAGGTTTTTTTTCTTGTTTTTTTTGCTTCTTCTAGGTTTCTGCAGCTCCCTGGGCTGCGCGATCCAGGCCGCTACGCGCGGCCTGGGTCTCTCACGCACGACAGGTCGACCTTCTCTCTCTTTCTGTTTCAGGTTTTTTTTTTTTTTTTTTTCTTCTTCTGGGTTTCTCTGATATTCTGGTGGTGGTTCTTCTCTGATGTGTGTAGGGGTTATATGTAAGGGTTATAAATCGAGTCTTTAAGACTCGATTTCCACGTAATTGCCATGTGGAAAAAATGCCACATCAGACGTGAATAACTCATGAAAATCAAGTCCCAAAAACTCGATTTATAGACCCAAAATCGAGTCTAAGAGACTCGAGATGCTAGTAATATATATTGTTTCAAAACCTTAACAACTAACTAGATAGTTAGAAGAAAAAAATTAGTTAGCCATTTTCGCCATCCATTTCACCTAAACAAACAATTGTTATACATATAATGAGACTAGTTTTGCCGATTAGCAATGTAATTAGCCAAAGCAATCAACGGCGCAACCTTCTTTGGATCAAACCCAGATAACTGACGTTTTTCAACCTCTTTGTGAGACCCACCTCCCAGAATTGCTCCTAAAACCACAGTAGCTTCAAGCAACGCTGTCGTTTTGTGTAAATGGATAAACTCAAGGTGTTCCAAACCCACATCGGAAAGTCCCTTAGAACAATATCAACCACTTGGCCTGCAACAAGTCCTTCTGTCCCAATCGACCTCGCGAGCTCTCCGATGGCTCTGATAACCCTCGTCGGCAGCACACCCACCGTAGACACCGCTATGTGCTCAAAAGCAAAGGCTAAAAGCACATCACCTGCGAGAATCGTGACTTCCTCCTCCACCCGAAACCCACCTTTAGTCACCTCGACCTTCACCTTGAGCTTGAAGACTTTTGCAAAGAGAAATAGCTTGGAGAGAGAGCTTGAGATTTTCACAGAGAGAGAGAGAGAGAGAGAGAGCTAGGAGATTTTGTTTGAGTTTTTAAGATTTAGAGCTTGTTTGGATGAGATGAAAACGGAGTGATAACACTCAGTTTTCATGATCCATCATCCAAACTGAGTGAGACCCACAGTTGAGCATCTGCTTGGAGGAGTTTCGGATGACTGTTTTCATGATTCAATGACTAAAAAAAATGGATGAGGGTGATGGAAAGAGAAAACAAGTTTCAGCTATTTTCAAAACTTGAAAACTGAGTTTAGTGGCAAGTCCGTAAATAAGATGAGATTGTCGGCCCCTTCACCAGTGCACATCCATCTCAGGCTTTGGATTATGACAGTTGGAGCTCCCCTGAATCTCTGCTTTTCTTTTCTTTTTTCTTCCTTTTCCCCTGTTTTTCTCACAGACCAATGGAGATCTTCAAAATACACAGAAAACCTCAACTTAAAAAAAAAAAAAAAAAAAAAAAACCAATAGAAGTGAAAATGAAATCCAGAACAAAATTAAACATGCATAATATATTCCAGAAAAAACCCAGATTTCTCAATCATAAAAAATAAAAAAAAATAAAAAAAGAAGCAAACTCAAATCTACCCAGGCCATTGTTGCCCCAAGTGCAGCTAATAGCCACCATGCACCCCATCGAAAATTGCAGGCTGCCCATCTAAGGCTTCGTCACAGCCACACTTCAGCAGCAACACCACAAACCCATCGCACCACCAAACCCACCAATCAGCGGCCACCGTGGATATCGGAGTCGCACGTGATACAGAGCGTCGCTGCGTCGGCCTTGCACAGGATGGACACTGGAGCTTGCTCGCAGACCTCGGACATCCACACGTCGAAGCTTTGCTCTCTACTTTAATTTTTTGAGCTTTGATTTTTTTGGAGCTAATAAGAGAGGAAGAGAATGGATGGGCGGAGAGGAAAAGAGAGCTATGTCTGGGCATTGGAAATATCAGAGTGAGGAGTCAGGTGTGGGTTCCAAAAAAGATTGAAATATTTGAGTGATTGGAACTGAAAAAATGTGCCAAACGGGTGGTGTAGGAGATTGGGGTATTTTAAGTGACGAGTGACGAAAATTGAGTGACCATTTTTTTTAACCAAACAAGCTTTTAACTTTTAGAGCACTCTCATCAGGTCTCTCAAATGTGCCAAATGCTAAATCTTTGGCACATTTGACACACCAAATACAAAAATGAACCCTCATCAGGTAGGCTAAATGTGCTAAAATTATACAACATGCTACAGTACGCTCTCATTTTTGAGAGCGTACGGATCCAAATGCCATTTCTGTTTAATGGTTTTTTATTCATCTTTCTCTCTCCTCTCTCCTCACTTTATTCCTTTTTTTTTCTCTCTCTCCTCTCTCATTCTTCCTCAGACAACCCATCTCTTCTTTAACTCTTTTTCGTTCTCATTGTTGTGACTTTTCTCTCTTCTGTTTAGCCTCGCCGATCTTTGTTGCTATGGTTTTTTTTTTTTTTTTTTTTTTTTTTTTTTTTTTTTTTTTGTAGTGATTTGATTCGTGGGTTCAGCAGTGGATGGCTTCTCTCTTCCGTTCAGCCTCGCCGCGCCACCTGATGCTGATCTCTGTTGCCGTGGGTTTTATTTTTTTTTGCAATGATTTGATGGGTGGGTTTGGCAGTGGGTGGCGACCTCTCTTCCGTTCAGCCGTGCCGTGCCACCTGATGCCAATCTCTGTTGCTGTGGGTTTTTTTTTTTTTTTTTTTTTTTTTTTTTTTTTTTTTTTTTTTTTTTTTTTTTTTCTGTGGTGATTTGATGCCAATCTGTGGTAGTGGTTTTGGTGTCCTGCTGTGGTGGTTCTAGTGTGAGACGGTGGTGGGGTGTTGATGGGTGGGTGGGTCGGCAATGGATGGGTTAGCGGAGGCAGTGGGTGGGTGTGTGGGATGCGGTTGGATTGTGTTTTTTGTTGTTTTTGTTTTTCTATGGTGGTGGTTTTGGTGCTCTACTGTGTTATTTCTGGTGTGAGACGGTGGTGGGTAGGATGTCGGTGGGGCGTCGATGGTTGCTGGCAGCGGGGGTGGCCTGTGGGTTGTGGTGGGGGTGGTTGGTTTTTTTATTTTGTATTTTTATATATTGTTGGTTTTTTTTAATGTTATTTTAATATTGGAATATATTATTTTAATATATAGAATTGAAAAATAGAAGATGTGATAAATGGTGAATTGTAAAATGATGTGTTAAAATGATAAAGTAGGTTTTTGATGTGTTAAAATGGCATTTTTTATGAGAGAGCTGATGAGAATGCTCTTATGTTGTGATCGGTTGCCAAGAAAGCTTAATAGAAATTGAGGAAGTTACTCAAAAAAATCTAAATCTTTAAAATTCGAAAGTTTTTTTTTTCAACTCAAATTAAAATTGATAAATTAGAAATTCTTTGTTTTTAAAGTTTTAAATTAAAGGTGTAAATGTATTTTTAGTCCCTACATTTTGGCTTTTTTTTTTTTTTTTTTTTAGTCCCTACATTTTCATTTTATCATTTTTAGTTCATAAATCAATTAATGCGTGTTATTTTCATCCTTTCCGTCAATCAACAGACGGAAACATCTGAGATGACTAGCAGATAAATTAAAATATTATTTAAAAAGCCACATTAGATAAAATAATAATAAAATTTCTAACCTTCTTATTTTTTTAAAAAGAAAAGAAAAGAATTAAATTAATTTTGTTTCTTCTCTTTTTCTTTTTTTTTTCTTTTTTTGGAAGAACATGAAGAATTCAAAAACTTTTAAGTTCTAACCCGTTAGTCCCTCCTACCTTCAAGGATTCAAAACACCTTCAACAAACCCAAAATCCTTACACACCTTCATTCAAATTTACAGACACAATTAGAATCTCTCATAATCATTACAAACCCAAATTTACGGTCCTTTAACATTCACATTCTCATTACAAACCCAAATTTACCCAAAATAACAATTGGAATCTCTCAAGCTCTCTCTCTATGGGCTGACTGAAGGTGAGCTCTCTCTTTAAATCCATTGCTGAAACAACGAAGCCCATTGGTGGTTAGGTTTGTGAAGTCGGGTGCGCTGGGTTTGAGATAGAAAGAGGTTGAGATCGGCTTGATTTGGGTTAGAAAGATGCTGTGATCGGTTGCTGGCGGCGGTATGGCCAGCAACGGCACGACGCAAGGCCAGTGACAGCAGAGCTCGATGGTGGAGTCAAATTTGATCGGTCCGGTCTCGATCTCGCTGAATTTGGAGAAGAACTACCTCAATTTCTCGGAATCGGTATCGAACGATGTAGGGTTCGAGGAGTTTCGTTTGAGAAGAAGAAGTTGTTGTACACAGCGGTTGTTGTTGTTGTTATTGTACGCAGCCGTTTTTCCTCATCTTCTCTAGAATCTTCTTTCTCTCTCTCTCACCATCTCTCCTCCAACCTGCGCCTCCATGGCCAACCATAGTCATCCTAGTTCTCTCTCCTTGATCTGAACATACTCAAATCTATCCCCTTTCTCTATCTTCGATCTAGACGATTAGATTGGGTTTTTGCTATTTGGATTTGTTTGGGTTTGTAAATTTGGATTAAGGCATGTAAGGATTTTGGGTTTGTTGAAGGTATTTTGAATAAGGTCTTTGTGGTTGTAATGGGAATGTGAAAGAATGACAGAGTAATTGTTGAATGTCTTTATATTTTGTAAATCTGTGGGCATGTCTTTGTGTTTGTAAATCTAACTGATTTTATGGGTTTCGTTGCTAAGGGAATACAAGAAAAGAGAAAATTTTTTTTTTTATTTTTTAAATTTTTGGGCAAGGTTTTCTGGGAAGAAAATGAAGAACATGATTAACGAGGAAGAATACATGTTCTAGATTCTTCATGTTCTTCCCAAAAAAAGAGAAACAAAATTAATTTAATTCTTTTCTTTTCTTTTTTAAAAAATAAGAAGGTTGGAAATTATATTATTATTTTATTTGACGTGGCTTTTTTAATAATATTTTAATTCATCCGTTAGTTACCTCAGATGTTTCCGTTTGTTGACTGATGAAAATGACAAAAATAGCACGCGTTAATTGATTTAGGGACTAAAAGTGGTAAAATGAAAAAAAGCTAAAATGTAGGAACTAAAAGTGCATTTACGCCTAAATTAAAATGCTGAAGTGGCATATTTTAAATACCAAATAATTTTTTTAATATTATTTGAATGGCCAAGTCAACATTAACTATGCCAGCAATGCACTCCGTTTGCCACATCAATAATTTCCGTTAGTGAGATGACAGTAAAGACCAAAATGGAACTCGTTTTTCAACTTAGGGACTAAAAGCAGTAAAATAAAAAAGAAGGGACCAAAATAGAAATTGACCCAAAATGTAGAGACCAAAAGTACATTTAAGCCTTTATATATATATATATATATATATACTAGATAAAGAGTATGTTTCTTCTTTACTTTTCATTTATTATATGTAACAAAATGGATTATACCAGATAATTTGATCCTCAAAAGTATAATTAAGGATCATAACTCAAAAGTAAAAAAGAAACTTGAAAATATAAGGCTGCTTGTTACTGTTATTTAAACAACAATTTTCAATGTTTAAACAACATTATATGTGTAGGGTTGAAATTTGATGGGCTAGGCACCAATTTTGCATATCGTGAGCCCAACGAATTCCCAACAATGAATTTGTAGAGAATGGGTTAAACAGTTGGGCTGGTTATGGATTTAGCAACGATTCAATGTACACGAATAATGGTAAAGAGGCATTCAAACTAATATTTAATAAAAGTCCTCTTAGGTCCGAAGAGGTTTATCAGCTTCTCAACTTAATGAATACAAATTTTCTCCCCCCTCTTCCATGAGACCTATTTTCTTTATATATACACTTTCCACCTCATCTTCACCGCACACTTGTTCTTCATCTAAGCGTCCCATTGAGTACTAGTCACATCAGAAGTTTGCTTTAACCTGCAGTGAGTGGTTGTAGTTGAAGTTGCATTGTTCAGGTGTCTTCTCCACATAAATGCGACCAGAAAAGTTGCTGTAGTGCATTAAATGTGGTGGTAGCAGCTTTATTTTTAAGATATTTCATGATATTCCCGCACTTAGGCATGCCCAGAGCTCACCCCTTACCGAAGAATCTTCAGTATATCCACTTGACCAAGTTCTCCTGAGATCCGATGAGAGGAACCTCTTCGGACCAGCCGGGTTGTCTTCGGACGCAACATCCGTCCCTTCTTGGCTGCATTTTCACCAGGATGGTAAAGCGCTGATCCCTTTAGCCTCTTCGGACAGGAAGTGATGCTTAAATTGGGCCCCAGGCCCAACATATGGCGTTGGGCTTTCTCACCCATAATAGCCCCTCAAAATTCCAATTTTTCCCTTGTATCCGAAGAGAAAAAGTGGGGTTTTGACCTTTTGCCAAATGAAAGCATTGAATTTCTGACTCCGCACGTATGTATGCGCATAAATCTAGGCGCCTTTTTTTATTGCCGCTGCTGTTGCGTCGTTTCTGAGGTGTCATTAATTGCTCCAGGCGGTGTCTTGTCCATGAGATCTAACGGCACGTCATAAATCCAACGGACGAGATTTCCCTCAAAATTTCGGGCGGGGTAAATCCCGCCACTTTGCCTACCTCTATATAAAGTCCCAGAGGGGGTTATTTTCTCACTTTGCAAATTTCAGACTCCCCAGCGAACTTAAGCATTCACACTCTCAAAGCCTCTTCTGTCATCTGCTTCAACTCGTTCCAGAATCTACTACGATCTTCCTGCAAGGCTAAGGGACATCCTCCAATTCGATTTTGCGTAAGTTCTTCATTTGAGATTTTCGTATTCTTTTCAGTTTGCCTCTTCGGCGTTTGGACATTCGTTTCCCAACCACCGTTCTATATCGTTTCCCACAATCTTAACTGAAAATGGGTAGGTTCGAATATCTGGTGAGTAGTCCTTCCCAGATGGAGAAATTTAGGGCGATATATCGCATTCCCCAGGACGTAGGCTTAAGATATTGCTCTACAGAAGGGTTACTATTAGACCGACGAGAGGGCGAAGTTGCGATCCCCATTATCGCCTTCTTGGAAGGAGGGATGACCACCCCATGGGTCGGGTCACCAAAGATTATTTCCGAAACCATAGGCTCTGCCCCGAGCAGTGTGCGGCTAACGTGTTTAGGATTTTAGGAGCAGTCTATGATCTGAACCAACATATGGGGTTGGGGCTCACCTGGCTCGACGTGGTACACATGTACGAATGTCGTTCCAAGTAAGGGTCGGGATACTATCTTAGATCCCGATCCGATGAAGTCAGGCTCTTCTCTTGCCTCCCCAAGTCTAACAAAGGGATGAAAGACGACTTTCTGATCGTCTTGGGCGCATGGCATGACGGGCTTCATCGCCCTACTCAGCCAGGAGAGCCAGGTGGGATATCCCCCATATAGGTTTCCTCACAATAAACTTAGGGTTTTTGTTTTCAATAATCTGTTCTTCTCTATCATATTTCACGTTTTCTGACAATTCTATTTTGATGTTACAGATAGGGACCACGTTGCTCCTCGGCTGAGCCTCGCTAACGTCGCAGCACTTAACTTCCTTCTTCGATCAGAGATATTTGCTAGCGAAGACGGGTAGCTTAGGGCAGTGCATCTCATCCTTGGCTATACTCCGAAGACAAAAGGACTTCCAACCAGTTGGCAACGCGATAACACTTGGAGACCCTCGCCTTAATCGTATCGACGTTGCTCGGAAAGGCTTTCTGGCCCCGTTTGACCTTGCACCTATGCCACATCCGAACCCACAGGGCGTTCCATTGCTCGTCCAGCCTGTTCAGCAGGTCCCCTTTCGGCCGGAAGCAGAGGGAGAAAGAGTAGCCTCATCGACCCCTTCGCTTGACGAGCAAATCGACCAGTTCAAGTTTGAAGGGGAAACCTTGGAGGAAGTTCAAATTTTGGCTGCCGACGAGGTATTTGATAGGCACTCAGTTGCTCCGCTCTTAAATATAACTGTGCCTGACGACTCTGAAGAAAAAGATATGCAGAGTCTAACGGATTTGATGAAGAACAGGAGGCCGAAGGTCGTGACCAAGGGTACTGGTATATCCCAGCCCACGGTCAATCTTCCACCACCCCCTCCTCCTCCCCCAGTCCCAAGAGATCCCGGCCTAAAGCCACTGCCAGATCTGAAGAAGAAAAGGGTGGTGACGGATATTGAAGAAGGGGGAGTGGTCCCTCCGAAGGGTCTTAAGCAGCAAAAGACGGCCCATGATACGAGAAGTAAAAGGGCTTCTTCTACTGAGAGTAGAGAAGAACCCTTGGCCGCAGATGTGCGGCGAGGGACTCGGATGTGGTCTCCGAAGCTGACACTAGATGGCGCAGCCATCCCATATGATGCCTCCCTCCGAAACTACGCTGGAGGGAAAGCTGGGCACATAGCAGAAGCACTGGAGCAGCCTCTCCTCCTTCCGAAGGACATGGAGTCCTATCGGCGCTTCAACCAACAGGAGCTCTTTCTGTCCCTTAAAAGGGATTTAGCCATGGTGAGATAAGTGATATTCTCTTGTAGCTCTTATGTGTGTTCACAACTTAACGTAAAATTCTTTGGTTGCCATGCAGATGCCCAACAAATTTACGTGGCTGAAGAGTGGAATAAAAAGAAAGATGTTGAAGTGCAAGCCGAGGCCCAATCCAGGGAGGAGGCCGAGAAAGCATTGGGCAGTGCAAAAGACGAGTGCGCCCGCATCTCCGAGCAACTGAAGGAGGAGGCGAAGGCAAAGAAAATTCTGGAGGCAGGACTGAAGAGTGCTGCAAAGCAAGCCGAAGACCAACGCCAGAAGCTGTATACCACCGAAATCAATCTGGAAACAGAGAAGGCGTTGGTGAAAGAACTTCGGGTTGAGCTTAGAAAAGCCAAGGACGCTGCTAAATTGGCCAAGGAGGGCGCTCAATTGGCCAAGGAAGCAGTTGAGGCTGAGAAACAGGCTGCCTACATGCTGGGGGTGCAAAAGACCCAAACGAGACTGACCAAGGAGTTTGCTAAGGTCTGCAGGGAGTATTGTGACATCACGTGGGGCAAGGGCCTTGATGCGGCTGGAGTCCCCCCAGAGTCTGCCTTGAGGCAGCCTGGGAGTGTTTACTACCATCCTGACATCTACGACCTGCCAGTTATCTTGGAAGCTTCCTCGGCCGTTCAGAATCCTACAGTTTTAGCTGAGACAAGTCAGGCACCTCTTCAGACCGGTGATGCGGGCGATCTGCCAACAACTGACCCAGTGCCTCAGAAAAAGGCTTAGGGCGCACTTTTTCAATTTGTAATAGTTAGGACCCATTATCATTTATTTTGTAACAAAATTACCTCTTTAATGAATGAAATGGTTTACTTTTTGCCTTTGTTGGTTTTATGTTATAGGTTAAATTGCGCCCTCACGGCTAATAACGACAGTTTGATAACCGAGAATCACCTAAAACCATGGTAATCTTTTGAACGTGGCTGAACGAGGCCTTATAATGACAACAGTTGACGTAATTGAGCTTAAATTTGCATATTTCGTCAAACATCAGACCAGACTAATAACGTAGGCAGTAATACTTGAGAAACGTAAATGAGTGTTAACTGACCCAAATCATCTGGTCCGAGGACTACAGGCATGATTGAATTTAAGTTTAAACACTTTAAAAGAACGCGAATAAGTGTTAACTAACCCAAATCATCTGGTCCGAGGACTACAGGCATGATTGAATTTAAGTTTAAACACTTTAAAGGAGCGTGAACGAGTGTTAACTAACCCAAATCATCTGGTCCGAGGACTACAGGCATGATTGAATTTAAGTTTAAACACTTTAAAAGAACGCGAATGAGTGTTAACTAACCCAAATCATCTGGTCCGAGGACTACAGGCATGATTGAATTTAAGTTTAAACACTTTAGAGGAACGCGAATGATTGTTAACTAACCCAAATCATCTGATCCGAGAACTACAGGCATGATTGAATTTAAGTTTAAACACTTTAGAGGAACGTGAATGAGTGTTAACTAACCCAAATCATCTGGTCCGAGGACTACAGGCATGATTTTTAAGTTTAAACACTTTAGAGGAACGAGAATGAGTGTTAACTAACCCAAATCATCTGGTCCGAGGACTACAGGCATGATTGAATTTAAATTTAAACACTTTAGAAGAACGTGAATGAGTGTTAACTAACCTAAATCATCTGGTCCGAGGACTACAGGCATGATTGAATTTAAGTTTAAACACTTTAGAGGAACGAGAATGAGTGTTAACTAACCCAAATCATCTGGTCCGAGGACTACAGGCATGATTGAATTTAAGTTTAAACACTTTAAAAGAACGTGAATGAGTGTTAACTAACCCAAATCATCTGGTCCGAGGACTACAGGCATGATTGAATTTAAGTTTAAACACTTTAGAGACTCATTAGTACAATAAAATGGTAGCATGACTGAACGAAGAATTCCTTTAATAGTAGTACCTTTTGAGGTTATTTACATTCCATGGCCGGGGCACTACATGATTATCCAGGTCTTCCAAGAAATATGCTCCAACACCAGCCCTTGAAGTAATGCGATACGGACCTTCCCAGTTTGGTCCCAGTTTTCCCCATGCTGGATTCTTTGCATTACCTACCACCTTCCTTAGGACCAGATCACCAGGCTCTAGGGGTCTCAGCCTTACATTGGCGTCATAGCCCTGCTTTAGTTTCTGCTGGTAATGCGCCAATCGGACCATTGCATTTTCCCTTCGTTCTTCAATCAGATCCAAACTCTTTTCCAGTTGCCCATCGTTGTTGATTGGATCAAAGGAGCTAGTCCTGTATGTTGGAAATCTAGTCTCCAGAGGTATAACAGCTTCAGCCCCATAGGTCATTGAAAAGGGGGTCTCTCCAGTAGACCTGCGAGGCGTAGTTCTATATGCCCACAATACGTGGGGTAGTTCTTCTACCCACCTAGCCTTCGCATCATCCAGCCTCTTCTTTAGCCTGTTGACTATGACTTTATTAACAGTTTCGGCCTGCCCATTCCCCTGGGGATAGGCAGGAGTGGAGTATCTGTTTGTAATTCCCAGCTCACTACAATAACCCCTGAAAGCTTTACTATCAAACTGAAGCCCGTTGTCCGAGATGAGGGTGTGTGGGACTCCAAATCTGGTGACGATGCTTTTCCAAATGAACTTCTTTACGTCTACATCCCTGATATTTGCTAGAGGTTCAGCTTCTGCCCACTTGGTGAAGTAGTCTGTTCCGACCAACAAGTACTTCTTGTTTCCTGCTGCCTTAGAAAATGGGCCTACGATATCTAATCCCCATTGAGCAAAAGGCCACGGGCTGGATAGTGGATTGAGGGTACCGCCAGGCTGATGTATGTTCGGCACAAACCGCTGACACTGGTCGCACTTTTTAACGTATTCGTGGGCCTCTCTTTGCATATATGGCCACCAATAACCCTGCGTGATGGCTCGGTGGGCTAAGGACCTACCTCCGGTATGGCTCCCACAGATCCCTTCATACAATTCCTCTAGTAGTGACTCGGCCGCTTCAGGATGCATGCACAGTAAGTATGGACCTGAATAGGAACGCTTATACAGTTTGTGGTCCTCGAACAACCAGAACCTCATAGCTTTCATCCATACTTTGTCTGCTTCCCCTTTTTCTTCAAGCAAGACATCGTCCTTCAAGAACTTGATGATAGGATCCATCCAGCACTCGTCGGCCCTGACGTAATGGACCTGGACTGCCTTTTTTCTTAAATCTGTGGGTCTCTGCATATCCTCAATGAGGATAACCCTTGGTAATTCCTGTGCCGAAGAGGTGGCTAGGGTGGCTAATGAATCGGCATGTGTATTACTACTTCTGGGGATGTGCCGTAGGTTAAAAAATTCAAACTCGGACTGCAAGGACTTAGCCAGGCTCAAATACCCTTGCATCCTTTCGTCTTTCGCTTCGAATCCTCCCAGCACTTAGCCGATGATCAACCTTGAGTCTGAGAATATCTCAACGAACTTTCCTCCCATCCTTCGTACCATCTTCATCCCCATCAATAGAGCCTCATATTCTGCCTCATTATTCGTTGCTGAGAAGTCCAGCCTTAAGGCTTTTTCAATGATAATTCTCTCAGGGGATATCAGCACTAACCCCACTCCTGAGCCTCTCTGATTCGATGTGCCATCTACGTACACTTCCCAGGGCAAAGGGCTCCGTGAAGAAACCATACCAACGTGCCTCCCTTCCGTGCCTAGGATTTGTGTTACTTCCTCTATATGGGCTCTATGAACTCAGCGACCAGGTCCGCAAGGACCTGGCCCTTCACTGATGTGCGAGGCATGTACTTGATATCAAAAGCCCCTAGGATCGTCCCTCATTTGGCAATCCTTCCCGTGTAGTCTGCGCTTCGGAGTATTGCTCTGAGCGGAAGCTGAGTGAGGACTATGACGGTGTGGACTTGAAAATAGTGAGGCAACTTCTTCGTACCAAGCACCACAGCTAGGATGGCCTTCTCTAATGGCAAATAATGGATTTCAGCTTCATGCAATGACTTCCTTACGTAGTAGATTGGTTTTTACACCCCACAGTCCGTCCGTATCAACACCAAGCTCACAGCATTAGGAGCGACGGCGATGTAAGCAAACAAAACCTCATCTGGTTCAGGACTGGACATGATTGGTGGCCGAGCCAAGTAGTCCTTAAGTTGCTGAAAAGCCACAGCACATTCCTCCGTCCATTCGAAACCCTTCCACTTATTGATCAATGAGAAGAAAGGCCTACACCGATCTGCTGATCTGGAAATGAACCTGTTAAGGGCAGCGGTCATCCCCGTTAGCTTTTGAATTTCCTTGGGGTTCCGAGGAGCTCGCAAGTTGTTGATGGCCTTTATCTGATCGGGATTAACTTCGATTCCCCTGTGAGTGACCATATACTCTAAGAATTTGCCTGATCCAACACCAAATGAACACTTGGATGCATTCAAGCGCAACCTGTGTCCTCTCAGGATTTCAAAAACATCCCTAAGATCCCCAATGTGCTCGGCTATGGCCTTGCTTTTCACCACCATGTCATTAATATAAACTTCCATGCTTTTGCCCAGTTGCGGCTCAAACATTCTGGTCATCATTCTCTGATAGGTAGCTCCTGCATTTTTCAAGCCGAACGACATTACCTTGTAGTGGTAATTCCCTACAGGGGTTACGAAAGCTGTTTTCTCTTGATCAGCGAGAGCCAGTGGTATCTGATGATAACCTTGAAATACGTCTAAGAAACTCATCCGAGGGTGTCCAACAGTAGCATCAACTAGTTGATCTATCTTCGGCATGGGAAACGGGTCCTTCGGACAAGCTCTATTAAGATCAGTGAAGTCCACGCACACCCACCATTTTTCGCTTTTCTTTTTTACCACCACTGTGTTAGCCAGCCATTCGAAGTAAAAAATTTCCTTAATAGCCCCTGCCTGTTTGAGTTTCATCACTTCCTCCCTGACCGCATCTGCGTGTTCCCTCGATGGACGCCGGAGCGGTTGCTTCTTGGGGACGATGGTGGGATTAACGTTTAGATGATGGCAAATAAAATCTGGGCTTACCCCCGGGGCTTCCGCAGAGTCTCATGCAAATACATCAACGTTTGCCCTAAGGAACTCTATCAGCACTTCCTTCTCTTGAGGAGGCAGCATGGATCCGACTTGAAAAAACTTCTCTGGATCGTTATCAACAACTATCCTTGCCAAGCTTTCGCACTTTGCTTCTTCGGCCGACGTTTCGGTGTCCAGCACTGAAGGTTTTAATTGCTATAAACTCTCTTTGTTACAGTCCGAGGGGTCAACCTGAGGTTTGTGCTGGATAGCTGCCACTAGACATTGCCTGGATGTAGACTGATCTCCTCGGATCTCCTCGACTATCCCTTCGGACGGATACTTAATCTTCTAATGAAGTGTGGAGAATACGGCCCCGAGGGTATGAAGCCAAGGTCTACCCACAATAGCAGTGTAGGGTGAGTAGGCATCCACCACTATAAAATCTACCTCCACCGTCTCAGGTCCGGTTTGCACAGGTAATCTGATTTGGCCCTTCTGAATAATCACTTTGCCTTCAAAACTGACTAAAGGGGAACTGTACAGAGTTAGGTCTTCGGGAGACAAGTTCAGCCCCTTATATAGGTCTGGGTACATTATTTCTGCGGCGCTGCCCTGATCTACCATCACCCTCTTCACGTCGTATCCGCCTATTCTCAGAGTAACTACCAGGGCGTCATCATGCGGCTGTATAGTCCCGATTTTGTCCTCGTCCGAAAATCCCAACACTGGAACCTCAATCCTAGGCCTCTTCGGCTCTCTGTTAACACTCTCCGAGGACATCCGAGCAATCGACAATACTCTGGAGGGGCAAGACCCCGTCCTCCCTAGTGCGGCAAAAATGACATTGATTGTACCCAAGGGAAGTTTTACAGAATCGCCCCTTCTAGGTCCCGCATTTGTCTGATTTCCCTGATCGTATGAATGGTGTAGAAGTTGCTTTAACCTGCCTTCGCTGACCAGCTGATCCAGATGGTCCCACAGGCTCCTGCAATCCTCAGTAGTATGCCCATGGTCAAGGTGATATTGACAGTAAAGATTGTGGTTGCGCCTTTCAGGGTTTTCGACCATCTTGTTCGGCCATTTGAGGAACGGTTCATTTTTTATTTTCTCCAGGACTTGGTGTACTGGCTCGCGAAAAACGGCATTGACCGTCTGGAAGTTCGCTGTACTTTGTCCGATCCAGTCCTTTCTCGGCCTGTTGTGGTTCTGCCTGTCCGACCTGAAATCCCTCCCCTCCTGAGGGATAACCTTATCCTTTCCCTTGCTCTGCTGTTGGTCTTCTTCAACCCTTTTGTACTTGTCAATCCTATCCATCAACTGGCGTATACTGGTAGCAGGTTTGCGCGTTAGGGACGCTCTCAAGTGGTGTTCAGTGGGGAGGCCCAGCTTAAAAGAGCTGATGACCACCAAGTCGCAATCCTCCTCCATCTCATTATACGTTTCCCAGAACCTATCCGAATATGACTTCAAAGTCTCACCCCTTTTCATACTGACAGACAATAAGGAAGCCATGGATTACGGAACCCTTCGGCATGTGACAAAACGCGAACCAAATGCCTGAGTTAGCTCTTGGAAAGAGCTTATAGAGTTTGCCTTCAGGCTATCAAACCATCTCATGGCTATCGATCCTAAGCTGGATGGGAAGACCTTGCACATTAGGGCTTCGTCCCTGGAGTGGACGGCCATCCTCTGGCTGAAACGGCTCACATGTTCTACTGGGTCTGTCCGGCCGTTGTAGATAGTGAATGTAGGCTGGTGGAAACGTCGAGGAAGTCTAGCATTCTCGATGTTACATGTAAAGGGAGATCTGAAAATCTGGTCCAAGGCTTTACTCATAGTGTCGTTCCCTTCGCCCCTAGGTAAGGGGTTCCGAGGGTTCCCCCCATGATGGCGCATTTCCTCATAGGTAAAGGACTCGCTGACAGGCGTTCGATGTTTCTGCTTGTAGACAACATCTAGTTCGTCCTCAGAATCTTCATTAGAGTACGAGGGGCTGCGCTTCCTCTTCGCATGGCGCAACTCCCTCTTTAACCTATCAATTTCTTTCTGCATGCTTTGGTTTTTCTCTGCGTGGGACATGTGGCTCTCTCCATACGACTGGTTTCGATCGTCACGTGCGGTGTGTATGCTACCCTCACGATCCTGCCTCTTTTCCAGGTTAAGAAAAGGATCGGTGTACTGAGATGACCTGGCCTCCGCTGGTCGTTGCCTTGGTTTAGCCATCCTTGAGGTGTTGCTTCCACCTTTTCTCAAGCTGTTCCCCACAGACGACGCCAATTATAGGGTTGAAATTTGATGGGCTAGGCACCAACTTTGCGTATCGTGAGCCCAACAAATTTCCAACAATGAATTTGTAGAAAATGGGTTAAACAGCTGGGCTGGTTATGGATTTAGCAACGATTCAATGTACACGAATAAGGGTAAATATGCATTCAAACTAATATTTAATAAAAGTCCTCTTAGGTCCGAAGAGGTTTATCAGCTTCTCAACTTAGTGAATACAAATTTTCTCCCCCCTCTTCCGTGAGACCTATTTCCTTTATATATATACTTTCCACCTCATCTTCACCGCACACTTATTCTTCATCTAAGCGTCCCCTTGAGTACTAGTCACATCAAAAGTTTGCTTTAACCTGCAGTGAGTGGTTGTGGTTGAGGTTGCACTGTTTAGGTGTCTTCTCCACATAAATGCGGCCAGAAAAGTTGCTGTAGTGCATTAAATGCGGTGGTAGCAGCTTTATTTTTAAGATATTTCATGATATTCCCGCACTTAGGCATGCCTAGAGCTCACCCCTTACTGAGGAATCTTCAGTATATCCACTTGACCAAGTTCTCCTGAGATCCGATGAGAGGAACCTCTTCGGACCAGCCGGGTTGTCTTCGGACGCAACATCCGTCCCTTCTTGGCTACATTTTCACCAGGATGGTAAAGCGCTGATCCCTTTAGCCTCTTCGGACAAGAAGTGATACTTAAATTGGGCCCCAGGCCCAACATATGGCGTTAGGCTTTCTCACCCACAATATGTATTTTCATTTTTCACACACTTTTTTACTCACGTATTTCCAAAAAATATAAACAACGTTAATAGAACAACATTACCAATTTCATTTTCTTTTCAATACAAATAAGAAAAATAAATAAAAGTTAAATAATACAAAATTTTCTTAAATTTACAAAGTCTGAGGTTCACTAAATTGAAACTATCAAGGCCTAACCTTGTGAAGAAAGAATTTGGGAGAAGAATGGAAATAAAGAAAAGAGCAAATTGTGAAACACAAGTACGGTGTTAAAAAGTCCCCCAAAAATATCCAATGAAAAAAATAAAATAAAATAAAAATCTTTGGATCAAACTTGTGTAACCTTAGAATGACCAAAATACCCTTAACTTCATTGCTAAATGCATGATATATTGATCTCTTACAAATGGACATTCTTTATTCTGTTTTCATTTTCATTTTCCTACTAGAGACCTGTACTATTCTACTTTTCATTTTACCGTTGGATATCAATAGAGGTTCATTGTCTGCATTTATTTCTTGAATTTGGACTTTATTTCTCGTGCATAACTTTCCAATAATGAAAATTTTACCCTTAAATTTAGCTAAGATCTTCAAAAAATATATGGATCCCCCAAAATTATTCATATTTCTCATGCAACATTCCTAAATTGGAAAAAATTTTATAATGGTTATTAATTCTTAAAGTTCTAGTTTCACCCCTGCTCATGTGGGTTTAAGTGCAACTGTTGACAAAAAGATCACCCTAAGATGATCATCTCATGGCAATTGAGAACGAATCAAATCAAATGATCCTATTTCTCAATCTTTCTAACTTGCTCATACGGAACCAAAGTTGAAAAGATTGAGAAAAATCAATTATTCACAATCGCTAATAAAGGATTCCTCGAAAAGTTAAGAATTAGTAATCCTTTTTAAAAATAGAATAAATTTGATCTTATACATATGTGAGAAAGGTAATCAAAAAAGGAAAGAAGATGAGTTCTTCTTTCTTTTAGAATTTAGGAGCCGTGCGAGATGAAAGTCTCATGCATAGTTTTGAATGAGAGACTGGATTAGTGTCAAGTTTCAAACTTAACTGCCATAAATAAATCCGAGGTTAGCATGGCCAAACCTTCAACACCTAACATGTGACCACCACAAACACAAAAACGCCCACCAACAAAAGCCAACAAGTTGCATTTCCATTCAATTAACCAAGAAACTTACAAGAAGCTAAGAGAAGTCCAGAGTAAATGCAAATGGAAGGCATAATTAAAAGTAAGATTGAGAAAGATTAAAAGAGAATGAGAGAATAATATACATGATTTACATTCAATCTTTGTGCACAAATGGTGCTATGTATCCTCTCTGGTATTAACTTTCTCGAATCAAGTTGGTCGGCTCACTCAAAACATATTTGGGTAGTTCATATTTTGCACCTGCAATAATAAGTTTTGCAACGCCAGGATAGCTAGACTTAATAAGAAGAGAAATAAATATAATAACATATAATCTTCTCTAAATAAAATCAGAAATTATCTCTCAACACGAGAATCATCAACGATGCACCATGTTAGAACAAGGAACTGATCCTTCTTTTCCTCAAAAAAGAAGAAGGAACTGATCCTTCTGCCCAGGGGTACTATTTGGTTCAAATTGCCATTTAGTAGAAAAGTATATTCCCCCAGATGAACCAAGGGAATTTTTGTTAGAAATAAGTCATTATCAGAAGGGAAAATTATAGCATTTCAAAATGAAAGTAATTGTACTCTCCCACCTCCTGTGGTTTTCCTGTAGTTCAGTTACCTACCTCCTCTGTGAGGGGTGTGGCCTCTTCCTATAAACCCTTGCCCTCAGCCCATTTACTCGATTTCACTCACCTATCTTTGACTCCAACCTCAAAGCTCTAGCTCATCTACTTTTGTGGCCTTTCCCCTAAACCCCCAATGACAGTGTACACCCACTCATCACCAGATCAAAACCCAAATTCCCCATCCTTGTCTCATTTCAATCAGATCAAATCTTCGAATCAAACCATCAGCCCCATTCAACCACAAATCTCAATGAAACCTGTATCCCTATCATCAAACAATCCCCAAGCTCAAAACCTCACCTTATATAGCCTTGTCAGAAGACTCATTTCAGATAGAATCCTGAAAAAAAAACAAGTTGAGAGCAATTCTGTCCATGGCTTGTAACCCATCTCATGGGCTCATCACCATCAACATTGGACCCACGCCTTGCTCTGATTTGGCTCAGATGAAGACCGCCAACAAGTTCATGGGTGAGGGAAAGGAAGTTGGGTGGAGCTACATGGATTTTCAGTTTTTAAGTCTAGAAATTCAACCAAAGTGCCACCATGGAGGTAGTTTGTGATCCAAAGGGTGGTTTGAGGTGCAATTCATTTTTGATGACCTAGAAGACCACATTTGAAGCAAATGATTTTTAGTTGTTCATATTGAAACTGGATCCAGAAGGGGAGGCAATTTTTGTCAAGCTAAAAGCCCCAATGTAACTATTCTGCGAGTGTGAGGTCGAGGTCAAATTTGATCCTAAGGGCTTTGCTCCAACAGAGAGGTTGGTTGCTAGAGATGTCTAATTCCATAAAGGTTCCAATCATATGACCAAGAGTGTCAACATTTTCCTCAGATTTTATCAACGCACAGATTTTGTACCTAAACCAAAACAAACAGAGCCAGATCCCTTTGTTAGAGCCTCCTTTTGCCGTTTGTTAGGCCTGACGCAAGGCAAACCTGATGTCATTCACTTAGGGCTGTCACTTTGTCTTAAAAGGAACACCCCTTCCATTTTTGAAGGAATAGTCTACAAAATTAAATCCAGGATTGAAGGGTGGCTAGCAAAAGTCCACTCACAAACAGCCAGAGCTACCCTCATTAAGTCAGACCTCTTTTCTATGGCAGAATACTCAATAACAGACCCATTTTCAAAATGCCACCTGTGACCATATTGACAAAACCTTAGGGATTTCTTCTAGGGGTATAATAATAATAATAGGAACCATTGCTATCTAATATATTGGGGAAATCTTTGTAAGCCTAAAGCCCTAGGGGGCCTAGGATTGAGGAATTCAAAAGATGTTGATATTTCCTTCATGGCCAAATTAGAATGGCAACCCTCTCAATTTCAGACAAAATCTGGGTAGACTTGTTCAAAACAAAATATCTCAAGAACTCACCCCTCCTCTAGGCCAATCCAAAAAGGAACTCCTCCACCACTTAGAAAGGGATATTTTAGAGCAAGAACACCTTTCTGAGGACTCTTGCTTCATGGTTAGTAATGGTTCCACTATAAATATTTGGGAAGACCCATGGGTCCCACTTTCTCACTCCTTCAAGCCCTAACCAAAGGTAGATGCACAACTGATCTTTACAAATAAATCCAGTCTCCTTCCAGTGGGATCTAACAGAGCTACAAGAATAATTTGAACTAATCATAGTGGCCCTCAATCAAATAATCCTACTCTCACCAAACTCTTTGATGGATAAGAGGGATTGTGACCCCAACTTGAATGGGCTCTTCAACACCAAATCTTCCCCTCGACAAATTGGAAGATCCTACAGAATATAAAGATAAATGAGAAACTTAAATATTTCCTTTGCCCCAGGTGTGGTGGCCTTCCTTGCCCCCCAAATTTGGTCCCTATCACCTTGGAACCTAAACTTCACATCCTCCCATTGTTGGATAGCCACATACTTTTCCCGGATTCCTACCTTGGTTTGGACAAAAATGAGGTGTATAAGTTTACCTTATTTGCTTCAGTGCTTTGTGATCAAATCTAGTGATCCAGGAATAACTTAATCCACAAGAACATATTACAACTTCTATCCAGCAAGCCAAACAAATCACCATGACCCATTCCACCCACCTAAGGGCTTGGAACTCCGTCACCCCTGACACCCACAAAACCCAACTCATGGTGCCCCCTCCCTCAGGCATGTGGAGAAGGCTAATGATCATGTGAATTGGGGTTTTCTTATGTACATGTTGCAGCGTTGTGGGTTTTTCGATAAGTGGAGAAAATGGATTTGGTATTGCATTTCTACTGTTAAATTTTCCATACTGATTAATGGGAGTCCTGATTTTTTTGGAAACTCTAGGGGGATTAGGCAAGGGGATCCTCTATCTCCATTGCTCGTTGATGTTGTTATAGAGGCTTTGAGTCGTATGTTGGATGTGGCTGCAGCTGTTGGACAATTTACGGGCTTTTCTTTAGGTTGTTCTACTACTAGTGCTTTAATGATGGTGTCTCATCTCCTTTTTGTGGATGACATTCTTATTTTTTGTGATGTTGATCCTAATCAATTAGTTACTTTAAGGGAGATTCTGAATAGATTTGAGGAGGTTTCAGAGTTATAAATTAATTTGGGGAAATCAGAGCTGGTTTCAGTTGGAGAGGTACATAATCTGGATGTGCTGGTGGGGTTGTTAGGTTGTAGGCACTCTTCTCTTCCTTTGAAATATTTAGGACTTCCTTTAGGTGCCAAATTCAAAGAGGTATCATTATGGAATCTTATTTTAGAGAAGATGGAATGAAGACTAGCAGGTTGGAAGAGGCTTTATTTATCTAAGGGCGGTAGGGTCACTCTTATCTAAAGTACCATATTCTCCTTACCTACTTATTTCCTTTCCATTCTTCCTATACCTGGGAAGGCTTTATACATATTCTCCTCAAATCTATTCAGAATCTCCCTTAAAGTAACTAATTGATTAGGATCAACATCACAAAAAATAAGAATGTCATCCACAAAAAGGAGATGAGACACCATCATTAAAGCACTAGTAGTAGAACAACCTAAAGAAAAGCCCGTAAATTGTCCAACAGCTGCAGCCACATCCAACATACGACTCAAAGCCTCTATAACAACATCAACGAGCAATGGAGATAGAGGATCCCCTTGCCTAATCCCCCTAGAGTTTCCAAAAAAATCAGGACTCCCATTAATCAGTATGGAAAATTTAACAGTAGAAATGCAATATCAAATCCATTTTCTCCACTTATCGAAAAACCCACAACGCTGCAACATGTACATAAGAAAACCCCAATTCACATGATCATAACAAACCTAGCTCAATCCCTCAGGCATACCAACAACAAACACGAAAACTAAAAAAAAAAAAAAAAAAAAACGTCCGAATCTTTTGTCTTTTTTGTTTTCTTCATCTCTATCTCAATGGTTAATCTTTTTTTTTCGAATTTTTTTTCCATTTAACAATAAATATAAAAAAATTTAGTTAGCTGCCATTTTTTAGAAGAATGTTGAAAGCTAGCATCTCGAGTGTCTAAAACTCAAGTTCCAAGATAAAACTCGAGTTTTTAAGTCTCGATTTGCGGATGGGTCCGATTTGGAAAAAAATCCATGTGAAAATCGAGTTTTAAACACTCGAGTTCCGGAAAACACCGCTATAGGGCTTAAAAACGCCATTATAGGGCTCTTGTATGACACTTATGAAAAAATTTTGCAGGAAACGCCGCTATAGAGCTTTAAAACGTCACTGTAGAGCTTAAAAACGCCACTATAGGGCTCCCTGAACCTGGTATGGGCACTTATAAAAAAAATTTTGCAAGAAAACGCCGCTATAGGGCTTTAAAACGTCACTATAGGACTTAAAAAAGCCACTATAGGGGCGATCACGCAAAAATTTTTTTGCATAGAACTCGAGTTTCTAAAACTCGAGATTTGTGTGGCATTTTCAGCAGTAAAATTCTTGCAAAGCGAGTCTTTGAGACTCGATTTTTAATATGGATCTCGAGTTTCTAAAACTCGAAATGGTATTTTTCTTAATTCTTACCAACGTTGTCTAACTTACTACTTTCTTCCCCCACCCACCGCTCCTCTACCCATTCCCCCTTTTTTTTTCTCTGACTCAACCAAAGAAGCCAAATCCCAAATTCAAACTTAAACCCAAATCCACCAAGCCACTCTTCATCTCCCTCACTTTTTTAATATAATTGATTCATCCATGTAGAAGAATATTCCAAAGATTTGATACAAGCTCATCTGCTACAGCAAAATCTTCCAACCTTTTGTCAAACATAACTATCCATTTCACCTAAACAAATAATTGTTATACATATAATGAGACTAGTTTTGCTGATTAGCAATGTAATTAGCCAAAGCAATCAACGGCACAACCTTCTTTGGATCAAACCCAGATAACTGACCTTTTTCAACCTCTTTGTGAGACCCACCTCCCAGAATTGCTCCTAAAACCACAGTAGCTTCAAGCAACGCTGTCGTTTTGTGTAAATGGATAAGCTCAAGGTGTTCCAAACCCACATCGGAAAGTCCCTTAGAACAATATCAACCACTTGGCCTGCAACAAGTCCTTCTGTCCCAATCGACCTCGCGAGCTCTCCGATGGCTCTGATAACCCTCGTCGGCGGCACACCCACTGTAGACACCGCTATGTGCTCAAAAGCAAAGGCTAAAAGCACATCACCCGCGAGAACCGTGACTTCCTCCTCCACCCGAAACCCACCTTTAGTCACCTCGACCTTCACCTTGAGCTTGAAGACTTTTGCAAAGAGAAATAGCTTGGAGAGAGAGCTTGAGATTTTCACAGAGAGAGAGAGACAGAGAGAGAGAGAGCTTAGAGATTTTGTTTGAGTTTTTAAGATTTAGAGCTTATTTGGATGAGATGAAAACGGAGTGATAACACTCAGTTTTCATGATCCATCATCCAAACTAAGTGAGACCCACAGTTGAGCATCTGTTTGGAGGAGTTTCGGATGACTGTTTTCGTGATTCAATGACTAAAAAAAATGGATGAGGGTGATGGAAAGTGAAAACAAGTTTCAGCTATTTTCAAAACTTGAGAACTGAGTTTAGTGACAAGTCCGTAAATAAGATGAGATTGTGGGCCCCTTCACCAGTGCACATCCATCTCAGGCTTTGGGTTATGACAGTTGGAGCTCCCATGAATCTCTGCTTTTCTTTTCTTTTTTCTTCCTTTTCCCCTGTTTTTCTCACAAACCAATGGAGATCTTCAAAATACACAGAAAACCTCAACTTAAAAAAAAAAAAAAAAAAAAAAAAAAAACCAATAGAAGTGAAAATGAAATCCAGAACAAAATTAAACATGCATAATATATTCTAGAAAAAACCCAAATTTCTCATTCATAAAAAATAAAAAAAGAAGCAAACTCAAATCTACCCAGGCCATTGTTGCCCCAAGTGCAGCTAATAGCCACCATGCACCCCATCGAAAATTGCAGGCTGCTCATCTAAGGTTTCGTCACAGCCGCACTTCAGCAGCAACACCACAAACCCATCGCACCACCAAACCCACCAATCAGCGGCCACCGTGGATATCGGTGTCGCACATGATGCAGAGCGTCGCTGCGTCGGCCTTGCACGGGATGGACGCCGGAGATTGCTCGCAGACCTCGCACATCCACACGTCGAAGCTTTGCTCTCTACTTTAATTTTTTGAGCTTTGATTTTTTTGGAGCTAATAAGAGAGGAAGAGAATGGATGGGCGGAGAGGAAGAGAGAGCTATGTCTGGGTATTGGAAATATCAGAGTGCAAGGTTTTCAGACCCGGACCGTTCATTGAACCGTAAAAGGGAGAGGTTCAAGGTTTTTAAGGTCGAACCGAGGTCGAACCGGGGTCGAACCGTGATGACGTCATAATTAATTTAATAATTAATTAAAGCCTAAATATAGATATTAAATTTATAAAACTAGCAAAAGTGACTAATATATCTATATATGTGAGAGAAATTTAATGATTTTCAAGCATATATTTAATAATTAAATAAGAAAGTTAATAAAATAAAATAATAACCATGAAAACATT
Source organism: Quercus glauca (assembly GCA_023736055.1). Lineage (NCBI taxonomy): Eukaryota > Viridiplantae > Streptophyta > Magnoliopsida > Fagales > Fagaceae > Quercus > Quercus glauca. The sequence continues at coordinate 42,164,660 of CM043322.1, read as the reverse complement.
AAAATTTATGATTAATTTTTGAAGTAAAGTTGAATATCTTTGAAGAATTTTAATTATAATTTTTTTTTATTTCTTGTAAGAGATGGATAATTTAATTAAGTAGAATAAAATTGTGTTATTTTGTTTTTATAAAAAAAAAAAAAATTGCTAAGGGGTTGGACCGCATGGTCCTTGCGGTCCAACCCAGTCCAACCCCGGTTTTAGGAGTTCACGGAATTGCCACATATGCCCGGTTCTTGAAACTTAAAAAACCGATTTTCATCCCAGTTCCCGGTTTTCACGGTCCGACCTCCCGGTCCGGTCTGGTTCTGAGAACTATGTCAGAGTGAGGAGTTAGATGTGGGTTCCAAAAAAGATTGAAATATTTAAGTGATTGGAACTGAAAAAATGTGCCAAACGGGTGGTGTAGGAAATTGGGGTATTTTAAGTGATGAGTTATGAGTAATGAGTAACGAGTGACGAAAATTGAGTGACCATTTTTTTTAACCAAACAAGCCCTTAGCTTTTATGTTGTGATTGGTTGCCAAGAAAGCTTAATAGAAATTGAGGAAGTTACTCAAAAAAATCTAAATCTTTAAAATTCAAAAGTTTTTTTTTTTTAATTCAAATTAAAATTGATAAATTAGAAATTCTTTGTTTTTAAAGTTTTAAATTAAAGGTGTAAATGCATTTTTAGTCCCTACATTTTGGCTTTTTTTTTTTCATTTTAGTCCCTACATTTTCATTTTATCATTTTTAGTCCATAAATCAATTAACGCGTGTTATTTTCATCATTTCCGTCAATCAACAGACGGAAACATCAAAGATGACTAGCAGATGAATTAAAATATTATTTAAAAAGCCACATTAGATAAAATAATAATAAAATTTCTAACCTTCTTATTTTTTTAAAAAGAAAAGAAAAGAATTAAATTAATTTTGTTTCTTCTCTTTTTTTTTTTTTTTTTGGAAGAACATGAAGAATTCAAAAACTTCTAAGTTCTAACCCGTTAGTCCCTCCTATCTTCAAAGATTCAAAACACCTTCAACAAACCCAAAATTCTCACACACCTTCATTCAAATTTACAGACACAATTAGAATCTCTCATTCTCATTACAAACCCAAATTTACGGTCCTTTAACATTCACATTCTCATTACAAACCCAAATTTACCCAAAATAACAATTGGAATCTCTCAAGCTCTCTCTCTACGGGCTGACTGAAGGTGAGCTCTCTCTTTAAATCCATTGCTGAAACGACGAAGCCCGTTGGTGGTTAGGTTTGTGAAGTCGGGTGCGCTGGGTTTGAGATAGAAAGAGGTTGAGATCGGCTTGATCTGGGTTAGAAAGATGCTGTGATCAGTTGCTGGCGACGGTATAGCCAGCAACGACACAACGCAGGGCCAGTGATAGCAGAGCTCGATGGTGGAGTCAAATTTGTTTGGTCCGGTCTCGATCTCGTTGAATTTGGAGAAGAACTGCCTCAATTTCTCGGAATCGGTATCGAACGATGTAGGGTTCGAGGAGTTTCATTTGAGAAGAAGAAGAAGTTATTGTACACAGCGGTTGTTGTTGTTGTTGTTGTTGTACGCAGCCTTTTTTCCTCATCTTCTCTAGAATCTTCTTTCTCTCTCTCTCACCATCTCTCCTCCAACCCGCGCCTCCATGGCCAACCATAGTCATCCTAGTTCTCTCTCCTTGATTTGAACATACTCAAATCCATCCCCTTTCTCTATCTTCGATCTAGACGATTAGATTGGGTTTTTGCTATTTGGATTTGTTTGGGTTTGTAAATTTGGATTAAGGCGTGTAAGGATTTTGGGTTTGTTGAAGGTATTTTGAATAAGGTCTTTGTGTTTGTAATGGGAATGTGAAAGAATGACAGAGTAATTGTTGAATGTCTTTATATTTTGTAAATCTGTGGGCATGTCTTTGTGTTTGTAAATCTGACTGATTTTATGGGTTTCGTTGCTAAGGGAGTACAAGAAAAGAGAAAAAAAAATTTTGATTTTTTAAATTTTTGGGCAAGGTTTGCTGAGAAGAAAATGAAGAACATGATTAACGAGGAAGAATACATGTTCTAGATTCTTCATGTTCTTCCCAAAAAAAGAGAAACAAAATTAATTTAATTCTTTTCTTTTCTTTTTTAAAAAATAAGAAGGTTGGAAATTATATTATTATTTTTTTTGACGTGGCTTTTTTAATAATATTTTAATTCATCCGTTAGTTACCTTAGATGTTTCCGTTTGTTGACTGATGAAAAGGACAAAAATAGCACGCGTTAATTGGTTTAGGGACTAAAAGTGTTAAAATGAAAATTTACTAAAATGAAAAAAAGCTAAAATGTAGGAACTAGGAACTAAAAGTGCATTTACGCATAAATTAAAATGCTGAAGTGGCATATTTTAAATACCAAATAATTTTTTTTAATATTATTTGAATGGCCAAGTCAACATTAACTATGCCAGCAATGCACTCCGTTTGCCACATCAATAATTTCCGTTAGTGAGATGACAGTAAAGACCAAAATGGAACTCGTTTTTCAACTTAGGGACTAAAAGCAGTAAAATAAAAAAGAAGAGACCAAAATAGAAATTGACCCAAAATGTAGAGACTAAAAGTACATTTAAGCCTTTATATATATATATATATATACTAGATACAGAGTATGTTTCTTCTTTACTTTTCATTTATTATACGTAACAAAATGGATTATACCAGATAATTTGATCCTCAAAAGTATAATTAAGGATCATAACTCAAAAGTAAAGAAGAAACTTGAAAATATAAGGCTGCTTGTTATTGTTATTTAAACAACAGTTTTCAGTGTTTAAACAATATTATATGTATTTTCATTTTTCACACACTTTTTTACTTACGTATTTCCAAAAAAATATAAACAACATTAATAGAACAACATTACCAATTTCATTTTCTTTTCAATACAAATAAGAAAAATAAATAAAAGTTAAATAATACAAAATTTTCTTAAATTTACAAAGTTTGAGGTTCACTAAATTGAAACTATCAAGGCCTAACCTTGTGAAGAAAGAATTTGGGAGAAGAATGGAAATAAAGAAAAGAGCAAATTGTGAAACACAAGCACGGTGTTAAAAAGTCCCCCAAAAATATCCAATGAAAAAAATAAAATAAAATAAAAATCTTTGGATCAAACTTGTGTAACCTTAGAATGACCAAAATACCCTTAACTTCATTGCTAAATGCATGATATATTGATCTCTTACAAATGGACATTCTTTATTCTGTTTTCATTTCATTTTCCTACTAGAGACCTGTACTATTCTACTTTTCATTTTACCGTTGGATATCAATAGAGGTTCATTGTCCGCATTTATTTCTTGAATTTGGACTTTATTTCTCGTGCATAACTTTCCAATAATGAAAATTTTACCCTTAAATTTAGCTAAGATCTTCAAAAAATGGAAAATTATTAGGTACTCCCGGAGTACCATAAATGCATACTCCCTCCTCTCACATAAATGGTGGGTCCCACCATGAATTTAATTAGTGAGACCCACCATGAATGTGAGAGGAGGGAATACGCATTTATTGTACTCCGGGAGTATACAATAATTTCCCAAAAAAAATATATGGATCCCCCAAAATTATTCATATTTCTCATGCAACATTCCTAAATTGGAAAAAATTTTATAATGGCTATTAATTCTTAAAGTTCTAGTTTCACCCCTGCTCATGTGGGTTTAAGTGCAACTGTTGACAAAAAGATCACCCTAAGATGATCATCTCATGGCAATTGAGAACGAATCAAATCAAATGATCCTATTTCTCAATCTTTCTAACTTGCTCATACGGAACCAAAGTTGAAAAGATTGAGAAAAATCAATCATTCACAATCACTAATAAAGGATTCCTCGAAAAGTTAAGAATTAGTAATCCTTTTTAAAAATAGAATAAATTTGATCTTATACATATGTGAGAAAGGTAATCAAAAAAGGAAAGAAGACGAGTTCTTCTTTCTTTTAGAATTTAGGAGCCGTGCGAGATGAAAGTCTCATGCATAGTTTTGAATGAGAGACTGGATTAGTGTCAAGTTTCAAACTTAACTGCCATAAATAAATCCAAGGTTAGCATGGCCAAACCTTCTACAGCTAACATGTGACCACCACAAACACAAAAACGCCCACCAACAAAAGCCAACAAGTTGCATTTCCATTCAATTAACCAAGAAACTTACAAGAAGCTAAGAGAAGTCCAGAGTAAATGCAAATGGAAGGCATAATTAAAAGTAAGATTGTGAAAGATTAAAAGAGAATGAGAGAATAATATACATGATTTACATTCAATCTTTGTGCACAAATGGTGCTATGTATCCTCTCTGGTATTAACTTTCTCGAATCAAGTTGGTCGGCTCACTCAAAACATATTTGGGTAGTTCATATTTTGCACCTGCAATAATAAGTTTTGCAACGCCAGGATAGCTAGACTTAATAAGAAGAGAAATAAATATAATAACATATAATCTTCTCTAAATAAAATCAGAAATTATCTCTCAACACGAGAATCATCAACGATGCACCATGTTAGAACAAGGAACTGATCCTTCTTTTCCTCAAAAAAGAAGGAACTGATCCTTCTGCCCAGGGGTACTATTTGGTTCAAATTGCCATTTAGTAGAAAAGTATATTCCCCCAGATGAACCAAGGGAATTTTTGTTAGAAATAAGTCATTATCAGAAGGGAAAATTATAGCATTTCAAAATGAAAGTAATTGTACTCTCCCACCTCCTGTGGTTTTCCTGTAGTTCAGTTACCTACCTCCTCTGTGAGGGGTGTGGCCTCTTCCTATAAACCCTTGCCCTCAGCCCATTTACTCGATTTCACTCACCTATCTTTGACTCCAACCTCAAAGCTCTAGCTCATCTACTTTTGTGGCCTTTCCCCTAAACCCCCAATGACAGTGTACACCCACTCATCACCAGATCAAAACCCAAATTCCTCATCCTTGTCTCATTTCAATCAGATCAAATCTTCGAATCAAACCATCAGCCCCATTCAACCACAAATCTCAATGAAACCTGTATCCCTATCATCAAACAATCCCCAAGCTCAAAACCTCACCTTATATAGCCTTGTCAGAAGACTCATTTCAGATAGAATCCTGAAAAGAAAACAAGTTGAGAGCAATTCTGTCCATGGCTTGTACCCCGTCTCATGGGCTCACCACCATCAACATTGGACCCACACCTTGCTCTGATTTGGCTCAGATGAAGACCGCCAACAAGTTCTTGGGTGAGGGAAAGGAAGTTGGGTGGAGCTACATGGATTTTCAGTTTTTAAGTCTAAAAATTCAACCAAAGTGCCACCATGGAGGTAGTTTGTGATCCAAAGGGTGGTTTGAGGTGCAATTCATTTTTGATGACCTAGAAGACCACATTTGAAGCAAATGATTTTTAGTTGTTCATATTGAAACTGGATCCAGAAGGGGAGGCAATTTTTGTCAAGCTAAAAGCCCCAATGTAACTATTCTGCGAGTGTGAGGTCGAGGTCAAATTTGATCCTAAGGGCTTTGCTCCAACAGAGAGGTTGGTTGCTAGAGATGTCTAATTCCATAAAAGTTCCAATCATATGACCAAGAGTGTCAACATTTTCCTCAGATTTTATCAACGCGCAGATTTTGTACCTAAACCAAAACAAACAGAGCCAGATCCTTTTGTTAGAGCCTCCTTTTGCCGTTTGTTAGGCCTGACGCAAGGCAAACCTGATGTCATTCACTTAGGGCTGTCACTTTGTCTTAAAAGGAACTCCCCTTCCATTTTTGAAGGAATAGTCTAAAAAATTAAATCCAGGATTGAAGGGTGGCTAGCAAAAGTCCACTCACAAACAGCCAGAGCTACCCTCATTAAGTCAGTCCTTTTTTCTATGACAGAATACTCAATAACAGACCCTTTTTCAAAACGCCACCTGTGACCATATTGACAAAACCTTAGGGATTTCTTCTAGTGGTATAATAATAATAATAGGAACCATTGCTATCTAATATATTGGGGAAATCTTTGTAAGCCTAAAGCCTTAGGGGGCCTAGGATTGAGGAATTCAAAAGATGTTGATATTTCCTTCATGGCCAAATTAGAATGGCAACCTTCTCAATTTCAGACAAAATCTGGGTAGACTTGTTCAAAACGAAATATCTCAAGAACTCACCCCTCCTCTAGGCCAACCCAAAAAGGAACTCCTCCACCACTTAGAAAGGGATGTTTTAGAGCAAGAACACCTTTCTGAGGACTCTTGCTTCATGGTTAGTAATGGTTCCACTATAAATATTTGGGAAGACCCATGGGTCCCACTTTCTCACTCCTTCAAGCCCTAACCAAAGGTAGATGCACAACTGATCTTTACAAATAAATCCAGTCTCCTTCCAGTGGGATCTAACAGAGCTACAAGAATAATTTGAACTAATAATAGTGGCCCTCAATCAAATAATCCTACTCTCACCAAACTCTTTGATGGATAAGAGGGATTGTGACCCCAACTTGAATGGGCTCTTCAACACCAAATCTTCCCCTCGACAAATTGGAAGATCCTACAGAATATAAAGATAAATGAGAAACTTAAATATTTCCTTTGCCCCAGGTGTGGTGGCCTTCCTTGCCCCCTAAATTTGGTCCCTATCACCTTGGAACCTAAACTTCACATCCTCCCATTGTTGGATAGCCACATACTTTTCCCGGATTCCTACCTTGGTTTGGACAAAAATGAGGTGTATAAGTTTACCTTATTTGCTTCAGTGCTTTGTGATCAAATCTAGTGATCCAGGAATAACTTAATCCACAAGAACATATTACAACTTCTATCCAGCAAGCCAAACAAATCACCATGACCCATTCCACCCACTTAAGGGCTTGGAACTCCGTCACCCCTGACACCCACAAAACCCAACTCATGGTGCCCCCTCCCTCAAATTGGTATAAGTTTAACTTTGATGCTGCTTTAAGAAATGACCACACCTCTCTGGCTGATGTGTGCAGCGGGGACTCTTCTGGCACTATCATTAAATTAGCACAGCAAAAGAAATTGCAGCTGACCCTTCCTGGGCCAAAACCAAAGCTTGCCACCTTGCAATTTCAACAAGCACAGAAAAAGAGACTGCATCCTCTCTCAATTTAAATGCTGCAATTTTTGAAGGTGATTGTAAAGTTGTATACAATGCTATAAAAACTATACCCTCCCTGGTTCATTGCCCCTATGATTCTTAGAGGATGAAGTTGGTCTGGACCCCTGAAATGAGCTTTTGTTGTACCATTGCTACTGGTTAATGATACTTAATCATTCAGAGAGAAGAGAGGGGGGGAGAGGGGGGAGGAAGAGTCATTATCAGAAAAGAAAACAACATAGATTAAGTACCTCTTTCATCATAGCAGATTGTCAAATCAGCACTTTGAACTATGACCCCTGCACTGTCCACAATAGCTTGTGCAAGGCTTAAGTCAGCTTCAGCAGCAGCTCGCAGTGCATCCCAAATCTCTAGTGCCCAGCAAAATGATAATTACATTACAGATGTACATGCGAAAAATTGATGGATATAGACAATAAGTATTTTTGGTACTATGCAAGGTTGACAGAAAATCACAAGAACTTGACAATCATTACTTCCCAGTTCCCTCTCTTTAACTTCTATGGTAATAACATCAAAGCAAAATGGCCATACTTTTAAGTCTTCAAAAGTTCATAATCTTCTCTAAAAGACACTTGTAGTTAAGCCAAAAGGTATGGACTTTTCTTATCATATAAAAAAAAAAAAAAAAAGTTAAAAATATTTTTATTATCAATATAAACAACCATGTTACAGAGTTGCATTGAATAACAAAATTGACTACTGTAGATGTAAAGTTCCAATTGCTGGCACATAAAAATTGGCAAAATGTGCCATAACTTCTGCATGAGGCTTATTTCAAGTACTGAAGTTTATGAGTGCACCTTCCTGTTTCAAAGGATTGTACACATTAAATCAACCAAGGAAAATGAATAAATTAACTCATCATAACAAAGCCTACCATCAAATATTAGAGTCAGCTAGACTCTCAGACCATTCTACTCTATGTAAGGTGGTACCTCTGTAAATCATAAGCCAGCATGCCCTTCTTTTAACAACCCACACTCAAATTTGACCTTCTCCATATCCTTGTACTTCCTCCTCCATAATCAATCTAAATTAATACATGTATTTATTGCAAAACCCAGGAGAAAATATATCAATTCAGAACCTGATTCTGGGAATTTCCATGAAAACTTTAGGTTTTTTCGCATGGCATTGTAACAGATATTATTTCATTTCTGTTATAACAATCACTGCAAAATGACAGGCTCCATTCTTTAGAAAACTGAGTACCAATAAGTTACTATTATCAATCCCACCCCGCCACCCCCTAAAATAAAAATACTCAGAGGTGAACATGCCTGCAGGGTGTTAGAAAGACCATTTCAAAAGCTGATCAATCTGATTTCTTATTTCTTGACAATAATAATCACTACTGGAAAAATTAGATTGCAAGTGATTATAATGGCATCATGTTGATAACTCAACAGAGCCTTATCTCAACTATTTATGTGAAACTCTTGTTTTCCCAAAACAAAAGTAAAAGACCAAAAGTTTTCCAACTCAGTGGCCATCAAGGGAACCCCTTCAGACTGAATCACATCATACCTCTTTCTTTGCTAGATGTCTATATCACTCCTCAATTTCATATATATTGATCTACACTGCATATGATCAAACCTTCTTCCCCAGACTTCTTTAATTTGATAGAAATATGCTGATTAAACTAGTCAATTCATCTCCATTCTCATATCCTCCTAGTCAATGATAAGACTAAGGTATTTATCATGAAGAATGACGAGACTAACGTAAATTATATGGTTGTTAGTGGTACATTCGGCCATCAATTTTTCATTTTCTTTATTTCATCCTCTATATAGATTATAAACACCATCGACTCCCCTTTTGCCTAAAGACAACCAGGTCCTTCTATGAGATGTCGAACCAATGCTTCAAGTCCTTAAGATATGTCTATTCTTAGTGCAAGAGATATTAGATATTGAAACCTTATAAAAGTACTAGTTACTATTCTTGAAATACGTCCTAGAAGGCCAGAAACTTTGAGGACAAGCAATGAAAATATCTTAAACCACCTATTAGGAAACAGGACCCTCAGAACCCCAGTGTTTCAAATTTAGTTTTTGGCAGTCAATGGAATGCAAACCAACGAGTCAAGCTAAATATGAACAAAGACCCTCAAGTAATTCTTGAAATAACTAGAGTGAAATACCTGGTTATAAAAATTTTCAGTCATAACATGTTTTACATAATAAACAACACTACTTCCTAACATGGGAAAGTTATCTTGTGATTCTGTCTTATATATATATTGATTGATCTTTTATGTTGGGTTCCATTATTTCTTTGTTTGGTTATGATCCCTATTGGTTTTCAACAGATGACAAAACATCAAAAAGTTGCTTGCATATCGGACAAGAGATTATCACTTTAGTCTTCTTTTGTTCTTTTTCTCGAACTTATATTATACTAGGCACTAACCTTAGATAGTTCCAAAAGCTTTCAAAAACAATCTTCGTAATCATATAATTCTGAGGCAACACTACCTTTTCTACCACCATAGTGAGGAGCAGTGTCCCAAAACTCATCTCGCAACTGCATAAGCTGAGTCTTGGTTATTGGTTGAGGATGCTTCCAAGGTTTTGGCTTCCGGATCTTTTTTGCAGTCCCTGTTTTAATTAAGAAATCCAATATATTATAATAGAATATCTCTCAATATTCAAAAAAGAGGAATACTTCATGTTCACAATGACGAACACAAAGTATCTAATGAATTACAAGGAAATTATATAGGACGATGAAGGGAGTCCTGGAACTCAAAAATAGAATTACAATGAGTAGAGCTCCAAGCGCAAGACCAGTAAAAAAAAAAAAAAGGATTCCAATTGTAGTAACTGGTTTAAATCATTGTGTGCTCTACTGACTGGAGTTAACGGATTGATAGCTTGGAATCATGACTAAATGTTGAAATAGTTAAATTAAATCATATTGCTAAGTCATTAGCACACAATGATTGATACCAGTTACAACAGCTATTGATTCTCATTAAAGTATAAGCATGGAGCACTTCAATTAGCTAAAAAATATATATATATATATATATATATATAATTTAAATATATTACAGCTGCTAATTCAGCTGGACTTTAAGTTCCATGTGTCTAGATGGTGAATGAAAGGACATCCCACAACATGCCTCCATGGGAAGCTAGTCTAGCACCTTTGACACAACTACCTTTGGGGAGTATACCCAAAAAATAAAAACATCCAGAAAAACTAAACCCCATCACCAACTAATTGAAGAGTAATGCTACTCAAATTCAATTTCATTAAAAACCTCTCCCGAAAATAAATAATAAGGTTTAAAAATTTGTGGCACTGTGCATTCCACTTGTATCTCTTCTCACGTCATAGAATGGAAGCATCTTCTTAAAGCCTTCAATGCCAACAATCTAATTTTTTTTTTTTTTTTTTTTGGGTTTCTAAAATCTTGAAGCATATACATATAACATATAATTTCAATTCACAATCACAATCAGCCACTGAATTTAAAAACAAATAAACGCAAAAAAAATGTACAGAGCCAAGCAATTCACAAGTTAAAGAAATATATGAATCGGGAAAAATAAATATAAATAGTTGTATACATAATCGAAGATTTTACTTTAGGCTACAACAACCAAAAACAAATTTGGTTTTGGGTTTGCCTTGAAGTGAGTTTGTCGGTAAGCAAATAGAAGGAAAAAAGGTAAAGTGTTGGAAAGGAAAGAAAGAAATCAAATCTGTTGGCAAAGAAAGAGAGAGAGAGCTGACCGTCGGGTTTGGCCTGTGAGGATCCAGCACAGCCCATTGTTTGAGTTTGAGAGAGAGAGAGAGAGAGAGAGAAGAAAACAAAGTGTGTATAATAATAATAATATAATAGTATTTGTATTTTGTATTTTTGTATAGCAGCAGCAGCAGCTGCAGCAGCAAAAGGAAAGAGAAAGAAGCTTGAATGAGACGCCAAGTCAAACTCCTCTCTCTCTCTCTCTCTCTCTTAATAGTCTAGTCTCTTCTCTCTTCTACCTTCTCTTTCTTTCTACTTATAATAAACATCTTTGTCTTTTTTTTCTTTTTCTTTTTATTAAATTTAAAAAAATTTTATAAAATTAGTGAAAAGTTAAATACTGCAGTACTTTTCCGATATAAGAACGGGAATTTTTTTAAAAAAATTTTTAAGCTGCAAAAAAAAGAAGATGTTATTAATCAACTCACAACTTAAATTAAAAACCAATGTATAGGGTGGGACGGGGAGGGGTGACAATTAGTTTATTACATATGAGATGAGATGAGATGAGATGAGATGAGAGAGGCGAGAGGCTATTATTAGGCTGAGAGTTTCACAGAGAGATCGGGGGCCGTTTTCATGAAATGACTAATGATTGCTCAATAATAAACATGGTAGTTAGCTGTCTATGATATGTTATATTGTTCGTGTGGAGAAAGGGTGGGTGCCCTCTTTTTTTTCTTTTTTTCCTTTTATCCCCAAGATTGAGATAACAAACATATTAGATAAAATTAACAACTTAATTAAAAAGTATATTTTTATCCTATAAAAAAAAATGGCAGAATTTTAAGATGTAAACTTAAAAAAAAGTACTGTACTTAAATCATATCTTAATATATATATATATATATGTGTGTGTGTGGCTATCGCCTAACACTCCCAATAAAATTTTTTTATCTGCTTGTCAATATATACTTGCTCAAATCTTTATTCCAATTAATTAACAACCATAATAGGTACCAATTTAATTATAAAATTTCTTATAGTTTTTTTTTTTTAATAAATGGTTAGAAAAATTTTCTTGTAATCTCATCTACACCAAACAAAATTCATAGGTATCTTGACCTTATGAACAAAGTCAACTCCAAGCTCACTCTCCCATCCCAACAAAGTTCTAAAAAATGTGTCTCAATTACTTCCACCAATTGAAACCTAAATTGTTTCAAAAAAAAATTTTTTTAAATAAAATAAAATATAGTGCGTGTTTAGCCTAAATCATTATTAATGATAATTTTTTTCTAGAACTATGATATTTTGATTAAATATATAAAAATAATCTTGATTTAGTTGATATTAATTCTTTAGGATATGTATTGAATCTATTTTTGCTTGTATAGGTAAACGTTATTGGTTGTTTTTTTTTTTTTTTTTTTTTTTTTTTTTTTTTTTTTTTTTTTTTTTTGTCTTAAAGGTCGTTGGTATTGTTAAGTGAAGTTACAATAATACCTTTAATAAATTTGATTACATTATTTTTCATTTTAAAATTTTATTTTATTCTAATCATATTATAATATTTATATTATTGATAGTATTTTTTTGTAAATATATTTCAAATTATAAATGTATGCTAGAAATATCAATTTTGGATATCAAAAGCATAAAGAAAAAAAAGATAAGAATAGAAAAATAAGCCTCAAATAGGATCTTTTGATAAATTTTTTTTGTTACTAAATATATATATATATATATATTCAATTTTAATTGCAATAATATTCAAACATGAAGTAAAAAAAATTGTTAATCATATAAAAAGACTAGATTTTTTTTTTTCTTTCTAAATGCATGCATCACTTATATAATCTATTGACAATACTTATTACACTTGTTTTTGTATAAAGAAATTATTTTTAACATTAAAATTGCTAAAACCCTATTTAAAATCAATTATGTCACAAGAAGATTGAGTGGATCAGCTATATTATTGAAAATGAAGTGCTAATAAGACCTAAACATAAAATAATTTTACATCTTAAAAAGCAATAAGAAAGTATTTTAAATAATAATATATAAAATTAAATAAATATTATTTAATTGATATTTAATTATAAAAAATCTCCACTCAAAGTTATTCGTTATCACCTTCAACCTCAAAAGTTATCAAGATAACTCTTGTTATGGTAAAGAGCAATTATTTTGAAACATCTTTATTTAGGGATAATGTCTCTTATGGATATTGAAGGGCGAAAAAAAACTCTTAGTCCATACTCACGCAAGGAAGTAAGATACTAACTTTTGATTTGAGAAATGAAATCCTAATCCTTGAGTAAAGAATTAAAATTGGAGTTAAAAAAATATATTTATTAAAAAAAAAAGGAATCAAACTCTTTAAGAATTTATGGGTGTTTTCAAATTAAATCATACACGTTAGGAAATTTTAAATGAAATTTTGTACTTTAAAAAACATTTCAATTCAAATCATAAAACCCATTAGAGGTATTCGTAAATGGAAAATGATTATAATAATAAATAAATAAAAAAAGATACACCGCATATTTTGGAATGAAATAATGGCCATAGATGATAGATACATAGTTGAAACAATCACACAGTATCACAATGAGTGTATGGTTTGAATTGAAAAGTTTTTATAAAAAGTGAAAATTTTTAAACCACTCCCATACAGAGTTTTAGAATGTAGGTAGCCAAAAATAAATAAATAAATAAATAAAACGATTTTGTGTGTGACTGTTATACTTACCTTGGAAAGAAGTTATTCAGAGATTAAGCCGTGGATAAGGGGGATTTGGAAGTGAACTAACAGATTTTTATGCCATTATGATTATGGTGTGGTAGTTAAAGTCGGTTGGAATTGGATATGTTGCCTCGTGATACTGAGGCCGAGGGTGGATAGCAAACCAAAAAGGGATTTTACATTTACTAGTACTTACTACCCACATATGCCTTCAACAATATATGCAAGACAAAATTCATGTTAGCACGTAACAACAGTTAACTTTGTACATCCCAACAACATATATCACAAGGATTACATGTATACCACATTGTAGGGAATATTCACGGAATAGAAAGAAAAAAAATATGTGCAAAAGAAAATAATCACACAAGACAATATTTACGTAGTTCTGCAATTTGCCTACGTCCACGTAGTTTCAGTAATTTTACTATTCATAGGAAAAAAAATACAAAATGCAGCAGTACAATTCTCTCTTAAAACAACACACCAAAACCTAATCTGCAAACAACAGTTTTTCTATCTTGCGCACAGGATTTACAATGAACTAAGGCTTAGGCCGCTCCATGGACTAAATCTCAGAAAAAATCTCATTAAAAACTATGACACTTTTATATCAGGTCAAGTCATAATCTGAATGAAACGTAATTAGGTTCCACATAACTCAACACACGTTGCCATCTTTCTATTGGGTGATCCTGGTAGTCAAAAAAAGCCTACTTGATTTTCAGTCACCATTTTTAATTATTTGGAACAAGGCTGAGAATCATTATTCTATGAGTCTCATTCCAAGTATGTTATTTCTTGAAAGAAACAACAAGCTTTTCTTATCTTTCAAGAAGTTGACTTGAATTATCAATTACTATATATTCAGCAATGTTTCTTTTTTGAGAGAGAGTTTCAACCTATGGTGTCCGCTCCTGATGATTTCAACCTATGGTGTCCGCTCCTGATTAGTGTCTTGGTCTGATGATAGCTCTTTATCATCAGACTAAGACACTAATCAGTTTTTGGTGTAAACGGTGATTGAACCTCAGATCTCTTATACAACCATCAGAGACTTTACCAGTTGAGCTAATTGGAACCAACATTCGGCAATGTTTCTTGTTATAACTTATAAGTGTTTTTTTAGCAAAAGAACTTATAAGTATGTACTTCTAAGGAATTTTCCTAAACCGATATGTCAGCAAATATCTTTTTGGTATGTTAGGCAAGCTATCAATTGGATGAATATATACACTGGCAAAAAGATCTATTTGAAACATTTGTGCGCATTTGAGATCCATTTGGCACTGGCAAACATCTCCTACAACAGGAATCCTTATCAAAACAAGTATAGTCCTTTTGGACCGTATCAACATATTTAGTATATACTCTTTTTATGTAATGGGGCAAAGAGAGCTTACACTTTTTTTTTTTTTTTGATAAATAATGAAAAATTTTATTAAGAAAAAAATAGCCAACCCGAGTACATTGGAGATGTACTGTGGAGGCAAAAATCAAGAACCAAAATTACAATGATCAAGTAACAGAGGAAGAGAAAAACAAGAAAAATGCGACAGGGCCACACTCCAAATAAGGAGAGTGTGTAAGAAAAATGACTTAATCTCTAGCAAGGACCATTACATCCCTCAAAACAGCGGACATTTCTTTCCCTCCAAATACACCACATCAAATAGTGCGACACAAGTCTCCAAAGATCTATATTGTGATGCCACCCAAATTTACCTTGCCAAGATTTAAACACCTCAATAACCTTAAGTGGCATAACCCAATGCAGCCTAAACAAACAAAACACCAACGACTGCAACTCACATGCTAAAGGACAATGAAGCAAAAGATGATCCACCGACTCTCCACACCTTTTACACATGTAACACCAATCAAGGACAACAATACACCTTTTTATCTATTGTAAGAATCTTACTGAAAGAAGCTGACCATGAAAAGAAAGCCACCCTTGGATGAACCTTCGATTGCCACACCAACCTCCAAGGGAAAGAGAGGGGAGGGTAGAAAGAAAGATAAAAACTACTAACCTCAAACCCCCCGCACTTTCAAAGAATAAACAATTTCCATGAACCAATCAAAAAATTCTTCCTCCCAATCTTGCGGAGATCGAAAAAAATGAAAATTCCAATGTAGTTACCCGCCAGATCAGCCCATAACCTTTGCCATTAAAGAATCCTTTGCCCTGCTAAGACCATAAAGTTCTAGAAAAGCCTCTTTGAGTGAACAATCCCCACACCACACGTGTTTCCAAAACTTCACTCTAGTACCATCACCCACATCATATCTTAACAGTTTAGAGAAGTTTAACTAGCCACTTCTAATAAACCTCCATAGACTAACACTATACGGACTAGTCACCTTTTTCATGCACCATCCACCCCAAACATTCTCATATTTCGCCTCTATGACCCTCCTTCATAGCGCATCTGTCTCTAAACCATACCTCCACAACCACTTGCCCAACAAAGCAGTGTTAAAACTTCTCAATTGTCTAATACCTAGCCCCCCAACCTGCATTGGCTTGCAAACCTTAGCCCATTTCACCAAGTGAAATTTAGAATCACCATTAATACCACTCCAAAGAAAATCTATTTGTAGTTTCTCCATACGATTAGCAACCTTCCCAGGTATAGGAAGAATGGAAAGGAAATAAGTAGGTAAGGAAAATATGGTACTTTAGATAAGAGTGACCCTGCTGCCCTTAGATAAATAAAGCCTCTTCCAACCTGCTAGTCTTCATTCCATCTTCTCTAAAATAAGATTCCATAATGATACCTCTTTGAATTTGGCGCCTAAAGGAAGTCCTAAATATTTCAAAGGAAGAGAAGAGTGCCTACAACCCAACAACCCCACCAGCACATCCAGATTATGTACCTCTCCAACTGAAACCAGATCTGATTTCCCCAAATTAATTTATAACTCTGAAACCTCCTCAAATCTATTCAGAATCTCCCTTAAAGTAACTAATTGATTAGGATCAGCATCACAAAAAATAAGAATGTCATCAGCAAAAAGAAGATGAGACACCATCATTAAAGCACTAGTAGTAGAACAACCTAAAGAAAAGCCCGTAAATTGTCCAACAGCTGCAGCCACATCCAACATACGACTCAAAGCCTCCATAACAATATCAAAGAGCAATGGAGATAGAGGATCCCCTTGCCTAATCCCCCTAGAGCTTCCAAAAAAATCAGGACTCCCATTAATCAGTATGGAAAATTTAACAGTAGAAATGCAATACCAAATCCATTTTCTCCACTTATCGAAAAACCCACAATGCTGCAACATGTACATAAGAAAACCCCAATTCACATGATCATTAGCCTTCTCCACATCCAACTTACACAACACTCCTAGAATCACAGTCTTCAATTTACTATCAATACATTCAGAAGCAATTAACATTGAATCCAAGATTTGTCTACCTTTCACAAATGCATTCTGTGAATCTGAAATAAGCCTATATGCTACCTTTTGAAACCGATTAGCCAACACCTTTGAAATAATCTTGTATATCCCACCAACTAAGCTGATTGGTCAGAAATCCTTAATCTCCACAACGTCTACCTTTTTAGGAATAAGGGCAAGAAAAGAAGCATCAAGGCTCTTCTCAAACATAGCTTGAGTATGAAAGTTTTGAAACACTTCCATAACTTCTTTCTTCAAAATACTCTAACAAGACTGTAAGAAAGCCATAAAAATCCATCTAGGCTAGGAGCCTTATCACCAATAAAACCATTAATCACCCCAAACACCTCCTCCTCATCAAATGGCCTCTCTATCCAAATAGCATCTTCCTCTAAAATTCTAGCGAATTCCACATCATCTAGGACGGGTCTATAAGCCACATTTTCAGAATAGAGTTGCCTATAGAAACGAGAAATACACTCAGCTATATTCTCTGGATATGAAGACAACATTCCATCCACCATAAGACTATCGATGGAGTTAAATCTCCTATAAGAATTGGCTAAACGGTGGAAGAATTTAGTATTCCTATCTCCTTTTCTAATACAAAGGACTCTAGATTCCTGCCTCCAACAAATTTCTTCCAATAAAAATACTTTTTCTAACTCCCCTTGGATTTGATCCAACTCCAACCTTTCCTCTGCCGTTAGACCACGACTTTCTTCAATATTCTCTAAATCGCCAAGGCCCTTTCACAATTGTTTACCCTCTTCTTCAACATTTCCAAAAACCTCCACATTCCATTTTTTCAAATTAGTTTTCAACATCTTTAATTTTTTTTGCCAAAACAAAACTCGAAATACCTTGAAAATGATAAGATTCCCACCAACATCGCACTCTATCCATAAAACCCTCATCCTTAAGCCACATGTTTTCAAATCTAAAAGGTCTTCTGCCCTTAGGTTGAAAGGATCCACCTTCTAGGACAATCGGAAAATGATCCGATAGAAGCCTAGACATTCTACATTGGCAAACAGTAGAAAACTTATCCTCCCAATCTGTAGAAAACAAGAATCTGTCCAGCCTTACCTTCGACTCAACTTTTCAAGAATTAGACCAAGTAAAAGTTCCACCTTCCAAAGGGAGATCAATCAGACCTTTCTCTGAAATAAAATAAAAAAAAACTCACACATAGCAGCAGTATAAACAATAGAACCAGCATGTTCGAAAGGAAATCTTACCACATTAAAGTCACCTCCCACACACCATGGAACATTCCACCAACTGCTCAAACCAAATAATTCCTCCCATAATAACCTCCTCTCCCTCACTAAATTAGGACCATAAACTCCTGTAAACGCCCATTCAAAAAGATCTACCACACTTTTAAATTTACAAGACACCAAAAATCTTCCCACTACTTCCTTCACTTTATCCACAACCCGAGTATCCCACATTAGCAACACTCCTCCAGAAGCTCCACAAGAGCCTAAATATGACCAATCAACATGTTATCCACCCCACAAACTGAGAATCACAGCTCTAGTTATTAACTCCATTTTAGTTTCTTGGAGACAAACTATATCTAGCCTCCAATTTCTAATAAGATTTCTAACCCGAAGTCTTTTATCCTGTTCATTCAAACCTCTAACATTCCAAGAAATAATCTTCAAATTCATTGATGCACCACAATAGCCCTCTCACTACTAGCACTCCTTAACTTAGCTGACCCATAATCCACATTCAGAGAGCTCATTAAATTCTTCAATTTCTGTTGGCCCTTCTGACCAGATTTAATGAATTTCTTCGAACTACCTACCATAATCTGTTGCTTTTTATTATTATTTTTTCTTAACTCTAAAGCCAAGAACAAACCCGTTATTTGTTCCTCAAAACCTTCTAATGAAATCCCCACAGATTTCTGGAAAGTCTTAATCCATTTGGTTACCCATTGTGGTAATTGTTTGCTATTAATATTTTCCTTACACCCAAACTCCTCCCCAGAATCACACTCAATTTCCAGAGGAACTTTTGTGGCCAATGGTACCAAAACTAAAGGCTCGCCCCCTTTCTCCCAAGTCATGGACCTTTCATCAAATTCCCATAACTCATCCTCTAACCCAATAACAACAGACAACGAATCAACCACCCCATCACACTCATCTACCCAGCTAACAATTTGCCCTTTGGTGACACAAGTAAAATTACCTGTAGCAATTTCACCCTCCTTGACTGAGCAATCCGACTCACTCCTTGAAGATCGATAGAGCAACAGTGGAATCAATATCTGCCTACCATCCTTTAGTTGTAACATTCAGTCTTTAGAATTACCCCATGATTTATCCAAGTCTCCAACTAATTCTCTAATAGTGGGAAAGCAATTCTAGAATCCCTTAAGGAATGAACTCATTGGAAAATCAACAAAAGACATATCCGTGCCTACCTTTTCGTCACCCCCATCATCCTTCGCAACTAGAGATACTATATGACCCACTGTTGGCTGTACCAGCTCGGAGGGTGACTGGGACACCTCCACTAAATGCATCGGCTCAAGAAAAGTTTGGGTATTTAGGTTTGCACTCATCTGCACCTCGGGAAGACTAACCGACGGCTTCACATGCTTCTCGGTTGGCAGAGAGAAAACTTCAAAACACACTGGAAGCAGCAAAGAAGACGCTGCATCCTTATCTTTACCTGGGCTTAATGGGCACACACCTAAATCACAATACTTTTGGTTTAATTGGCCTGGGCCAAGTCCAGATAAACTAGTCTTAGAGCAACCACCTTCCTCATAGACACTCGGGCTTGATATTGTTGGTGTTGGGCAAACATAAGAAAAATTATCTTTTAAAGGTTTATGGGCTTTTAACGAAAGTAGGCCCAACCCCACATTGTTTGAGAAGGGTGCCATAATCCCCTGCGAGACCCAAATAGGCTTTTCTTCACCCTTTTTATCGTGATCCTAAAAAACCCGCCTCCTACAATTCTCTTTGACTTCTACAATCAAACCTTTCCTTAACCAACTAGAATTCCTATGATCGCACTCCTTACCAAATGCAGGTAGTTTTGAATTTGAAATCGTATTAAATCTTAAAGGAAATTTAATTTTATTTCCTTGTGGGATTTTCGCCTCAATTTGATTCTCCCCATTAATACACCGATCCCTCCCCTCCACACCACCCACGGCCATCGGAGCAGAATTTCCAGTTTGAGTATCACCAACCACCACCTGCATGCAAGGATTCAATCAATCTCTCCGATATTTGAGTTGTAACCTTATCTCTGATAATAGGCTGTTGTGCTTGCTTCATATCCCTTCTCTGCATAGGACCTTTTAGCGTTTCTACAAAGGTCCGAGAAGAGTGAACCTCTGAAAGCAGCTTATGCCTATGAGGAATGAACTTCAGACCACCTATCGCATATTGTGAAGGATTTAATAATCTACATAATTCAATCATAAACACCCTCCAACTTGTTGCGCCATTCACACTGGGGTAACAATAGTTCTCCTACGCCCACCGACTTTGAGTTCTGTAAGGTTGAATTTAATCAACCATCTAATTGGCTTTATTCCGTGACCAATTTGCTTGTAATTTAGCACTTAGTAACCCTGTATTTATGTGGAAAAATTGTAAGGATAGTGTGTGAGAAGATGTGAAGAAAAGCTCCAGAGTGTGCAAGAAAAACAGAGGTTCGCGGCTAGGGCTCGTAGGTGGATCGCGACTGGCAAGCCGCTAAAAGCTGGCACGTGAGAGGCACACTAGGAAGCTGAAGGGTCGCGCCAACTGTCACGCTACAGGACAAAAGTCTCAGGCTGGCCAGACCGTTACGTCGCGACTTGAACTCGCGACTTGGATAAGCCGCAAGACCAAGTCACCAATTTGCCCTGTTTGGCAAAAACTGACGTTTTGCATTCCCTTCTCACCCTACTATATATACACCCTTATACCCATCATATTGAGAGAGCTTCCAGAGAGAATTTTGTGAGAGAAACCCTAGAGAAATACAAGATTGATTCATCCACAATCTTAACTTTAGAGACTCTACAAATTCCTCTACTCTCTTCCTCTCCATTGTCATACTCTTGAGAGGCCTTTAGCCAAATCCTTATCTCACCACACCCACGTCTGTGAGAAGGTCTATTTGGTATTGCTGGGAAGCAATTAAGAAGGAACCAATCTACATTGGTTGATGCTATGGTCTAGTAACGGAATCCGGTAAGTTAAAGAAGAAATAGGTTCGGCGCAACCTCGTTGGAGCAAGAAGTTTAGAGGGCTTAGGTACTTGGGTAGATTAGGTTTGGAGGGTCTTCTGCTGTTCATGTATCCCAACTATATTCTTTAGTGGATTATTTGACCGCTTGGAGGGCGGCGGAGAGGTTTTACGCCGAGGGCTTCAGTTTCCTCTTCGATAACACATCGTGTGTTGTCCGAGTGTTTGCATCTTCCTTCCTTTATCTTTGCCTTATATTTACTACTGTGGATGTGTTTATATTTGGTTTAGATTTGTTATCAATTCTGTTATAAGCTTGTTATCATTTTTCGCACATTAATTGTTTGATATAAAGCTTGAATTGGTATTTTTGTATTTGGGGTCCAAACGTTCAAAGGTATTATATATCCATTTTGAACTTTCAAGTTCAATCACTAATAAGTACTGACCAAACTGATTGGAGCCCCGTTGCACTGTGTATGCAGTATCTCCTTCTCTAAACGTGAAAAAGTGCTTGGGGGTTAATCACAAAGTGTTCAACACTATGCATAAGCCATTTTGCAGCATGTTTGCCCATAAAAACAGATTTCATGAAGTACTTTCCCCGTTCAAAAATCTTAAGAGAGAACCAATTGAAAGAATTTAGATTCAATAATAATAAAAAAAATTAAAAAAAAAAAAAAACTGCAAAATTCACCTATGCCAATCTGAAAATACACCAAAAACAAGAGATAAAAAACAGTTTCTGACTAATTTGAGGTAGCCGGGCCTCTGGTCATTGAAATAGTTCTCCTGCTTTATATAAGTAAAGATCAAAAGAATGGAATTCTGGTTTCAAACAAGATAAATTGTAACATTTATGAATTTATAGCATATACTCTTTTTATGTAATGGGGCAAAGAGAGCTTACACATGTTAAAACTTTCTGGGTTTTTTCTAATAAATATAACTACTAGGATTTAATCAAAATGATCAATTATCTTTTTAACTCCTGGACAGACACAAGTCATTGTTTTATACGACTATGAAGACACAATTAATTCTCCTAACAGCACAGGTGTTGCAGCAAGAACATCTTGGAGCTTAATCTCATCTGTATTGATCTTTTAACAAACATCCCTAGTTACAGTATAGATTCAATTACGACATATGAGTACATGTAGGTGGTGAAGGAAATCAGCTAATTTCGATAAGAAGGCTAAGTTGTAGAGCCATGGTTCACTCAAAATCTGAAGGAATCATCTGGTCCATACTTACGCCTGCTATTATAATGGTCAAACTTCGGATTTTCATAATCCACTGCCTTCGTCTCAACAGGTTTTGGCTCTGTCCCCACTGCTTCATAAGCCACTTCTCCACTCTTTTCTCGAAGGCGATGCCTTGTTCTTTCTTTCTGGCTCTTAGACTTGCTATAAGGAGGAACCTCACCTGATCCATAGAATTCTGCATACTCTTGCCGTTTTGATGACCGGTGCTTGCTTGACAATGAGGGATCCTTAAAACTGTTTGATTTATTCTTTGGGGGCTTCATTTCTGAGTATTTATCACTTGTATTAGGTGTATGGGCCTGTCGAGTTTCAGAAAGACGTGCAGGAGTACTCTGCCTCTGAACTAATGTAGGCTCAGCTTCATCTTCAGGCATCCGGAGAGAATCTTTTAATGGAGTGAGGCCTTTCTTGGAGCTATTGGGTCTGAAATGAGAGGGTAGAAAGGAAAGGAATATGCCAGCCAATGCTTCAAATGCAAGCTTGGACAGATCAATGATCAGCTGTCCAAAAGATGGCCATCCTGGCTCCTCTTTTATGCTCTCTACAATGGGAGTGGGCTTTTCCTTGCTTGAGTGTTCCTTAAATTTGCTGTCTAAAGGTTGCTGCTGCACCATTAACACATTAGGTTAAGCCAACAAGCAAGTGTGCATAAAGGGCAACTATTTTTTAACAGAAAAAAGAATATGGTTTGAGCTTCTAAGATGAGGAAAAACAAACTTTCAAGACTAAAAATACAACAGATATGGCAGTGAAGCTAAAGACTAGGTTGAATAATAGCTATTGGCACATGAAAGAGAGAATCAGAAAGCAGTGTCACATAATAGCTAAGAAAGATATATACACAGTGAACTTAAAGAACTTTTGCAAATTCTGTTTAAGGAACTTGATGACAGAGTTGCACATTTTAATTAGCAAGAGCATATTTGGCTGTGGAGAAAGCAGAGAAAACTGAATGGAACTTAAGTAGGAAACCATAGTTGGAACAGACATAAGCATCTATATTTTCTATCTTCTCCATTTAATCAGTTGAAAGAGATATACCGTCCTAGATAAGAAAGAAGGTCCAAATCCCTGCTGAAGCATACACGTAGCATATCCTGCCAAGACGGCACCAACAACCATAAGCACATCTGCCAAAACATCCAAAGTAGACTAGTCAAAATGTGGCAATGCAACCAGAGCCTCAACAACGACAAAGAAGCAATAATTCCTATTTTTATATGGAACATAACTTTATTAAATTGGAAATAAATAACATAGTTAATACATGGAATGAGGAAGTCTGGGACTTCATCTATTCAAAACAACTAATCATCAACAATCTGTGCATATCTAGCTAAAGCATGTGCAACCTTGTTGCCTTGCATTTCTACATGCAAGCTTTGTGACCATCAACACTGGCATATCTTGAGAGTAAGTCAGAAATGCAATCTAAGTATCAATGATTTTAAAAAGATACATAATTCCATTTCAATTTTGATACAACATGGATAGAGAGACCTATCTCAGGGAAATCCAAACACCTGCTAAAAATTCAGTAAGGGGAAAAAAGGTAAGAAATATAAAGAGAGTATAACTATATTCTTGAAACTAAGCCATAGCCATGACAAATACAGAAGAAAATGTTTTTTTTAATTTTTTTAATTACCATATTTTGTATCACTTGAAGAAACAACACAAGAGGCCTGCATCTTGAACAAAATACAGAGCAAAGATGTAGGACAATGTGACATTGCATAAAATTTTGTTTCCAGATTAGCCCATTCTTCATCTTTCCACAACATCTAGTTGTCTTGTGTACCGTGCAATTATTGGCACATCTTCAAGGTCCACCAATTTATATTTAAGAACAAAATACATTGAGATCGGACCAAAAGGCACCAAATATAAAAGAATTTCTATTTTTAATTACACAACCATGGCACTAGTGATTTATCAGTGAAGCCACAGAAAAGAAGTTACAACCAGCATGAAACAATGGGCTTCTTACAGCTTAGTCGGCACACCAACTGCAAGATGGAGCCTAGGAATTTCAGTTCTGTAACTTGGTTTACTCATGTTGTTTTCCATTCAAGGAACAAGTATCATTGTGGCATCAATGGTGGGGATCTGGAATTTTGCTAAATATGAGCACATGTGATGTTCTAACCCAGAGGTTTATAATGAAGAGCAGGTGATCCTGAGGGTAGCCAAAGGATAGGCAAATAAAAATGTCACCCTGACACTCTAGTTCAGCTAACTCGGGCATAGCTTTTATCATAGATTTCCTAGACGCTCTCTTGGTTGGATGGAAAGCACATGCTATGCTTTAACATTTCCTAGTAACCAACTAGTGTGTCAAACACTAACTCAAAACTAGTTTATTATTTATTAGTGTTCAATTGGAGATCTACATCTTTGCACAGCTCTAACTTACAATGTCTAGGATGCTAAAGTTCTTTGCTTCTTTTCTGGTAACAGAATCTACAACAATAACAATCACTATTTGATAGTTTATGATGTGATGATAAAAGATAAAAGGTCTTCTATTGTTTACATAGCCATTGACTATCAAACACCACCTTTTTTTTTCTAAATCACATATATAGATGTTGACATGGGCCCATGTGTGGCTTGAATTGCCACAAGCCCACGTTAGTCAATTTAACCAGTACAAGTAGGAGAAGATTTTCCTCCTATGCCGACTTAACACAAACATATATATATATATATATTGGTATTGTGTGTTGCGGCAAACAGAGTGTATTGTCCAAATTAATCTAGAGAGGCAGCCGCATAATTGATAATTCAAAGAGAGTGGTAGCCGCATGTTCTTTGTCTTGCAAGTCTTGTGAGAGAGAGCTAGGGTGTAATTGGGATTTGGGTTTCTTAAGAGTGTTCTTGTGCATTGTTGTATCTCCCTATTTTTATGGTGAAATTTCTCCGTTGCCACGTATGAAACCATGTAAATTCTAGTGTTCTTATTTTTGTGCTTGTTATTTATTTCAGCTTTTAATATTATTGATTTGAGTCCTAGGGGTGCTATTTGCAAAAAAATAGACAATTAGCCACATACATAGCCATGTATGTTTCTCTTTCAAGGATATGCAGTCACTGCCACCTGTGGTCATGTCCAACCATAAATTTCCATGGATCTACATGAAGGTTTCATAATTGACATGGACCTTCTCTAATATTTTTTTTCTTTTCCCACTTTCAGTTTTCATAATGAAATCCATTCACAAATAAGGAATGGACATTTACCTTTTTAAGAAATATGATATGCCAATGACTTTTGCATGTACAAATTCTTCATTTAGGACTCATAGCAATGCTCAAGACATGATCCTCACGACAACTTCACTCAGCTCAGTATCGCACAAGTCATGAGGACAGGTGTCATATGAGATTCAATATTTTGGAAAAGTCATAGCTGCCCCCAACACAGCAGGAGGCTGAACCATGAACACAGTGAGTGTGGATGTTGAATATTGACAATTGGAAAGAACTTTCAGTAATACATTTTTTTTTGATAAATAACGGAATTGTATTAATCAAGCAACAAGTACACCGGGGGTGTACGTGAAAAACAGTACATCAAACACAAAAATTACAAAGATCCAGCATTTCTAAAACATTAGAACAAGAGAAAAGATTAAAGGAAGAACTCCACTCTAGCAAGGTGTGGAAAAGAAGAGATTTAATTTCTGGAATAGACCGTTCCTTCCCTTCGAAACATCTTGAGTTCCGTTCTCGCCAAATACACCATAGGACACAATGTGG
The DNA here is from genome assembly GCA_023736055.1 of Quercus glauca. Lineage (NCBI taxonomy): Eukaryota > Viridiplantae > Streptophyta > Magnoliopsida > Fagales > Fagaceae > Quercus > Quercus glauca. The sequence continues at coordinate 42,138,409 of CM043322.1, read as the reverse complement.
GACAGCCCTCCATAAATCAATGCTCCGATACCCACCAAATGAACCTTGCCAACTCGAAAATAAATCTAAGACACCATGCGGCATAACCCATTGAAGACCAAATAGAGCCCACACCATAGACCATAACTCGTAAGCAATAGGACAATGAAGAAGAAGATGATTCACCGATTCCCCACTCTTTTTACACATATAGCACCAATCTACAACGGCTACACCCTTATACCATAAATTTTCAGTAGTCAAAATCTTACCTAAGGAGGCAGTCCAAGAGAAGAAAGCAACCTTAGTAGGGACCTTTGACCGCCACACAGGCTTCCAAGGAAAAGAAATGTCTAGAGTAGAGGAAAGAGAGAGATAGTACTCACTCACTTTAAAATTCTTATTCCCAGTTGGTTTCCAGCAAAGTTTGTCTTGACCTTCACCATTAAGGGGCATTGAATTGATAAGATCAAGAAAAGTGTAAAAATGCTCTGTTTCCCAATCTTGGGGAGCTCTAGAAAAAAGAAGATCCCAGTGAAGCCTTTGGTTAGGAAAGGACATAACATCTGCAATAGAAGATTCCTTATTACAACTAATATTATAGAGTTCCGGAAAAGACTCCCGGAGGGTGCTGCTCCCATACCACACATGATGCCAAAATTTAATTCTATCACCAACACCAACCTCGAATTGAATGGATTTTGAAAAGGCTGGCCAGCCTTGTCTTATGGTTCTCCAAAGACTAACACCATAAGGATTAGAGACTTCTTTTGTACACCAACCTCCCCAATCATTCCCATATTTAGCCTCAATAACCCGTCTCCAGAGATGAGTTGTCTCTCTTCCATATCTCCACAACCATTTCCCCAACAAAGCTTGATTGAAGGTTCTCAAATTTTTAATACCCAAACCGCCATGCTGCAATGGAGAACAAACTTGGGCCCAATTTACTAGACAGAATTTAGGAGACTCATCTATCCCACCCCAAAGAAAATTTCTTTGTAACCTCTCAATACGAATAGCAATATCCGCAGGAATAGGAAAGAGAGATAGGAAATATGTTGGCAAACTTGAGAGAGTGCTTTTGATTAAGGTAATCTTACCACCTTTTGATAAGTATAATCGCTTCCAACTCGTTAATCTTCGCTCCATTCTTTCTAAGATAGAGTTCCAAATCGCCCTGTCCTTGAATTTAGCACCCAATGGCAGTCCCAAGTAAGTCATTGGCAAAGATGTCTGTCTACAACCCAGCAATGCCACAAGCTCCCCCATATTAGTCACCTCTCCAACTGGAACTAATTCTGACTTAGCCAGGTTAATATGCAACCCTGACACTGCCTCAAAAGAGGCTAAAATTTCATGCAAATATTCTATCTGACTAGCTGTAGCATCACAGAAAATTAAAGTGTCATCCGCAAAGAGAAGATGGGTCACCATGAGGGGAGTATTAGATCTGGTACCAACAGTGAAACCAGAAATGTGTCCAGCCAGAACTGCACCATCCAACAGACGGCTTAATGCCTCCATAACAATAGCAAATAAGAGCGGGGAGAGAGGATCTCCTTGGCGCAGCCCCCTAGAGCTCCCAAAGAATTCCTTAGGGGAGCCATTTATCAAAATCGAAAATTTCACTGTGGAGATACAGAACATAATCCACTTTCTCCATTTTTCAGAGAATCCACAACGCTGCAACATATACATAAGGAAATCCCAGCTGACATGATCAAAAGCTTTCTCCACATCCAACTTACATAAAACCCCAGGTATCCTTGCCTTGAGCCTACTATCCAAACACTCATTAGCAATTAAGACAGAATCTAGGATTTGTCTATCCAGAACAAAAGCATTTTGAGACTCAGATATAATTCCAGTAATCACCCTTCTCAGCCTATTAGCCAGCAATTTGGAAATGACTTTATAAATGCTACCCACAAGACTAATAGGTCTAAAATCTCTCACACTGACAGCATCCACTTTCTTTGGAATGAGAGCAATAAAAGTCGCATTAAGACTTTTCTCAAAGATAGCTTGAGAGTGGAAGTTGGCAAGAACCTCCATAATTTCAAGTTTTAGAAAGTCCCAACAAGCCTTAAAGAATGCCATTGAAAAACCATCTGGTCCTGGAGATTTATCGCCATTACAACCTTGGATGACACCATCTACCTCCTCTTCCTCAAAAGGTCTTTCTAACCAAGCAGCTTCCTCCTCAGAAATCATAGAGAATTCCACTTCATCAAGCACAGGTCTTTGGCCCTCATTTTCAGAGTACAGTTGTTTGTAGAAGTGAGAGATGCAAGCTGCTATTGAATTAGGATCCGAAGTCAATTCTCCTTCCACCATCAGATTGTCTATATTATTAAATCTTCTGTGGGAGTTTGCTGTTCTATGGAAGAATTTAGTGTTTCTATCTCCCTCTCGGATCCAAAGGGCCCTAGATTTCTGCCTCCAACATATTTCAACCATAAGAGTGACCTTTTCAAGTTCAATGCGAAGCCGTTCTTTTTCCAAAGTCTCATCATATGATAAAGGACGACTATCTTCCAGCAAGTCAAATGCTTCAAGGTTCTTCCATAACTTGTTCATCTTATCCTCTACATTGCCAAATTCTTCTACATTCCATTTCTTTAAGTCTAGTTTCAAAGCTTTCAATTTGCTTGCAAACCGAAAGCTAGGGGAACCTTGAAAATGATAAGACTCCCACCAAGTTCTCACTTTTTCTACAAAGCCCTCTGCCTTTAACCACATATTCTCAAATCGAAAAGGACGGCTGCCTCTGTGAAAATTTCCCCCTTCTAACAGAACTGGAAAGTGGTCTGAAAGTAATCTATGCAGTCTTTTTTGACGAATATTAGGGAAGTGCTCCTCCAAATCAGAAGAGAGAAGAAACCTGTCAAGCCTAGACCGCGAAGCCACTGCTCCAGAATTAGACCAAGTAAAAGTGCCTCCCTCCAATGGTATACATGTGCCATAGGAAGTGGAATCTGAAAAATGCAGTTACGGATGGCATGACCTCATGACTGTTAGGATGGCTGGTACTGTTCAAAACTTGGAGGGGTTTAGACACAGATCAAGATGATGACCATATTAGCATATGAAGAAGGAATAGAACCCTGGTGTACAAGATGTATAAGGCCATTTGATACTTCGTTATATTTCCATGATCATACAGATGAAATATCTTCTTTGTAATTTTTTAAGATTCTTTGTGTTCATCATCATGAACATGAAGTAATCTTCTCTTTCAATAAAGGTTGTTATTTATTCAAAAAAAAAGAAAAAAGAATGAAAGATCTTTATTCTGTTGTTAAACATGCACTTCATTCCTTAAAATCTGTCTCCATATAAAAACAAATAGAGAGAATTCTGCAGTGAGAAAGAGGGGGGAGCGGGGGGGAGCCTATGAACTGGTAACCCCCAATGATGGTACTCCTACATTTAGTATAAAAGATGCAGTGCATCTTAGCTAGCTATTTTGTGTACTCTAGTATCTACGCTTTTTTAACAATTAACAAGCTTACTATTTGTATTAAAGGTAGTTAAAGGATAAAATAGGAGCCAAAGTAGGAGCCTAATTAGTTACTTAGGAGCTAAGTTAGTTGTATAAGGGAAAATCAGATGCTAAGATGCCTTTAGTACTAAAGCCAGCCAATGGCATGCATCCTTGTCTAATAAATAGACAACCAAGTGTAATTTGTAATCAGTTCAATATTGACCAAAAAGTCAAAACCAAGAGGTATTTCCAAGAGTGTCTCTTGCAGAGTTGATACACCCTAGCCTACTCTAAGCAACTTGGTCTTTCCTTTCACAATCCAAGCTTCTAATCTCATCATCCATCGTATAGTCCAAGTGTAGAAACAGCAATTAATATAATTATGCATCAATCTTCATTATAAAGTCCTCTAATGCAGAAACCAAACAGTGATCACCGACAAATAAGGAGACCCCATGCCAAGGATGCATGGACACGAACACAGGTACGGGTACGATATAGCAACACAGGCAATTTTTGAAAAATTATAACGTGATACGATAGATAGGACACTATTACGACGCAAATACGACATAGGTCCATGCTTCCTAGCCCCATGCTATATAATCCACAATAACACAATTGAGGATGATCTATTCTCGTTTCTCATTGACTTTTTGTCATCCAAATTTGATTCTCTTTTGTTTGCACGTGTCTGTCTGACCTAAAGACCTACTAAGCCTAGTCATTTAATAATTAAGATTTCTTTTAAGTATTTTGTGATTTTCTTTTCCTAGTTGGCTTAGGAGTTTAATTTCCTTTTGAGCAAGTAAAGTAAGGTTTTGGCACTCTCTTTTTAAGAACCCCTGGGTTCAATTTTGTAAGAAAAAGTTCCTTTGTTTTTTTTTATGGTCTAGTGCCAACTCCTAGTGGTTTTCCTTGCTTGGTGCTAACTTCAAGCAGGCCTAGTTGCTAACTCCTAGGTCCTATCTTTATTTTTCCTTTTTTTTTTTTTTTTATAGGTAATAAGAGTATTATTAAAAAACTATAAAACTAAAGTAAGCAAATACAAGGTGTCCATGATGGTGAACACAAAGAAATGCAACAAGCAATTAAACAGCATCAAACAACAAGGAAAAACTTAAAGTGCAATACTAAGAGAAGAAGTAAACTCCAAGATATTAGAGCAATCCGAGAAGCCCCAACACCTAGACCAATCAAATAAAGTCTTCTGGCATAGAGCTTGTAATTGAACGTGATTTCTCAGTATCCTAAAAAAAGCGCCGATTTCTTTCTGTCCAAACAATCCACATCAAACAGCCAGGGACAATATTCCATATGTCAAAATTAAATTTTCCCAACCAATAGCTCCAACAATACACCAAGCTTTCCACAGAGCCTAGCATGACCCATTGGATCCCAAAGATCTGAAGCATATATACCCACAATGAGTGAGCTACAGGACAATGGAGGAGGAGATGATCCACAGTTTCCTCATTACGATGGCACATACAACACCAATTCACCAAAATGCGCCCCCTAAGCATAAGATTATTCAATGTAAGGATCTGCTCATGAACCGCTGTCCACACAAAAAATGCAACCCTCTTAAGAATCTTAACTTTCCAAACACCCTTCTACAGAAAATTGGAGGCAGAAGCACCCCAAATGTTATTATAATAGGACCGAGTATCAAACTTGTCATTCCCATTGAGACACCAATGAGAAGTGTCACTCTCACCACCCCTAGGGATCCGAGATTGAATGAACTCAAGGAAAGAGACGGCATCCTCTAATTCCCTTTCATGAAAATCCCTATAAAATCTCAAATTCCAAATTCTATCGTTTTTGCCTCTTGGTAGCATACTACATCAAAAATGCAAGCATCCTTGTCATTAGAATACACATACAACTGAGGATAGAGCATTTTAAGTGTGTCATCTCCAACCCACTTATCATGCCAAAAAAGAATACAAGAGCCATCACCCACCACTAGGTCTACATGTTTGGAGAAACTCTCCCATCCATCATGAATACCACGCCACAGACCACATCCGTGGGCCCTTCGGCATGCTTTAGTAGTCCAACCCCCTTGACCCTCTCCATATTTAGATGCAATAACCCTCCTCCAAAGATGAGTGCCTTCTCATCCAAACCTCCATAACCATTTTCCTAACAGGGCTTTATTAAAATGCACTAACTTCCTGATCCCCAAACCACCCATTTCTAACGGTAAACACACCTTCTCCCAAGCCACCAATGGATATTTGAAACACTCCTCCGAAGATCCCCATAAAAAATTTCTTTGAATACGCTATAACCTATCAGCCACAGCTACAGGGATGACAAATAAGGATAGATAGTATGTAGGAAGGCTAGAAAGAGTACTCTTCAACAGAGTAAGTCTACCTTTATTTTTCCTATTTTTTATTTTTCTTGTTGCAAAGTTCCGGTTTGTCTTGCATCACAGACCTTGTGAGTATTGATACCAAAACATTTCAGGACTGAAGAACCTCACTAAATCACAGGAGTATTACTGATTCCTTGAAAAAGCCTTGGATTCATAGCTTAAAACAAACCCATTCAGTTTGTAGTGTAGCTTTGTGGATTTACTTCTCTGATATTCTTACTTTTTGGTGAACATGAAGAATTGATAGTTTCAGCATAACTTTCATATTTTCTATTAAATTCCTAACAATTGGGCAGACTGAAGAATTAAAGCCCTATATGAAGAATTAATTCAATCCAAAATGAAGTCACTAACAAATCCAAAACATAATTTGCAAAATATGATGACACATTGTCAGTCTCGCCTCATATTTATGCTAATTGCAGCATTAGCTTATCTCTTTTATTGAAGATTGTCTTGCTACTCACTCACAAAGAATATTGCATTCAGCATCAGATTTTACGTCTATCTGTGTCTGATTGCAGTGGGAACCCAGCTCTCACATAAAGGTTTATTTACATGCTACAAATTTGGGATTCTTGGGGTAAAATGCTTCATTATAATTTTTCACAGCATATAAATGTAACCAGAATAATGAATGTGGCCCTGGAAATAATAGGAGCCATCTTCATGACTATTGCAAGATCAATTAAGATTTTCTCACAATGATTAACCGTATCTTTAGCATCACTATTGATAAGATGACTGACACTTTTCCCTATATGACTGGCCTCATTCATCACGGAATCACATTGAATGACCATATAACCACATCATCATATTCCCAACATTCTGCCCAGATTTATTCATAATTTTGAGAACTTCAAAGTTTGGCCATAAGATATTTCTCTTTCTTGGATCCTCTGATACACACTTTCTATTTGGTCCTCTTGATTGAATAACAATTTTTTTTTATCATTTCACAAAGTAAATTATTTGAAATACAAAGATATCTCTTTACTGGGAAAGATAACTGATATTTCATCCATATGAATGTCTATCATAAAGTATCAAAGACAAAAGTATACTAGATTAAGTTAACATATATATAAGAGGTATAACGTGTTTATGTACATTAATATAACTGCCATGTGTGCCTAGAATTACATAGCATCACCACACTACTACTTCCATTTTCATAATAGTTACACAAGACAGTAAAATCTTTTTCATACCTTTAATTGAAAAATGAAACGATACCCAACAGAAGTATAAAACAAACAATAAGAGATCCAAACCTGTAGTGGAAATTGAATTGTACTGATAATCACAATCCTCCTGTTCAAGAGAGATTTGCCGAAGAGCAGCATTTCCTCTATCAACAACTAATAAGGAACAGGTAGGCCTAACATACACCAAATCAAAATCATTAGAGAACTTTGCATCCTCACTTGGCCCATCCCTGTACCCTGCAACATTTGATTTCCCTCCAGCAATGGTTGTCACACCTGCAAAGAACTTCCAAAATCAGCAACACTTTTATACAACACCTTATTCCTGTCCCCTTCAAAGAATAATTTATAGTCGAGGTTTTCAAGCTTAGCAAGGCCTCAAAATTCCAAGACAGTCAAATTTTCTGCATTCTTTAATTGCTACATAGATGTATCCCTTCTATATTCTACTTCAGCATTTAGAAAGAAAATTCTTTTCAATATTTGGGGTTCTGTGTATTGTCACAAAAAATTAACATGCACAACATGGCTTCTAGCTATAATTATCAAGGTAACATGAGTTGCATATACCAGCATCCCCAATTTTCCTGATGGCGAGGTTCAAGGTATCAGCAACATACACGTTGCCTTTATCATCCATGGTTATGCCTTTGGGATGATTGAAACGAGCCTCACTAGGTTTCCCGTCCACATGTCCTGTGTAGCCCTGAAAAGACCCAGCAACCAATCTTGCCCTACTATCTGCAATAATAAAAGGGTTAAAATAAAAAATATCAATATATTAAATTCAGATCATCACATTCAACCTTTACATATAGAATTCAAATCCGCAAATGAAATAGCCATACTATAGATGCCAAGAAAACATGTGAGAGAGTAACAGAAGACAGCAGAAAGTTCTATGTTGTTTCCTTAATGAAAAATAAGAAACTTTAATAAACTAAACCAAATAAATGACCAAAGCTCAGCTTTTCTGCTTTCCTTTGTCTTTTTTTTGGATGGGCAGTGGGGGTTCGTTAGGAGGGCTAATTTATATTGATTTCACCATTTTCTTGGATAATAAATAATGAAAAATCTAGGATTACAAATTTAGCATTGCTTGTTTTTGAAAACTTTTTCGCAGCAAATATTTCTATACCTTCTTTCCAACAACCAAATGGAATAGACACAAACAAAAACGACACTATTTTAAAAACACAAAATGTATTGCTATAAGCCTTTTTTTTTTTTTTTTTTTAAAGAATTGGCGTAAGCAAATTAGGGACTTACATGTAAACTCGAAACAGTGAAATTCCAAAAAGAAAAAATTATCAAAGTTCTAGAAAGTGAGAAGACAAGAATAATCATACATTGAGACAATGGGGGAGTAATCCTAACAACGTTGCTATTAACTGCATCGACTGCAAAGAGTTCGCCATCCTCAGAGACGTGGATTCTGTACGGAACCACTCCAATCTCATTTCCTTCCACAACAGTCTCAACTAAGTACCCATTCTCAAATTGAAGAACATTCCCATCTGCATAAAAACAAATAAAAAAAACGGCATTAACGGAGTGTGATTAATAGTACACAATACACAAACACACATACATTATACAGATATATATATATATATAACTAAAAAATAACACACTCATAACTAATGAGTAAAAACGAGTAAAGCGTAAATAATTATTATGAAATACCTGATTGGGGTGTTTTAGCGGATGACCTGGTCCATTTGAGTAGAGAAGATAAGTGTTTGATCAATGGCCCTGGGCACCCAAAACAGTGAATATAAAAAAAAATGCATACCCATTATGCAAATAGATCATAAAAATTCATAAAAAATAATAATTTCATCAGAAGAAAAGGAAAGAGAGAGAGGGTAGTATTTAGGACTTGGCCTTATGAGCAAAAGAAGATAATTTCTTTTTTTATTAAAAAAAAATATTAAAGTTGAGGAACATAAGCATACCCATGAGGCCATGAAGCAAACAGATCAATAGTTACAGAATTAAAAAGGCCAAATGATTAGAGAAAAGGGTGAAGTGATAGATATAAGACATAGTTACCAGCAGGAGCAGCATGAACTTGGAACTGGAGTGCATAAGTAAGAAGAACAAGTGCTATGAAAGTGAGAAAAAGATGTGAATTTCTCATCATGCCTCTATTCTCACTCAAGTTTCAACTATCTAAAAGTTTAATTAAAACATCACTAGGTTTTGGGACTATCAGACATGCACTTTACACATTTCTGCAACTACCCAGGTTGCAGTTTTGGGGGATATCCTTCCTTCCTGCTCTTTTTTATTTTTTTTTTTTGGGGTTATTTTTAAATCATATTCTTTACTTTCTCTCTCTGTTCTTTCTTTTTTTCTATCTTTTCCTTCTACAAAAAAGTGAGTTTTTCTAGGAGGGAAGAAAAAGATCACTCGGATCCTCTACATCACTCCTATCTCCAAATACGTTAATACCGCACCAAATCGTAACCACGTCAGCACTACAAAAATACAAAATTTGTTCTCTAAATTTTATTGCAATTTCATTTTAAGTTTTTAACTTTATTTTTTGTTCAATTCATTCCTAGATTTCAAAATTATTCAATCAATACCTCCACTTTCATTAAACTGATATGTTAGACACACACAAAACGGCATTGTTTTAATAATTTCAAAATATTTAATAAATAAATTATTGTTTTAAAATTAAAAAAACATTAATAAAAAATGGGTAATTATACTCCCCTATCTTAAGGTTTGGGGAAATGACATTCCATCCCAAACATAAAAGAAAGGCGAAAACACTATTTTGGTCTTTACATGTTGGGGGTCATGATCGATTTGGTCTCTAAATTTTAGTAACAGTAATTTTGGTCTCTGTTATTTTCAATTTACAATCAATTTGGTCTATTTGTGCATAAACTGGCAGCGGCGGAATGGAACCTTGGAGCCTATTCCGTGGAAGCATCAGCCCCAACTTCCTTCTTACAAAAATCCTAGAGTAAACATTGTCTAGTTGTTTAAGACACGTGTCTAAGGTGCAAGAAACGTAAAGAAAACCCTAGACACATATACATATGTAATATTCAATCATACCTCAATATTAAAATGAGAGAGAGAGAGAGAGAGAGAGAGAGAGAGAGAGAAGAAAAAAAAAGGTTTAAGTTTTTTTTTTTTTTATTAAAATTTGATACAAAAGGACGTTGTTTTGGACTCATTATAAGTTTTAATATCTGGTTCAAAACAACGTGTCATTTTAGGATCATAATTTTATTTTTAAAAAAAATGAAAAGAAAAGAAAAGTAGAATGACATCGTTTCCGTTGGAGCCTAAGTTAAATTTGAGAAATCTTTTAAATCAACGATTTCTCTCTCTCTCTCTCTCTCTCTCTCTCTCTCTCTGTGCCACTCACCGCCACCATCTTTTGCGGCTTGATGCCACCGTTCTCCAAGTTTTCCCCTTTCTTTTCTCCCCTGTCATGGCTATTATCTAGAAAATTCTAGAGTGTGTTTTGATGCTTAATTGCAGGTATGTGAATTTGTATAATGCTCAATACCTAGGCTACTATGCTTTCTAGAAATATGGGGAATTTGTTTGAAAATTTTGTGTGGGTTTTAGTGAAATATTATGAACATGTTTTTTTTTTTTTTTTTGAATATTTGGGTTGTTTGTTAATTCTATGTGGGTTGTTTGATGATTTTGACGTCATTTGTTTTTTTTTTTTTAATAAAAATTTATATTTTTGTTTTATTTTTGCACCAAACTAACCGCACCGCATTGCTAGGGTGAACCGAACTTGGTATAGATGAGTTCCTACCCCTTCACACGTGAGGTGCGGACAAGCATGAGCAAAACCGCACCCTATGTGGTGCGAAAATTCCTCCATAACCAGCTACACCGCACTGTGTATAGCCCTACTTAGTACATTTCCTTTCTTTTTTTAATATTTCTCTATGAATGGTGACTATCTTGGATTAAGTCAATCCACACACTTCCAACCCATCTTCCTTAGAAACCATTGGGTTCCTAACAAAATCCCCATTGAAATAAAGAAAGAACAAGTTTAATTGTACATTTTGAATAAACGATTAATGAAATTTTTAGCCAATCTCAAATTGCCATGTCATTCACGTAGTACATTCAAAGTGTCGAATTACAAGATGCCATGTGCTACTTAGTAGATCTCATAGTCATTATTCAAAGGCCAATGGAAATATTCCAAGTGTCAATGAGTAAAAATTACAAAGGATACCCATTGGCTAAACACACGTCGACACGTGTAGGTATTTTGATTTAAAATGACATAAGCAGTTAAATAAATGTTGCCATATGTTATTTTAAATTAAGACATTTTGGCTAATCAAATAATGTCATGTGTCCCTTGGAGAACAAGACATAAAGTCTCTCCATTCAAATCACGATACGTGTCCCCCATAAGAGCCAATTATGTTTCTTTAAATCTCCAATAAATAGAGATTTCCCTTGGTCTTATGGAGAAAATTCAAGGACATTCAAAAGTCTCGAAACTCTTCTAGAATCAAGCTCTAAAGCCTCCCAAGAACTTCAACCTTCGAATATGAAGAACATATATAGCAAAACCATTCAAGTCATCCTTCTAGATCTCAAAATTCATTGGAATTAAGTTAAAAAAAACCTCCACAAACTCCAAAAGGCTACAAATCAGTGAAGCTCTTCGGATTCAAGCTTCTAAAACCCCAAAGAACTTCCATCTTAAATCTTTTAAGACAAAGAATATTCAAAGAACATACAAAAAACAAGAAGAACACAAAGAACGAAAAATTTCTAGCAAGCTCATGAGATTCATCACAATTTCATTCCAAAGATATTTCAATCCATTTTCCGATCAAAGTGAGGACATCTTGTATTTGAATCAAAACTATGTCGACACAATTATTGAATTGATGATTTTTCCAAGGAGATTGAATTAGAGGATCATTCTATTAAATGAGAATATAAATATAGAGAATTTTACCTACAAATTCATCAATATAAAAATACATTTGTGAAACTATTTTGATTGTTTGATTTTCAAACTTAAGATTTTGTGTTTACAATTGGTACTTACATGGTGAGTGGGAAAATGATAATGGATCCAGTGTCAACTAAAATGAACTTATAGAATTTTTTATTCTTTGGCGAATTTTTCAATGACTTACGGGGCCGAGGCCGTTATTCCTTTGGAAACTGGCTTCCCTACACTCAGAACCAGCTTCTTCAATCCGAGCAGTAACAACGAATTACTAGAAAGGGGTCTAGATCTTATTGAAGAGAGAAGAGAAAATGCGATGGTGCATTTGGCTTACTACCAGCACAAACTTAAGTAGGGTTACGATGCTAACGTGAAGCTGAGACCATTAGTACTTGGTGATCTGGTACTGAGGAGGGTTCTAGGTACTGCAAAAAACTCAGCATAAGGAAAGTTAGGACCCAATTGGGAAGTACCATACCGTATCACCTTGGTGGCTGGTATAGGAGCATACCTTTTGGAAGATTTAGATGAACATGTAATACCGCGCCCTTAGAATGTAAATAACCTGAAAATGTATTATTACTAATAAAAATTTCATTTGCCAATATGTTCTTTTGTTATTCGAAGGCATTATACTTATCAATAGTTATTCTTTATAAGTGTTAAACAGAACATTAGTCATGCCTGTAGTTCTCGGACCAGATGTTTTAGGAAAATTAACATTCATTGTCATTTTTTATAAGTGTTAAACAGAACCTTAGTCATGCCCGTAGTCCTTAGACCAGATGCTTTAGAAAAATTAACATTCATTGTCATTTTTATAAGTGTTAAACAGAATTTTAGTCATACCTGTAGTCCTTGGACTAGATGTTTTGGGGAAATTAACATTCATTGTCATTTTATATAAGTGTTAAACAGAACTTTAGTCATGTCTGTAATCCTTGGACCAGATACTTTGGGAAAATTAACATTCATCGTCATTTTTTATAAGTGTTAAACAGAACCTTAGTCATGCCTGTAGTCCTCGGACCAGATACTTTGGGGAAATTAACATTCATTGTCATTTTTTATAAGTGTTAAACAGAATCTTAGTCATACTTGTAGTCCTCTAATTTAGAACCCAAAAGAGCAAAAACAAAAATTCAGCCATTTCTTGGTTTTTCAGATCAAGATAAGGTTGAGACCATACAACCTCATAATGATGCTCTGGTGGTCACGCTCAGGATTGGAGGCTATGATGTGAAGAGAGTAATGGTGGATCAAGGTAGCGGCGCAGAGATCATGTATCCCGATTTGTACAGGAGGCTGAACCTGAAATCTGAAGATCTAACGGCCTACACCTCTCCTTTAGTAAGTTTTGATGGGAAAGTTGTCATTCCGAGAGATCAAATTAGGCTACCCATACAGACTGGCTCCGATACAGTGGAGGTAGACTTTATAGTGATGGACGCTTACTCCCCCTATACGGCCATAGTGGGCAGGCCCTGGCTTCATACCCTAGGGGCTGTCTCTTCTACTTTGCACCAAAAGGTGAAATTCCCATCTGGAGACCAGATTAAAGAGATTGTTGGAAGTTAGTCTATGGCTAGGCAATGCCTAGTGGCTACCATCCGACATCAATCCGAGGACGAGTCTTCGGCCCATACCGAAGGAAGCTCATAGCAATTAAGGATTCAGGCGTCACCTGTTGATAGTTCAGCCCAGAAGGCGAAATGTGAGGATTTAATAAAAGTGGTTATTGATGATGACCCTGAGAAGTTTTTCGAAATTGGGTCTCAATTGCCCATTGAAGAGAAGGAAGAGCTGTTAGAGTTTCTAAAAATGAACGTGAATGTATTTGCCTGGAATGCTTATGAGGCTCCAGGGGTGGATCCAAACTTCATTTGTCACCATCTAAATGTCAACCCATCTGTTACTCCTAAGAAGCAACCACATCGACGTCCATCCAAGGAGCATGTAGATGCAATACGAGATGAAGTAACGAAGCTTAAACATGCAAGGGCTATCAAGGAGATTTTCTATCTTGAATGGCTAGCCAATACTGTGGTAGTAAAAAAGAAGAATGAAAAGTGGCGAGTGTGTGTGGATTTCACTGATTTGAATAAAGCGTGTTTGAAAGATCCTTTCCCCATGCCTCGGATAAATCAGCTGGTAGATGCTACCGTGGGCCACCATCGGATGAGCTTTTTAGATGCCTTCCAAGGCTATTATCAGATATCGTTAGCTCTTGATGATCAAGAAAAACAGCTTTCCTTACCCCTACTGGGAATTATCATTATAAAGTAATGCATTTTGGTCTGAAAAATGCAGGCTCTACGTACCAAAGGATGATGACCAGAATGTTTGAACAACAGTTGAGAAAAAGTATTGAAGTCTATATAGACGACATGGTGGTGAAGAGCAAGATGGAGTCCGAGCACGTAGGAGACCTCGGAAACATTTTTGAAATCTTGAGAAAACACAAGTTATGCCTTAATGCTTCCAAATGCTCGTTTGGTGTTGGATTGGGCAAGTTTCTGGGTTACATGGTGACTCACCATGGAATCGAAGTTAACCCTGATCAAATCTAAGCAATTAACAGCTTGCAACCACCTCGGAATCTCAAGGAGGTCCAGAAGCTTACTAGAATAACTGCTGCTTTGAATTGGTTTTGTTAGGACATATGCGGTTCACATGTTAAGAACATATGTCATACTTATTTATGTAAATTGGCTAATCTTTTGACAAAATGCACTCTACTTGTAATTAGGTAGTTCTAGGTGTCTTTAATACTTCAAGAAACAAGGTTTTAAGATCAAGTGTTGAGGTCATCAAGTCTGTCCAAGAAAAACAAGCTAAAGTACAAAATCATTAAAGTTCGACACCTTCTCAATAGCTCCTCGACACCAGCTATCTATCGAGATTTAAAAAGTTAGATTTTCTGATCTGATTTCTTGGGATCCGTGAATATGTTTTTGGGCTTTCTTTTCTTCTAACCCTAAACATATAAAATGATTGTTTTAAGAGCCGTCATATTGTACACAAGTTGCAAAAGCATTGAGCAATTTTTATTCAAGCAAATTGCGATCAAAAGACGAAGTTCTTGATTTAGTTCATCTTCTCTAAAGAAGTTGCTGTGTATTTGCACCAAAGGGTTTTGTGACCAAACATCTTCCTGATCTTCATCGTGTAGGATGAACTGAAGAACTTTACAACCAACCTCTCCTTCTAAGTTGGTGTTTGAAGTCGCGCATTGGGATCCGCGCATGGGTTAGTCACGTACTTGGGAGCCGTGCATCAAAAGGTGGGAACTGTCACTACAGATCAAGTCCAATTGGATATTGGGGTAAGGGTTCAACTGTAGGTTGGTAAAGTACTTGGGATTCCTTTACTTGTAACCGCTTGATTTGATAATAGTGGAGTTTCGGGAGTGGTGACCTGAAAATCACCAGGTGGGGTTTTTGCTGTTAGGGTTTTCCCCATTCATGAACAAATCACTGTGTTATTTATTTTTCTGCTGCATATTTAGTTATTCAGTAATTTGTTTGTGCTACCACGCAATTGCATGTAATTGAACCTAATTAATTCACTTGGTTAATTAATTGGTTAATTCATCACAGGGGGTCAATTCGTTTGTGGCCAATCAAGTGGTATCAAAGCAGGCACACTCTGATTAGGTTTAATTTTTGCTGTGTTAATCCATTAACCCCTGTTTGTCATGGATAGAGGACAATCATTAATTATACCTCCTTTATTTGATGGGACTAACTATACCTACTAGAAAGTACGCATGAGAGTTATTTTGTAGTCCTTAGATAAGAAGGTGTGGCAAGCTGTTGAGATTGGCTGGACCAAGCCAAAAGAAGCATCGACTGATTAGGATGAAGCAAAGATCAAGGCGGCAAACTTCAACAGCAGAGCGTTGAATGCCCTATTTAGCGCAGTCACCAATGAGGAGTTCAAGAAGATATCCTCAACTGAAACTGCTAAGGAGGCGTGGACCATCCTCCAGACAACCTATGAAGGAACAAAGGCTGTCAAAAATTCAAAACTTCAGAGGCTCACTACAAGCTTTGAAGAGATTAAGATGGAGGAGGATAAGTCATTTGATGAGTTCTATGCCAAGCTCAAGGACATAGTGAACTCAGCCTTCAATCTTGATGAAACCATCCTTGAACCCAAGGTTGTAAGGAAGGTGCTCAGATCTCTACCTGAGAGATTCCATGCCAAGATTACGGCTATAGAAGAATCAAAGGATATTGACAAAATTCCTTTGACTGAGCTGGTTGGGAACTTGCAGACCTATGAGCTAGGGTTATCTAGGATTGACAAGTCAAGCAAAGGCAAGAGCATGGCCTTGAAGACAAAGAGCAGTGATACAGATGAGTCTTCCGATGATGAAAATTCCAAGATGAAGTCCTACATTACAAGGCAGTTCAAGAAGTTTATGAAGAATGTCAATGGGAGGAGCTTCAACAAGGACCGCAGACAATCCAGCTCTTCTCAGTTTAAGAGTCAAGACAAAGGGAAGAAGGATGCTAAAGATGGCAGTCAGTACACTGTTCCTGCAGGACCTAAGTGTATTGGGTGTCATGGGTTTGAACACATGAAGAATGAGTGTCCTACATATCTCAAGAGCATTGAGAAAAGCAAGGCACTTGCTGCAACCCTGAGTGACACTAAGCCTGAAGATGATTATGAAAATGAGGATGACGAAATCTTAAATGCCTTCACTGCCACAGTCAATCCTACTGAAGGGATTGTTGAAGAAGTGGATGAAGAAGAACAATTGGTGGACACCAAATTCGAGAAGATGGATGATCAAGATGATATCCATTCAGCCTATGAGAAGCTTTACAAGCTCTCTGAGAAGCATAAGAAATTGTATAGGCTAACCACCAAGAAGCTCAGTGATGTGGAACTTGATCGTGAAGAGTTGTCCACAAAGTTTGATAAGGCGAATCAAACTATTGGAGCACTGAGGTTTGAGAACAATTTCCTGGCTGAGAAAACTAAGAAACTTGAAACGGAGTTATTTCAAGTCAGAGCTCAATTGGAGAGGACTTCAAGTGCAAAACTTGATGAGATGCTCAGCATTCAGAAATCTGCTTCAGATTGAACAGGTTTAGGGTATGATCTTTCTTCCTCTAATATTGCTTCCACTAGTACTACTGTTTTTGTTCCTCCTGCTAATATTGTTAAAGTTGAGAACACTGATGTTAAAACTGAATTAGCTAGTGAGAACTTAGACAAGGACAAATCTATCTTAGGAGCACCCCCAAAGTAAGATAAGAAAGATGCTAGAAACCCTAGGGCTAAGAAGGCTAACTTTCAAAAGCCTAAATAAAAGAAGCAGCATCTCTGTCATCATTGTGGAGCTGCAGGTCATACTCGACCAAATTGTTACAAGTGGCTAGCCACTTAAAAGAGCAACGGCATGATAGCATCTGGAAGCCAAAATCAGCTTCAATCCTCTCTTGCTCCTCTTGGAGATCTTTTAAAAGCCCTCATGTTCCTTTCGAACTTAAACGGTTTCAATTCTTCCCCCTCACCGCCGGTTCAAGGGTTTAATCAAAGGAAAGGTTCTTCCAAGGTGTGGAAGAAAAAAGACTCTAAGTGATTTCATCAATTTCTTCTCCCTTCTTGTTTTTCTTGTTTGTTGCATTACTTGTGTGTTTTACATTTTTGTTGAGTCAATCTAGTTTTATGCTTTACTTTGTTAACATGTTTTTGTGTGTTTACTTTCAGTTTTGTTTATTTTTTTTTTTAATATAAAAAAAATTGAAAAACAGAAAAATACAAAAACAGTGTGTGTTTTGTGTACTTTGGTACTTGTGTACCTTAGATGGCTAATGAAACAGAGTTTTCTAAACTTTGTATCCCTTGTAACTTAGATGAGCATCTCTATGCACAACTAAGCAAGTGAGCTTTGTGACTCTTGTTTGTGATAAGTAAGATTAAGTTATCTCTTAAAACTTAACACTCATATCACTCTTTTTGACGGATAGGACTAGAAAATCCTAAGAGAAAGGTATAAATAACCATCTCACCACTGTTGCCCGCCAATCATTAATGACGTTTGTATGTTTCGGCATAGCAAAAGTGTGATGTCAATGACATTTGTGTGCTTCGGCATAGCAAAATTGGAATGTCAAATGTCAATGGGTATTTCTTTTCTCTCTCTTATAAGCCCATGCATGATATGCTTAAAAAGAAAATATGCAAAGAAAATAAAAAGCAAAAATATCAAAAATGCTTTAAATATGATTGCAAGCGTGTATTCTAGGAGATGTGGGAGTTATAGGATGTACCTCGAATGTGATAGTCCCCATCAAACAGTTATGATTATGTGTGAGTTAAAGTTATTTTCTCATATCTCAAATCGTCATAACATGTATACACATATGCAATCTTGCGATATTTTTCACACACAACACACAATATTCTTTGCTACTTTTGATACATGTACAGGTACAATGTGATTTGGCCATCACAAAGGTTTTACATGTGCTAATGTATGCTCATTAAACTGTCTTGACTTGTTTTTGAAAAATAAAATTGGTTAGACTTGTTTAGTGTGTGTGTGTGTTTTTGGGAGATCCATATGCTTAAATTTTTGTTGAGAGATGATTTTGAGAGCTTTATATGTTAATTGGATCAATGGTTGAGGTGCATGTTGGATTGCATTCGTGTCTGTGTTTTTCACTTCTCGAAAAATTGCTTTTAACTGCTGGCTCGACACCTAGCTATCTATCGAGCTTCTCAAGCCTTTTTCTTATCGCAATTTCGACACCTCTTTGACACCTGGTGGATCGATCGAGAAAGTTCCTGTCTCTTCGATACCTTCTCGATACCTTGTCGATCAATCGAGCTTCTGTTCTGGGTTTTGGTGTCTATTTCTCGATACCTTCTCGACACCTGTAGCTGTCGAAGTTCATTTTCTCGACACCTACCTCGACACCTCTCGACACCTTAGCTGTCGAGAATTACTGAAGCTCCTATATAAGCTTCTGTCGCGATCCGATTCTTATTTCTCTCGATCTCTCTCGATCTGTCCGCGACTGTTCATCTCCCTAACCTCCTTTTCTCACTCAAAATCTCCAACCCACTTGATTTTCGGCCATTCCTTACTTTAAATCACTTGGTAAGATCTCATTTTCCTTCCTTATTCATGCATTTCATGTTTTGAATCTTAGGTTTTGGGGTTTTTGAAAAATTTTAGGGTTTTTCAAAATCAATGAGTTTTTCTTGAAATTTTGGGTTGGGTTTTCACTTAAAGGTGTTCAAAATATCATACATTGCATTTCATGTGCATTAGAATGATATTTACATGCATTTAGATGTATATTCTATGTTTGTGTGCTGGTAGGATTGGATTGGGCTGAGCACATGATGCTTTTTAATTTGCATGTCACATGTTCATGCATTCCCCATGCATACATACTTTTTGTTCAATATATTTGATATATGTGAACTGTTTTGGGACTTTTCTGATTGTCTCCCTCTCTATCTCTTTCTCATTCTGTTTACGTTAGTAGTGTCTATAGCACCTAAACGTAAATCCACTCCGGCTCGGAACCCTCTGCATTCTGGAGGTTCTTCATCTTATGATTCTGCTCCCTTAAATCTTCGGTTCCGTGATGGAGATGCCCACAAGGCATTTACGGAGAACTTTTCTAGACGAGGTGTTCATTCAGAACGCCAAGTCATTTTGGTGGACTTCGCCGACACTGACCTTCCCTCTGTCATTCACAGTAGGGGATGGGAGTCACTGTGTGACGTCCCGGTCACATGTCCTCTCGTGCTGATTTAGGAGTTTTACTCCAACATGCACGAGATCGATCGTTCAGTACCTCTCTTTTTCACTCGCGTTCGAGGTACGCGCATCCTTGTCACACCGTAGCTAGTTATGGATGTGCTTAGGGTTCCTAGGATAGATTTTCCTGACTATCCTTCTTGTGAGCGTCTGAGGACTGTGTCCAAGAATGAGCTCATTTCTACTTTTTGTGAGTGCCCTTCTGATTGGGGAGAGCATCAGTATACATCATGTAGACCTTTTGCTAAAGGTCCTAGATTTCTAAATATGGTGATGACTTTTGTACTCCATCCACTTTCTCACTACAATTCCATCACAGAGCTTCGTGCTCGATTTCTGTTATCTCTTCTTGAGCATCTTACTATAGATTGTCATTCTCATTTCATCCTTTCTATCATAGATGTTCATCTAGATTCGGCGTCCTGTGATAAGCTCATTTTTCTTTCCGCTATTACGAGGATCTTACGCCATTTTTCTATCCATTTTCCTTTGTCTGACCACTTCACACACATCTATGCCATAGATGCCGCTACCGTAAAACGTAGTGAGGCTCAGTTTAGGTCGAGATAGACGGATTCCACTCCTCCTTCCCGTTCAACTCCATCCAGATCTGCTCCATCTATGTCTGCTCCTTCTTCCTCTACGGGCGATGTATCTCTTGGAGACATCATGGCGCAGCTACAGCACATGGATGCTCGCCTTGATACGCTCTCCACTGAGTTGTATCGGTGAATGTTCGTGTTGGTCGTATTGCACGATGGCAGGCGACCATGGGTGGTTTTGCTTCTGAGGCTACTCCTTCACCACCTTTTCTAGCGGCTTCTGACTCTGAGGATGATGATGATGATGGTGATGATGATGACGGTTCGGATGATGATGGAGATGCTAGCTCTACTGATGAGATGTCTACATGACACTCTACCCTTTGTCACTCGTGACAAAAAGGGGAAGTAGTTTTGGGTTATAAGAGTAGTCATCTTAGGGGGAGAGTTAGTATAAGACATTTTTTGATAGAGGGAGTGTTGATATTTTGAGGGATGTAGTGAGGTTTTAATGTATCTTTTCTTTTCTATTCTTTATAGATACATTGATCTTGTATATGAGGCCTTGTGACCAGTTTTACATACATTGTACTTATTTTCTCTATATGTGGATGTATGTTTCTTTCACCTCTCTCTTCATGTGTTGTTTTTTCTCTATCTTTATACACATGTTCTTTATACACATGTTCACACAAAGATGCCTTAATGAGTTTTGTTTAAAGTGTTTCAGAAATACAGGTTGTCAAAGTTTACTTGCCATAAACTCTCTTCTTGCAAAGTTTTTCAAGAGTTTGTATTAGAATAGATTTTATTGTATTTAACAAGTGAATATGAGTTAAGTGATTTATGACTTCTCTCATATGTTCATTTGTTTATTGTGGTTTTGTCACGGATTGCCAAAGGGGGAGATTGTTAGGATATATGTGGTTCACATGTTAAGAACATATGTCATACTTATTTATGTAAATTGGTTAATCTTTTGACAAAACGCACTCTACTTGTAATTGGATAGTTCTAGGTGTTTTTAATACTTCAAGAAACAAGGTTTCAAGATCAAGTGTTGAAGTCATCAAGTCTGTCCAAGAAAAACAAGCTGAAGTGCAAAATCATTAAAGCTCGACACCTTCTCGATAGCTCCTCAACACCTACTATCTGTCGAGATTTAAAAAGTCAGATTTTCTGATCTGATTTCTTGGGATCCGTGAATATATTTTTGGGCCTTCTCTTCTTCTAACCCTAAACATATAAAAGGATTGTTTTAAGAGCCGTCATATTGTACACAAGTTGCAAAAGTATTGAGCAATTTTTGTTCAAGCAAATTGTGATCAAAAGACGAAGTTCTTGACCTAATTCATCTTCTCTGAAGAAGTTGCTGTGTATTTGCACCAAAGAGTTTTGTGACCAAGCATCTTCCTGATCTTCATCGTGTAGGATGAACTGAAGAACTTTGCAACCAATCTCTCCTTCTAAGTTGGTGTTTGAAGTTGCGTACTGGGATCCGCGCATTGGTTAGTCACGTATTTGGGAGCCGTGCATCAAAAGGTGGGAACTGTCACTACAGATCAAGTCCAATTGGGTATTGAGGTAAGGGTTCAACTATAGGTTGGTAAGGTACTTGAGATTCTTTTACTTGTAACCGCTTGATTTGATAATAGTGGAGTTTCGGGAGTGGTGACTTGAAAATCACCCGGTGGGGTTTTTGCCATTAAGGTTTTCCCCATTCGTGAACAAATCACCGTGTTATTTATTTTTCCACTGCATATTTAGTTATTTGGTGATTTGTTTGTGCTGCCACGCAATTGTATGTAATTGAACCTAATTAATTCACTTGACTAATTAATTTGTTAATTCATCACAAGGGGTCAATTCGTTTGTGGCCCATCAGGTTTATTTCCCGATCAGCTGATATATGTCGTCCTTTTTTCCTTCTAATGAATAAATGGAAAGGATTTGAGTGGACCGATGAGTGCGCTTTAGCTTTTCAACAACCTAAGGAATATTTATCTCAACCTTCTATTATGTCCAGCCCAGAGGTAGATGAAGTCCTATTTACTTATATTGCTATAGCCCCTCATGCAGTAAGCCTCGTACTAATTAGAGTTGACAATGGCATATAACGGCCAGTTTATTATGTAAGCAAATCCTTACAAGAAACTGAGGTTCGTTATCTACCACTGGAAAATGCCATCTTAGCAGTGGTGCATGCCACATGAAAGCTCCCTCATTATTTCCAGGCACACACGGTTATTATACTTACCCTGCTTCCGCTCAGGTCCATACTACGGAGTGCTGATTACAAAGGAAGGATTGCTAAGTGGGGCACCATGCTAGGGGCTTTTGACATCAAGTACATGCCTCGCACTTCTATCAAAGGCCAGGTTCTTGCAAATCTAGTAGCTGAATTCGCTGAACCTTCATTAGAAGAAATAGCAGAAACGCAGCACATTGATGAAAAATCAGTTGGCACCATCTCTTTATAAGCTCCTTTGTGTTGGAAGGTATATGTTGATGGGGCAGCTAACCAAAGGGGATCCGGAGTGGGGCTAGTCCTGATCTCACCCGAGAAGCTCACTATTGAAAAATCATTAAGATTGGACTTCTCGGCCACTAATAATGAGGTCGAGTACGAAACTTTGTTAGAAGGAATGTCTATAGTGCAAAGAATGGGAGGGTAGGTAGTGACGATCTTTTTTGACTCAAGGTTGGTCGTTGGCCAGGTGAATAGCAAACTAGAGGCAAGAGATAAGAGAATGCAAGGGTATCTGAGTCAAGCTAGGCATCTACAGTCAAGATTCGAATCATTCAGCCTATTGCATGTCCCGAGGAATGGAAACACACATGCTGATTCTTTGGCCACTCTTGCAACCTCCTCAGATCAAAACTTACCTCGGGTTATCCTTTTAGAAGACTTGTGCCGACCTAGGGAAGAAAATAGGGAGGTGGTCCAGGTTTATCAAGTCAGAGTAAGTCCTAGCTGGATGGACCCCATGGTACTATTCTTGAAGAAAGACATCTTACCAGAGAACAAATCCGAAGCTGATAAGATACGACGAAAGGCGCCTCGTTTCTGGCTATCCGATGATCAAAAGTAGTATAAGTGTTCTTTTTCAGGGCCTTATCTACTCTGCATCCATCCTGAGGCATCAGAGTTGCTCATTGAGGAATTACATAAAGGGATTTGCAGAAGCCACATAGGAGGTAGATCTTTATCCCATAGAGCCATCACTCAGGGTTATTGGTGGCCAAATATGCAAAGAGAAGCCCAAGAATATGTGAAGAAGTGCGACCAATGCCAAAGTTTTGTACCAAACATACACCAACCAGGGGGAACACTTAATCCCCTGTCCAGCAGTTGGCCATTTGCTCAATGGGGCTTAGACATTGTTGGACATTTTCCTAAAGCAGTAGGGAACAAAAGATATTTGCTGGTCGGCACAAACTATTTCACCAAATGGGTTGAAGCCAAGCCCTTAGTGAATATTAGAGATGTGGATGTCAAGAAGTTTGTGTGAAAAAACACTGTCATGCGATTCGGAGTCCCTCGAACTCTCATCTCAGATAACGGCCTTCAATTTGATAGCAAATCTTTTAGAAGATATTGTTATGATCTAGGAATTACAAATCAGTATTCCACCCCCACTTATCCTCAGGGAAATGGACAAGCCGAGGCAGTAAACAAAACTATAGTGAACGGATTCAAGAAAAGATTAGACGATGTAAAAGGAAAATGGGTAGAAGAGCTATCACATGTCCTTTGGACATACAGAAGCACACTTCGCAGGTCAATCGTGGAAACCCCTTTTTCAATGACTTACGGGGCTGAGGCCGTTATTCCTTTGGAAACTGGCTTCCCTACACTTAGAACCAGCTTCTTCAATCCGAGCAGTAACAACAAATTACTAGAAAGGGGTCTAGATCTTATTGAAGAGAGAAGAGAAAATGCGATGGTGCATTTGGCTTACTACCAGCATAAACTCAAGCAGGGTTATGATGCTAACGTGAAGCTGAGACCACTAGCACTTGGTGATCTGGTATTGAGGAGGGTTCTAGGTACTGCAAAAAACTCAGTATAAGGAAAGTTAGGACCCAATTGGGAAGGACCATACCACGTCACATCGATGGCTGGTATAAGAGCATACTTTTTGGAAGATTTAGATGAACATATAATACCGTGCCCTTAGAATGTAAATAACCTGAAAAAGGTATTATTACTAATGAAAATTTCATTTGCCAATATGTTCTTTTGTTATTCGAAAGCATTATACTTATCAATAGTTATTCTTTATAAGTGTTAAACAGACCTTAGTCATGCCTGTAGTCCTCGAACCAGATAGTTTAGGGAAATTAACATTTATTGTCATTTTTTATAAGTGTTAAACAGAACCTTAGTCATGCCTATAGTTCTCGAATCATATGCTTTGAAGAAATTAACATTCATTGTCATTTTTTATAAGTGTTAAACAGAACTTTGGTCATGCCTGTAATCCTCGGACCAGATGCTTTGGAGAAATTAACATTCATCGTCATTTTTTATAAGTGTTAAACAGAACCTTAGTCATGCCTGCAGTCCTCGGACCAGATGCTTTGGGGAAATTAACATTCATTGTCATTTGTTATAAGTATTAAACAGAACCTTAATCATGCATGTAGTCCTTGGACCAGATGATTTGGGAAAATTAACATTCATTGTCATTTTTTATAAGTGTTAAACAGAACTTTAGTCATGCTTGTAGTCCTCGGACCAGATGTTTTGGGGAAATTAACATTCATTGTCATTTTTTATAAGTGTTAAACAAAACCTTTGTCATGCCTATAGTCCTCGGACTAGATGTTTTGGGGAAATTAACATTAAATAAAACCTTAGTCATGCCTGCAGTCCTCAGACCAGATGTTTTGGGGAAATTAACATTCATCGTCATTTTTTATAAGTGTTAAATAAAACCTTAGTCATGCCTGCAGTCCTCAGACTAGATGTTTTAGGGAAATTAACATTCATTGTCATTTTTTATAAGTGTTAAATAGAACCTTAGTCATGCTTGTAGTTCTTAGACCAGATATTTTGGGGAAATTAACATTCATTGTCATTTTTTATAAGTGTTAAACAGAACCTTAGTCATGCCTGTAGTCGTCGGACTAGATGTTTTGGGAAAATTAACATTCATTATTATTTTTTATAAGTGTTAAACAGAACTTTAGTCATGCCTATAGTCCTCGGACCAGATGCTTTGAGGAAATTAACATTCATTGTCATTCTTTATAAGTGTTAAACAGAACCTTGGTCATGTATGTAGTGCTCGGACAAGATGCTTGGAGAAATTAACATTCAGTGACATCTTTTATAAGTGTTTAAACTGAACCCTATTCATGCCTAAGTTCTCATACCAAATGTTAAAGGAAGGTTAACACACTATGACATTGTTTATATACCCATTTGTTTTTCACTAAGTGTCAAGACAGAACTATAACAATTACCAGTTCTTCAGGATAAGGGTTCGGAGTAAGTTAAATGCCTTGATTATATAGCCAAGTATAAGTTTGTTACTAAATAATTCATAATATTTGCATTGGCAAGATGTTTTTTGGGGTTAGCTTTTATAGAAACTAAGTTAGCAGCAAAGCAAATTCATATGTAACAGCAGTAAGATTAAAGATATATGAAACAAGAACACACGAGATAGAAAGAAATAACCATTCATTAATCAAAAAAGTACAATACATTATGTTCTGTGGCATAACGCCAATACAAAAAAAAAAAAAAAAAAAAAAAACCGAATGTTGATAGACTATAAGAAAATCCTAAGGATTAAGTCTTTGGCTTCGAAGCATGAGAGTTTGCACTTTGGCTTGGCTGGGAAATGGCACTGTCCTTAGCCTTAGGGTCAGCTTTTTTGTCTTTTGGCTCTACATCTTTGGCTCCAACTTCACCTTCCTTGGCTTTGGCAAGGTCCTCGGCTATTGCTGAGAGCTTTCTCCTCGCCTCTGCTCTTTTCATTAACCCTTTCAACCTCCTGACCTTGGTCAGTAGCTTGGATGGTCAAGGGCTGCTCCGAGGTCTCTTGAGCAGGATCAACAGAAGAAGTGGTAACATCTTAAGCATCACAAATTTTCAGATGATAATAAATGCTCCCAAGCTGTCTCCACACTGAGTCTGCAGGGACGCCTACAATATCAATGGCTCTACCCCATGATATGGCGCAGTAGTCCCTGCAAACCTCAAAAAGCTCCTCGGCAAGCCTCACTTGAGTTTCTTCCACACCGAGTTGGTAGGAGGCTCGCTTTTCAGCCTCCAAGGCTTCCTTGGCCAATTGGGCTGCCTTCTTGGCCTTCTTGAGCTCAGCCTTCAAGTCCAGAACATGCTATTTCTCTGTGGCCAAATCAATTTCTGTCAAGTGGAGTTTTTTGCGTTGATCCTCCACCTGAGTCTCAGCATTCTTTAAGCTAGCCATAGCACTATTGCGCTCCCTCTCTAAGATGGTGAACTTATTGATTAGCTCAGCATGTTCCTCCTTGAACGTCCCCAAGACTTTCTCGGTCTCGACACGGGAGTGGGCTTCTACTCGGGCTTGGTTGCTCTTACTATTGACCCACTCCTTAGCCACATAGACCTGTTGAGTAATCTGTGCAAAGACAACCAAATGAGTCCACATAAAAAAAAGGGGGGACGGAGAGAGAATGAACGAATGATGATAGTGAATAAAGTAACTAAGAATAAAATGCGAAAGTACTTAAGCACTTACCATAGCTAGGTCCCTCTTCAGGGATAGGAAGAGCTCATGTTGCTTGAAGCGCCTATAAGCTTCCATATCTCTCGGTGAGAGAAGTGGTTGCTCAAGGGCTTCAGCAATATGGCCCGCATGCCCCCTTTGAAAGTTTCGAACTGAGGCATCCAAGGAGATAGGGTCACCGTCTACATCCAGTCGAGGGGACCATGTGCGAGGAGGTCGGTGCAAATCGGCGTCTTGAGAGTCCTCCCTACTTTCCATGGAGGAAGCCCGTTTGTCCTTTGCACGTTTGGGCTATTTTGCCCTTCTATCTCCTGTACCTCTAAATCCTTCATTTTCCTTTTCATATTAGGGTTGGGGAGTAATCTAGTCGAAGTCATTAGGAAAGGGGGGGTGTTGGGATTTATGCCCTAAAATCCGATTGTATGATGCTATGTATTATATTATGTATGACGTTATGTATAACATGATGTATGACTTAATATTGTAATTAATAAAGTTGTTTTATTATTATTTGAAATAATGGTAACATGAATATTTGGACATTATCAGATTGTCCATGAGATGCATAGTATGTGATTTATGTGATTTAGTCACAGAAAATATAAGTCACAAGTTCTTTGTAAACTCAGAATTTGGTTCGTATTCGGTGATGAAATTGGGCATTTCATTTGCGAAGATTATAACATATTAACTAAGATGATTTGTCTTGATCATGGAAGTGGTGACTTCTAGTTGATATGTTGATATGTTTTAAGAGTTAAGACATATTGAACTGGACTGCTGTGAGATTTATTATTCTCCTAACAACTGTCAATTGAATAATAAATTTCACGACTTATATTTGCATGAACTCTTAATCCTGAGAGAATAATGGACCTGATCATGAAATGTAGGTTGTTTTGATATATCAGGAGTGAAATCTAAAGTAACGGTCAAAACCTCAGTATGTTGGGCAGCCACATTTAGTATTGATGGAACATATATTTTTAAGATGGAATTCATAATCTCTTAACGGAAATACAAAATATTTCCTTGAGATAAGTTTAATGGGTTTGTTATTCAGAGAGTTGGGTCTAACCACTTTGGTAAGAAATTACTAAAGTATATATTTATGAAATTGGATTTCATAAATATATGATGAATAATTTAAAAGGATTAAACCGGGTACTCAAAAATTAAGATGTATTAATCTTCAAAGTGGCAGTCTATATTCATGACTTTGAATTACTACGAATATTTTATGAAGGGGTTGCATGTATAATAAAATCTTGGGATATAATTTATTAATAAGGCCTATGTGCAATTATATTTATATAGTGGTATTAAATATAATTAATGGTAATTTTGGACTTGTCAAAAGTTGACAGAAAAGCCAAGGTCCATTGGAGCTAGTGTCTTATTGTTCCCTTTTGGTCCCATTCCAAGTCATACACTAAAGCCCAATTAGAAAGGCCCAATAGGCCAGCCCAATTAGATAATCAGTTAATTATAAATGGAGAAACATACATAATTTTTTATTAGAAAAAAGAGATACACCATTGTGAAATGGTGTGTATGTGTGAGTGAAGCCACCCGTTATTCTCCCTTAGAAACTGATTGAGAGACCACACTTCTGGGGCGTAAAGTGGAATTGGAGTGAAGATTAAAAGTGTTCCCAAGTACTTCTAATCTTTTATTTTGAATTTCACCGCACCAAGATATGCTATCTTGTTCTTAAATTCTGAAATTTACATAGTGCATGTTATCAATCATGTATGAAATAGATCCATGTTTGTTGCTTCCACTGTGTGTTTTGTATGAGATACAAAACTAGATTTCCAACAATTGGTATCAGGTTTTCATATCATGCTTGTATAACATGTGATTGAGTTTTAGAATCAAAGAAAATCATTTTCTTGGTGTTATGGGATTCTTGAATCTGCAGTGATTGTTCTATATAATCACGTTTAGGATTTTGATTTCATAATTTGTTTTAAGAGAAGGTGATTGATTTTGCGTTGATGTGAAGAGAATTTCTATTAATATGGATTTCCATCTTCAAAAGAAATTCTCTTGGCCACACAATTAAGATATGGATCCATTCAAAGAAAGTAGTTATTGTCTAAGAGAAATTCTTTTTAAAGAATTTCATTGCCAAGGATAACCGTTCATGATGATAACCATTGTATTGCATTGGTTTGCTCGAAATGGACATCTTGGCTTAATATTTACTTATTGGATGGTGCCGTGTCTTAGTAATTGCCAAGGATATAGTTATTGAATGTAATTCAAATAACTGTCATGTGCATGAACCAATTGATTGCACTAGTTGGACTTTCTTGCACCGCTTGGCTATAAAAGACAATTTAATAGTTATTGCCTTGATTGCCATCTTGAAATCATATAGGTTTTCATGTAAGTTATATGTAATGTAATAATCCGTATGTTATATTACTTCATGAATTGATTATTACATTATATATATTTATATATATTAATGCTAGGATTAAAATTATTCATTTAATGAAATTTATTCCTAATGAGATTAAGATTATGTTTTCAAGGGTTTCTAGCGTTATCATGGTTCTTGATCTTAAAAACCTTTAATGTAAAATATCTAGTGGGAGAGAGATACAAGGGTTGAATCTCACGGCCTCCATTATCTGTTCATAGTAGTGTGGGTAAGCACCTCTTCTTGGCGTATATGCTTGCTGATCCCAAAGGAGGGTGTTTACTTCATAGTACTACAAGATTGAACTAACCTGTTTAAAGTAGTGTGGACAAGCATCTCGTCTTGGCGTATATGCCTCGCGATCCCAAAGGATTTTGTTCCATGGTACTACAACTTTAAATATTATAAGGGAGATGAAATGTGGCTATACATGATTCTAGATAATAGTGTACACTAGATTAAGTATAATGTTAACCTCCCAAAAGAGCTATGTCATCATTACTTAGAGGCTAAAGCTAATACGGCATATTATTAGTGTATGATAAGAGTTATCATGATAGCACTAATAATGAGAATATTTCTCAATCAATTAACGTGTTTATAATAAACTTGCTACCAAGGAATTATAGATATGGATTGGTTTGTCGTTGCATATATGATTTTATGGTTTTATAAGGTTCCATATTATATACTTATATGCTAAATTGATAATGTCTAGTTTACTTATTATATTCATGTTTGTTATTTTTAGATTTAAAATAATGGCATCATTTAGCTCGCTAATTAGTATTCTTAATCAAAACAAACTGACTGGATCCAACTATATTGACTGGAAAAGAAATTTGGACATTGTTCTTACTGCTGAAGAGCACAAATATGTGCTTACTTAACCATGTCCTAGCTTTCCATCATTAGATGCTCATCTTGAGGAAAAACAGTGATATGATTGTTGGCAAAAATCTAATGAGATGGCTAAGTGCTATATCCTAGCATCTATTTGAAATGTTCTACAGCATCAAATGCAGGATGCAGAACTAGTTTCGGACATTATGCTAAGTCTGAAGGAGATGTTTGGTGAGCAAGGCCGTTTTGCAAGGCAAGAAACTATAAGGCAGATTTATAATACCAAAATGGCTGAAGGTACTTCCGTAAGGGAGCATTGTCTTAGGATGATCTCTAATCTGAATACATTGGAAGTTTTAAGTGCCGATATTGATGGAGAATCCCAAGTGGATATGATACTCCAGTCACTACCAGAATCATTCAAGGAATTCAGACTTAACTATAATATGAACAAAAAGATTTATACATTGTCTGAATTGATGAATGAGTTGGTAGCGGTGGAAGGCATCCTTGGTACTTCTAGTGCTGATGCTAATATGGCTGAAACTTCTACTTTTCAACCTAAGTCCAAAGGCAAGGGTAAGAAGAAGAAGAAGAAAGACTTCTCCAAGAAAGATGGTAAACAAGTTGCCTTAGAAATTTCTAACAAAGGAAAGAAAACTAAAGGAAAGTGTTTCCATTGTGGTGAGAAAGGACATTGGAAGAGGAATTGTCCAATATTTAAGACTGCCAAGAATAAAGGTATGAAAAGTACATTCCTTCTTGAAACATGTTTGGTACAGAATCCTACGTATTCTTGGTGTGTGGACTCAGGTTGTACTAATCATATTTGCAAATCCTTGCAAGGGTTTCAGGAGACCAGAAAGCTGAATGAAGGGGAAATGTTTCTTACCTTGGCTGATGAGAGCAGGATTCCAGTTGTAGCTATTAGAGTGTTTAATTTATGTTTTGAATTTAGAGTTTTAATATTGGAAGACTGTTTGTATGTACCTAATGTTCGTAGGAATTTAATTTCTGCAACTTATTTAGGTAAACATGGATATTATGTATCCTAAAAGACAATATTGTAATAAAGAAGGATAAAGTGTTTATCTGTTTTGGCAATATTGTGGATGGTCTTTATATTTTAACTCCCGATAAGCATGAATTATATAATTCTGAATTAGATCATAACTCTCATGTAAAATCATTAAAGAAAAAGTTTCCTTCTACTAATGAAGCATATCTTTGACACTTGCGTTTGGGTCATATTAATCCAAATAGAATTCAAAGATGGACTCTTAGAGCCATTGGACTTTGATGAATTTCTAGTTTGTGAATCTTATTTGGAAGGCAAAATGACCAAACGATATTTTAATGCAAAAGGTAGAAGAGCCCAAGAGTTACTTGAATTAGTTCATACAGATGTATGTGGTCCTATGTCAACCCATGCAAAAGGAGGTTATGAGTACTTCATCACTTTTACCAATGATTACTCAAGATATGGTTATGTATACCTAATGAGACAGAAGTCTGAAACCTTTGAAAAGTTCAAAGAGTTTAGGGCTGAAGTTAAGAATCAATTAGGTAAATGTATAAAGGTCATTCGATCTGATCGTGGTGGTGAATACCTTCTTGGGGATTTCAAGGATTACTTAATTCAAAATGGAATTGTATTCCAATTGACTGCACCTGGAACTCCCCAACAGAATGGTGTAGCAGAAAGAAGGAATATGACTCTTTTGGAAATGGTTAGGTCCATCATGAGTTACTCAACTTTACTAGTTTCTTTTTAGAGATATGCACTAAAAACTGCTATGCATATTTTGAATTTAGTTCCATCAAAATTTGTTCCCAACACTCCTAAGGAATTGTGGAGTGGGCGTAATCCTAGTATGAAATATCTCCACATTTGGGGATGTCCAGCACATGTGTTGAAAAGGAAGTCTGATAAGTTGGAAGCTAAAACCGTTGTATATATGTTTTTAGGGTATTCAAAGGAAACAAAGGGTTATTTATTCTATAATCATAAAGATAACAAAGTGTTTGTTAGCACACATGCCAAATTTTTGGAAGATGATTATATGAATAATTTTGATCCTAGAAATAAAGTTGTTTTGGCTGAAATGAATGAACCTGTAAATGAACAACTAATGGATGAAACTAAGGATGATGTGGCTGTATTAGATACACCGTAAGATATAATTCATGAGATTACTAGTACACAGGTGCCTCGTCGTAGTGGGAGAATTATTCGGCCTCCTATAAGATTTATAGGTTTAGGAGAAACTTATGAAGTTATCTCAGAAGAGGCTGAATCGGATCCCTACACTTATGAAGAGGCAATGAATGATATAGATGCACATCATTGGGTCAAAGCTATGAAATCTGAATTAGATTTTATATATTCTAATTAAGTTTGAGATCTTGTAAAGGCACCTAACGGCATTAAACATGTTGGTTACAAATGAGTTTACAAGAGAAAGAGAGGGATAGATGGAAAGGTTGAAACCTTTAAAGTAAGACTAGTGGCGAAAGGGTATACACAAAAAGAAGGTATTGACTATGATGAAATTTTTTCGCTAGTAGTCATGCTTAAATCTATCAGAATTCTCCTATCCATTGCTGCTCATTATGATTATGAGATTTGGCAAATGGATGTCAAGACTACGTTTCTTAATGGCAATCTTGAAGAAGAAATCTATATGATGCAACAGGAATGTTTCATAGCAAAGAATCAAGAGCATATGGTATGCAAGTTGAAAATGTCCATTAATGGACTTAAGCAAGCATCTAGGTCATGGAACATTAGATTTGATCAAGCAATCAAGTCATTTAGTTTTGAACAAAATCTTGATGAACCATGTGTGTACAAAAGATATCGAGATTAAGTAGTAATGTTCCTAGTGCTTTATGTTGATGACATTCTACTCATTGGAAATGATGTAGGGGTAATGTCATCAGTAAAAGTTTGGTTGTCAAGCTAATTTTATACGAAGGACTTAGGTGAAGCTAACTTTATTCTAGGGCTCAGGCTTTGGTGAGATCACAAGAATAAGATGTTAGGTTTATCACAAACTGGGTATATAGATAAAGTTCTAGAATGGTTTAACATGCAAAACTCCAAGAAATGATTACTTCCTTTCAGACATAGAGTTCCTTTGTCTAATGACCAAAGGCCTAAGACTCAAGAGGAAGAAAGTATAATGAGACAAGTTCCTTATACTTCTGCAGTAGGAAGTCTCATGTATGCCATGCTTTGTACTAGACCAAATATCTGTTATTCAGTTGGCATGGTTAGCTGATATCAATCAAATTTAGGACCAAAACATTGGAAAGCTGTAAAGCATATTCTCAAGTATCTACGGAGAACGAGAGGTTATATGCTTGTTTACCGAAGTGAGGATTTAGTACCCATTGGATATACAGATTTAGACTTTCAATCGGATCTAGATTTCAGAAAATCCACATCAAGATGTGTTTTCACCTTGGGAGGTGGAGGCATAACTTGGAGGAGTGTCAAACAATTTTGTATTGCAGACTCCACCATGGAAGCAGAATACGTTGCTGCTTGTGAAACAGTAAAGGAAGCTGTATGGCTCAAGAAATTCCTTTTTAACCTTGGTGTAATGAGAATGGAATAAGTTCCCATCACATTGTTTTGCGACAATAGTGGTGCAGTTGCACAATCAAAAGATCCAAGGAACCACAAGAAAGGAAAGCACATCGAGAGAAAGTATCACATCATTAGAGATATTATTGCTCGTGGAGATGTGGTGGTAGCAAAGATTGAAAGTGCAAATAATTTAGCAGATCCCTTTACCAAAGCCTTGCCATAAAGGACCTTCGAGTCACATTTAGAAGGAATGGGAGTTAGATTAGTGCACAATAGTCTTTAGGGCAAGTGAGAGATTGTTGGGATTTATACCCTAAAATTCTATTGTATGATGCTATGTATTATATTATGTATGATATTATGTATGACATGATGTATGACTTAATATTGTAATTAATAAAGTTGTTTTATTATTATTTGAAATAATGGTAACATGAATATTTGGACATTATCATATAGTCCATGAGATGCATAGTATGTGATTTATGTGATTTAGTCACAGAAGATATAAGTCACAAGTTCTTTGAAAACTCAGAATTTGGTTCGTAGTCGGTGATGAAATTGGGCATTTCATCTACGAAGACTATAACATATTAACTAAGATAATCTGTCTTGATCATGGAAGTGGTGACTTCTAGTTGATATGTTGATATGTTTTAAGAGTTAAGACAAATTGAACTAGACCGCTGTGAGATTTATTATTTTCCTAACAACTGTCAATTGAATAATAAATCTTACGACTTATATTTGCATGAACTCTTAATTCTGAGAGAATAATGGACCTGATCATGAAATGTAAGTTGCTTTGATATATTAAGAGTGAGATCTAAAGTAACGGTCAAAACTTCAGTATGTTGGGCAACCACATTTAGTGTTGATGGAATATATATTTTCAAAATGGAATTCATAGTCTCTTAACGGAGATATAAAATATTCCCTTGAGATAAGTTTAATGGATTTGTTATTCAGAAAGTTAAGCCTAACCACTTTGGTAAGAAATCGCTAAAGTATATATTTATGAAATTGGATTTTATAAATATATGATGAGTAACTTAAAAGGATTAAATCGGGTACTCAAGGATTAAGATATAGTAATCTTTAAAGTGGCGAATTATATTCATGACTTTGAAATACTACAAATATTTTATGAAGGGGTTGCATGTATAATAAAGTCTTAAGATATAATTTATTAATAAGGCCTATAGTGCAATTATATTTATATAGTGGTATTAAATATAATTAATGGTAACTTTGGACTTGTCAAGAGTTGACAAAAAAGCCCATGACCCATTGGAGCTAGTATCTTATTGATCCCTTTTGGTCCCATTCCAAGCCACACACTAAAACCAAATTGGAAAGGCCCAATAGGCCAGCCCAATTAGATAATTAGTTAGTTCTAAAGGGAGAAACATACAAAATTTTTTATTAGAAAAAAGAGAGACACCATTGTGAAATGGTGTGTATGTGTAAGTGAAGCCACTCGTTATTCTCCCTTAGAAACTGATTGAGAGACCACACTTCTGGGGTGTAAAGTGAAATTGGAGTGAAGATTAAAAGTGTTTCCAAGTACTTCTAATATTTTATTTTGAATTTCACTGCACCAATGTACGCTATCTTGTTCTTAAATTCTGAAATTTACATAGTGCATGTTATCAATCAATCATGAAATAGATCCATGTTTGTTGCTTCCGCTGTGTATTTTGTATGAGATACAAAACCAGATTTTCCAACAGGGTAGAGGTGGGAGATTAGCTGGGACTTGGGGCTTGCTAGTTTCCTTGGAGGTAGAACCTTTGCCCTTCGCGGCTATAAGGTCTTTCAGGCTCTTGCCTCCTTTGTTCAAAGTTATTTCCTCTTCTTCCTCGGAAGAACCATCTGGACGAGCTATCACCAAAGTAGGAGCGTGAATGCTGGAATATCTGTCTAGCTCATCTTCGATGTCTGAGACTGGGATTACTTGTACACCCTGGGTTTCTGTTGGTAAATCTGGTTTTGTATCTCATACAAAATACACAGTGGAAGCAACAAACATAGATCTATTTCATTCACGATTGATAATTTGCATTATGTAAATTTGAGAATTTAAGAACAAGACAGCGTACCTTAGAGTAGTGAAATTCAAAACAAAAGATTAGAAGTATTTGGGAACACTTTTAATTTTCACTCCAATTCCACTTTACGCCCAAGAAGTGTGGTCTTTCAATCAGTTTCTAAGGGAGAATAACGAGTGGCTTCACTCATACATACACACCATTTCACAATGGTGTCTCTCTTTTTTCTCTAATAAAAAATTCTGTATGTTTCTTCTTTTATAACTAACTGATTATCTAATTGGGCTGACCTATTAGGCCTTTCCAATTGGGTTTTAGTGTGTGGCTTGAAATGGGACCAAAAGGGACCAATAAGACACTAGCTCCTATGGGCCTTGGGCTTTTCTGTCAACTCTTGACAAGTCAAAAATTACCATTAATTATATTTAATACCACTATATAAATATAATTGTACTCTAGGCCTTATTAATAAATTATATCCCAAGACTTTATTATATATGCAACCCCTTCATAAAATATTCGTAGTAATTCAAAGTCATGAATATAGACTGCCACTTTGAAGATTACTACATCTTAATCCTTGAGTACTTGGTTTAATCTTTTAAGCTATTCATCATATATTTATGAAATCCAATTTCATAAATATATACTTTAGTAACTCCTTACTAAAGTGATTAGGCTTAACACTCTGAATAACGAAACTCATTAAACTTATCTCAAGGGAATATTTTATATCTCCGTTAAGAGATTATGAATTCCATCTTGAAAATATATGTTCCATCAACACTAATGTGGCTGCCCAACATATTGAGATTTTGACCGTTACTTTAGATCTCACTCCTGATATATCAAAGCAACCTATACTTCATGATCAGGTTTATTATTCTCTCAAGATTAAGAGTTCATATAAATATATGTCGTGAGATTTATTATTCATTTGACAGTCGTTAGGAGAATAATAAATCTCACAGCGGTCCAATTCAATATGCCTTAACTCTTAAAATATATTAACACATCAACTAGAAATCCCCACTTCCTTGATCAAGACAAATTATCTTAGTTGATATGTTATAGTCTTCGCAGATGAAATGCTCAATTTCATCACCGACTACGAACTAAAATTCTGAGTTTACAAAGAACTTGTAACTTATATCTTCTATGACTAAATCACATAAATCACATACTATGCATCTCATGGACTATATAATAATGTCAAAATATTCATGTTACCATTATTTCAGATAATAATAAAACAATTTTATTAATCACAATATTAAGTCATACATAATACCATACATAGCATCATACAATAGGATTTAAGGGCATTAATCGTAACAGTTTCTTCCTCTTCGAATTGAAATTTATTAATTTCTTCGTCAAGTGAGGGGTTCGAGGATACAATCCTTTCTCCGACTGTTGCTGCTTCTGGAGGGACTTGGTAAATTGGTTGGACGATTAGAGGAATGTTCTGCTGATATGGGTGTGCTACTAAAGGAAGATCGTATTGGGCTAAGAAATTGGGCCGATATACGTTAATCCGAGCTATCCTTTGGTCACCTGCTCTTATAGTGTGGCTGGCCTCTTAGAATGTCTCTGAGATTGGCTGAAAATCCAAAATCAAGTGGACGGCCCACAGCTGCCTGTCTGCACTTATGAAGATCTCGGCTCTAAGCAGGTAATTAAGGGCTTGAACGTTGGTCAGACTAATCTTTGGAGCTATATGCCTCCCATCTGTGAGCACAAACAAAGAACGAAGTGCAATTAGAAAGTCGAAATCCATTAGTAAGAAAGAGCAAGGCTAAAAGAAGCAGAGCAATGTCAGGGTTAAAGAATCTAAATCTATTGTTAGAAAACCTAATTCTAATGAGACGAAAGTCTGAAACCTAATTCAAAGGCTTCAGACTTCCATCTCATATTAGGTAGTCATCTTTCATCCCCTTGTTAGACTTGGGGAGGCACGATATGAGCCTGGTAATATCCGATCGAGATTTAAGGTAAAATCCCGCTCCTTTTTGTTTGTGGAACTCATACATGTGAACCACGTCGTGCCAGGTGAGTTTTAAGTTCAGATACTCATTTAGAGCATCAACACTTCCTAGGACCCTAAAAAGGTTAGGTGCGCATTGGTGAGGGCATATTCTATGGTTAAGGAGGTAGCCCCTCGTTATCCTACTTATAGGAAGGGTCATTCCCCTCTCTATGAAAGTTATCATGGGGATTATGAAATCTCCTCTTCTCGGTCTGTTGCTATATGCTCTGGGGGCCAGTATCTCAGTGCGACCTCTTGTAGTATATGATATTTCCTCTTAAAGGCCTCTATTTTGGCAGGGAAGTCAACTAAATGCTTAAATCTACCCATTTTAATAGATTAAAGAGGAACTACTGAAATTGACAATGGGGGAAATAATAATTGGAAGGCCGAGAAGGTTGGTCGAGGAGAAAAGAAAGTTTTAAAGACACTAGAACTTACGAGAACTAAGACAAATGGTGATTGCTGAAAGTTTTAGATAAAATCCCTAAGATTTCTTGGAAAAACAGGGTGGAAAGCTTAACAGTTTAGGAAGCTTGGTAGGTTTGAATGTTTGAAATCTCTGGAGAACTTGAAAGTATACAAAGTAAAGAAAAGCGATTTCCCTCAATACTTTTTATATAGGGGACAAAAATGGAGGGAGTAACCTCGCACAAAACCCAAGGGAAAAGGTTAACTGTTGGATGAACACTTCACCATCGATGCAAAAGACATAGCGTCGTCTGGAGCAATTAATGACGCCTCGCAGTCTCCGAAGCATCAGAAGTAATTATGAGCCGCATAAAACCGCACTCTCACACGTGCCAAAAAGGAACTTAATGTTCCTGATTCTCAACAAATCAAAATCCCATTTTTTCTCCTCGGATGCAAGGGAAAAACTGGAATTTTGAGGGGCTATTGTAGGGATAAAGGCCCAATTTGGTATTTTGGGCCTTGGACCTTATCTGGGAACATGAGCACGTCCGAGGAGGGGAAAGTAATTGCTAAAAACCCCAAGTTTAAAGTTACATAGGGAAAGAACGGTAGGGGGATAGTCCGAGGAGGAACTTCTCCTCGAACATGATCAATACAGGTCAATTTTGTATTTCACCAATCTATGTGACCTTCTAGGAAATTTCCTTATTAAAGATGAACCTCATGCATGAACAGGATCGATAAGCACTCAGAAAATCTAAAAGAAAAGCTATTACCACCACATTAAATGCACTGCAGCTACTTTTCTGACCGCATTTATGTGGAGAGGATCCCTAAACAGTGCAGTCTCAGTTACCACACTTCATAAAAAATTAGAGAAGGTGTTTGATGGGACATGCACTCAAGTGAAGGCTTAGATGATTAACAAGTGTAGGATTAAGATGATTGGAAATGAACTATATATTGTGAGAGGTATCCTATGAAAGGAGGGGAGAAAAGAGGAAGAAAGAATTAGTGTAGCACTGAAAACTGTATTAACCTTCAGCTTTATTGATTTATAACATAATTCGCCTCCTCGGACAACAAGTTCATTTAGTTTTATGTGTCTCACATATTTGTTTATCTTTTAAATCCATACTAGCCGTTGTCAAATTCAAAAAAGGCCTAGTTCTTTCACCCATTCTCTACAAATTTATTGTACTTGGCCCATTAGGCCTATACCCCATACCTCTTGGGCTTGGGCTACAAATTGTGACCCTACACTATTAATAGTCATTTTTATATTTTGTTAACTCTTTAAAAAATTTTGTAAGGATATTATTAGGTATAAAATGTAAATTGTCCATATATATATTTTTAAAATTATTGTGAAGCACTTTTTTTTTTTTTTTAAAGATTCATTTATTCTAGACTTTTTGGTTTTTGTACTTAGTAACTCACTTAGATGAATATTTATGATGTGGTCTCACATTTAATTCTAAAATTAAGAAATAAAACTCTTTAAGAATAAATAATTTAGGACACATGGCGCAAAATTAGAACTTTAATTTAGAATTCTAATTTGAGTTTCTCTCAGTTTTACTTATTATTATATATATAGATAGGTAAAGCTGAGAGAAAATCCAATAAGATTTCAAATTAGAATTCAATTAGAGTCTAATTTGTGTCATGTGTCCCATCTAATTTAAAATTTAAAATTTTAAGGTTGAATTTAATCAATCATTTTGTTGGCTTTATTTCGTGCCAAATTTGCTTGTAATTTAGCATTTAGAAACCCTGTATTTAAGTGGGAATTATGTAAGAGTAGTATGTGAGAGAGTATAAAGAAATGCTCAAGATTGTGCAGTGAAGTAGGGACTCGCGGCTGGATCTCGCGGGTGACTCGCGACTTGCAACCTGCTAGAAGATGTACATGAGTGAAGCGTGCAAAGTAGTTGAAGTGTTGTGCCAGTTGTTGTACTACAAGACAAAAAGTCCATACTGACCATTTAGTTAGCTTGCGGCTTAGACTCGCGACTCAATCAAGTCGCAAGGCCAAGCCGCCAGCCAGCTCTGTTTTGAAAAAATGACTCTTTGCATTCCAAACACACACCACTATATATAGACCCTTATACCCACGAAATGTAGAGAACTTCCAGAGAGAATTTTGAGAGAGAAACCCTAGAGAAAAACAAGATTAACTCATCCACAATCTTACATAGAGACTCTTCAAATTCCTCTACTCTCACCCTCTCCATTGTTACATCATTGAGAGGTTCTTAGCCAAATCATTTTCTCACCATACCCATATCTGTGAGAAGACTTTTTTGTGCTTTGAGAAGTAGTTAGGAAGAGACCAATTCATATTAGTTGATGTATGGGCTATAGCGGAATTCAGTAAGCTAGAAAAGACAAAAGTTCGGCATAACCTCGTTGGAGCAAGAAACTTGGAGGGCTTAGGTACACTGGATAGATTAGGCTTGGAGGGTCTATTACTGTTCATGTATCCCAACTACATTTCTAGTAAATTATTGACCGCTTGGAGGGCGACGGAGAGGTTTTACGCCAAGAGATTCGGTTTTCTTTTCGATAACACATCGTGTGTTGTCTTTGTGTTTGTATCTCTCTTTCCTTAATCTTTGCCATTTAATTTCTGATGTAGATGTGATTTTATTTGGTTTAGATTTCTTATAAATTCTGTTATATGCTTATGTTCATATTCCACATATATATTATTTGATATTAAGCTTGAATTGGTAATTTGTAAATTGAGGTCTAAACGTTCATAGTGTTTTATACACATATTGAACTTTCATAAATTTTTGTGCAAAGTGATTTAATTTAATGTAAAAGTTGGATTTCAATTAGGGTTTAATTTTGCGCTACGAATCCCATTTAATCTAAAATTTTTAATTGTTGTGCCAAATAAGTTAATTTAATGTAGAAAATGATGAGTCAAATAAAAAAAAAACCATAAAAACCATAATCACATATTTAACTCTATATATAAAATTAGAGGAAGAGAAAGTTTGAATGATTTTATATTTATGATTTTTTTTTTTGTATAACTAAAAACAATTTAATTTTATAAGTCACTTATGTAATATACTATGACTATGTAAGGTCCATTATTAATTAAGTAATACATATATATATATATATATATATATTCTTTTTTTCTTTTTTAAACCAAAGTTTAGAAAAAATTCAATTAGAATCTAAATTGAATTTTGTTTTTGTTAGCTTCCCATACAACTTAAATTGTTTAAATTTTTACTATTATTTTTTCTTTGAACTAATTAGCATTTTTTTTATACTATTTATATTCAAATATTTTGTATGCAAAGATATTGAAGGTAACAAACTGTAATTGAACTGAATGATCTTATGCACCTATCCTTATTCAATTTAAGAGATACAATTTGACCAAATTTTTTTTTTATAGTAGAATTGCATAAACAATAATTATGAATTGATATTATATATGTAGTATCTAATACCGATTTTTAAAATTATATACATAATAGTAATGTAATGAGAAACTAACCAATATCATGAAAATTGAAAAAAAAAAAAAAAACTATTTTAGTACCTCTAATGTCTTGGTTGAACTATGTCCTATATGTTTAATAACTCAAACTAACATTAATAGCACTACTATAATTCATCATTCCCATGCATAAGCACGAGTTATATATTAGTATATAGATAATGAGGCGAGAAATTGTGAGGTTTTCAAAGTTTATGTAGCATAATATTATGATGCCAAAAGTCAAATGTGTTTGATTTTATATAAATTATAAATTATAGATAGTAGATTAAGGTTGCATTTGGCATTGGCTTAAAAAGCCAATTTGTTTTTTTACAATTTAACTTATTTTTGCTGTTATTCAACTTATTTTTGCTACTATTCATGGATTTTATTGCACTTTTTGGTACTATTCATGAAATTTACTGTATTATTTCAGCTATTTTTTAGCTTTATCTATAGTACTTTTAATAAAAAAATTTCAGTTTCAGCTAAATAAACGGTTCCCAAACGAACTCTAAATATATTTAATATTATATATATTATGAATTGTACTAGATAATAGATTATGTATTAGATCGATATTACATATCAGATTAGATTAACTATATTAAATAGATTCCCATAAAAAAAACTATATTAAATAGATATATAGTATGACTTATAAGTAGAGTTTGGCATATATTGTGTTAGAACTTGGTTACTCTCCATTTTGTGTGTGATGTTTTAAAAAAAAAAAAAAAAAATGATACGTGGATAATATTTTCATAATATTTTTACAATAAATTTTAAGCGCTAGACTATTATTGATTGTTATTGTTGGAGTAAAAAAGTAATTTTAATGTTAGGTTTAAATTTGAACATATAATAACTAATCACTTGTGATTTGTTGTGAAAATATTATAAAAATATTGTACACGTAATATCTCTTCAAATTCAAATATGTAAAAAAGAAAGAAAAGAAAAGAAAAATTCAAAGCAGATAATGGGTCAAATATGCCGTCTCTCTTTGTGAGGGAAGTCCACGTCACAGTTGTTTGACACACGTCAAAGTTTAAATGGCTATTACATCGTGGCTCAGTGCGTCCTCCCTCTCTCCCTCTTTATTTTTAATAAAACTGATAGATCTAAGCTTTTTTTTGTTAATCAGATCCACTGGTGCTCTCTATCTTCTTTTTATTTTTTCATTTGAAACTCTCATCAATCAAATATATCTTCTTCAACTCTTAAAGGTTACTTTCTGGACCTCAACAAAAATCTCTTTACATAATATAGTCTCTCTCAGTTTTCATTCAAGATCTATCTATTCGATTTTCGACTACTATTTTATGTATGTATTTATATATAATAATTATAAAAAAAAATAGATGCAAACATTCATGTTGATAGATAGATGTTGGGTACTATTTTTTTTAATTTTTAATTTTTA
Source organism: Quercus glauca (assembly GCA_023736055.1). NCBI lineage: Eukaryota > Viridiplantae > Streptophyta > Magnoliopsida > Fagales > Fagaceae > Quercus > Quercus glauca. Next base: position 42,095,006 of record CM043322.1, on the reverse strand, counting down.
ATTTTGAGAGTCAATCATCTTTTCTTTGTTGTAAATTTTGTTTGCTTCTCTCTGGTTTGGAACTAAAAACTTAATTTTCGTTTAAAAAGAAGTGATTTTTGCGAAGTAATAAGATTAGTATTGGTGATTTGTTTCATATTTATTGTGCAGGTTGGATTGAAAGAGAAAGAGAAAGAGAAAGATGGGAGGAGGATTTAGGGTGCTTCATTTGGTGAGGCCATTTCTTTCATTCCTGCCAGAAGTTGAGAGCGCTGATAGAAAAGTTCCATTCAGAGAGAAGGTGATATATACAGTGATATCTCTATTCATATTCTTGGTATGTAGTCAGCTCCCTCTCTATGGCATACACTCTACAACAGGTGCAGATCCATTCTATTGGATGCGTGTTATTCTTGCTTCCAACAGAGGGACTGTGATGGAACTTGGAATAACCCCAATTGTCACTTCTGGACTCGTCATGCAACTCCTTGCTGGCTCCAAGATCATTGAAGTCGACAATAATGTGCGTGAGGATCGCGCACTCTTGTAAGAAAAGTTTCTTTCTTTCTTTCTTGGTTTTTGTTGTTTTTGGCTTTGCTGCTTCATTATGATCATGATCATGACTTTGACTTTCCCCTCCAGGAATGGTGCTCAGAAGTTACTTGGCATTCTGATTGCTGTGGGTGAGGCTGTTGCCTATGTTCTCTCCGGCATGTATGGTAGTGTTAGCCAACTTGGAGTTGGAAATGCCATTCTAATTATCATTCAGCTCTGCTTTGCTGGTATCATTGTCATATGTTTAGATGAACTTCTTCAGAAAGGATATGGTCTAGGCTCTGGAATTTCGCTTTTCATAGCAACCAATATCTGGTGACTATTCATTCTGCTCTCCTTTTATATAAAATTAATGTATTTTCTGATGATTTTGAAGAAGCAAAAGAAGAGGTATATGTATATATATATATATATATATTTTTTTTTTTGCAGTGAAAATATTATCTGGAAAGCATTTAGTCCCACCACTATCAACAGTGGACGAGGAGCTGAATTTGAGGGTGCTGTTATTGCCCTATTCCATCTCCTGATAACTCGAACCGACAAGGTTCGGGCTCTCCGGGAGGCTTTTTATCGCCAGAATCTTCCAAATGTCACAAACCTGCTTGCTACGGTCTTGGTCTTCCTAATTGTAATCTATTTCCAAGGTTTCCGTGTGGTTTTGCCTGTGAGGTCAAAGAATGCACGTGGTCAGCAGGGTTCATATCCAATCAAGCTCTTCTATACCTCCAACATGCCCATTATTCTACACTCAGCACTTGTATCCAATCTTTACTTTATCTCCCAGGTAGGTACTGCTCTTGTATCAACAACAAGTTCGATTTGCACTTCAAATGTATATCTGAAATTATTATTTTATTTTTGGTTTGGTGAATGGTGAATGGTGATTGTGCAGCTGCTCTACAGGAAGTACAGTGGAAATTTTCTGGTAAATCTTTTGGGTAAATGGAAGGAATCTGAATATTCCAGTGGTCAATCTATTCCTGTTGGTGGTCTAGCATATTATATCACTGCACCATCAAGGTAATTCAGAATTTTTATTTTTTCTTCTAGAGATTGTATTTTGTCTTAAATTTGATCTTGCATTCATACTTGGTTATTAGTTATCTATGATACAATATGAGCAGTCAGTGATATGAGCTTTAGCCCAAATTCAATTATCTCCTCATAAGAGTAGGGGTTCAAGACCTATTGGTTATGTGTGTTGTAGCAATGAAAAGAAAACAACATATGATCTGAACACCGTGATTTGTTAGTTTTTCAATAACTGGGATACAATACAGTCGTAATACATTAATCAATTAGTGTGGACGCAACCAGCCAGTGGGTTCAAACCCATGACCTTACCCCCTATTTTTATAAGGGGAGATGCGATTTCAGTCAGAACTCAGCTTGTATATAACTATATTTTAAGGTTGTAATATAGTAATTTACACTTCAAAAGACAAATAATAAAAATAATAAACATATTAATAAACACAAAAGGTCAATGAGCTTTAGATCAAATTACACTTGCTTTCTTTGTAAAGTACGGTCGAGGATGAGGTTGTGGTTTCAAGACCTATCGGGTGCATGTGTAACATTGCCAAATTAAAATATACATAAACAAAAGTATTTTATAAGCTACAAATAACAGAAAGTAAACAGGATCCATAATTCATGTATGATGTGCATAGAAATTGAAATTTTAAAGGATTTTTAACTTCTTCAAATACTAGATATTGCATATTGAACCCCCCTTCCTGCGGCCCAACATGCCCCAAAAGAGATTCATTTTTAGACCTGGGCATATGAATGCTGTATTCAACTGGTATCCTGCAGTATCTGAACCATATCCATAAAACTATTATTTTTTTTATTCATGGAGATGTATCCTGCTGTATCCATACGGAATACATGATGAAATACAGGAATGGAGGCTAATTGAAGAATCCATTCTGCAAGTTATCTTTGCTTTTACTTATTCATCATTATAATGATGCTAGTAAATCTGAATTGATATGTTGCATATGATTTTGCAGCTTAGCTGATATGGCAGCCAATCCTTTCCATGCACTGTTCTATCTAGTGTTTATGTTGTCAGCATGTGCATTGTTCTCAAAAACTTGGATTGAAGTTTCTGGATCATCTGCAAGAGATGTTGCCAAGCAGCTTAAGGTAAGAACTCATTGTGATATAAGTTTCTCATCCTCTGCAAGTATGTATGTGTGTGCATCTCTTTCATGATTTTACTGGGTAGTGTTCTTGTGGTTTCAATAGTAAGTCAGAGTTGACAAACTCATGGGTTTCAATTTTTTATTTGTTTGCCTTATTTCTTGTTTGTCTAAGTTTCTTATGAAGATGGAATTCTTGGAATTTTGAAATTGAAATCGGTCATATATAGGTGATATAAACTGTTATGTTTCTGAATTGGTCCTGTATATCGTTGTGTTCTTACTGTTTGCATGTATTTGTTGTTCATGTTAGAATTATGGTTAAATGAGTAAATTCACCAATTCCTAACAGCTTAAACTTTTGGGATAATTGGTAATTTAACTTAGTATTAGTGCAAAAGTTCCTGAGTTTGACCCCTAACTTCACTTTACCTCCCATTTAAAATATTAAATATCACGTGTTGATTAAGGGGGAGTGTTAGAATTATGGATAAATGGTTAAATTCACTATTTCTTAACATCTTAAGCTTTTGGGACAATCGGTAATCTAACCGATCACAAAAATTTGTTTTATGGATCAATTTTAGCTTCCAACTTGGTTTCAACCCACCCCCCCTATTTATATGAAAAACTATCCTTATTTAATATTTGAAGTATAAAAATCTACTTGAAAAGTACTTCTATCTGAGTTTGATCACTAATGATCGGATTGGACTTTTGAACCCGGTTGTGTTGCACATTTAGAGCAACAGCATTAGTTAGTGCAAAATTTCCATTTATTTTGCAATAAAAAGTCTACTTTTTCTATTTTACACACCTACTTTTACAAAATACCCACATCAGTTTATCTATTCTACACATTTATTTAATAAAATATTCATTTCTTTAACACTCATCTCTCTCACAGACCCAACACAACCACACACTGTCATCTCTCTCACAGACCCAACACAACCCACACACTGTCATTCAACCCAGCCATATGAAATGAGAGAGTTGATCTCACCCTAAGCAAGATTGACGCAAAGAACCAGGAAAAAACAAGCCGAGCAACCCAAAGACCCACTGACCCATACCCAAAATCAGCCAAAAAACCAGAAAAAGAAAAAAAAACAAGCAACCAATAGATTGGCGATGGGGCTTGGGTCAGTGGCGTGGGTCGGCGAGAGAGTTGATCTGATGAAATGAGAGAGTTGATCTGAAGAAATGAGAGAGTTGATCGGTGAGAGTGAGGCGAGAGAGGAAATGAGAAAAAGAGAGTGAGGTGAATCAGAGGTACAGAGAGGGGAGAAAAACAAATACTAGAATATTAAATAGAAGAGTTATAATAACCGTGCATATATGCATCGTTACTGTAGTAATAGTGCATATTTGCACACTTTTACACTGATTGATGTGGGCATTTTTTGGGTTAAAATGTGCAAAATGATGCACTATTTGTATTATGCAAGATTTTGCAACCGCTGATGTGGTTGCTCTTATGGTTATAAAGTTCAACTCTATTATAATTGATCAAATATAAATGTTGAGTTTTATTTCAGTAACATTTAGGGTCTGTTTGGATACCGTTTATTGCTGAAAACTGAAAACTGAAAATATTGTAGCAAAATAATTTTTAAATGTGTGAATAGTGTCGTAGGACCCAGTTGTAAAGTTGTTTTTGCTGAAAAAAGTACTTGCGGGTTCTGTGAACAGTGTATGGGACCCACTAAAAAAAAGGCACCCACTGGGAAATGCACTTCCCAAACTCACTCAATAATTATTATTAATTTTATAGTATGGATGGGAAGGCGGGTTGGGTTTGGACCTTGCAGTCTTGCACACCCTGTTAAGTTGACTAGGTATCATTTCTAAATGGAGTTTAGAGAGGGTTGCACTGAATGTAATTCTATTTAAAAAGTGAACATGAGATGCACATTGCACACATCATAAAAGTTATACTTGAATTTCAAATTGCATATTTTGAAATCTTTCAGAGTATTTAATGGAGATGGTAGAAGTAATATTGGACTCAATGCTACAATAGGTATTGGTTATGGCATGTGATTTTGGCAGGCCTGCCATGAAATTAAGTGTATTAAAAATGTGGAAATTATTTAACAATGTTCCCAATTGCAGGCATATAAAGAACCACCCATGTTAATTGAGCTAAGTTACTAAAAACTTAATCTTCTAGTTGAAGAAGGGAAGAAATGAGATGCTCTTTAAATCTAGCTTTCTCTTATGTTGTAAATTGAGCCTTTGCTCCACATACCCACAACTTGAGACACATGTTGGAGTCCTTGTAACAAAATTTTGAGACTATACATTGATGGTTAAATTCCTTACACCCCACCTCCCCCACCACAACCACACCCCCCACCCCCCCCCCACCCCCCCCCAAAAAACCCAAGCACACACCCACCTAAATTTTTTCAAGTTTTGGCTTCATGATTTAGGACAGATGTTTTCAGGGGGGGAAAACAGAAAAGAAATTGGGATATTCATTATGGGGTTGAGGATGTAATATCCTCAAAAAGTGGAGAACTTTCCTGTTATTTATCTTTGGACCTTGGCTCAAGTCGTAAGGGGATACTGTGGGATTTGGATATGTCTTAATGTATGAATTGGTATATTGGTAGCATGGGTCCTATTTTGAAATCATTGTCGCACCAACAAGAAAAGTTAACATTTTCCTTTTGGAAGCAAAAAAGGAATTGGGTAAGAGCCATGCCAAGACCATCCCATCCCATCATTTTAACCATTTGAGCCAAAGCTTAGGAGTGATAATCAAAGCAATAACTTGTTGCTTCATAGGCATAAGTCTTCCTTATTGTTTATCCTTATGTTCTGGGGAGTGTTATAGGCATGGGATGGTGTTAGAATGTGTGTTACGTTCTAAAATGGTATATGTGTTGCATTCTCAAATGGTATGTGTTGGGTAGGTCCTAAATTGAAATCTTCTCTACTAAATTTTGCCTTGGAAAGCCAAAAAGAAACACAAGAGTTTTGATTTGTAACTTTTAAAAACAATCTAAGAAGAATAAAATGAGATTTGGAAGCCATTCCATTTCAGAGAACAGTCCTAGCTTAAATTAAATATAAAGCATGTTTGATTTGTGTGTCATTACACTGATGTTGGTACTTATTTTGGTAAATGTATCAAGTTTGGCCTCGTAGATCCATATTATCATTTGGGCAATGAGCTCAAATAGCAGTTTCTCTGTCATAAAAACGAGTGAATGATCAAGGGCGAGGTTGTGGGTTCAAATTTCAAAACTCACTTGGTGTGTGTAACTTACGAATAAAAATAAAAACTATCCCTGATATCATTTCAGCAAATCATAAATTGAGGCAGTGTTATATTATTTCTTTTTTGGTAAACAGTGTTATATTATTTCAACATATAGTTAAAGTACACTTTTACATTTATAAGTTGAATGATTAATATAATTACTTTTTTCGAAGTCTTCAATTCTGCAAGTTTCTTTGCATTTTGGTCATAAAAAAATATGGGATCTGTTGAGGGAGTTGAATGCCAAATTGCAGAAGTGATTTATAAGCTTTGTAGTTATAAAAGATTATAGTTATTTCTTCAATTTGGCTATGAACCTGAGCAGTATATATGACACGAAGGACCTTTGTCTCCGGTGTGCATCTGGTCTCAACTGTTAAACTGGCTCTCTTTTATAACTTTCATCATTTGTTTTAATTTAAAAAATATTTATTAATATAGCAATACTTTCTTCAGTCACATGGATGTAAAAATCTGATGGATGAGTGAGCTACAAGTGTATTAATGTAGCAATACTTTCTTCAGTCATCATCTGTATTCCTGGCAGCATGTCATCTTATATACATTGTGGTATTGCAGGAACAACAAATGGTGATGCCTGGTCATCGTGAGTCAAACTTACAGAAAGAGCTGAACCGCTACATACCCACTGCTGCAGCATTTGGAGGCATGTGTATTGGTGCATTGACAGTGTTGGCAGATTTCATGGGAGCAATTGGTTCAGGGACCGGGATTCTGCTTGCAGTAACAATCATTTATCAGTACTTTGAAACATTTGAGAAGGAAAGAGCCAGTGAGCTTGGCTTCTTTGGATTCTAAGCTTGGGTCTTGTTACACCTCTTATGGTTGGTGCCTTGGTGCTGCAAACAACCTCCCCAGCAGTTTTGGTACGCTGAGAGCTGTAAGTAGGTCCTTTTTTAACACCAAAGATTCAAGTTCAAGATGTTAGGGGTAGTTTGTTGTTAGTACAGAGATATGCATAACCTTGAACATAATAGTTGTTATTTGTGTTGTCTTTTTGACATCCACTCCAATATTTATTTCTCATGTATCATTGAATTTATATGGGTACCCTGGATCTATAAGATACTGGATTACCTTGTTTTATTTTTAAGGTTTCTTGCAGACCGTTTAGGCTTTCCACGTGATAGAAATTTCCTGCTTTATCTTATGCTTGTGTTTTGCACTCCATCAAAGAGGGCATATAGCCTGCGATTATCGGTGCCATGTTCTAAACAAAACATTTCTTACTTATCAATCTGGGCGACTCAGTTCAGTTGACAATTATTCATCTTCCAAACAAATCTGTCCGGAAAAGTGAAAATAGTTGAAAGTTTGCTGTTTTTCGCCCAAGACCTTTAATTTTTATTTTTATTTTTATTTTTTTTTGGGGGGGGCGGGGGTGGGGGAATGGGCATTTGTCCCTAATTTATAAATTATGCAGCAAAATGCCTTTGTTTTGAAACTATTTAGCAAAATGCTTCTGTTTTTGAAACTTAATATTAACAAAATCGAGTTACAGGTGGAACTCGACATTAGTAATATCGAGTTCTATGCATATTTTGACACTTAAATTTTTTTGAAAATTTAAGTGGAACTTGACATTACTAATGTCGAGTTACACTTAAAAATATATACAGAAGTTGATTTTGACGATACCGAGTTTTACATAGAACTCGGTTATGATAAAATCAAGTTTAAAAAACAAGGGGTATTTTGCTAAATAGTTTTAAAACAGGAGTATTTTGCTACATAGTTTGCAAATTAAGGTCAAATGCCCATTTCCCCCTATTTTTTTGCAATAATAAACAGTTTCAATCAGTTCTAACAAAAATATTTTTTAAATAAGTAATTCTTTTGCAATAATAAACAGTTTCAATCAGTTCTAACAAAAATATTTTTTAAATAAGTAATTCAAAGATCGTGAACCGAATGTATAATTTTTAATTCCAATTTCCATACTTGAGTTACTTCTATACTTTATTATTTTATTTTAAAAAAAAAAAAAAACTCTCCAGTTATATTATTAAAGTCAAAATGCAAAACCCATATTCTAAGTTTCACTTTTTGTCATTTTAGTCCTTAAAGTTTGACTTTTGTCATTTTGTCCTTTAAGTTTTAATTATACTCAATTCAATCTTCTGTTTATTATTGGTTAAATTGCACCATTAAATTACCCAAAACGACGTCATTTTAAACTATAGTTAATATACATTTTTTTTAATTTCTAAATTTTAGAAAAAAAAATGTTAATTGAAAAAGAAAAAGCATAAAATAAATCCACTGCCAAGGACATCACTAGATGGAGCCCAGCCGAAACCCAATGAATTCAACAATACTCAGTAAGTCTTGCTTTTACCGATTCTCAAGAAACGACGAATGAATTTCGGGGGAAATAAAATCTTCTCTATTTTCTTGAATATGGCCAGCAAGCATTTGGTGAATGCTGGAACTGAACAAGTGCAATGATAGAGACAAGAAGGAAAGTAGTAGTGTAAATCAGAGCATTATTCCGATGTTTCTCCTTAGAATTAATAAAGAGAAAAAGAGTTGCGGTGAGAGAAAGCCTATTCTCAGTTTGCACGGGAGAGATATGAGGAAATCTTCATACTCGAAAGGAGATGACAAGATCGAGAGGATTACTATGGTGATGATGATACTGATCGTTGTGCCTATACAGCAACAAGTCTTGGTTCTGCTGTGATTTGCTTCCTCAGCAGTGGGTTTAGTTTATGTTTGTTTTTTTTTTTAATTAACTTTTTTTTTCTAAAATTCAGAAATTTTAAAAAAATTAATTTTAATTACAATGTAAAACGGCGTCGTTTTAGGTACTTTAACGGTGCAATTTAACGGATAGTAAACGAAGTATTGAATTAAGTATAAGGGATAATTACAGTAAATCCACCTGTGGTATGACCCGTTTTCACTTTGCCTACCTGTGTTTCAATCATTTACACTTTACCCACTTGAACTTCAATCCGTTATCCATCCGTTACCTACCTCATCATCAGATGTTAGAAAAACACATTTTTATTCAAAATTAGAACATAACACGGATTAAAAACACGAGCCCACTCTTCTTTTCCTCACGAGCCTAGAAACACGAAAATCCCTTGTATTGATTTGGGGTTTTGATTTTTTCGATCGTGCTAGGGTGAGGTTCTAACTTTGGGTTGTCTTGAGGCATTGAATACTCGAAGATAGATCATCACCAAGTACGACATTTCTGCTTTATGTGGGTTTTAGGGTTTAAAGTTTTGATGGTAGCTTTGATTCATAGGAAGTTGATAATTGATGTTTTCTTTGAGTGGAAATTGCTCGGGTTCAAGTGGGCATATGTGTACATACGAGACTTGTGTGCTGAGAACAAGTCTGACAGTGGATAATTTTGAAAGAAGTTTTCTAGGTTGTAGCCGATATAAGGTAAGTATACTTTTTACTTAATCTAGTTGATTCATGTGAGATTGGAATGTGATGTGTTCAATTCAATTTATGAATAGGTTGGTCCCAAGTGCCCTTTCTTTAAATGGCTTGATAATCCCACTTGTATGCGTGGGAATGAAGCTGCTCATTTGGTGCAACAAAAGCTGGATTTATTGCAGAGTGAGCTGCAACTTGCACATGAAAGGGAAAAAACAGCTATCCAGACAACAACAGAAGCTACCCAAATGGCAGAAATTGCTCAAGACAGGGCAGCAAAAGCCACTGAGAGGGAGAGAAAGTTTCGAGCTTCCTCTGTTCAAGCCAAGGAGATAGCAGTGAGAGCTTTAGAGAAAGAGAGAAAGTGTAGAATTGCACTAATTCTGTCATGGTTATTTATTTATTTATAATTTATAATTTATTATTATTATTTTGGTTATGTTGTTTTCATGTTTTGGCTCAAGTGAGAATGTTGGAATGATGAGATTAAGTCTACCTGGTGGGTTGTAATATAAGTTGGTCCTCAATTGTATTGTAATAGAACTATGTAAGGTTTTTTTGAAAATGAGAACTATGGAAGATGGTAGATGCTGTTGACTTGAAGCCACTTAATAATATAAGCATTTTTAAGAGAAAGTGTTATTTATGTTAGATGCTGTTGGTATTTTTGTTTTGTTTAAAGTGAATTGGCTCTACTTGTGAGCTGTGAGTTGTTGGTGTTGGTGTTTTGTTGGATGTTGTGAGCTGTGTTGGATTGTGCATAAAGTGCATTGTGTGAAGATAAATGTGTTGAAAGTGAATTGATTAAAGTTTAAAGTGCATGACAACTATCTGTCAACTTGCAAGAAAAGACAACAAATGCACACACAAACCTACTATTCAACACATACACCTACACACACAAACAAACTCATATATGGGCAACTGCAATAATCAGAATAATAATTTTGAACACCTGTCATTAAGTTGGGAAATTGTATACATATGTAAGGTGACATTGAATAGTTTTTCATCAACCACCAGTAAATATAAGACATTTGGTACAACAACAACTAAAACAGTTGCACCTGCCTATTGTTTACAAAACTTACAAAAATACAAAAAGTGTTTGAACAGCTATACAAAAAAGTGTCTTGCAATTGTCTGTCATGCCATTGTCTACAAATAACATATAACCCTAACACTACATAACCCTAATACATAGAAATAAAAGTGTCTTGACTTAGTCGTCATTTACTGCCCCTGCCTCTCCCACCATAGCTGACCTTTCCACCTCTTGTTCTACATTTCTGAGTCCTAGCTGCATCACCCCTTCCTCTCAAAGCAGCTCCTCTGGTAGCAGGTGGTCTTGTAGGCTACAAAGCACAAGAATTCACATGTTAGCTATAAGTATCACAGTTTTATGAATAAAACATCAAACCTAACACGACAGTACCTATGATGATGATGCTCTACTGTCCTATGTTTCTGCAGGGGTGTGTGATGCTGGTTGGCTTGAAGAGAACCAAGGAGCTCCTCTAACTGTGTACCTGAAGTCTGAAGAGTACCACTGACTTGGGTTCTGTGACCATGGAGCTGGTGGTTGTGACCATATAGCTTATAGCTGTGGAGCTGGTGGCTGTGACCCTGCTGTCTGGTTGGATAAGGATGAGGCCATAGTGTAAGGCTAATGTGTTAGTGGGGGTTAAGATGATGCTGGGGCCTGGGATCCTTGTCTACGTGCAAAAGGCCTTTCAATTCCCTGCAACCATATATGAGCATGTTTTTACAATGCTAGTTATTGGCATTTTGCTTTTGAATAAAAGAAATTTGTAAAAATTTACAGATTTTCCTTTTTGCAATCTCTGCCTCCTTTCCTATGGTGTCTCACCAATGACATTGGCCTTGCATCCCCTTGCATTGTGCCCTTCCTTTTGACACCTTCCACACCTCACTGGCTTGTTTGCTCTAGACACTTTATAGGGGTTCCTTGGCTCATCAACATCTCTCTTCCTCTTCATGGGTGGCCTGCCTGGTGGCTTATAGATAATAGGTGCAATAGGCTTGGGTTGGCCAATTGACATCCACTTAGACTGGCCAGGCTTGGGAGGTATGGGTGTCTTGTATGTCTCTACATAAGCATCCTTGTAGTAGCATGGATGAGTGTAGTCTTCTGGTTTCTCACAATTCACAAAAATGGCTGTAACTCCATGCTTGTAGGGGATTCCTGTCAAGTCCCATGCTCTACAACTGCATGTCTTCCCTACCAAGTCCACCACATGCCTTTCCTTTTCATTGTTAACCTCATACACAAACCTCCCAGATGGCATTGCACAAAAGCCCTTAGACTCTAATTTTAACTTCTCCAACTTGTCCTGTATGCTTGGACACAACTTGCCACAATACTTTTCTATGCCAATCTTCTTTGTATACAGCCTGGTCATAAGCCTAACTCTGATCCACTCCAGCATTGATAAGATGGACTTTTCTCTAGCCTTCACAATCATAGAGTTAAAACTCTCACTCAGATTGTTTACTAGACAATCTGTCAAAGCTCTTGTAGAGAAATGGGATCTGGTCCATTGTGCAGGCTTTATATTAGCCAGGTACTTCCAAGCTTCTTCATCCAAACTTTTAAGATGGTCCATCCCCCTCTCAAATTCTCTGGCTGATGTTGTGCCAGCACACATCCACATTACACTCTTCAACTTCATGCCCTTGTGGTTAACCTTAAAGTTGTTGTATATGTGTTTCACACAATACCTGTGCTCCACAGTTGGGAATAGAGTTTCTATTGCAGGTAGAAGGCCTTGCAATCAAGTAAGCAAGCATTCAATGTCAGCAAACAAGCATGTAAAAAGGTAAGCATGTAAGCATTCAAGTAAGGTAAGTAAACAAGCATGATAATACCTTTTGCCTGTCACTAATGAATACCAGATTGAGCTCCTCTAGCCTACCAATGTCATCTGCAAACTGCTCCAAGAACCAGATCCAACTGTCCTTGTTCTCTTGCTCAACCACAACCATTGCCACTGGGAATATATTGTCATTTCCATCCTTGGCAGTGGCAGACAATAATTGCCCACCAAACCTACCCTTTAAGTGGCATCCATCTAGCCTAACAAAGGGTTTACAACCACCTAGAAAGCTAACCTTCTGAGCATTGTACCTAATGTAAATCCTTTTAAACTTGGGTTTTGCATCCATTTTCCATCTCTGTTTGCAGAATCACCTTGCTTCCTACATCTGTCCTCCTTATCATTTCTACATAATCTCTAAGTAAGCCATACTGAGCCTCTTCATTCCCAGTAATCAGTCCCGTAGCTGCCTTCCCTGATCTATAAATCTAACTCATACTTAAATCAACTGAAATCTTCTACATCACATGGTGCTTAACACCTGAGACCTCCTAATTAGGATTCTTACTAAAATCCTCCAAATACTTGTTTGCCACATAGGTTGATGTAACTTCTTGTTCTTACAATGTACAGAAATCTTCTTCTTCTCATTCAACTTCCACAATATCAATGTGATGCTGAATCACATACTCCTTTAAAGCCTTCCTAAACACCTTGGAGTTTGGGAACTTCATCCCTTTTACCAACCTAACATTTTCCATATCAGTCCTCTCATTGAACTCCAAATTGCCAGGCCTCTACTCATCATCAGAACTATCCACACTTGCAATATCATCCTCTAAAGCTGGTTTAGCATACTCTTCATCTAAATCTATATTTGGAGGAGGAACATTGCTTGGGCCAGGTGTATTTGTGTTTGGCTGAGGTGTATTAGTGGTTGGATGAGGTGTATTAGTGGTTGGTTGAGATGTATCAGTGGTTGGAACAGCATTAGGCTCAGATGGCACTGTGTGAGGTGGAGAAGACTCACCAAAAATGTCATCAGCAAAGTCTTCTCCTTCCAGACCTTCATTCAACCAATCAAACTCCTCTTCTAGACCATCACCCCCTGTAGCAGCTCCTGCACCAACCCCTACACCATCCCCTGCACCCCCTATAGCAGCCTTTGCACTAGCTCCTGTCAACCCCTGCACCATCAGGAACTTCAACTGCAAGTGGAGCATTACCACTCTCCACATATAGTATGATGGTATCTTTTGGCCCTCCCTCATTAGGCTTGCACATGGGCACCACATCTTGATCATCTTGTATGAGCCTCAAGTCTTGCTCCAAGTTGCCCCCAGGACCTAAATAATGAACCCTACACGGTTCATCAATCCCCAATTCCTCACATATACCTTTTATTTCAAAATAACTAAGCCTATTAGGATCCTTATACACTATTTCAACTTTCCCACCAAAGTATTCTAAACTAGGGTTCCACAGAAAAGCATCCCCATAATGTACCTCCAATTTCACTTCCTCATCATCCATCTGCAATAACAAATTACCATTATACAATTAATAATTAAAGAATTGTAAAAAACAAAAGAGTAAACACTTGCATGTTTCTGTTTTGCTTTTGGGATGCAACACACATAGAGGGACCACATTTTCTACTTTGCTTTTGATTCTGTTTTACTAAATAGCACATGCAAACACTAAAATTTAAATCCAATAGAAACTTGGGTCTACTGTGAGACACAATGACCACGATAGACAAAATGCCCATAAACAAACACAAATCCAAAGAATAGGTGGTCACATTTTTCATAAACATCAACAAACACAACCAATATTCTCATTCCATTACATGTAACATTGATCATTGATTGATTACTCAAAAAACAATAAAACAACCACAAGCCCAAAGTAAAAACCCAAACAGTGACTGATTTCTTACCAGGATTTTAGTCCCTCGAACAACTCGTTGCTCGTCTAGGTTCACACTTGTAACGCTATTACAATATCAGATGCAGAATGTGGTGTCTATGGGGATTTTCGTGTTTCTAGGGCTCGTGAGGAAAAGAAGAGTGGGTTCGTGTTTTTGATCAATGTTATGTTTTGATTTTGAATAAAAAAGGTATTTTTCTAATGTCTGATGGTGAGGTGGGTAACGAATTGAAGTTTAGGTGGGCAAAGTGTAAATGATTGAAACACAGGTAGGCAAAGTGAAAACGGGTTATACCATAGGTGGGTTTACTGTAATTATCCCTAAGTATAATTAAAACATAAAGAACTAAAATGACAAAAGCCAAATTTAGAGGACAGAAATGACAAAAGGAGAAAGTGATTTTTGTATTTTTAACCTATTATTAACTATATATAAACAGATTTAGAATATTTTTTTTAAAAGAGAGTTGACCCTAAACGGTTCATAGTTCATTTTCAGTTAACAAAAGAAATTAGTATGAAACAAAGGGACGTGGATGACCTTTGATGTGCCATAGGAAAACGAGATCCATCAGGACTAATGTTGTTTTATAAAAAGTAAAACCTTCCTTCACTCTTTTATTTATTTATTTTTTGATTGGAGTAATCAATAGATGCATCCCCTATTTCTATAAGTAAAACCTTCCTTACTTTTTTGTCTTTCTTTTTTGGAGCTATATATAAATTTCGACAAATCCCACGTGTAGATGACTTGGTTATGCCGTTCAAACAAGACTTTTTTGGAGTAGACAGCTTGATTTGCATATTTAAGCTCGGGATTTATTATTATTATTTTTTTAGTCGGTGTCATGTCTTATTCAAAGCATGCCTCAAATCTTGAATGATTAAGAAATACTAGCCACTAACCCGTGCAATGCACGGGATAGTTGGTTAAATAACAATTACAAATAATCATACAAAGTGCGCAAAATATGTTCTTTGATTATAAATGTAGGGTGTTTCACATAACACATAAAGACCACACCTTGGTTTCTCTATGTCGATGAACTATTGCCAACATTCCAATAGCTCATACACAAATTTGGGTATAATATGAATTCACATAATGCTCAATTGCAAATCAATTTATAGTCTACCCATAGTTTAAAAAACCGGACCGGACCGGCCGGTCCGACCGGTTCAACCGAGAACTGGCTTCAAGTCCGGTCCGGTTATGATAAAAAACCGAAAATGACTAAAAAACCGGTAAACAGTAAAAACCGAAAGTCCAACTGGAAAAACCAGAGGTCCAACCGATTAATGACCGGTTCTGGATTTTTTGTCTTTTCCGGCAAAACTATGCCGTTTTGGTCCTCTAAATTACCACTAAAAGTCTAAAATCCTAAAAACTAACCCTAACTCCCTTACTCACTCACCTCAGACTCTCTCATCTCATCTCCCTCACGCCTCACTCCCTCACTCACCTCACTCCCTCTGTCCCTAAAAACTCATATCCTCTGTTTTTCTTTCCCTCACAACCCTCTCTCACACTCTCAGCCTCCATTTCCTCTGAAATTTTTTTTTCTCTCACTCTTTCTCATCTTCTCTGTTCGGCTTTGAAATTTGGTGGTCGTCTTTTTCCCTCACACGCCTCAGCCTCAGCCTCCTTTTTCTCTCGGCCTTGCTGTATTTTGAGCAGATGAATGAGCTTCAAAGGACAAGAACTCAAGAACACTTGATCTTTTCTCATCTTCAGTTCTTGTGAAAGAAACGAAATTTGGGGAAGAAACAACACTGATCTATTGTAAAAGAAATGATATTTTGGGAACATGCTAGCTGTGGAGTGAGGTTGAACTTTGCTTGGCAGAGAGAGAGGCAGAGGAAGATGTGTAAAATGAGGAGAGGAAATGAAGAGTGAAGAAATAGTTTCGGATTTTGTGTAGAAGGCTAGAAGCAAGTACTGACTGAATGGGAAAAGGAAAAGAAAGTGGGGGTAGGTGGAGAATTTAATGCAAGCAAATTTTGAATAGATGAATTGATTCACGGGAGAAGAAGTGGGGTGTAGGTAGAGAAAATTTAATGCCAAGGGAAGTAGGTGTAATAGTAGAGGAGTTATTTAATAATTCTGATTAAACTTTTATGATATAAACTTTTTAAACTAAATATTATTAGTTACTAAAAAATTAATATATAATTGCGATCTGCCAATGTTGTAACTGCTATGGACAGCTAGTTGTTTAATGCGTTCTTCTTTTAACAAAAAAAAAAAAAAATATATATATATATATATAATTTATTTATTATTTTTTAATTATAAAATTATTAATTATGACATCACCGATTCGACTATCGGTTCGACCTCGGTCGGACCATAAAACCGGTAATCAGTCTCTTTTACAGTTCTTTGTCCGTACCGGTTTTTAAAACCATGAGCCTACCACATTCTCAAAAAAAAAAAAAAAAAAAAAAAATTATAGTCTACCACCAATATAAATCATATAAAAAAATTTATTGATAAAATGAATATTTAAATGTGTAAATAATCTCATGACAACATTAGCAAGACCACGCATTTGTTGCCAGGGAATAATATGCCACATAAACACATGGGGCACTATGCCACTCTCTCTTATAAGAAGCAACTCATAAACACACTATTCAAAACTTTGAAAAGAAATAGCTGACAAAAATAGTCTAAGTATCTCTGCTTATCTACTCTTTATGGCCCCCAATTTTGATTATGCTGGCTTCTTGGAAACTGTTGAGGAGATCATTTGCAGCAACATATATTTGTGTCAGATGCATCTAATTTCCTTTAGATACATCTTAAGTACATGCAAATAATAGTAGTTTGAAAGAGTGTAGTTTCAACTATCTCTATAAACAATTAAAACCAAATTTCATAAACTCTTTGGATACATCTTAAGTAAGACATACAATCAATTTCAAAAGCACCAAATGTTCGATTGAAAGTAATACACAATTATTCGAAGCAGTGCTATTAGGCTCAGCCAAGCCACTCTTTATGGAAAAAATTTAAAATACAGTAAGGTTCATTTAAATAGAGACAATGCAATAATGTATTAATAGCTATTTCTATGAGCAAGAAAATAAAAAATATTTGAAGCAATTGCTTGAAACCATTTAAGCACATGCCATCAATGAAGCTGCTTGAAATCATTTTAAGTACATACCATCAATGAAGCTACAACATTAACATTGTTCATAACATTATTTTATTATTGTAGCACAAGTTCTTGGTTCGTGATAAGCAATGTGGCCATGTAAGAAATACATTGGTGCATAGAAATCTACAAAATCATCTACAAAAAAGAAAAAGAAAAAGGAGAGAGTTAAATCAACGATGATAGGCCACAAATGAATTGACCCCTTGAGATTAATTAACCAATTAATTTAACCAAATTGATTAATTAAGTTAATTAACATACAAACACATGGCAGCACAAACAAATCACCAATAAACTAAATATGCAGTGGAAAAATAAATAACACGATGATTTGTTTACGAATGAGGAAAACCCTAACGGCAAAAACCGCACCGGGTGATTTTCAGGTCATCACTCTCGAAACTCCATTATTATCACAACAAGTGGTTACAAGTAAAGGAATCCCAAGTACCTTACCAACCTACAGTTGAACCTTTACCCTAATACCCAATTGGACTTGTTCTGTAGTGACAGTTCCCCCTTTTGATGCACGGCTCCCAAGTACGTGACTAACCAATTTGCGCGGATCCCAGTACGCGACTTCAATCACCAACTAGAAAGAAAGGTTGGCTACAAAGTTCTTCAGTTCATACATATGATGAAGATCAAGAAGATGCTTGGTTACAAAACCCAAAGGTGCACATACACAACAACTTCTTCAGAAGAGATGAACTAGGTTAAGAACTTCGTCTTCGGTCACAATTTGATTGAACAGATTTTTCTCAATGCTTGTGCAACTTGTGAACTCTTTGACGGCTCTTAAAACAATTCTTTATATGTCTAGGGTTAGGAGAAAAGAAGGCCCAAAGACATATTCACGGATCACAAGAAATCAGATCAGAAATTCTGATTTTATAAACCTCGACAGATAGAAGCTATCGAGAAGCTGTCGAGCACGTGTCAAGCTACGGACTTGAACAGCTTACTGAAGCTCGATAGATACAGTTGTCGAGCTTTAATGAATCTGCACTTTCAGCTTGTTTTCTTGAACAGACTTGAAGGCTTCAATACTTGATCTTGAAATATGGTTTCTTGAAGTATTTCAACACAACCTAAATCTACCCAAATACAAGTAAAGTGCGTTTTGTCTAAGGATTAGCCAATTACATAAAAGTATGACATATGTTCTTAACAAGTGAACCACATATGTCCTAATAAACGATTGTGTAATAATCATAGTGCAGTTTAGATAGAGATGAATTCTAAATGCAGGTTTAGTCTCCTCCTTTTTTGGGTCTATAAAATTTACAAAATCATAGATGCATTGCAAGCAAACACCAACTGATTTGATCAATCTATGATCAAATTAGAATGGAGTATATACGTTCATATTATGCTATTCTTTTTTATTTATTAAACAAATTAACAACTTTCCTAATACCTGAACAACATGAACTTTTAAAAAGGAAAGAAGTGAGAGACCAGCCACAACAAATTGATATCTTTCCTGATATTTAGTTTTTAAAAGTTGGCAATATCCTGCAAAGGTTTGCATTTTGAATTTCTCAACTCCAAATATTTTCCTTGTTCATAACCTTTATTTATTTATTTTGTATATAATACAACAATCACACTCATTACTTAAAATTAGGACTCAAATTCATTAACTTATAATTAGAAGATTCTTAATGCACCTATCAAAATTAATACTCATGGTAGTCTCAATTTTCAATCAATCTTGTATTCCCAAAATAAGGCTACATTGAACAAAGAAGAAATCTAACAAAGAGGCAAATGAATTGCAATCTGCACTTCAATTTTCTTCAATTGGACAAAGACATAGGAAATGGAAAGATGGAAAAAAAAATGGCATCAACAAAGACAGATGTAAGCAAGAATCTACCTAAAAAACCCTATCTCTATAACTGAAATTTCGCAACCAACATTAGGAAAGAATTATAGTTGGATTCAAAATTGGAATCACATATATTATAGCACTTGCAACTCATGTTGATATAAGAGTCTTAGGATGCTTAGAACATCCTATGACAAAACTTAAAATTGAATGAAAAAGATGGCATAAAGAAATTGAAACAAATCCTCTAACAATGACAAAACCATAACCTAAATAAAGAACTTTAAAATCTCACAAAAGTATACCAAACAGGGAAAAATATTCTAACCAAAAAATAATAATTGACCAAACATATCCCTAGAAATTGGAAAAATAAAATGGGAAATCAGGGTACCTTTAACCCTGATTCAATTATTTTCTTTGGCATAAGACCCAATGTCTGGTACAAAAACCCGGTATACTGCAATTGGAGAAAAAGACGAAAAAGAATGAAAATAAGAAATCAAAAATTAATTGGGAAGATGGAATCTTAACAACAGTGAACAATATAGAAGTATTAAGGCATAAACAATGTAAGAATGGAACCTTTGTTGTTGCAAGGAAGGAATGACACAAAAGCAGGAGAAGAAACTATACAACATGAAGGAAGGAAAAAAAAAAAAAAAGCTATACAACAGCAAAAACTAATCTGAACCGTAAATTTAAAACTATCTTCACATTAAGACAGAGTTTTGATTGAAATTAACAAAACCCACTATAGGCTCCAAACCCATCAATCTAAAAGAGAAAACACTCCCAAACAAAACCCTAAATCATATTTAACAGGAAAACTTATAAAACAAAATTAGAAAACTTATTGGTAATAGTGTCTGAGAAAGACTGGTCTCTAACGGTGGTAAAAAGAAATCACAGAGTGGGCCTAATTTCTAAGCTTTTCTCTACAGCCAACGGCAACAACTAAAAATGCAAAAAATTGCAGACCATAAACTCAAACTCAATAGCCAAACGAAAAAACACAGAAGAATTAACCCCAAAATTTTTAAATATACATAGAAAATAAAATTGAAGTATGCCTCAACTTGATATACAAACCTTGAAGATATCAACGGCTCGGCATCTAACAACTCCTTTGACAATGTGGAAAACATTTCATAAATAACTTATTGACAATGTGGAAAATTATTAATAATTGATGAAAGTTTTTAAATAATAATAACTTATATAAATCAAAAGTCCTAAATTACAAAAATTTTAAAATAAGAATATAGTTCTTGTAATCTAGATTCAGTGTGTACTAAAAATAATGAATACTCAACAAAGCAACCATAATATACATAACCATAAAAAACAATACTCAGTTCTCACACAACACAACAACAATAGCCAATAATAACAAAAAAAAAAAAAACAATTTCAATAATACAAAGCCAAGAATAGCCAATAAATATTATAAAATGATATTTATAATACAAAACTATTTCTAAATTTAAGCGTGATTGGAATACAAAATGTGATGGGGCTAGGAAAACAATTAGTATTATTGGATTGCGCCTGGAAACATAAATTTTAAAAAAATTACCACAAAATTTGCCTCCACTAATTTGGTTGGAGGGGCGGTGACGATCTTTAGAGAAAATTGCAAATGGGTATGTTCAAAGTTGAGACTTTGGTTGATTTTAGAACTTGATAAACAGAGAGGCTGAGAAAAGGAGGGTGTGGGATCTGAAAATTTAAAGCAACGCAAATCAAGATTAATAACAAAATCAAAAACCAAACCTAACATGCCATATCGTCCCCCCAATGGCTAGATGATTCTGGCGAAAACCCATTAAGAGAAATAACTGTAGCCTCTCTCCAACAGAATTGTTTTAGTCTCTGAAACTTGATTTGTCCCAAAGTCCTATGAGAGGCGGTCTGTTAGATCTGATTGGCGTTTGGGTTTTGGGGAAGGAGAAGGGTAGATAGAGAAAGAGAGAGAAGGGTATGAGTCTTGCAGTGTTTGTTGGGCTGTTTGCATTTGAAGGAGAGAGAGACTATGAAATAGGTTTTTGTATCGGGTATTGTTTAGAAGTTGAAGATTATCGGGTTTGTTTTGGGGAGAAATAGTTATTGGGTTAGAAATAGTTACGATGTTTAGGGTTTTATTTTTTATAGTTTTATTTATTTAAATAATGTTGACGTGGAAAATTATGGGAGATCCAAAAGATTCGATTATATATATATATATATATACATATAGATGATCAACTTAGCCCCAAAAATATAATAATAGTACGAAAAAAAAAGAAATATTCCTATGATAATTAAACTGGTCAAGCAAATATCAAAACACGTGGTTATTCAGCAAAAAAAAAAAAAAAAAAGTGGTTTGCGGCTGAAGAGATAGGAAGTAATAGCCTTTATCATCGAAATGGGGCCCAAGAATTTAAACACGCCCAATCTCTCTCTCTCTCTCTCTCTCTCTCTCTCTCTCTCTCTCTCTATATATATATATATATATATAGGTAAGACATAAGTACAGTACTTATGTGTTGTACCTTATGTTCTCTTTTTAAAATTCTACCATGTAGATTTTTCTTTATGTGATAGAAATGTATTTTTTAGTTAAGTAGTCACATGACTGAATGTTAAGAGGGGAACTTAAGGAACAATATCTAAGGTATTGTACCTAAGTTTTGTCTATATATATATATATATATATAGAAAATCCAATTATATTTCAAATGGATTTTCAATGCCACATGTTTCATTCAGTTTTTAAATTTTGTACTAAGTGAATTATTAAGTATAAAAATTGATGGAAATTTTGCTCCACAAGAAGCCGACTTAATCAAAAAAATTCCACTTGCATGGGTGGATTCTGGTGATTCAATTTTCTGGCCATGGGCAAAGGATGGTTGCTACACTTGTAAGTTAGGCTATTGTTTCTTGAAGAAGGAATGATGCGAACCTCAATCGACACGCTTTGAGACCTAACAAATAATATTAAAATATTTGCCCAAGAAAGCTAAAACTCAGATTTTGATAGAAACCCTGACCCAACGTTTAAAGGTTTTTGTAATGATATTCACAAAGGTCCTTAGACAAAGAAACCAATTTTGATGCAAAGGAATTTGATATAAGGAAAACAAAGCTTGATTTTTTTTGCAGTTTTTGAAGAAAAAACTTGGCCTCTTGCATGTCTCTATGGAAAAAATCAGTTGCTTGTCACCCAATTTATTATCTATATAATTAGGTGGGAGATATTAGAAAATGCATGCATGCCCTTGTAGGGTTGGGGACCCTTAGGACTTAGGTGGGTTCTAATGTCGGTTCTGGAACCGTCTCTCTTTGGGTTTCTCAATGTTATGCAAGCAGGTAAGGATCATACCTTTATTGGAGAATTGCTACCCTACAAACAAAATGCTTAAGGAGGTGCTCCTATCATTTTCAAAAATTGCCTTTGCACCCTTGATCAGGTATTTATCATGGTGAGTTTCTACTATGATGCAAATTAATGCACAAGATTGGCAAGTAACTGAAACTTTCATGATATGCTTGTCAATGCAGGACAGACCTTTCCTTTGATTACATGTTTGTACAAAATTTGCTTTTACGACACTGGGTTCATTGGCTCCAATAATGGGCCTTTTACAATACAAGAAACGTAACTGCGAGGAAAAGCTCGGCTTCTGATAATGTGGACTTCTTAAGGGAAGCTCTTGGACACTTGGACCTCTTGGACCTTTAGACAGCTTGGATCTCTTGGACCTTGTGATTTCTCGAGGAAGCCCTTGTATTCTTGATGTCTAGGACCTTTAGCAATTTTGACATCTTGGCAATTCGGATCTCTTGACAGTTTTTCTACAGCACCTCCCCTTTAAACGAAGTTTTGATTACTTGCCACAAATTTTATCTTTGTACAATTAGGTGATGGAACCAATTGGTGTATGCATGAGTGCCCTTGTAGGGTTGTAAAACCTTAGGGATAGGGTATGGTCTAGCATGTACAAGCAACGGGGTTGCTTTTCCTAGGGGTTTAAACATGAATGCTATGCAAACAAGATAGAAAGAACCTGGAGTAGGGCACAATTTCCTCGGCACAAGCAAAAAGGGCTCAAAAACACTTTCCCCTGACCTCTAGCCCTATAAGTGTATCCTTTCCTAGGCTTGGATGTTCACTCTTTAGGTTTTACCTAGTCCTGATGGGCTCTGGGCTTGATCTAGTCCTCACGGGTTTGACATAACTAGGCCAATTGTTACGAAGGCTTAACTAGTAGGTGGTTCCTGTCCTAGGGTACTCAATCGCCATACCCTTCCCTCCATGGAAGTTTTGGGGTAGGAAGGATCGAGGAGGCCTTTTCAACAACTCCTGTCCACCCATGGACCCAAAACTGCCTACAACATCAGCCCAGAATCTAACTATGGGCAACACTACCGATGTTTTCTTCTGGGCATCTACAGATGGGGTGATGAAATCCCCAAAGAGATGTGACTACACCAGTAGTGCAGAGCCCAGGTTCGGCTAAAAAAAGGTGTATGTCATGCAATCCTTAATAAAGGAGAAATACTTTTTCAAAGCATAACAGATATATATGGAAAGCGGATAAAGGTGTAGTGGAAATTAAATTTTGCTACCCTATGTTTGCATGTGAGGAAAGTAGTAAAGCATGTGAGGAAAGCGGTAAAATCACCATGTGAAAATACCTCAAAGCCTCCCTTTCGGAAAAGGATTTTTTGGAAAAAGATTTTTGCTCTTTTGAAAATGGCCTACTAGGATGTAGTAGAAGCCTTTTTCAAAAGGATAAGCCCTGGAGGCCAATGCCAATTTTTGTGTTTTTTAAAAGCCAATGTCCAAAGATTATGGTTTTATCAAAAGCTCTAAAGGCTAAACTCTCATCGATCCTAAATGGAGTCACTAGTTTGTTGATGCTTGCCTCGATCGAGATGGAAGCAGAAAAACTATCGCTGCTATTGCGGGCCTTCGTTTGATCACCTGCTGTGGCGATAGCTCCTGCGCACATGGGGCCCTATTGAAGGGCCCCTCTTGGCATATATGGTGTTGTTCGCGTGGAGTTTTGGGTTCTCTCTCTCTCGGTGGAGGAAGGTAGGTCTACCTTTGGCGTTATGGCAGGAATATGGGCCAAATTTTAAAGAATTACCAAAGGTAAGTGGAGTTGCCACCAATCATTGGGTTTTTCTAAGGTGTGATTAGTTATTTGTTTCTAGTTGATTTTATTACCGATCCTAGGTTAAGAAAAAATGTCATTTTTCCTTAATCTAATGTGGGTGGCAAAAAATCTTGATTCTTAGGTCTGAATGTTTGGTTATGCATGGGGAAGGTGTTAGGCACCCCACAACGCCTATCCAAGGACAATCCTTTGTTTTGATAAAACCTTAATTTTTGGAGATTGGTAGTAAAAACACGATTTTGGCATTAGCTTATGAGGCTTCGCATGCATGGGGGCTTTGAGGTTTGGCTTTTGGAATAGGTGTGGTCCCAATCTATGCTTTCCTAAGGCATTCGAGCAAAGTGCGAGATTTCCACCGCAAAAATCTGGTGAGAAGTCACCTTACTTTCATGGCGGGAATTAGGCATTGCTAGCCTTAAGTGACACGGATTGTGAAAATCACACCGGAAAGGGGCAGGCAGGTATATATATACATGCATCATGCACAATACTAGCACACAGAGCAGGAAAGTAAATGCCTACATCCCTAGAATATGGCCCAAAATATAGGTCCAGGAAAATAAACAAGGGTCGCCATACTCTAGAGATGAGGACGAATGGTACAAAGCATGATATACTTTATACAAACCATCTAAGGGAGAAAGGGAGGAGGAAGGAGGGGGTTTAAAAGAGTACATAACCAAAGGGAAAAAGCTAGACCCTAAACCTATTGACTGCGACTGCTGCTCTGTTCATGTTGGCGTGCTCACATCCTTGCCCCTTTTGCTTGCTCTTGGGAGACCGTGCCCTAGCTCCAAGCGTCCTCGCTCCGTGTGCGTACATGCAAAGGCAAAGACAAGAAACTAGCAGACAAGCCATGGAAGTAAAAGATGCAAAGAGCACAATAAAGAGGCATAAAGTAGAAAAACATGATAGACATGGCAAACATAGAAACTAAGATGCGAGAAAAAAAGGAAACAAAGCAAGATAGCAAACAAACAAGGGTGGTGTCCACGAGGGAAAAATGTAGGTTTGGATTGAATGTCCATAGCTTCATTGTGTTGAAGCATGGACGACACACTAGCAAGCAAGACTCATGCATGGACATGTAAGCAAGCCTGTAAAGATGCGTAGAAAGCCAATGGGTGGCACAAACAAGCATGGCAAGCATATCATCGCGCGGAGCGGAAAAGGGAAGGGTGCACACGGAGCAACTCGACACCCGGAGATGCCTCCCAAGTGGTTACATCCAAACGTGGCCTCCTGGGCGTCGGATGCAACCACACAACCACATACCCACCAAGGGCGTCAAGTGTGGCAAAGCCTAGGACAAGAGGGGCTAACATAAGTATGAAGCATAGAAGCAAGCAAGCACAAACATGCAAATAGGGATGATCCAAACCCTTTGATATAGGCCAAAGTGTATGGATGATAACAAAGACCATAGGGTCTAGATCGAGTCCGAACCAATAGGCCAAAACACAAGAAAGAAAGGTAAAGTGACAAAAGGGCTACAGTAGCACATGGCAAGACAAACATAGCCTAGGCGTATGCACACAAACATGGCATAGATCTATACATATAAGCATAAAAATGTGCAAGCAAACATGTAGAAAACTAGTATGTAAACATGGTAGAATATGGATCCAAGCATATAGCTATGTACAGAAGTAGATCTAAGCATAAAACATGGCAAAAGCGCACAAACATATAGATCTGAGCAAAGCATAACCATAGACATGGTATCAAGCATGTGAGCACATATCCCTAACATCAACACAAAGCAAAGAGAGGAATGAAACAAAGGAAACATGGCATAAAACCCTAAGCATGTAGATCTACACATATAAGCATGAATGGATGTAGATCTATGCATAAAACATGGCATAAAAACCCTAAGCATGTACATCGGGACAAATAAACATGTGAACAAGCATAAAAGAACACGGATCTAAGCTAAAAACATCCTAGAAACAAGATAAAGCAAGAAACATGTCAAAGAAAGCAATAAAACTTATTATTCTAGTAAAAATAAAGATAAATGTTAGAAAATAGATCTAGAAGGTTAGGGGTGTGGATGATAGCTAAAAAAGCTACATCCACACCCCTAAACCCCAAATCCCAAGCGTAGAACCAAGGAAAAGAAGATTGGGTGCAAAAGTAATACCTTGTGTTCTTGGTGAAGAGGGAAGAATCAAGAGACTTTGACGTGTTTTTTGGAGTTTTTTTGGGTGTTTGGAAGAGAGAAAAAATGTAGAGAGGAATTGGGTAGAGAGCAAATTTTAGAAAAAATGTGTGTCCCCTGGTCTGATGGGTGCCTGGGGCTATTTATAGCCCCAGCGTGTTTTTCAAGGCAGTAGCCATTGTAGGGCCGCCGGCCTCAAACCACCTATGATCGGGATGATTTAGACACCATTGGATAGATCTTCCTTTTTAGTTTCTAAAAAGATATGGAACTCAAGAATCCAACGGTTGGATCAAAAGTTATGGCTTTGGGAAGTTAGCGGTGCATCAATCGGTGCGTTAACCTGGTTTTTGTGATATCTCAGCCATTCTAACTTCGATTTCGACCTATAAATAGTTGTTGGAATGATAAATTGATAATCTTCACAATGACATTGGTTTCAACTCGTTCTGACAGCCGGATCAAAATTAGGGTTTTTGGGGCCCACCCAGGATCGATTTCGGGTCAAACTTGGTCAAAGTTGTTAAAAATCTCCGAGAAGCTTGGGTTTGAAGTAAAACTGTGAAAAATGTTGTTTTGCGGGAGTTTGGACCTCGTTTGATCTTTGGTCAACCCTAGGACCTACTAGGGCCATTTTGGTCATTTTAGCTGAAAAAGGTACTTTGGGTGCTCCAATATTCGAACGAGTTGTGCCACGTCGTTCTAGATGTTCTCATGGCCTCGTAGAGAGAAAATGATATTTTTGGATTTTTTGGGGTCCAGCATGCAAACCGAGGGCAAACAAAATACGGTATTAACACTCATGAAATTCCCTCCTAGGCCTTGAAGGCGGCCCTTGTGATATTGGCACGGAGGCAATGGAGGCAATAAGTTGATAAGGATCATTTATGTATATATTAGAAACTTCTACAGTTTTAGAACTAGATCCTACATTCTTTTTAAACCTTGGTAGGTCCTCATTCTTTACAGTGCCATTATTTATTGCATCCTCAATTTAGGTTCATGTAGCAATCAAAGCTTTAAAATTAGGATAATACTAGGCAAACAAATATTTATGGTATACAGGCAATAATTTTTTTGCAACCATGGTTAACTGCTCTTCTTCACTTGGCATATTCATCACCTGCGCTGCCTTAGACCTCCACTTGGTAATAAAGGTAGAGAAAGATTCTTTCGCCTCTTGCTTTGTGGTCTCCAAATCTCTCCTTGTATATCCACTTCTATGTTGTATTTGTACTGATTGTGAAACTTGCTGCAGATGTCCTCCCAACTCCTTGCTCTAGCATCGTCTAGGTTGAGGAACCACCTAAGAGCGGCTCCAATCAGGGTGTTTTTGAACATTTGAGCAAGTAGTTCTTCAGTTGCTCCTAGGGGCTAAATGGCCATCATATACATCTTTAAATGGGACTTTGGGCAGCTAGTCTCATTGAACTTGTCCAAGGTTAGCATCTCGAACTTGAGAGGCAATCTCACATCGGGGAAAAGTGAGAGTGATTGGTATTCCATGAGGTCCTCCATCTTACGAGCTCTCTTGATCATTTCTTCCATCATGTTTATCCTCTTGTTAATCTTCTTCTCACTCTCCATGGTTGGAGGATTATGGTCAGCCTTGTTCTCCTCTTTGTTACTCTTTAGGTTCTGAAACAATTGCACCATAAGGTTCATGTCCTCCCTCAACTGGATTTGACTAGCTAGCATGGTGTTGAGTAGCTCTTGAGTGTTCATGGGCTCTTCAGTGTTTGGATGTTCTCCCTCTTCTACCATAGTGTTGGGATCTTTAGACTTCTTGTGGCTTGAATTGTCTTGCAGGTCGAATATGGGATATTGATGTTGCAACAGTGGAGTGTCTTCTATGCTCATAGGCTTCAGTACCGTGATAGGAAGGATGGGCTTAGAACTGGAACTACTAGCTTGAGTGTCGGTCTTGGGTTTTCTTTGGAGTCTTCCCTCTGATCTTGACCAAATTCTTCCTTAAGAACATGCTTGGTCGGTTTAATCAAAGCTAGGTCCCCATCTACATCAATCAACCAACCAAACAAACACATGCAACATGCAATGCAATTTAATCATGGACCAGCCTAGGGGTAGATTCTAAGTCATTACATTGTAAGGTGGGTTTGTTGTTTTATTGTTTCCCATAGCTAGGACGTTACACCTCCCAACTTGTTGGTCTGAAGGCATGGTCTATCCTTTATAGTCAACAGGAAGTGATCCAGTGACTTTGGGTTATGAGTTTGTGAGTTCACCATTGGGTACTCGAATCTAATGAAGACCGGTGATCCATGGTTACTACCACCATATTGTTGAAAGGGGTGCATACATTTTTGTTGTTTTGATGGCACACAATATGACACTTAGGGAAAGATCTTAGCAAATAATCATGAAAACACAAACAAAATATCATACAAACATCTCAAGATATAAATAAACAAACAAACAACAATATCATGCAAAAGATAAGGGTATATAATTGGTCACTTAAGTCTAAAACTAAACTTAGCCCTCGACATCTCCAGTGGAGTTGCCACTGTGAAAGACTACACTTATTTAGGGGTGCTCTCAAAAAAGAGAGATTTGCGTGCTTTTAAGGGCATCTCTCTTTGTGGCTAAGTGGTGTGGAATTGCCAGTTATTTTTTATACAGAAAAATAAGAAAAAATAAATACAAATTAAATGATAAAATGCTTCATTGTCATTGATTGAATAAAGAAAAGTACAACTTTGGTAAATTAACCTTACAACGCTTTGGGTCCTAGTTACAATCTATGCAAACGAATACAAAACTTTGGTCCTAGTTACAATCTACCAAAATTAAATAGACAAAACAGTAATCTACCTAACCAAAAATCCTAAGCCTGGGGGCTAGGTTATGGAATTGGAAGGTGTTAGGCACCCATCCCGCCCAAACAAGGTCTAGTCTTCTAGACTCTAATGACCAATATACCATTTTTTGCATGATGTGAATGATATGTTGAACATACATGACAGATACTTGACTAAAATTAATTCAAATAAATTTATCTTATGGATGCGTCCTCTTTTTTTAAGAAAATTCAAATTTGTTTTGTGTATAAAAGAAAATTTGATTTGTAAAGAAAAATCAGATTTGTTTTTATGCAAAAGAAAGAATGAGATTTTTGTTAAAAAGAGCCAGATCTGTTTTTGTGTAAAGTAAAAGCCAGATCTGTTTTTTGAATAAAAAAAAAAAAAGAAAGCTTTTTGAAAGAGGATCCACATTCATATGATGAATTTATTTCACATGCATCACATTCATAAAAAAAAACTACAACCTAACTTTCAATTTCTTCTTTTAAATTTCAAAACCTGCAATTTTATAACCAAGAAAACTTTTCTAAAAAAATCAGATCTGTATACATATAGATCTACATTATGTATATAAAAAAAAATCAAATCTGTATTTAATGAAAACACTGATCAGTTTTGTATTTTTTTTAAATCAAATCTGTATTTAATGAAAATACAGATTTGTTTTATATTAAAAAATCAGATTTGAAAAATTTAGATCAGTTTTTAGATTTCATAAAAAATTTGTTAAACATTGTAGATTTTGAAACTTAAGAAAAAGAATTACAATAAACAATCACATGTTAAAGAAAAGTCTAGCAACATAGCAACATATTCAAGCATGGTAATAATATATCAAGAACTGAACATAAGAACAAAAATATGCTAAACAATATTCATGCATCAAACAAGAACAAAAAGTAATGAAAGGAGAAAAGAAAAAGAAAAAGAAAACCTCTTGCATGAGTGTGCTCTTCTAGTTGAAAGAATATTTTAGGATTCAAAGAAATTTATTCAACTCTTTGAAGCCTAAAAAGTACTTTACTTACCAAAAAGAAATTCCTAAGGCAAGAGCCTCTAGAACCTCTTTAACGTAAGGGGATTTTAAAGAGAAGAGCCAGAAAGAGGGGGGTTAGAAAGCGTAAAAAAGTGTTCTGAATTTTGAGAGGCATTGTCTATTTATGGAGGTGAGAATGCTTCGAAAAATTAGTTGAATGATCAGATATGAATTAGGATGAGTCCTCATCTCTAAAAAATAAAAAAGGATAGGGCTTATCTTAATCCAGGAGTCCTCGGGCCGGGCCTCGAGTTTGTGCCAATTGGCACTTGAGAAGTGCTGATTGGCACTTTTCATGTGCTGATTGGCACTCCAAGAGTGCCGAATGGCCCTCTTGGGTGCCGAACCCACATTTGAATTTAGGTCCATTTTGGACTTCTTTTTTGAGGATTTTTGAGACGGGAATTGCACTTAGACGCATTTTTAATTTGTATTCTAAAAATTAAACCCCTTTTCTAGATATTCAGGTCTTAAAGTGATAATTATCTTGTAGATAAACACTCCAAAAAGTCTTGGTTATCCACAATTTCGTTATTATCTAATTATCCACTTTATTCCCATGCAAGCAAGTCTATTTTTAACACTAACCAACAACCAAACACAAAATTACCTAACTAATTTTAATTGCTTAACCAATCAGAATTAATTTAAATTAATCATGCGTGGTTAGTTCCACCTAAACAAAATGCATGCAGACCGTGCAAACTTGATCATGCGATATCTTTTAATCCAAAGATCCAATTTGGAAATCGGGCATACCGTTACGACCGTTAGAATCTCAAAATCATTTTTATGTTATGAAATGAATGAATTAATGTATGTAATGCAACTACGATTTTTCGGGTATATGAATGGTCAATCTAGCCATCTTCCTTGATTAAATTATGGGTGCAAAATTGAGTGTCTACAGGGACATATGTCAATTGCTGGAGTTGTTGCAGCTTCTGCTAGAGCTACTGTAGCTACTACTGGAGCTACTGCTAGTACTTTGTGGCTAAGTTTCCTCTTTTGAAAATTACATGTTTAGTCCATGGTTTTATTACAATATAATTTTAGTATGTAACAAACTACTTAGTTGATATTTGATGAACCTTTAGTGGTTTAGTTATGGCCTCTTTATATTATAACCAAACCTTGGAAAGCAAGGAGAGTATTTAATGTTGGATGAGATATTAAATAGATTTCTTATATTTAGAGATAGCCAATAAGATTTAGGCATGTGTTTAGGATGGATTTAAATGAAAATAGTAATATAATTTATATGAAATAATATATTTAGATTTTTAAACTTATATTGTTTGATGAACATTAAGTTTTAGGTAGAGAGCAATGTGGAGTTTTACCATTTTAAGCGTTATGTGATATGAGAGGCTTATCAAATGTTATTTATTGCACACTGACCCATCAGAGCTCAGGGAGTTAGAGAAAACATGCCAAGTAACATGTTTCTTTTATCAACTTTAAAACATTGGAGCTTTACTGAACATACTTCATGGCCCTCCAAATCATGACAACCAAAGTTCCTCTAATGAGACTCATGAGCTTGGATCATGAGCTAAAAATAAGATAACATTCCACGAGCTTGAACCATGAGCTTTGATGAGATAATATCACCATGGGTTTTGAACCATGGGCCTTGTCGTTGTTTTGTGTAAATATGGGCTCTTTTGGGCTTTAAAAGAGATTACCCAATATCCATGATCATATTGATGTGGTGAGGGTTGCCAATGAAATAAAACCATGTGGCATGAAAAAAATTGTTCTCAACACATATTGAGGTATATTGTTGTTAGAGTTTGTGCCCTAAAATCCAATTTATTAGCATATTATAAATAATTAAATTGTTTAATTATATGAGACTATTTATAAATGAACTAATGTGACATTATCATAGTCGTTGAGATGCATTGTTTGTGATTTAGTTACAGAAGATATAAATCACAAGTTCCTTGTGTGAGAGGCCGCCAAAGGTGCCTCTCAAGAAAGAGAGATTTTCTGAGTGCTTTTTGGGGCACCTTTCTTTTTGGGTAAGTGGTGTGGAGTTGCCACTTATTTTTTCATACAAAAAATAAGAAAAACTAAATATATATATATATATATATATAAATGACTAAATTGTTTCCTTTCATTGATTGAATAAAAAAAATACATGT
Source organism: Quercus glauca (assembly GCA_023736055.1). Classification (NCBI taxonomy): domain Eukaryota; kingdom Viridiplantae; phylum Streptophyta; class Magnoliopsida; order Fagales; family Fagaceae; genus Quercus; species Quercus glauca. The sequence continues at coordinate 42,062,506 of CM043322.1, read as the reverse complement.
TTGAAAAATTGAAAATTACATGGTTTTGGGTCCAAGTTACAAACTTCCAAATAATTACAAGGCTTTTTGTCCTAGTTACAATCTATTCAAATAAAACAAAGCTAAGGCGAGATCTACGTATCTAACACCTTCCCATTCCACCCAGATAGAGTCTGGTCTTCTAGACTCTTGTGCCCAATTTACCCCTTTTATGCATGCTATGAATGATATGTTGTGCATGTGAATAAAACTAAATCACACAAATTTATTTATGAATGCATTCTCTTCTTTGTTTAAAAGTTGTTGTGAGTAGAAAAAAAAAATTTGAATTTGGTTTATAAAGAATTAGATATGTTTTTGAGAACTTAAAAAAAATTGGTTTGTTAGTGAAAGAAAAATCAAATCTGTTTTTACAAAACAAAATATTTTGACTTAAAAAAATATCAGATTTGTTTTTGAAAACTTAGAAAAAATGGTTTTGGTTTTGTAAAATACAAATCTGTTTTTGTGATAAAAAATTGCGTATATAAAAAAATCAGATTTGTTTTTGTAAGTTGAAAAAATACGAAAAAAAAAAATTTTGAGAAGAGAATTTCATTCATGAAATTAATTCATGCTACATGTATTAAATAAAAAAAACACAACAAACACAATCATGCATGATCTTTTTCTTTATTTCAAAATCCGTATATGTAAAAAAAATCAGATCTGTATCTGATGAAGATACAAATCAGTTTGTATTTTTTTTTTAAACTTCAGATCTGCATCTAAGGAAGATGCAAATCAATTTTTAATTTGAGGAAAATTCAGATCTACATCTAAGATGTAGATCCATTTTTGTTTTAAGAAAAATTCAAATCTACATCTAAGGAAGATGTAGATCCATTTTTGTTTTGAACAAAAAGAATTGTTGACATGCACATTTTTGAAAATAAGAAAGAGATCACAACAATAATAAAGAAATTAAGAACATTCTTTGACAAAATAAATCAGCAATTCATGTTATGGATACTTGAAACAACTAAACTAAAAAAAAAAACAAACATACATCATCACAATAAAAGAAGCATTAAGAAAAGAAAAGGGTAATCAGAAACAACCTCTTGCATGGAGTACTTCTTCTTCTTGAGAGGATGTTTTAGGTTTCAAAGAAATTTATTCAATTATCTTTGAAACCAAAAACCCTAGTTTAAGAGAGAATACCAGAAAAGAGGGGTGAGAAATTTGAGTGTGAAATGGTGTCTCTCCTAGAGCGTAATAGAATGTGCTGAATTTTGGGATCCAATCCCTATTTATAGAGACCGAAATGCTTAAAAAATAAGCAACCACGGGTAGAATGTGAATCGGGATGCGTCTTTTTGCAAAAAAGTCAAAAAGGGTGTGCCTTATAGGCACTCGAATATAATTGGGCCAAAGCCCAAAAGAGTGCAATTCGGCACTTTTGGGTGCTGATCGCACTTTCATGTTCGGGTGCGTTTTGGACTCATTTTTTTAGGTTTCCTTGAGTCGGTCCTTGCACTTAGACATGTTTTCAATTCGTATTCTAAGATTTTTATCTCTTTTTTGGATAATTCAGGTCTTTTTAGGAACAATTATCTTGTAGATAAATATCCTAAAATAAACTTTGATAAAGTTCAGATTATCCACAATTTTATTATTATCCAATTATCTCTTTTATTCCTATGCAAGCAATCCTATTTTAGACACTAACTGTCAATCAATCACAAAATTATTTAATTAATTTTAATTGTTTAACAAATCAGATTTTGTGACCGTTAGAATGCATGCTGACTGTGCAAAATTGATCATGTGATATCTTTCGATCCGACGGTCCGATTTGGACACTAAACACAATGTTGTGACTGTTAGAATCTCAATATCATTTTTATGACACGCAATGAATGAATTAATGAATGTAATGCAATCATGATTTTTTGGGTACATGGATGGTCATTCCAGTCATTTTCCTTAATTAAATCATAGGTGCACAATCGAATGTTTACACCTTGTAAACTCAAAATATAGTTCGTAGTTGGTGATGAAATTGGGCGTTTCATCTGCGAAAACTATAACGCATCAACTAAGATGGTTTGTCTTGATTATGGAAGTGGAGACTTCTAGTTGATGTGTTGATATATCTTAAGTGTGTAAGACATATTGAAATAGACCGCTGTGAAATTAATTATTCAATTAACAACTATCACCTAAATAATTAATCTCACAACTTCTAATTTTATAGACTCTCAATCCTGAGAGGATAGTGAACCCGATCATGAAATGAAGGTTACTTTGATATATCAGGAATGAGATCTAGTTTAATGGTCAAAACCTCAGTATGTTGGATAACCACACATAGTGTTAAGGGAACACATAATCTTAAGATGGAATCCATAATCTCATTCTATAGAGACACGAAATATCATTTTGAGATAAGTTTAATGAGAATTGGTTATTCAGGGCCGGCCACTTTAGTAAAGAGTTGCTATCATATTTTATGAAATTAGATTTCATAAATATGAATAACTAAAAAATTAAACTGGGCACTTAATGAATAAAATAGTTGTTTACAAAGTGACAGTTTATTATGACTTTGTTCATTATGGATATTTCATGGAGGGGTCAAATGATATCATATTAGAGTCTTGAGAAAGAATTTATTAATAAGGCATAGAGTGTAATTATATTTCCATAGTGGTACTTGTTATACAATTAATGGTAACATTGGGCTTATCAAGAGTTGACAGATAAGTCTGAGGCCCATTGGAGCTAGAGCCTTATTAGTCTCTTTGGTCCCATCCCAAGCCACATACTTAGGCACAATTGGGCTGGCCCAAAAGGCTAACCCAATTAGATAATCAGTTTGAGTTATTAAATAAAGTAACTGTCAGGGGCAGTTAAAAATGTACGTATGATTAAAAGAAGAGAAAATTGTTTTTCTCTACAGAGTCTTTGGAATACATTTTTCAAAAGGAAAATTAATGTACAAAAGTATTGATTGAGAGACCACTCATTTTAGGCATTATGTGGAATTGGGATGAAGATTGAAGGTATTCTCAAGTTTTTTTTTTTTTGAATCTCACTGCATCAATGTAGGCTTTCTTTTCATTGTTTTAGAATTCAAGGTTACGCGTTATCTCTCATGAATGAAGTAGATCATTATGTTGCTTCTGCTGTGGGTTTTGTATGAGATGCAAAACCAGTTTTTCCAACAATTGCCACATGGTAAGAGAGAAAATTCAAGCATGTTTAAAAAAAACTTTTCATGTCTCAAGGAATTTGCAGTTGGCAGTTATAGTTACCAAAGCTCTTGGTTTACTAGCTTTTTGAAATTTGCTAAATAGATTAGGAGTTCTTAATGTCCTTAGTGCTTGCACCAACTATCCAAAATCATTTTAAGACTCAAAAGTAGCTCTGGTCTTTAGGGGGAATGTTATGAAGAAGAATGAAATGACTGTTAAGGACATATTTTTATGTAGTTGGTTAATCCTTTGACAAAACGCACTTTACTTGTATTTGGGTAGATCTAGGATGTGTTTAATACTTCAAGAAACATGTTGTTCAAGTCTAGTATTAAAGTCATGAAGATTGGACCAAGAAACAAGTGAAGAAAAGTTGTTCAATAAAGCTGGACAGATAGCTTGACAACTGTGGACAAATAGCTCGATAGCTTCCCGACACCTCCCCGATAGCTGTATCTATCGAGATTTAATGCTCGACACCTCCCAATCGATCAAGGTATCTATCGAGGTTACGAGAATTCAGATTTTCAGATTTGATTTTTGGGCCAGGCTTTTGTATTTGTGTAGGGTTTCTTTTCTCACAACCCTAGACCTATATAAGGCTTATTTTAGAGGCCGTCACATAAGAGAATACAAGGAGAATACATTCAAAAGGTGACTGATGCCTTATTCTCTCTGAAAGAAGCTACTGCGTCTTTACGCCTTAGGGTTTTGTAACCAAGTGCTTCTTAATCTTCATTCTTGATGAAGTGAAGAATTTTGCAGCCAACATCTTCTTCTAGTTGGTGATTGAAGTCGCGTACTAGGATCTGCGCAATTGGTTAGTCACATACTGGGATTCGTGCAACAAAAAGGGTGGCGTTCATATATTGAAGAGTTCAGAGGTTCTGAAGCAGTAGAAGGTTTCTGCTGTGAGTTCATTTACGGGGATTGTAGAGTCTAGGGACAAATGTTTTGTACTAGATCTGAAACTTCTCTTTACTATAGTGAATTGCTTTTCGGGAAGGTTTCCCCCTAGGTTTTTTACTGTGAAACTGGTTGGTTTCATTGGTTTTCCTGGGTCATCATATTTTGTCTTATTTACTTTTCCACTGCATTCATTATTTACATGATATTGATGTTTATTTGTTTTAACAAGTTTTATTAATAATAAATCTAATTAACAACTTGGATTTAAAACTTGTTAATTCTATCAACCGGGGTCTAAATTTCCCAACAATGACATCAAGCAAAGCCCCAGCAACAAGTGGAACAACAATGTTTTGTGTTAGGAAGACAAATGTGAAGACGAAGACAGTGTCATTACACTTAGAGAGGTGTTACGTCCATGACATTTTCACAACAAATTATAGGTGATTAGTTGTTATTGGTTCTAATTTGAACCTACCACTGAAATTACTTTTCTATCTCATTAATAACAACTCGTAACAACTTGCCACATAGAATTTGTTATAAAAATGTTGTGGACATCTTATTTCTCTTACACTTAAAGGAATTAAATAAATCGCATGTTAAGCATGTGAGCACCATATCATTTTATTAATAAGTGGTGACATGTGTTTTAAAATTATTGGTATATTAAAAAAAATTAGTTAGCTTGTTAACCTGTTTTACTTGTTTCCAACTTTTCTCTCTCCTCTGTTTAGTTATATATATATATATATATATATATTAATAGCCAAAACTGAGAGAAAATCCAATTAGATTTCAAATTGGAATTCAATTAGAGTATAATTTTGCACCACTTGTTCCATCTAATCTAAAATTTTAAAATTTTGTGCCAAGTGAATTAATTCAGTGTAGAAAACAAGGAGTCTTAAATAAACCATAAAAAAACCTAATCATATATATAACTCTATATATAAAATTATAGGAAAAGAGAGTTTGAATAATTTTATATTTATGAGTCATTTTTTTATATAACTAAAAATAATTCAAATTTATAAGTTATTTATGTAATATATCATGATTATGTACGGTCCATTACTAATTATGTAATATATATATATATATATATATAACCAAAGCTTAGAGAAAATTTAATTATAATCAAAATTGAAATTTTCTTTTGTTAGCTTTCCATAAAAATTAAATTGTTTATATTTTTGCTGTTATTTTTTTTCTCTAAATTAATGAGCATATTTTTTATATTGTTTTTATTCAAATGTTTTGTATGCCAAGATCTTGAACCTAAAAAATTGTAATTGAGCTGATCAATGTCATGTGCCTATCCTCATATAATTTAGGCGATACTATTGCACCAATCTTTTCTTTTTATTTTGTGTTGTATTTAGTAGAATTTCACTTGCAATAATTGTGAAGTGAAATTGTATATGTATTATCCAATAGTGACTTTCAAAATTATATACATAATAGCAATGAAATGAAAAACTTGACATAACTAATATCATGAAAATTGCAAGAAAAAACCATTTTAGTACCTCTAAATGTTTTTGTCGAATTAATGTCTTATATATATATATATATATTTTTTTTTTTTTTTGTTGAGAAAATGTCTTATATATTTAATAACCCAAGGTAATATCAATAGCACAACTTCAATTTATTATTCTCATGCGTGAACACTGGTAACATATTAGTGTGTGTGTGTGTGTGTATATATATATATATAGCAAAGTAATGTAAATAATTCCTTTGTATTCTCTTATTCTTTTGTTCAAGTAATTAAAGAGTTTTCTTTTCAATTTCTTATTATAATTGTGAATGTTGGTGGATGCTAAACAATGAGTTTTTGGCTCACCCAAAACCTGTACAAACCAAAACACCATTGAAAACATCTTCACGCTTTTTATTATAAAGTAATTTAATTGATCATAGTTTTGTTTGAGTGCAATTTTTTTTTTTTTGGACTGAAGAAAGTAGTGAAATTTTTTTTTAACTGTAGACCGTTTGTGTGAGATGGCTTTGTTTTTGGGCCTAGGAAAAATGGAGGGTTTAATGGACATTTACGACAACATTATCTTTCTTTTACTATAAAGTAATTAATCTATTCTTATCAACAAAAAAAAGTAATTAATCTTTTTTTTTTTTTGACTGAAGAAGATAGTAATTAATTAATCTTTTATTGTTTTTGCTTGGGTGTGTCACAAATTCATAAATTATCTATCAAGATAATTTGTTTCTATAAAATTACACAACCATCCTTGGCAATCTAGTAAAACAGCGAAACCAAGTGAAGTGCAAAACATATTTAAATATATATAAGAAAATAATCAGCATTGCAGGTTGGAAATGGGCTGGGCCAGCCCATTCTTACTCGACCTATGGTTGCGTGAGGCAGGCATAGTGGGCCGTTGACCAGTCGTCAAGCTGAAAAAAAAAAACCCCAACCCATGGGCAATGTTCATTGGACTTTTAGCAGGTGGGCCAGGCTTAATAGACTTTTAATGGGCTACATATGGGTTTGTAATGGGCAATTATTGAGATTTTATCGGGCTTTTAATGAGATTATAAAATTTAATAAATAATTATAATTATATTATATGTCAAGGAAAAAAAATTGTCAAATCGAACCATATACTTTTTTTTTATTGGTTGAGAATTATGCTTGTAAGTTTTATTAATCAAGAATAGGCTTGTCAACCAAAACAAGAGTACAAATATAAGGAGGAACAAACTCTATCCAGGCAGTTAAAGAAGAGCCAAATTTGGCTTTCTTCGCCAAGGCATCAGCAATGGAATTACCTTGCCTATAGATGTGTGAAAAACTATAGCTCTCTAGAGAGTTTACATAAACCAACGTATCTTGAATAAGATGGCCAAAAGCAGATTGAAACATATCATCTTTTCGAAGGGAATCGATGACAATTTCCGAGTCTCCTTCCAAAATAGAATTGCGAAGAACTACTTCTGGACAAAAACGGCAGCTCACCTAGCTGCTAGTAATTCTAGCTGAGTAACAGAGGGTGGCAGTGGGATTTTTTTTTTTTTTTTTCCAGATAATGTTGCCATGACTTATCCTTCATGATTCCCAATGACTACTCCTAAACCCGCTTCGCCTGAATCGTGGAACATGGCACTGTCGACGTTTGTCTTGTAACCATTCCTGTCAGGTGCTGTCCACTTCTTCCTTGCAGTATGGGTTTGCTTCATTTTGGTCTGCGGGGTAGGTTTATGAAGAGATAAGTATCTTCTTGCTTCAACCACAACCCGATTCAAGGGGAGTGCATCAATATTCAACTTGAGCTTGTTTCGCTGGGATCATAGAAACCAAGCAGTGACTGCAAAGAGCTCAAACATGCTGGGTTTTTTCGAAAATCAGTTCCACAAAATTTTTAAATGTTCCCATAGAAGCTTTGTTTCTGTTAATCCAGTGGAAGTCCACGTCCCAAACCTGATGGAGAGAAGCACAATCCCAGATGCGTGTAAAACCGATTTAGAATGAAAGGAGCATTGATGGCATGTGTCTTCAGTGGTGATTCTTCGTTTTAGCAAATTTTCTTTTGTAGGTAGAGCATTAGAGCAGGCTTTCCACAAGAAGTGCTTGATTTTTCCTGGCATATGTGATTTCCAGATTTTCTTCTAGAACCCCTTAACACTCTCGGAATTCGACATTGAAGCAAGCTCAAATCTGTTTCACACAACCACTAGTAACTCGATTTTACCTCATAGGATCCATCTCTACTCCTAGGCCAGTATAGGTAGTCGGGTTACATTAAGGTGCACAGGGGAATAGCTTTAATTTTCTGGGCTTCATAGGGCATGAAAAGGCTATCAATAGTGCTCACCTTCCAACATTTTGTTAGTGGATCAATTAAGGCAGAGACCATGGCATTTCTGAGAGAAGGGGCTGGTGTTGATTGTATTCGGCCTTGTGTTTCTCCTGGCAGCCAGTTTGAGTCATAAATCCTGATTTAGCCATCTCCCACTCTCCAGTTTGTACCTTGCTTGATAATGTTTCTAGCGTGGAGGATGCTTTTCCATGCGAACAAGCCAAAGGATGCTTTAGCTTCAAACACAGACTCATTTGGAAAATATTTTGCTTTGAAAACCTTGTAGAATGAACAATATACTTAAAAAACTAGTGATTAAATTTTATTGATTGTAATAAATAAATACATTGGCGTATTCATATTAGGGTGAGAATAGTTGCATCTTTACAAAATGTGACATCTCAACTAGTTTGGCATCTACATACATGTCTATCATTTGCAATTCTCAATTCATTTGTAAATATCAAATAACTTTATCTTAAAAAAAAAAAAAAGAATTATAGCTTAACGCAACAATTTGTAAATATCAAAACTTTTTAAAATTTTGATTGTTGCCTAGCCCACTTGCCAACGGTCCAATAATGCATTAACTTAACACAATCAGTTAGGTATTTTAGTACTTAGGCATATGGTCTCAATAGTCTCTTCTCCCTCACATCATAAGTTTGAACCACCCCCCTCTCCCTACAAAAAAGTTTCTTATAAATCATGGGCTGGTGAGCTGGTGGTTGGGTTAGGCTAGTGGTTTGGACCTAACGAGCGTCCATGGGCAAAAAATTTGGCTCATAATCTGACCCACCAGGTTAGTGGGCTATTCATGGTGCCTCATCAATCGGGCCCTCCCAACTCGATAGGGTTGTGAATTTTCTGGTGACACTTAATTACAACTACAAAATAATCAACTTTATAAGCAAGACATAAGCCTGCCTCTGCAAACAATTAAAAAAAAAATTCTTAATTTCGTAGTTTTATTTCTTAGAAATCATAATGTGTTTTGCTTTCTGTTCAATTTTTAAGTTTATCGCTATTGTGTAGTTTATATTTCATTTCTTTTGTGCCTAGGGTTAGTGCTGCAAGTAGTTTTGCTTCCTAAATGAAAAATAAATTGAGTTTTGAAGGCAGAATTTTTTTTTCTTATAATGGTGAATATTTTTACCAAATAATAAATGCATCCGGGTTGATGTGTGATTTTGGTAGCTAAATTATTCATTTGTCTTTAAAAGAAACCTTTTTATTTATTAATAATTCAAAATTATTAAATTTTAGACATATTTAGGATATAATGCTTAAAATTTTGTGAATAAGAAAAAAAATAGAACAAATATAGCTTAATATATATATAATTAAAACTTGATCACTTTCTTCTTCAAAAAATGTATGTATAATTAAAAACAAATTCAAATATAACTACAGACTGAATTAAAATAAAATGATAAATTATTAAATGCAAATCTAATCAAGGCTAATAAAATATTCAATTGAGATTTTGGCTCAAATATGGTCACTCATACACTTGGAAAAACCATTAAAATGTAACAAATGCTGCTTTTATTAAATTCTTTATGACATAATCTTAATTGAATGCTACATAGTATAGATAATATTTTTCATTTGTTTTATAAGATTCTCACGCACCATGTATGCGGAACAAATGCGTTGTTTGTTTCAATGCTGTAGAGAATATAAATGGGGTGGTGGTTCTCCAAGTGTGGATGCCATTAAGCCGTTTTTCCCCTACTGCTACAATGGTGTATAACTAAATATGCATAAGAGGATATGACTTTGTTGGGTTTTTTTTTTTTTTTTTAGAGATGCTATATCTACAACAATTTTACAATAAATCATAAGTGGCTAGTTGTTATTGGTTTAAATTTGAAACTAACACTAAGATTACTTTTTTGCCTCAACAATAACAACCAGTAACAACTTGTCACTTAGGATTTGTTGTAAAAATGTTGTAGACATATCATTTTTTTTTTTTTGGCTATGATGGGTGTTTTTCATTTAGTACATAGAATTCAAATGTGTTTTAAATTTAGAAATTGGAAAGTTAAGTTGCTTTTAGAGCTTCACTGCATTATATTTTATTAAAGGCGAAAACTACATTTTCGTCTCTATATTTTTACGCGATTTTCACTTTGGTCCTTAACTTTTTTTTCCACTGCTTTTAATTCCTATTCTAGAAAACGCGTCTCGTTTTTGTCCCTGCCATTATATCAGAGACGGAAATTACACAGGTAGCAAACGGAGTACATTGTTGGCACACTAAAAGCTGACGTGGGCATTAAAATAATAATAAAAAATGATATTTGGCATTAAAAAAATGCCACGTTAGCATCTAAATTAAAAAAAAAAATTAATTTTAACTAAATAAAAAAATAAAAACAGAATTAAAATCAAAATTCACATAAATTTAGATCTAAAAGTATTTTGAACAACATCATTAACCCAGATTTAAGAACTCAAAACTAAAAACCAAAAATCACAAATAACTCAGAAAATAAGAACACAAAATTAAACATCAAATCCACAAAATTAAACACAAAAATTGCCGCTCCACCATGGCTGAAGCTCAATCAAATTCACACACAACCTCCATCACTCCCTCTCACATAACCTCTCTCACTCTCAGATTAGATCAGATCAGATCATGCACTCAACCTCTCTCACTCTCATGTCTCAAGATCTCTCACTCTCCACGACGCCAATCGTCGCCGCCGCTAAGCTCTGATCCACAATTCTCTTGTTTTTTCTGCTTTTTGTCTCTTTATCTCACTCCTACCTTCCCAGCGTTGCTCCTCGCGATTTCCAGAGTATGTTCCCTTCTAATCCAAACTCACTTCTTAAAATCTATGCTTTATTTCATTCTTTCACCTCTCATTGCTTGCTTTCTTCTATAGTTTTTTTGTGGGGTTTCTTTATTTTCTATGTTTTTGTTGTATTGTTTGAGTTCTCTTTGCTTTATGTGGAGAAGTATTGGATCTGAGTTTTTGAGTTTGATATAATTTTATATTGTTGTGGATCTGTGGGATTGTTTTTGAGCTGTTTTTGGATTATTGGTTATAGGGGCCTTTTTTGTTGTATTGGGCTGGGCTGCCTCCTGCGGTAATAGACCCAAGTATTCTGAGTAAAGGAGTTAAGATTGGCCAAACTGAAACTCAATTTGGGCCGGCTTGTGCACAAACTATGCCTCATCTGCCAGGAGCGTGCTTATGGTAGGCAGAGCTGTTTCAGACGGGTTGTGGCAGACAGATATGATAATAATAACAAAATAGAGTATTCTGGCTATTTAATAAGAAATGACCAAATGATCCTTATTTAAGCAACGTAATCGCAATAATGATACTATTTTACAAAGAGAGCAAAAGGAGCAGAATAATATATATGAGTTAATCAGAAGAGATAAGAAATCAAGTTAACTCAAGTCTGCAGGAGTAAACCCAAAAAGGAAAGAACGCTTCTTCTTAACACAATCAATCTCCCAGGTAAATCCTACTGTGGAAATTGATCATTTTGAGGGAAATGGACTTGAATGGTTAGTGCTCGAAGGAACCCCTTTTGCTTTTGGCAGAGAGTAGAATTTTGAGAGGGAGAGAGGGAAAGAAACCTATCAGTGCATGCCAGACTAACTTTCTGTTTTTTCTTTCTTTCTTTCTTTCTTTATTTTAGTTTTTTCTTTTTCTATCTTTCTTTTCCTTTTCTATTTTGTGATTTTCTCTCTATTTCGACTATAACTCCCTTATGTGTTGTTTTTCCTCCTCCTTTGTGCATATCCCCCTTTTTTTCCTCCTTTGTACATGGCAAAGGCCTTCTTTTTATAGTGCCTGCTGTAACTGGATTTTACTATTCTGCCCTATTAACCACCTTTATCTGGTTTAGGTGTACTTGTCGACCATCACTGTTCCGTCTGCGTGCCACTCCCCATTACCAGACAAAGACAACTATTTTGTTTGTTAGTCTGCCATGGCACCTCTTCCTGCCACGGTGTTGATGCTCTCTCTCTCTCTCTCTCTCTCTCTCTCTATCCCTCATGGCATGCACTTGATGGTTCTAGCTCAGCCTTGTCTCTTTTGGGAAGTAGGTCATCCCAGTAAGACGTATCCCCTAAAAGAGCTTGAGCAGGAACCCCGAATAGGTTTTTCCCCTCTCACCACCACCAAAACCATGCCCTCTTACCTCTGACCAATGACCTTACCATGTCCCATATTGGTTGGGTACAGGCTAGTAAGGTCTGGGCCTTACGCGTGCCTGTTTTCCACATGTGTCCAAAGTCTGCCCGCTGCTTATGCGTCTGCCGTGGTCTGGAGGCTTACCTGCACTGTCTGCCGTCCATTCTTGACCCTTATGTGAGCCACTTTTTTGGTTTCCCGCTCCTCTTAGGGACTGGGCTTTATTTGGTACTGGGCTTTGTATTTCTTTCAACCTATTTCTTAATTGCCCTGACTTCTTGCCACATCACTTGTCATTCCTACTGTAATGACTTACTCCTGCTGGGCCTCCTTTAGGCCTGCCGTTTTATTCTTTCCTCCAGTGGCTTAGCATGGCCACTGGTGTTCCTATTCATGGGCTTCAGCGTCCCTTTTGTTTTCCCTTGGGCATCCCTGGCCTATTTGCTTTCTTTGGGCTTCCTTGGCCCATTTACTAACTTTGCATTCTTATAGGCTTTTACTAACTTCATTGGGCTTCCCCGACCCAATTTCATTTTTCTCATCCTTGGGGTTTACGGGCTTGCCATTAACCCCTTACTTTCTTTGTTTACAATGCTTTGAGCCTGCCATGACCCATTCTCACTTTTCTATATCATATACTGCCCATGGGTGCTATTTCTCTCTTTTTGAGCCTCTTTAAGCCCATTTTCCTCCTCAAAACCCATTTGTTTATATTGTGGGCCTATGATCCATTATTCATGCCGCTTGAGCTTAATGGTTTTGCTTTATGTTGGTCATTCCTTTGCTGCCCGTGTTGCTGGGTTGGGCTTTCTTTCTTCTATTCGGATTCCACAAAAATGACCCACAACATTTAGCCCCCTGAACATATGGAGCGTCCCTGCAGTTCATATGTGAATAAAAGACCTTCCTGTCCTTTCTACTTTTCTTCTTTCTTTTCCTTCGTGGGCTTTTTTAAACAATGGACCCCTTCCCATATATATATGTTTCTTTTCCTACCGTGAACAGTAATGACTCTTCTAATTTCCTAGAATGGCAGTTATTTTTAAGACGTAACCGTCGCTTCATTAATTTCATTCTCTTTTTGATGGCTGACCTGTCGCCTCCCTTCATGCCGGTATTAATGACCCTGGTATTTAAGAAGAGAGTCCCTTTGCAATCCAAACACAAACTCCTTCTTTTCCAAAAAATACTCTATCTGCTTCCCTTCCTCCACCGTTTTCTTCTTTTCAAACACTCATACCCATTTTACTCCGATCAAGCCCTCACGCTATGGCGTCGGTGAAAAGCCAAGGCTCTTCTCGTCGCAAAGGGAAAGAGGCCGTTTTCGATCCTTCTGCCGTACAGGAGATAAGCGAGGAGGCCGTATACTCTGAATTGGACCACTCCGATGAGGAAGAGGTGTGGCGTGACCCAAATAGTGAATGCGCCCCTCTAATTGACCACCCTTGGTTTGATGTCCATCCTTATTTCCCCAAGATTCCTGGTGACTACGTGCCGCCGCTGTTGGCCCGTGTGTGGTTCGCTCTTTGCTGGCGAAACCTCAATGTTTCTTGGGCCCTGGTGTCCTCCTCCCTCTCCGATCTAGTCATTCGCCAAGGAATTTCACTCCCTGTGCCTATCCATTTCAAATTTGGGTTGGGTACCGCCTTGGGTTGGAGGGAGTAGGTTGATAGTGAGTTATCCAATACGGGCTTCATGGGTTTTTTACAATGGGCTGGTGTTCTAAAGGCCGTCGTCTTATCCCGAAGCCTATCCAATTTTCGAGACCTCTACAACCTCCATCACTTGGTTCGCTAGTGGTGCGTCACCACCCATACATTCTTCTTCTCCTGCGGCGAACTCACTGTAACCCTTGAAGACGTGGCCAACCAATTACTCTTGCCAGTCCTCGGTGATGTTGATCCTGCCACCATAGAACTTTCTCCAGAGGAAGAAGCCATTGAGGCTGAGTTGAGGAAAAGGATGACCGAAAACGCCAAGTTATCATATCGGGTTAGTTCTTCTTCCAAATTCTCTGTAACCGCTCGTCGCGCGGCTTTTGTTGCATTTTCGCTTTGCAAATTTGTCTTCTGCTCCCACCCCCATTATGCCATAAAGACTTTGTATTTTCATTTAGCTATCAAAATATCTGTCGGAGTGAGCCTGCCGCTGGTCCCTATGTTCTTGGGGCATTTGTATGTCCAACTAGATATCTTGCAGAGTGATGAGAGTCAGGCGGGGTCCTGTCACATAGTTACCACTTCCGTTCATAGCACTATCCTGCAACAATTGTTATTTGAGCGCTATGCCCAGCATTTGGCAAAGTGTAGGCCGGTTCGCTTCACTAAAGACGAGTATCGATCATGCCCGAGGGTAATTAATAACTTCTGTGGTAGGTTTGAGTCTGATTTCCCGCTGGCTTTCCGTTGGTTTGGTTTAAAGCCTATTGATCATTCCGTTGTCGAGTCTTTTGATAAAGGTGCTGATTTTGCTTGGAGAGCTTACAGAAATTTAGGTGCGGGTTACACATGTATGGATTCTGTGATGGGTTTGTTTGTTGACACTGTTGGGACTACCACTCCCTTGGCCGGCTTTGATGAGACAGGGATTACATATTTCGCGGCCACCAATGCCGGATGGTTGCCTTACTTGGCTGAAGAAGGCATCATGTTCGTTCATTATCCTGCCAATCGAGTAAGAAGACAGTTTTTATTAGACCAAGACATTCCTAATGACCTCTCTTTTCTTATGGAATCCCCTAATTTGGTGCGACCCTTTTTGCGGCACACTGCCTTTGACTTCTGGAGGCAGCGTTTTAGCGCAGTTATTGAACATTCCTGCACCGAGTAAGAAAGGTCCTGCTAAGCCCAAGTCTGTAAGCAAGTCCAAGCCTGCCACTCTACGGCCACCTGCGGACGCTCCTCTTTCCAGCAGGACATGGGGTAGCAAGAGAAAGACAACCCCTCACCCTGCGCTTGCTGCTGAGCGGAGAGTACGTCATTTCTAATCCTGCCTTGTACTTTGCATATTATATATATATATATATATATATTTTTTTTTTTTTTGACTTTCTCTGTGGTTAATTTTGACATGTTTTTTGACTTCTTTCTTTTGTTCTCCCCTTTTTTCTGCAGTCTAAGCATAAGGAAGACACGTCTGTCACCCGTCCCATACTGCTTGACGAGCCTGAATTTGAGGTACATTCCTCTTTCCTTTTCCTCTCTTCCCTTTATCTTTTTTTTTTCTTTTGCATGTGTTTCGTCTGTTGTATGCTTTTGTGTACCTCATCCACCCAAGGAAATTTTCTCGATCCTCACATCCCTTTCTTTCTTTTTGTCCTCTAGGATGAGCCCGAGCCTCCCTCTGTGTACCACCCCACAGTCGAGGAGTTTTCTGCCTCCATGGGTGTACCTATGGTAGGCTTTTTTGATGGTGCTGATGTAGCGTTCCAGACACCTGCTCCTTCTACCGCACACGAGGCTTCTGTTGAGGCTCCTACCTCTCCCACTGGGTCGATACCTATAGATGAGGGTACTTATACTGGGAAGGTTAGTGAGGTCACCCCTATTCCTGCTGAGACACCCACTGTTCAAAGGGGAGCCACCCTTCCTGCTGCTACTCAGATCGAGGCTATTCCTGTTACACCCTTTGTCATTTCCACCCGTGACCCCTTCGCAGCTCTGTCTCAGGCTGTGAAGGATGGTTCTTCTTTGGTAGTTACTCCCTCCTCCATTCCTAGTTCTGCCACCCGTGGGCCTGATGTTGATTTGTCCTTTGTGGAGTCTGAGGACATTCTTGAGGACCCTAACGATGAGCCCGTCCTGGAGAGGAGGATTTCTGAGTCTGAAGAAGAGGAGAGTGCTCCGCCCGAGACTGAGTTCATGGGTATGTGCCTTATTCCCTTTTTTCTTGCTAAGTTCACTCTTCCCTTTCCTTTTGCTAAGTTCACTCTCCCCTTTTTATTCACATGTCTATTTTTTCCTGCATGTAGAGACTTTTGAGGGGTTGGGAATTGCAGCAGACGTAGGGATGCCTGCAGCAACTACTCCTGCCGCGCCCACAGCATCCATTCATGCCGTATCTTTTGTACCAGTTTCTGCCGTACCTACAGCGTCGGTTTCTGCCGCTCCTTCCGTGCCTGTTTTTGTCCTTCCCTCAACCTTCATTATCACTGGCCCTGGTGAGCTTTCTTTTCCCTTATCTCTTTCTTCATTTCTTCCCCGTGGGTTTGTCTTCCCTTTATTTTCTCTTTTTTTTTTCTTTTTTTTTTTTATCAAGGTTTCTCATTTCATGCCTTGTGCTTCCTTGACAGGTCCACTTCCTACTGTGCCTTTTCAATTTAAACCGGGTAGCAGTTCCGCCACCATTCCAGATCCTGTGAGCGAGGCTATAGCCTTTTTTGCGCGCTTTGATCAGCTTGAAGTCAATGATCTTGGACCTGTGGATTTCTGGGGCTCCAGACCTCCTAATGTAGATTTCCACGGCTTCAGAATCCCTAAGGACTGTGCATCTCACTTGGTGACGATCTAAAGCAACCGTGGGGACTTCATGCAGGGATTTCGACTTGGCCGCTCCGCCAGAGAGCATTTCTTGAGGATGTTGGGGAGTGTGCTGAACGATATTGAGCATAACTTTGTTGAGACTGTCTCCACCGAGAGGATCCTGCAATGGAAGGCCACAGTGTAGGAGCTTGTTAGTGTTGGTTTTGCTGTGGAGTTTATCTTGGACCATCTTTAAGAGATTACCCGTGCCGTTTTTATGAGGAGAGTCCAGCCTACTGTTGATGCTATTGACTCATGCCTTGAGGTTCTGAGGAAGGACGTGGTAGACTTGGAGGGCCGTCGTGAGCGCCTTCTGTCTAGCATTGGTGGGTCCAGTCGTTTTTGAGATCAGCCACTCATTTCTGGACTTCATTGATGATGATGCAGCTTCCTCTTTGTTTTGTTGTTTCCCTTCCCTTATTACTCTATTTAGTACACTTTATGTTTCCCATAGCACTTATTTGGTTAGTTTGCCACAGTTTGGGTTTGTAACCTATGATGCTACACTTTACTATTGTTTTTGCTTTTGCTATGATATATGATGATAATACTTCGTACTTTTTCATTACACTCTCATGAAAGCACGTTACAATTTTTGTTTTGTGACATAGTCACTTGAAATATGGAAAAGGTAAAAGGAAACATAAAAGTTTTCTAACAAAACAAAAGAAAGGGACAGCTACATAACTTTTCTCCTTAGGCATAGTAACGTTTCAACCATTTCCCGTTGATGGGATCTATTAAGTCCTTGCCATCCATCTGAGTCAAACGATAATATCCACTTCGATGCGCTTCCCTTATGACAAAGGGTCCTTCCTACTTTGGTGCAAACTTAGATGGTCCTGCCATGCCCTGTCTGACGTAATCTGCCACTTTTAACACAAGTTGCCCTTCTGCAAACACCCTCTCTTTGGTTATCCTGCTGTAGGCTTCAGTCATCTTTTGTCTGTATCTGCGGCTGCGTTCTTGGGCTTTTTCTCTCTTTTCATTAAGTCCTTTTAGGTCTTTGCACCTTTCTGTTGCAAAAACTTCTTCTTCTTTCTCATTTTCTTGCATCTGCATGACTTTCGGGGACGGGGTCATTATCTCTGCTAGGTTCCCTACTTCAGTTCTGTAGACTAAAGAAAAATGTGAAAAACCTGTGGCTGACTTAGGCGAACTTCTGTAAGCCCAAAGAGCGTCTGGCAGGTACATTGCCCATCCTCTTGTATACTCTTGATTCATTTTACTGATAATCTTTATGAGAGTCTTGTTAGTTGCCTCTGCTTGCCCATTTCCTTGAGGGTAATAAGGTGATGACCGTTGGTGTTTGACTTGGTAGAACTCTAGCATCTTCCTTACATCACTGTTAACAAATGGTGTGCCATTGTTATTGATGATCCTGTGGGGCACCCCAAACCTCACAATTATATTCTCCTTGATGAAGTTTGCCACTGCTCCTCTTGTGGCTTTACGGAGTGGCACTGCCTCTGCCTACTTGGTAAAATATTCTGTAGCTACTAGTATCCATATGTATCCACGCGATGGTGGGTTAACTGGTCCTACTAAATCAAGCCCCTAAGTGTGGAAGGGCCATAGGGTGACCATGCTATGTAAACTCTGCAGATGAGTGTGAATCAAATTGGCTTGCACCTGGAAACTGTGGCATTTCTTTACAAATTCTGCCGTATATTTCTTAATGGCAGGCCAGTAGTAGCCCATTTGCAACAGGCATCTGTAACGCTTTTTCTTCCCCTAATGCTCCCCACACTCTCCTGAGTGTACTTCTTTTATCATTTCTTTTGCTTCTTCAGGGCCCAAACACCTCAAGGGATCTTCATCGTATCCCTTTTTGAAAAGAACAGCATTATGCAAAAAATAACGCGTTGCCAATCTCTTGAGCTTGTATCTTTTGCCGTGCTTTTGCGGCAAGATGCCTTCTTTCAAGTACTATATGAATGGGCTTTTCCAGTCTTTGCTGATGAACACAGCGTAACTTTCCTCTCTGTCTGCCACAAGTTGGCAGGTCCCACACTGGGTTTGACTTGGTCTGCATCTTTACCCATGTCTGACCAATAAAAGCCTGCGGTAAAGGTTAATCTCCCCGCAGGACTCACAAGTCTTGTCATGTACTTCTTTCAACTTTCTCTGGGCTTCCTCCTGCTCCACACATTTGGATAGGACCCTACCTGGCATCCTATGGTACAATTCTCCCCTCACCAGGGCGTAGTCTTTTAGTACCTTTAGTCTTGCGGCGTCTTCTTCCTTCATCAAGGCTTCCCTTATAGGGATCCGCCAATCCCCGTCGCACTGTTCCTCCTGGAACTTCTCCTTTAGCATCTCAATTATGGATTCTTTACTCTTGCTGACCTCTATTTTGGCGCTATCACCTTCAAACATTATTTGTGAGCCTAGTGCGGATAGTGCCACTGCCTTATCTTCTTCATGGTACAAAACTACTCCCACTCCTCTAGATTGGGTAGTAGAAGACCCATCAAACTTCATCACCCATTGTTTTTTGACCTCTTTTGCTACGGCCACCTCCCCTGGAACTTCATCATCTAGCGGGAATTCTTCTTCTCCTGGAAACTGCGCCAATAGGTCTGCTATAGCCTGGCTCTTCACTGCCCTAGGTGTCCTTGTTCTCAAATCGTATTGTGACAATTGTAATAGTCACTGGGATATCCTGCTAGAGAGGATTGGTTGTTGCAACAGAGCTTTGATGGCATGGGATTTGGTCATCAGCCATACTTCATAAGCCAAGAAATAATGACGTAACCTCTGCGAAGCGTACATAATAGCCAAGCATGCCCTCTTTGCCCTTGGATAACGAGTTTCTGCGTCTTTTAAGGCACAGCTGATGTAGTACACTGGTTACTCAATGCCACCTCCATCCTATTGGGCGATTAACGCACCAATGGCGTACGAATTGGTGGCTAAGTAGAGTAATAGTGGCTTTTTGTGAATCGGGGCCTGTATTGTAGGGAGGTTCATCATGATCTGCTGTAGCCTCTTGAAGGCTGCCTGCTGCGCTTCTCCCTATTCAAAGTTTTGCCCTTTCCTGAGGAACTTGGTGAAAGCAGAAGTGATTGACGCCAACTCATGGATAAACCTCAGAATATATGAAACTTTCCCTAAGAAGCTTTTTAACTCTTTTACTGTGTCTGGAGGTCTCATAGTTGCTATGGCCGTAGCTTTGGCCGGATTCATGTCTCCCTGCTATGAACTAGGAAGCCCAGGAACTTCCCAGAGGACACCCCAAATGCGCATTTGAGAGGGTTCATCCTTAGTTTGAAAGCTTTGCACCTCTCGAATACCCATCTCAATACTTGGAAGTGTTCTTCTCTCCTCTTTGATTTTACCATTATGTCATCCACATAGTTTTCTAGTTCTCGATGCATCATGTCATGAAATATGGCTGTCATCGCCCACTGATAAGTAGCACCCGCATTTTTTAGCCCAAAAGGCATTATAGTGTAGTAGAAATTGCCCATGGGCGACCTAAAAGCGGTTTTCTTTGCATCCCTTAGCGCCATCCTGATTTGATTGTACCCGTTGAACTCATCCAGGAATGAAAACATGGCGCTTCCTGCCACAGAATCTATTAGTAAATCCATGTTTGGCAAAGGGAACTCGTCCTTCGGATAGACCCTGTTGAGATTTTTGAAATCTACACAACATCTTATCTAGCCGTTCTTCTTCTTTACTGGTACAATGTTGGATAGCTAGCGTAGGTGTTGGATAGGCTTGATGAATCTTGCGGCCAGCAATTTCTGTACTTCTTTGACAATTTGCCCTTCTATTTTCATGTGGAATATCCTAGCAGGTTGGGCCACTGGCTTGGCCTCTGGGTCCACATTCAATGTATGTGCAACTAGTCTAGAGTCTAGCCCTGGTATTTCGCTGTAGTCCCATGCGAAGACGTCCTTGAACTCTTTCAACAGTAGTATCAGCTCTGATTTTTCCTTTTCTGTCAGACTTGCACTAGTTGAGATAGGTCTTGGTTCTTCCGAAACAGACCCCAGGTCAACTTCCTCAATTTCTTCTTCTGTCGCAACCTGTACCTCATTTTCTGCCACAACTTGTTCATTTTTCCCTTCATTATTTCCTTCCTTTGAAATATCTTGAACCATGTAACACGCCAAACTCTTGTGCTATCTCTTCTGGGTGGGGCCCATCTGTACTTCACTTGCGGGCCCCGCGCGCCTTCATAACTTGTATATGATCCTACCATCAGGACCTTGGACCTTGACACAGTGTGGTGTATCATCTGATTCTATGGCTGGCGTATCTTTCCTTTTCCTTTTTCAGGCCAACAACTCCCTCAGATCGGGCTTTGGATCATCCTGGATGTCTCCCCACTTAAGTACGAAGGTACCTTGTGGTCTTGATACTGAACTTTCCCCAGATAGAGCCCATTGGCCGTAGAACATGGTTTCCACCAAATGAGCCTCTGCCTGCTCAAATGGTGAGGGGTTTGCTGCTATACGTACTAATTTGCCATTCAACCTTCCCTTCACACACTGGTGTTACGTAGATGGGACTAGTCGGTGTTTTTGCAACCATGGTCTCCCCAGGAGCACATGGTACGAGACCTCTGTCTTTACCACGTGGAATCAAGCTAAAGACGCTATAGGTCCCACCTTTAACCACAACTAGATATGACCTGCGGTGTATTTGCCCATTCCGCCAAACCTTGTTACTTCCATTGGACATCCTTGGATCTTTCTTTCTGAGATTCCTGCCGCTTGTAAAGTGATTAATGAAATGAGGTTTACAGAAGCACCTGTATCTACCAAGGCTCTTTTGATGGGGATCTGATTTATGGATGCTTCCAAGTAGAGGGGCCTCCTGTGATCTGGGTACCCTACTTCCAAATCCTCATCATTAAAAGTGATTTCAGTTGACTCCTGTAAGAGAGCCCTGTTCTCTAGAATTTTTGCCAATAAACATTCTACTCCTGCACTAGAGGCAATGCTCACCAAGGCCTCCGTGGCTATCTTTCTTTCCTTTGCTGTGAGTCCCAGCTAGTCAAACAAAATTTTGAATTTGGAGCTCTGCTGTAAAGTGGTAATGGTCGCCGCAGGCAAGTCTGGATTTTCTTCTTCGTCTTCCCCTAGGTCTGCGCAGATTACCACCACTGCTACACCCTTCCCTTTATGGTTTGGGAGTGGGTTTTTTTGAAATTCTTGCTGGAATAGTTCTAGAGTCCCTTCTTTGATCTTGTGGTGCACTAGTCTACAAAGCGCCCAACATTCTGCGGTAGGATGTTGCACGTAGTTGTGCAAACAACAAAAGCGTGGGTCCCTTCACTTCTCCTTTGTGGGCTCTCTAGAAACTTGGTTAGGCTTGAAAACTCCGTCTGCTATCTACTTGTCTAGCAGCACGTCTAGCTCTTTTGGAGTGCATGGTATTGGTGGGGAAGTATTATATTCCTTCCCCTCAGTCTTCCTTCTTCGCTCGCCAGTGGATACTGCCATAGTCTGCGGAGCATTTCTTTTGTCCAAGCTTGTTTTCACGGACTGGGCAGTCTTTCTGGCCTTTTGCAACAACTGGGCAAATTGGGAAATTTCCAAGTTTTCCAGGACTGCCCTATATTCTCTGATCATGTTTGTCATACACATTTCCACTAATGTTCTTTCTTCGCAATAATCATAGCAGTCTAGTGCTATATCCCTGAACCTTTTGATGTATTCCTTTAGGTCCTCACCATTTCTCTGCTTTGTTGCTTACAGAGTTGCAAGTGTTACTGTTTCCTCTCCGTGAAAGTACTTAGTGCAAAATACCTCCACCATGTCATCCCATGCTGGAATTGACCCGGGCTTTAGGACGATGTACCAGATGTATGCTTGGTCGCATAATGATTTAGAAAACTCTCGGAGACACAAGTCTTCGTCTACGGCATAAGGTCCAAGAGTATCAATGAACATGCTCACATGCTCCATGGCACTTCCCTTTCTGCCATCATATTGTGCGAAGGCCCGTGGCTCATACCTCTCAGGGTATAGTTTGCTAAGCACCCTTAGTGGGTAAGGAGGCCTTCGTGCATAGAATCTCTCTTTAGGTGCCTTGGCCTTCTCTTGCTCCAAGAGGGCCGCCACTTCGGCCATAGTGATAAAACGTTGTTCCGTATTTTGTGGGATACCTCCCGCTAGTGTCTTTTTTTTGTCCGTCATATGCTCCGGGTCTTGTTAGCTTCCTTTTTCTTTTGTTTTGTCTGCTTTTAGCTGACAAATTTCTTCCATCATTTGTTGCTGTGAGTGTTGTAGTGACTGTAAGACTTCAATAAAAATGTTGGCATTGTCAATAGGAATTCTTGGTTGTGGTTGGGGGTCAGCCCTCATTCCGTTGGCACCTTCCGCCTGGTTAGGCTGTTGTTGGTGGGGCGTTGTAGCCCTGGACTCTGCTTGTGAGGGCACAACACTTATATTTTGCGTTGTCCTGGACTTTGAAGGCATTTGTTTGTGAGGGCTTTCCTATCTGCTTCTCAACTCCCCAGTGGAGTTACCAATTTAATGTAGGAGCCTTTTTTGTTGTATTGGGCTGTGCTGCTTCTTGCGGTAATAGGCCCAAGTATTCTGAGTAAGGGAGTTGAGACCGACCCAACTGCAACTCAATTTGGGCCGGCTTGTGCACAAACTATGCCTCGTTTGCCAAGAGTGTGCTTATGGCAGGCAGAGCTGTTTCAGACGGGTTGTGGCAGACAGATATGATAATAATAACAAAATAGAGTATTCTGGCTATTTAATAAGAAATGACCAAATGATCCTCATTTAAGCAACGTAATCGCAATAATGATACTATTTTACAAAGAGAGCAAAAGGAGCAGAATAATATATATGAGTTAATCAAAAGAGAAAAGAAATCAAGTTAACTCTGGTTCGCAGGAGCAAACCCAAAAAGGAAAGAACGTTTCTTCTCAACATAATCAATCTCCCAGGTAAAACCTGCCGTGGAAATTGATCATTTTGAGGGAAACGGACCTGAATGGTTAGTGCTCGAAGGAACCCCTTTTGCTTTTGGCAGAGAGCAGGATTTTGAGAGGGGGAGAGGGAAAGAAACCAATCGGTGCATGCCAGACTAACTCTCTATTTTTGCTTTCTTTCTTTCTTTCTTTCTTTATTTTAGTTTTTTCTTTTTCTATCTTTTTTTTCCTTTTCTATTTTGTGATTTTCTCTCTGTTTCGACTATAACTCCCTTGTGTGTTGTTTTTCCTCCTCCTCTGTGTATGTCCCATTTTTTTCCTCCTTTGTACACGGCAAAGGCATTTTTTTTATAGTGCCTGCCGTGACTGAATTTTACTATTCTGCCCCTTTAACCACCTTCGTTTGGTTTGGGTGTACTTGCCGACCATTACTGTTCTGTCTGCGTGCCACTCCCCATTACCAGACAAAAACAACTATTTTGTTTGTTAGTCTGTCGTGGCACCTCTTCTTGCCATGGTGTTGATGCTCTCTCTCTCTCTATCCCTCATGGCATGCACCTGGTGGTACCAGCTCAGCCTTGCCGCTTTTGGGAGGTAGGTCATCCCAGTAAGACGTATCCCCTAAAAGAACTTGAGCAAGAATCCCGAATAGGTTTTTCCCCTCTCCCCACCACCAAAACCATGCCCTCTTACCTCTGACCCATAACCTTACCATGTCCCATATTGGCTGGGTACAAGCTGGTAAGGTCTGGGCCTTGCGCGTGCCTACTTTTCACATGTGTCCAAAGTCTACCTGCTGCTCATGCATCCGCCGTGGTTTGGAGGCTTACTTGCACTGTCTGCTGTCCATTCTTGACCCTTTATGTGAGCCATTTTTTTGGTTTCTCGCTCCTCCTAAGGACTGGGCTTTATTTGGTACTGGGCTTTGCATTTCTTTCAGCCCATTTCCTAATTGCCCTGACTTCCTATCACATCATTTGTCATTCCTACCGTAATGACTTACTCCTGCTGGGCCTCCTTTAGACCTGCCGTTTTATTCTTTCCCTTAGTGGCTTAGCATAGCCAGTGGTGTTCCTACTCATAGGCTCCAGCGTCCCTTTTGTTTTCCCTTGGGCATCCCTGGCCCATTTGTTTTCTTTGGGCTTCCTTGGCCCATTTACTAACTCTGCATTCCCATGGGTTTTTACTAACTTCATTGGGCTTCCCCGACCCAATTTTCTTTTTCTCATCCTTGGGGTTTACGAGCTTGCCATTAACCTTACTTTCTTTGTTTACAATACTTTGGGCCTGCCGTGGCCCATTCTTACTTTTCTACATCATATACTATCCATGGGTGCTATTTATCTCTTTCCGGGCCTCTTTAAGCCAATTTTCCTCCTCAAGACCCATTTGTTTATATTACAGGCTTATGATTCATTATTCTTGCCGCTTGAGCTTAATGGTTTTGCTTTATGTTTGCCATTCCTTTGCTGCCCGTGTTGCTGGGTTGGGCTTTCTTTCTTCTATTCGGATTCCACAAAAATGACCCTCATCATGGGTTTTGTTCAGATCTGGGTTCCTTTTTTTTTTTTTTTTGGTAATGAATTTATGGGTTTCTCATTGAATGGGGTTTAATGGATTTTCGGAATTTGATTTTGATGAGGGTTGAATTTGTGTGAAGAATTTGAGTGGGTTGGAGAAATTGTGCAATCTGTGGAGTTAGGCAAAAGTTTTGGTGGATGTTTGATAGAGATTTGTGGCAGTGGCAGTGGTTTTTGAGCAATCTGTGGTTTTTGGTTTTCAATTTTGAGATCTGGATTGGTGTTCTTATTCAAGATACTTTTAGATTTTAATTCATGTGAATTTTGATTTTTATTTCTGTTTTGATTTTTTTTATTTAGTTAAAATTAATAAATTAATTTTTTTTTTAAATTTAGATGCTGATGTGGCATTTTTTAATGCCAAATAACATTTATTAATGTTATTTTAATGGCCACGTCAGCTTTTAGTGTGCCAACAGTGCACCCCGTTTGCCACCTGTGTAATTTCCGTCTTTGATGTAACGGTAGGAACAAAAACGAGACGTGTTTTCCAGGATAGGGACTAAAAGCGGTGGAAAAAAAAAAGTTAGGACCAAAGTGGAATCGCATGAAATGTAGGGACCAAAATATGGTTTTTGCCTTTATCAAATTTTATAATGTCCAATAACTCATACATGGCACACTTGGTGTGCTGTAATAGATCTTGTAATGAAATGATTATTTATATGTAATAACTTTTTTTTAGAGAATTTCATATGTAATAACTATTTAGTTATTTTAACTTAATTTTTTTATTATAAAATACTTTATAAAATTAGTTATTCAGTTGCGTCTTTATTATAAAGGATAGTTATTCTTTGAAAATAATAATAAACATTCCAGTCTAATATGGTAATAGTTATTCCTTAATAAATATAGCAATTTTAAAAATTAATATATTTTCAAAAATATAAACTTTTCATATATAATAACCAAATTTATGGACATGAATAGTTATTTCATTATGAATAGGAATATTTATTCGGTTATTTTATTACAATATCTTTTATTTCTATTAATTAATTGTATTTTCGGTTATGGTTGAACTAGGAGAGAGAAAAGTGGAGAAAAAACTGATTTTATGAATTTTTTTTGGAGAGAGGGGGAGGATGGAAAATTGGTAGGGCTCAGGTGTTTTCTTCCCTAACCCACCAAAATTTTGTCTCCCTAATTTGAGGAGAAAATAAAGGGGAGAAGAATAGTTGCAGTCAATGATTGAACTATTTCTCTGTTGGGATTTGTGCCCTAGAATCTTATTGTATGATACTATGTATTATATTATGTATGACATTATGTATGACATGATGTATGACTTAATATTGTGATTAATAAAATTGTTTTTATTATTATCTAAAATAATGGTAACATGAATATTCGGACATTATCATATAGTCCATGAGATGCATAGTGTGTGATTTATGTGATTTAGTCATAGAAGATATAAGTCACAAGTTCTTTGTAAACTCAGAATTTTAGTTCGTAGTCAGTGATGAAATTGGGCATTTCATCTGCGAAGACTATAACATATTAACTAAGATGATTTGTCTTGATCATGAAAGTGGTGGCTTTTAGTTGATATGTTGATATGTTTTAAGAGTTAAGATATATTGAATTAGACCGCTGTGAGATTTATTATTCTCCTAACCTGTTAATTGAATAATAAATCTCACGACTTGTATTTGCATAAACTCTTAATTCTAAGAGAATAATAGACCTGATCATGAAGTGTAGGTTACTTTGATATATCAGGAGTGAGATTTAAAGTAATGGTTAAAACTTCAGTATTTTGGGCAGCCACATTTAGTGTTGATGGAACATATATTCTCAAAGTGGAATTCATAGTCTCTTAACGGAGATATAAAATATTCCCTTGAAATAAGTTTAATGAGTTTATTATTCAAAGAGTTAGGTCTAACCATTTTGGTAAAAAATTATTAAGTATATATTTATGAAATTGGATTTCATAAATTTATAATGAATAACTTAAAAGGATTAAACCGGGCACTCAAGGATTAAGATGTAGTAATCTACAAAGTGACAGTCTTCATTCATGACTTTGTATTACTACGAATATTTTATGAAGGAGTTGCATGTACAATAAAGTCTTAGGATATAATTTATTAATAAGGCTTAGAGTGCAATTATATTTATATAGTGGTATTAAATATAATTAATGGTAACTTTGGACTTGTCAAGAGTTGACAGAAAAGCCCAAGGTCCATTGGAGTTAGTATTTTATTTGTTCACTTTTGGTCCCACTCCAAGCCACATGCTAAAGCCCAATTGGAAAGGCCCAAAAGGCTGGCCCAATCAGATAATCAGTTATTAGGAGAGAAACATACAAAAATATAAACAATCACAAGTGCATGAAATGGTATGTATGTGAGTGACACTCTTATTCTATCTAGAACATACACATATAACTGATTGAGAGACCACACATCTTGGGCGTTAGTGGAATTAAAGTGAAGATTGAAAGTGTTCCTGAGTACTTCTGATCTTTGGTTTTGAAATTCACCGCACCGAGGTACACTCTCTTGTTCTATATTCTGAAACTTACATAGTGAATGTTATCAATTGTGAATGAAGTAGATTCGTTAATTTTTTCTTTGTGCACACGTATTTTTCCTACATCCTCATCCTTTCACATGGACTTGCTGTTGCTTTTTCACTTTTTTTTCTTTCTTTCTTGGGTGTGGAACTGGTTGCTTTTTCACTTCTTCTTCTTTTGGGCGTGATATAGATTGTGTTCTTTTTACTTTGTTCTTTTTTTTTTTTTTTTTAATAATAAATTTGGGTGATTGAGTTTTTTTTTTTTTTTTGGTTGTTTGACTTTGTTTTAATTGTCTATCATTTTATAATAAGAGCATATGAGTAAATTTATACCAATTCATTTTTTCTATCCCTTCCCCATTTTCTATCTTCCACATTTCCACCCCTCCAACCAAATGGTTAGTAAACCAAATGTACCATCAATATCAATTTCACTTATTGCTCAATATTACAAATATATTTTTATTTAATCTTATATCACTTTTAAATATAATGGTTGACATTCATTAACGGGTGTAGTGGGCCTTTTTGTTATATTGAGACTGGGCTGCCTCCTACGGTACTGGGCCCAAGTATTCTGAGTAAGGGAGTTGAGACCGGTCTAACTGCAACTCAATTTGGTCCGGCTTGTGCGCAAACTATGCCTTGTTTGCCAAGAGCATGCTTACGGCAGGTAGAACTATTTTAGATGAGTCATGGCAGACATAATAATAATAATAATACCAAAAGAGAGTACTTTGGCTACTTAATAAAAAATGACCAAATGATCCCTATTCAAGAAACATAATCACAATAATAACAATCACTTCTACAAAGAAAGTAAAGGGAATAAGTGGTAATATATGGGTTAATTAGAAAAGAAAGAAATCAAATTAAATCTGGTTCGCAGGAGCAAAACCAAAGAGGGAAGAACGCCTTTTCTTAACATGAATAACCTCCCGGGGAAATCTTGCCGTGGAAATTAATCACTTTGAGGGAAACGGATCTGAATGGTTGATGCCCAAATGAATCCTTTTGCTTGTGGCAGAGAGCAAAACTTTGAGAGAGAGAGACGGAATCAACCTATTGGTGTATGCCTGTCGATCTAACTCTCTGTTTTTTTTTTCTTTTTAATTTTTCTCTTATCTTTCTTTCCTCTCTACTTGTTTTTTATTTCCTGGTTTTTTTCTTAGAGGTTCCTGTTACAGTGATCGTTGTTCCTCCCCTTACTGTACACGGCAAGAGCCTCCTTTTATAGTGCCTGCCGTGATCGGGTTTTACTATTTTAGCGCTTAACCTCCTTTGTCTAGTTTGGGTATACTTGCTGGCCACCACTGGGCCGTCTGTGTGCCACTCTCCATTACCAGACAAATAAGACTTTTTTGTTTGTTTGTCTGCCGTGGCACCCTTTCCTGCTACGGTGTGGGTGTTTTCTCTCCCTATCTCTCATGGCATGCACTTAGTGGTTCCAACTCAGTTTTACTTCTTTTGGGTGGTATGTCATCCCAGCAGGACACTTCTCCCAAAAGAGCCTGAGTAGGAACCTCAGAATAGGTTTTTTTCCCTCTCCCTATCGCTAAACCATGCCTTCTTACCTCTGACCCATGACTGTTCGGGTTTATAACATAAAATCCAATTCATTGACATGTCATAAATAATTAAATTGTTTAATTATATGAGACTATTTATGAACTAATGGGATATTATCTTAGTCCATGAGATGCGTAGTATGTGATTTAGTCACAGAAGATATAAATCACAAGTTCTTTGTAAATTTAGAATTTTAGTTCGTAGTCGGTGATGAAATTGGGCATTTCATCTGTGAAGACTATAACATATCAATTACGATGATTTGTCTTGATCATGGAAGTGGAGACTTCTAGTTGATATGTTGATATGTTTTAAGAGTTAAGACATATTGAACTGGACCGTTGTGAGATTTATTATTCTTTTAACGACTGTCAAATGAATAATAAATCTCACGACTTCTATTTACATCAACTCTAAATCCTGAGAGAATAATGGACCTGATCATGAGATGTAGGTTGCTTTGATATATTAAGAGTCAGATCTATAAGTTATGGTCAAAACCTTATATGTTGGGCAACTGCATTTAGTGTTAATGGAACATATATTCTCAAGATGGAATTCATAGTCTCTTAACGGAGATATAAAATATTCGCTTGAGATAAATTTAATGGGTTCAGTTATTCAGAGAGTTAGGCCTAACCATTTTAGTAAGTAGTTACTAAAGTATATATTTATGAAATTGGATTTCATAAATATATAATGAATAACATAAAGGATTAAACCGGGTACTCAAGGATTAAGATGTAGTAATCTTCAAAGTGGCGGTCTACATTCATGATTTTGTGTTACTACGAATATTTTAATGTAGAGGTTGTATGTATAATAAAGTCTTGTGATATAATTTATAGATAAGGCCTAGAGTGCAACTGTATTTATATAGTTGTATTAAATATAGTTAATGGTAACTTTGGACTTGTCAAGAATTGACAGAAAAGCCCAAGGCCCATTGGAGCTAGTGTCTTATTGATCCCTTTTGGTCCCACTCCAAGCCACACACTTAAGCCCAATTGGAAAGGCCCAAAAGGCTAGTCCAATTAGATAATCAGTTAGATATAAATGGAGAAACATACAGAATTTAAAAGTGACAATATAGAGAGAAATCTTTATGAAATGGTTTGTATGTGTGAGTGAAAGCCACTCTCTTACTCTCCCTTGGAAATTGATTGAGAGACCACACATCTTGGGCATCAAGTGAAATTGGAATGAAAATTGAAAGTGTTCCCGAGAACTTCTCAAGTTTTGGTTTTGAAATTCACTGCACCAAGGTACGCTTTCTATTTTTTGTTCTAGAATTCATGGTTACATGTTATCTTTCATGATTGGAGTAGATCCGTGTTTGTTGCTTCCGCTGTGTGTTTTGTATGAGATACAAAACCAGATTTTCCAACAATGACATCATTGTGTCCTGTATTGGCTGGGTACAGGCTGGTGATGTCTGGGCCTTACGCGTGCCTCCCTTCCATGTATGTCCAAAATCTGCCTGTTGTTCATGCGTTCGCCGTGGTCTGAAGGCTTGCCTCCTCAGTCTACCGTTCGTGCTTGACTTCTTATGTGAGCTATTTTCTGATTTCCTGCTCCCTTTAGGGGCTGGGCTTTATTTGATGTTGGGCCTTGCCTTCTTTCAGCCTATCCCTTGACTGCTATAATTTCCTGCCATATTATTCTATCATTCCTGCCGTTTGTTATTTGACCCAAGCTTGCTGGGCCTCTTTGGGCCTGCTGCTTATTCTTTCCCCAGTGGCTCAGTTATGACCATTGGTTTTTTATTACATTACTTGCGGGCTCCTGTGTTCCATTTGTTTTCTCTTGGGCACCCTTGACCCATTTGCTTTCCTTGGTTCTTTTCCTAACTCTGCATTCCCATAGGCCTTTACTAACTTCATTGGGCTTCCCCGGCCTAATTATCTTATTCTCATCCTTGGGGCTCATGGGCTTGCCATCTACCCCTTACTTTCTTTGCTTGCATTACTTTGGGCCTGCTGTGGCCCATTCTCACTTTTCTACATCATATACTGTCCATGAGTTTGCTATTTCTCTCTTTCCGGGCTTCTTTAAGCCCATTTGCCTCCTTAAGGCCTATTTATTTATTTCATGGGCCTGTGATCCATTATTCCTGCTGCTTGGGCTTAATGATTTTGCTATCTATTTACCAACCCTTTTCTGCTGGTGTTGCTGGGCTTCTTCTTTCTACTTGGATTCCCAAAATGACCATCAACAATGGGTACCCTAGAACATTCGATAAGAAAGCATTTAATGCAATCTGCTACAATCACTTTTCTATGATTTTCTGACACACACATGAACTTTTCATACTCTCGATCCTATAAAAAGTAAAGGTATTTTAATATATTTAATGCAGCCTTAACGGATGCTATTGGGTACGCAATAACAAATGCCTAAATATAATGGGAAGCAACGAAACTAGTTTTTTAATGACTAAAGTACATTTTTGGTTTTTAAAGTTTGAAACTATTTACATTTCCAAATTTTCTAAAAATGCTATGGAATGTAGGAATTTTTATTGTTGTAGGAAAAAACATGGACGAATAGATTACTAATAGAAGCTGATAGGGATAAATCCCAAGGCAGACGGATCCAATCAACAGAGTTAGTCATAAGTGATGGCATTGCCAAAAGAGACGGTCTAAATGGCTTAACAGTCAAAGAACTGATAGAAGGAAATTGTGTCTCGAACGGAAAGGCAGAAAGATGGTCGGACTCTTCATAGTGGACGGATTCCAACTAGACGGACGGATATAAGGGAGACGGGTACAAAGCCATGTGGCACCTACATGGCCTAAGTGTTCTCTAAGGAACCTAATATGGAAATGTCTTGCATCTCACGCTCAACCGTAATCAAAGGAATCCTTACAAGGAAAAAATCCCACGATATATAAGCACTGAAGATGATCTTCTCTACAAGGAAATACCTTCTTTATCAAGAAACAGAGGTCAGATTTATACCACTATAAAAACCCCAAATCCCTCACAAACCAAGGTACGCGTAATTTTTCCCAGCTCTGATACTCTAGAGTTTTAGAAATTTTCTTTAACTTAACATTCAGAGGGTATTTGGCCGGTACCACACCGGTATTCTCTATAGGGTTTTCTTTGTTTCTGTCTCACAGGTTTTGTCTAGAGCACGTGAGGGCTGCACAACTCACTGAAGAGGATCTTCTCTACAAGGAAATACCTTCTCTATCAAGAAACAGAGGTAAGCTTTATACCACTATAAAAACCCCAAATCCCTCACAAACCAAGGTACGCATAATTTTTCCCAGCTCTGGCACTCTAGAGTTTTAGAAATTTTCTCTAACTTAACTTTTGGAGGGTATTTGGCTAGTACCACATCGGTACTCTCTGTAGGGTGTTGAGGATCATTTTTTCTTCGAAATTGACAAAAAGCAGCCCAACCCAGCAATGTGGGCAGCAGAGAAGCGGCAGACCAAGCGAAGGAAAACCATTAAGCCCAAGCGGCAGGAACAATGGATCACAGGCCCTTCAATACGAATGAATGGGTCTTGAGAGGGTAAGCGGGCCTAAAAGGCCCAGAAAGAGAGAAAATAAGCACCCATGGGCAGTATGTGTTGTGAAAAAGAGAGAATGGGCCGCGGCAGGCCCAAAAGAAAGTAAGTAAAGAAAGTAGGGAATAATGGCAAGCCCATGAACCCAAGGATGAGAATGAGGAAATTGGGCCGGGGAAGCCCAATTAAGTTAGTAAGAGCCCATGGGATGCGGAGTTAGAAAGTGGACCGAGGATGTCCAAAGAAATGGGCCGGAGAGGCCCAAGGAAAAGAAAGGGACATTGGAGCCCATAAGCGAAGAACACCAATGGCCACATTAAGCCATTGGGGGAAAATGGAACGGCAGGCCTGATAAAAGGCCCAGCAGGAAGGAAATATGACAAAGAAATACTAAGTAACGCCACAGGAAGCAAAGGCAATTAGAAATTGGGTTGAAAGGAACATGGAGCCCAATACTGAGCAAAGCCCAGATTCTAAGGGAGCGGGGAGTCTGAGTAATAACTCGCAAAGGGCCAGAAATGGACGGCAGGCAGGCAAAGTCTCCAGTCCACGGCAAATGCATGAACAGCAGGCAGATTTCAGACATATGCATGCGCAAAGACCAGGCACCACCAACCCGTACCCAGCCAATACAGGACATGGTGGGGTCATGGGGTCAGAGGTAAGAGGGCGTGGTTTGGTGGTGGGGAGAGGGGAAGGCCTGTTTCAAGGTTCCTGCTCAAGCTCTTTTGGGGGGTACGTCCGGCTGGGATGATATACCACCCAAAAGAGGCAAGGCTGAGTTGGAACCAATGGGTGCATGCCATAAGGGAGAGAGAGAGAGAAACACCACCGCAGCAGGTAGAAATGCCGCGGCAGACTAACAGACAAAGTGGTTGTCTTTGTCTGAAGCAGGGTACCCGCAGAACGGAACAGTAATGGTCGGCAAGTACCCCAGGCCAGACAAAAGTGGTTGGAGGGTAGAATAGTAAAATCTGTTCACGGTAAGCACTATAAAAGGGAGCCTCCACCGTGTACAAAGGGGCGGGCAACACAAGGGAAAAAAACTAAGAAAAGAAATACTCTGCAACACACTTATGAAAACAGGGGAAGCACAACACTAAACAAGAAAAAACGAAAAGAGAGAAATCACTAAGGAAAAGATAAAAGAAAAAGAAAGTGAGAGTTAGTGGCATGCACCAACAGGAACTTTTCCCTTCTCTCCCTCTTAAATCTTGTCCTCTTCCATATTTATTTCGGATATTACCCATTCAGGTCCGCCTCCCTCAACCCATTAACCCCCATGGCAGGATGTCTTTTCCTCGGAGGTTAATCACGTTGAGAAAGGGCGTTCTCCCTCTTTGGCATTAATCCTACAGACCGAACTGAATTCGCTCCGTGTCTGTTTTGATTAATTTTATTACTAGTCTCCTTTACTATTTATTTGTCAAAGGTTGATTGATATTATTATAGTTACGGATTACTTGGTCATTTCCATTAAAGGAACTATCTAGTCATTCTAGAATTCGTAGTTTTGTTTATCAATCATATCTGCTTGCTGTAAGTTTTTTTCCTCTGAAACAGTTCTACCCGCCGCAAGCTTTACAGCTCTGCTGGCCGTAAGCTGTTCCCTATTTCAACTCAGCCTGCGGTAAGCACTCCCCTGGCAGACGAGGCATAATTTGCGCACAAGCCGGCCAAGTTGAGTTCCAATTGGCCCGATCTCAACTCTCGCAATCCAGAACACTCGGGCCTACAATCACAAAGGGGCAGCCCAGCCCAACATAGCAAAAAGGCCCACAACAAAATTGGCGACTCCGCTGGGGAGTTGAGAAATAGTCCAAGGGATAAAAGCCCTCGCAAACAAATGCCTCCAAAGTCTAGAACTACACGCAACATGAGCGCTGTACCCTCACAAGCAGAATCTAGACCGACGACGCCGCACCCACAGCAGCCTAACCAGGAAGGAGGTGCTAACGAGACAGGGGCTGGACCCCAACTGCCCTCGAGGATCCCTGCAGACAATGCCAACACCTTCATTGAAGTGTTGCAGGCCTTACAGCACTCGCAACAGCAAATGATGGAAGAAATTCGTCAACTGAAGACGGACAGAACGAAGGAAAAGGGGAGCCAGCATGACCCAGGGCATGGGGCAGAAGAGACACTGGTAGGTGATGTCCCACAGAATACAGACCAACGTTTTATTACTATGGCAGAAGTAGCAGCTCTCCTGGAACAAGAGAGAGCCAGAGGACCAAAAGAGAGATTTTATGCACGCAGACCCCCATACCCACTAAAAGTGCTCAGCAAACCATACCCCGAGAGGTATGAACCGCGAGTATTCGCACAATATGACGGCAGGAAGGGAAGTGCCGTTGAGCACGTGAGCAAATTCATTGATACGCTCGGCCCTTACGCCGCAGACGAAGA
This sequence comes from Quercus glauca, assembly GCA_023736055.1. Lineage (NCBI taxonomy): Eukaryota > Viridiplantae > Streptophyta > Magnoliopsida > Fagales > Fagaceae > Quercus > Quercus glauca. The sequence goes on along the minus strand of CM043322.1, from coordinate 42,027,348 downwards.
CTTGTGTCTTCGAGAATTTTCCAAATCATTGTGTGACCGGGCTTACACCTGGTACATTGGTTTGAAATCAGAATCAATCCTAGCATGGGATGATATGGTGGATGTATTTTGTACCAAGTACTTTCACGGAGAAGAAACAGTGACGCTTGCAACATTGCAAGCGACTAAACATAGGAATGGTGAAGACTTGATGGAGTACATCAAGAGATTCAGGGACATAGCACTCGACTGCTATGACCATTGCGAGGAAAGGACACTGGTGGAAATGTGCATGACGAATATGATCAGGGAATACAGGGCAGTCCTAGAAAACCTTGAAATTTCCCAGTTCGCGCAGTTGTTACAAAAGGCAAGAAAAACTGCCCAGTCTGTAAAGCCAAGCACGGACAAAAGAAGCGCCCCACAAGCCATGGCAGTATCCACCAGTGAACGGAGAAGGAGGACCGACGGGAAAGAATACGATACTCCCCCGCCAATACCATGCACCGCAAAGGAGTTAGACGTACTGTTAGACAAATGGATAGCAGATGGCGTTTTCAATCCTAACCAAGTTGCTAGGGAGCCCACCGGGGAAGAAAGGAGGGACCCACGTTTTTGTCGTTTACACAACTATGTCCAACATGCCACTGCAGAATGTTGGGCACTCCGTAGACTGGTGCACCGCAGGATAAAGGAAAGAACTTTAGAACTATCCCAGCAGGAGGTCCAGAGAAACCCACTCCCGAATCACAAAGGGAAGGGTGTGGCAGTAGTAGTGATCTGTGCGGATCCAGGGGATGACGAAGGAGAAAATCCGTCTTTGCCTGCCGCAGCGATTACTACTTTACAGCAAAGCTCCAAATTCAAAAACTTATTTGATCAGCTGTGCCTCACAACAAAAGAAAGAAAAGTAGCTACCGAGGCTCTAGTAAGCATCGCTTCCGGGGCAGGAGTGGAATGTTTATCAGCAGAAGTCCAAGATAACAGGGCTCTCTTGTAGGAGTCAACTGAAATCACCTTCAGTGATGAAGATATGGAAGTGGGATATCCGGACCACAGAAGACCTCTCTATCTTGCGGCATCCATAAATCAAATCCCCATAAAAAGAGCCTTAATAGATACGGGTGCTTCAGTAAACCTCATCCCATTAAGCACTCTGCAAGCTGCCGGGATTTCGGATAGAAAGATCCAAGGGTGCCCAATGGAAGTGACAGGATTTGGTGGGAGGGGAGAGTACACCGCAGGCCATATACAGTTGTGGTTAAAAGTGGGACCCATAGCTTCTCTAGCTCGGTTCCACGTGGTAAAAACGGAAGTCTCATACCACGTGCTTTTGGGACGACCATGGTTGCATAAACACAGATTAGTTCCATCCACCTACCACCAATGTGTGAAAGGACGGGTGAACGGCAGGATGATACGCATAGCAGCAAATAACTCACCATTTGAGCAGGCAAAAGCTCATTTAGTAGAGACCATGTTCTATGATCGATGGGCTCCATCCGGGGAAAATTCAGTGACAAGGCCACAAGGTACCTTCGTGCCTAAATGGAGAGACATCCAGGATGATCCCGAGCCTGACCTAAGGGAGTTACTGGCGAGAAAAAGGAAGAAGAGGGAAGTGCCTACCACAGACCCAGAAGATACACCCCACTGCGTCAGGATCCGAGGTCTTGACGGCAGGATTTTGTATAAGTTATGAAGGGGCGCGGGGCCCACGAGTGAAATGCAAGAGGGCCCCACCCAGGAATGGCAACACGAGAACTTGACGTGTTGCGCGGTTCAAGAAAGGTCGGAAGAAGAAAATAGTGAAAGGGAGAATGAGAAAGTTGCGACAGAAAAGGAAGCACAGGTTACGGCAGAAGAAGAGATGGAAGAGGTTGACTTGGGATCTGTTTCACAAGGACCAAGACCTATCCTGGTTAGTGCAAGTCTGGCAGAAACAGAAAAGGCAGAATTGATGTTGCTCTTAAAAGAATTTAAAGATGTCTTTGCATGGGAATACAATGAAATGCCAGGGTTAGACCCTGGGCTAGTTGCACACACGTTGAATGTAGACCCAGAAGCCAGGCCAATAGCCCAGCCTGCCAGGACATTCCACACAGAAATAGAAGGGCAAATAATCAAAGAAGTGCAGAAATTGCTTGCCGCAGGATTCATCAAACCTATCCAACATCCGCGATGGCTGTCCAACATCGTACCCGTGAAAAAGAAGAATGGCCAGATAAGGTGTTGTGTGGATTTCAGGAACCTCAACAAGGCCTGCCCGAAGGATGAGTTTCCTTTGCCAAAAATGGACTTACTGATAGATTCTGCGGCAGGCAGTGCCATGTTTTCGGGTTGAAAAATGCGGGTGTCACTTATCAGAGAGCGATGACGGCCATATTTCACGATATGATGCATCATGAACTCGAGGACTATGTGGATAACATAGTAGTAAAATCAAAAAAGAGAGAAGAACACTTCCAAGTGTTGAGGAGAGTATTTGAGAGGTGCAGAACCTTCAAACTAAGAATGAACCCGCTCAAATGCGCATTCGGAGTATCCTCTGGGAAGTTCCTAGGCTTCTTAGTTCATAGTAAGGGAATAGATGTGGACCCGGCCAAAGCTACGGCCATTGCAACCATGAAACCCCCAGGTACGGTAAAAGAATTAAAGAGCTTCTTGGGGAAAGTCTCGTATATCCGAAGATTTATCCCCGGGTTGGCATCGATCACCTCCGCTTTCACCAAGCTGCTCAGAAAAGGGCAGGATTTTGAGTGGGGGGAATTGCAGCAGGCAGCCTTTAAAAGGCTACAACAGATCATGATGAACCTCCCCACAGTCCAGGCTCCGATTCACAAGAAGCCACTATTGCTCTACTTGGCTACCAATTCATACGCCATTGGTGCAATGATCGCCCAAGAGGATGGGGGCGGCGCTGAGCAGCCTGTATATTACATCAGCCACGCCTTGAAGGATGCAGAAACTCGATACCCAAGGGCAGAGAGGGCATGCTTAGCCATTGTATATGCTTCACAGAGGTTGCGCCATTATTTCTTGGCATACGAGGTATGGTTGATGACCAAATCACATGCCATCAAGGCTTTGCTGCAGCAACCAATCCTCTATGGCAGGATATCCCAATGGTTGCTACAATTGTCACAATATGATTTAAGAATGGGGATACCCCGGGCGGTAAAAAGCCAGGCTATAGCAGACTTATTGGCCCAATTTTCAGGCGATGAGGAGTTCCCACTGGATGATGAAGTTCCTGGAGAAGTTGCCATGGCAGAGGAAGTCAGAGAGCAATGGGTGATGAAATTCGATGGGTCTTCTACCGCCCAGTCTGGAGGAGTGGGAGTAGTTTTATACCACGAAGAAGATAAAGCAGTGGCACTATCGTTCAAACTGGAATTCCCCTGTTCGAACAACACCGCGGAATACGAAGCCTATCTAACCGGGCTGGCCACGGCTCTTGAAATGGGAGTCAAACACTTGAGGGTGTTAGGCGATTCGAATTTGGTGGTCTGCCAGGCCAATGGGAGTTTCTCCGTGAAAGAACCGAGCCTAGCCCCGTACAGAGCAATGGCCCAGAAAATGGAGGAGAAATTTTCAACATTTGAAATAGAGCACGCTCCCAGGAACGAAAATCGGTTTGCGGACGCATTAGCCGCGCTAGGATCTCAGATAATGTTTGAGGGAAATAGTACCAGAGTAGAGGTCAGTAAAAGGAGGGAGTCGATAATTGATACATTAAAGGAGAAATTCCAAGAGGAACAGTGTGACGAAGACTGGCGGATTCCCATAAAGAAAGCTTTAACGAATGAAGTGGATGCCGCAGGACTGAAGGTGCTAAAAGATTACGCACTGGTAAAAGGAGAATTGTATCGCAGGATGCCAGGTGGGGTCTTGGCCAGGTGTGTGAGGCCAGAAGAGGCCCAGAGAAAGCTGAAAGAAGTACACGACAAAACTTGCGGATCCTGCGGAGGGGTCAGTCTTTATCGCAGGCTTCAAAGGGCAGGCTTTTATTGGCTAAACATGGGCAGAGATGCGGATCAAGCCCAAACGCAGTGTGGGGCTTGCCAACTTGCGGCAGACAGAGAAGAAAGCTATGTTGTGTTCGCCTGCGAAGACTGGAGGAGCCCATTTATCCAATACCTGGCAGAAGGCATCCTGCCGCAGAAGCACAGTGAAAAGTATAAACTCAAGCGGCTGGCGACACGCTACTTCATGCACAATACGGTTCTTTTTAAAAAGGGGTATGATGGGGACCCCTTGAGGTGCCTGGGTCCTGAAGAAGCAGGAAAAATGGTGAAGGAAGTACACTCAGGAGAATGTGGGGAACACCAGGGGAGGAAAAGGCTTTACAGGTGCCTGCTGCAGATGGGCTACTACTGGCCTGCCATAAAGAAGGATACAGCAGAATTCGTAAAGAAGTGCCACAGTTGCCAAGTGCAAGCCAGCTTGATTCATACCCATCCGCAAAATTTGCACAGCATGGTGACCCCATGGCCCTTCCACACTTGGGGGCTTGATTTGGTAGGACCAGTTAACCCACCGTCACGAGGGTATATATGGATATTGGTGGCCACAGAGTATTTTACTAAATGGGCAAAGGCGGTACCGCTTCGCAAGGCCACCGGAGGAGCGGTGGCAAACTTTATCAAGGAAAACATAATTGTGAGGTTCGGGGTACCCCACAGAATCATCAGTGACAATGGCACCCCTTTCGTCAACAGTGAAGTAAGGAAAATGTTAGAATTCTATCAAGTTAAGCACCACCGGTCCTCACCTTACTACCCTCAAGGGAATGGGCAAGCAGAGGTAACGAACAAAACCCTCATAAAAATTATAAGTAAAATGAGTCAGGAGTATACGGGCGGATGGGCAATGCACCTGCCGGACGCCCTTTGGGCTTACAGAAAATCGCCTAAGTCAGCCACAGGCTTTTCACCTTTTTCTTTGGTCTACGGGACTGAAGTGGTAAGCCCAGCAGAAGTAATAACCCCATCCCTGAGGGTCATGAAGATGCAAGAAAGGGGAAGAGAAGAAGGAGAGGTCTTTGCGGCAGAAAGGTGTGAAGACCTGGAAGGACTTGACGAAAAAAGAGAATAGGCCCAGGAACACAGCCGTAGATATAGGCAAAAGATGACCGAAGCCTACGGCAGGATGACTAGAGAAAGAGTGTTCGTAGAAGGACAGCTTGTTTTGAAAGTAGCAGACTATGTTAGAAGAGGCCTGGCAGGACCATCCAAATTCGCGCCAAAATGGGAAGGACCCCTTGTGATAAGGGAAGCATACCCAAGTGGGTACTACCGTCTGACTCAGACGGATGGCAAAGATCTAATGGATCCGATCAACGGGAAATGGCTGAAGCAGTATTATGCCTGAGGAGAAAACTGTCTTTTCCCTTCCTTGTTTTCTTTTCCTAAAAAAAAAAACAAACAAAAAAAAAACTTTATTTCCTTTGCCTTATCATTTTCAAGTGACTATGTCACAGCATGAAATTGTAATTTGCTTTCAGGAGGATGTAATGAAAAACACCAAGTATTATCATCATATGTCATAGCAAAATATAAAGTATAGCACCACAAAGTTAAGTTACAAACCCAGATCATGGCAAACCAAGCCAAATAAGTGCTACAAAAAGACATAATGTACTAAATAGAGTCATAAGGAAAGGGAAACAACAAAACAAGAAAGAAGCTGCATCAACGAAGCCCGGAAATGAGAGGCTGATCTCCAAAGCGATCGGATCCACCAACACCAGAAAGAAGACGCTCGCGATGGCCCTCTAAGTCTGCCACCTCTTTTCTCAAGATCTCGAGGCGCAAGTCAATAGCGTCAACAGCGGGCTGAACTCTCCTAGCAAAAACAGCCCGGGCAATCTCTCGAAGGAAATCCAAAAGGAACTCCACAGCAAAGCCTACACTGACAAGCTCCTGCACCGCAGCCCTCCACTGTAAAATCCTCTCGGTAGAAACGGTGTCGACGAAGTTATGTTCTATGTCATTTAGCACACTCCCCAACATCTTCAAAAAGTGCTCCCTAACAGAACGACCGAGTCGAAAGCCCTGCATGAAATCCCCGCGGTTGTCATAAACCATCGCCAAGTGAGAAACACAGTCCTCAGGGACTCTGAAGCCATGAAAGTCTACATAAGGAGGACCGGAGCCCCAAAAAGCTGCAGGATCAAGATCATTTACTTCAGGCTGGTCAAAGCGGGTGAAAAAGATAGCAGCCTCGCCCACAGGACCTGGAAGGGTGGTAGAACTGCTGCCCACTCCGAATTGGAATGGGGCTGTAAGAAGGGGTCCTACCAAGAAAAAAAAATACAGGGCATGAGATGAGGAACTAAAAAAAAGGGGAGAGACAAGGGGGAAAGGAAGCTTACCAGAACCAACATCAAGGGGGGCTGTGGGAAGAACTGAAGCAGGCACAGAAGGAATGGCAGAAACTGACGCTGTAAATATTGCAGAAGCTGAGGCAGAAAATACGGCAGGAATTGGTGTCGTGGGCGCGGCAGGAGTAACTGCCGCAGGCACTCCTACGCTGGCCGCGATGCCTAATCCTTCAAAGCTCTCTGTAAGAAAAAAGAAAGGGGGAGGAAGTAAGACATGCAAGTGAAAAGAAGAGAAGGGTGGGCCCAATGAATAAAGATGGAAAAGTGAATCTAACAAAAAAAGGGGAGAAGAGACATACCCCTGAATCCAGCCTCAGGTGGAGCATCCTCCTCCTCCTCAGACTCAGAAATCCTCCTCGGCAGAACAGGCTCATTATCAAGATCCCCAAGAATATCCTCGGACTCCTCGGAGGATAGATCAACGTCGGGCCCGCGAGTGGCCGAACTGGGAATGGAAGAAGGAGTGACCACTAAGGAAGAGCCATCCTTCGCGGCCTGAGACAGAGTCGCAAAGGGATCACTAGTGGAAATGACAACAGGAGCAAGTCCCTGTGGAGAAATAGGCACTATGGAGAACGGAGTGGCCTCGCTAACCCCCTCAGTGTGAGTACCCTCTTCTCTAGGTACCAATCCGGTGGGAGGGCTAGGAGTCTCGGCAGGAACCCCATGTGTAGCAGCAGAAGTAATGGGCATCTGAAAAGCTTCACCAGAATCCACCACAGGTGTGCCCATGGAGGCAGTCAACTCCTCCGCTGTAGGACGATAAACGGAAAGGGGCTCGGGCTGATCCTGGAAAGCAAAAGGAAAAAAGAGATGCGTATATGCACATAAAAAAAAATATAAGGGAGCCTACGGCTAATCCAAGCAAATGAAGACACATGGCAGGGGAAACATATGTAAAATATAGGGTATACATATATAAATAAATAAATAAGGAGGAGAGGAGGAAGTAGTGGACGTTATCTCGAATTCAGGCTCATCAAGGTCAATGGGATGGGCAGACGACGTGTCTTCCTTATGCTTAGACTGCAAAGAAAAAGAGAGACAAGAGGCAGTGTCAAGGAAAAGAGTCAGTGGACGTAGCATGGGTTCACCACAGGCAAGCTAAAGTCAAAACACAAAAGACAAAATATATATAACTTACCCTTCGCTCGGTGGCAGGCATGGGATGGGGGGATGTTTTCCTCTTGCTACCCCGTGTCCTGCTAGAAAGGGGAGCATCCGTGGCTGGCCGTGAGGCAGCAGACTTGGGCTTGCTTGCAGACTTATGCTTGGCAGAAGTCTTCTTAGTCGGCGCAGGAATGTTGGTAACCTTGACTTTCTTCTCCCAACTAGGGGGAAAATCACCCGCAAGCCAACACCATCCTTTCTTCTTCTCGTCCCACTCAAAGACGGCAGAACGGCTCTGTTTCTGGGCATAAGTCAAAACGGACTTGGAAGGCAAGAGCAACCGAGGATTGGGAGATACAAGCATACCTAGCCCGTCAGGTGGAATAAGGGAAAAGCCACGACTACCTACCAACTCCTGCCCAAACGAAGTCATCACTGCCTGCCAATAGCCATGCATGGCAGGAGTGAAAAGACCCTCTCTCGATGAACCAGGAATGGTAACTGCACTAAAGCGCGATCTCCAAAAGTCGTAAGCAGTCTGCCGCAGGAAAGGCCGAACAGAAGTAGGAGATTCCATGAGATAAGAAAGGTTATCGGGGATATCTTGGTCCAGACCAAACTGCCTCCTCACTCGGTTGGCAGGGTAGTGAACAAATCTAATGCCCTCGTCGGCTAAGTATGGCAGCCATCCGACATTAGTAGCCGCCAAATAGGTGATCCCCACCTCATCAAAACCAGTCAAAGGAGTAGTGGTCCCAATAATATCAGTAAACGGACCCATAGCAGAATCAACACATGTGTAACCCCTACCTAAATTTCTGTAAGCCCTCCAAGTAAAACCAGTACCGCTATCAAAAGACTCCACAACTGAGTGACCAATAGGCTTCAGACCAGACCAGCGAAAAGCTAAAGGGAAATCGGATTCAAACCTGCCGCAAAAGTCAGTAATCGCTTTCGGACATGAGTGGTACTTCTCTCTCGCGAAGCGAACAGGCCTACATTTCGCTAAGTATTGGGCGCTGCGCTCAAATAACAATTGCTGCAGGATGGTACTGTGGACAGAAGAAGCGATGATATGACAGGAGCCCGCCTGGCTCTCATCACTCCGCAGGATGTCCAACTGAACGTACAAGTGCCTTAAGAACATGGGGGCCAGCGGCAGACTCACTCCGGTAGATATTTTGATAGCCAAGCGGAAGTACAAAGGCTTGATGGCATAATGGGGATGTGAACCAAAAACGAACTTGCTAAGCCTAAAGGCAACAAAGGCAGCACGGTGGGCGACAACAGAAAACTTGGAGAAAGAACTCACCCAGTACGATAACTTAGCGTTCCCCGCCATCCGCTTTCTCAACTCGGCCTCAATAGCTTCTTCCTCCGGAGAAAGCTCTATGGTAGCAGGATCCACATCACCAAGGATTGGCAAGAGTAGCTGGTTGGCCACATCCTCGAGTGTCACGGTCAGTTCGCCGCGGGAAAAGAAAAATGTGTGGGTGGTGGCACACCACCGGCGAACCAAGTGACGAAGGTTGTAAGTGTCTTGGAAATTAGAGAGACTCCGGGATAAAACGATGGACTTCAGAACGCCGGCCTGTTGCAACAAGCCCATAAAAACTGGGTCGGATAACTCCCGGTCAACCCACTCCTTCCAACCCAAGGCCGTTCCTGACCCAAACACGAAATGGATCGGCACGGGAAGGGAGACCCCTTGACGGATGACCAAATCAGAAATGGAGGACGACACCGGAGCCCAAGAAACATTGGGGTTCCGTTTGCACATAGAAAGCCACACGCGGCCTGGCGGCGGCGGCACGTAATCACCAGGAACCTCGGGGAAGTGAGGATAAGGGTTATACCAAGGGTCGATTAGGGGAGCGCACTCTCTGTCTGGGTCGAGCGGCGTATCTTCCTCGTCGGAGTGATCGGAGTCGGAGAACATGGCCTCCTCGCCCATTTCTTGTTCGGCGAGAGGTTCGGAAACTTTCTCCTTCCCTTTGTGGTGGGAAGAACCTGGGGTTTTCACCGGCGCCATTGTACGACGGTTTGATCTGAGCAAAAGAGATATAGGGGTTCGAAGAGAAGAAGATGATAAAGGAAGAGGGACGGACACGGTGTTTTGGAAAAGATGATGTTTGTAACTAATTTTCGAAGAGGCTCTCTTCTTAAATACATGGGTAATTAATACCGGTCCGAAGGAAGACGACTGATCAGCCATCAAAAGGAGAATGAAATAAATGAAGCGGTAGTTGTGTCTTAGGATAACTGCCATTCTGGGAAAATCGAAGAGGCGTCACTGTTCACGACAAAAAAAAAAAAAAAAAAAAAAAAAGAGAGTATAAATATATATGGAGGGGTCCACAGTTTCAAAAAGCCCGCGAAGGAAAAGAAAGAAAGGGAACAGAAAGGACAAAAAAGTCTTTTATTCACATATGGGCCTCAGGAGCGTCCCACATGTTCAGGGGGCTAAATGTTGAGGATAATTTTTTTTTTGAAATTGACAAAAAGCAGCCCAACCCAGCAATGTGGGCAGCAGAGAAGCGGCAGACCAAGCGAAGGAAAACCATTAGGCCCAAGCGGCAGGAACAATGGATCACAGGCCCTTCAATACGAATGAATGGGTCTTGAGAGGGTAAGCGGGCCTAAAAGGCCCAGAAAGAGAAAAAATAAGCACCCATGGGCAGTATGTGTTGTGAAAAAGAGAGAATGGGCCGCGGCAGGCCCAAAAGAAAGTAAGTAAAGAAAGTAGGGAATAATGGCAAGCCCATGAACCCAAGGATGAGAATGAGGAAATTGGGCCGGGGAAGCCCAATTAAGTTAGTAAGAGCCCATGGGATGCGGAGTTAGAAAGTGGACCGAGGACGTCCAAAGAAATGGGCCGGAGAGGCCCAAGGAAAAGAAAGGGACATTGGAGCCCATAAGCGAAGAACACCAACGGCCACATTAAGCCATTGGGGGAAAATGGAACGGCAGGCTTGATAAAAGGCCCAGCAGGAAGGAAATATGACAAAGAAATACTAAGTAACGCCACAGGAAGCAAAGGCAATTAGAAATTGGGTTGAAAGGAACATGGAGCCCAATACTGAGCAAAGCCCAGATTCTAAGGGAGCGGGGAGTCTGAGTAATAACTCGCAAAGGGCCAGAAACGGACGGCAGGCAGGCAAAGTCTCCAGTCCACGGCAAATGCATGAACAGCAGGCAGATTTCAGACATATGCATGCGCAAAGACCAGGCACCACCAACCCGTACCCAGCCAATACAGGACATGGTGGGGTCATGGGGTCAGAGGTAAGAGGGCGTGGTTTGGTGGTGGGGAGAGGGGAAGGCCTGTTTCAAGGTTCCTGCTCAAGCTCTTTTGGGGGGTACGTCCTGCTGGGATGATATACCACCCAAAAGAGGCAAGGCTGAGTTGGAACCAATGGGTGCATGCCATAAGGGAGAGAGAGAGAGAAACACCACCGCAGCAGGTAGAAATGCCGCGGCAGACTAACAGACAAAGTGGTTGTCTTTGTCTGAAGCAGGGTACCCGCAGAACGGAACAGTAATGATCGGCAAGTACCCCAGGCCAGACAAAAGTGGTTGGAGGGTAGAATAGTAAAATCCGTTCACGGTAAGCACTATAAAAGGGAGCCTCCACCGTGTACAAAGGGGCGGGCAACACAAGGGAAAAAAACTAAGAAAAGAAATACTCTGCAACACACTTATGAAAACAGGGGAAGCACAACACTAAACAAGAAAAAACGAAAAGAGAGAAATCACTAAGGAAAAGATAAAAGAAAAAGAAAGTAAGAGTTAGTGGCATGCACCAACATGACTTTTCCCTTCTCTCCCTCTCAAATCTTGTCCTCTTCCATATTTATTTCGGATATTACCCATTCAGGTCCGCCTCCCTCAACCCATTAACCCCCATGGCAGGATGTCTTTTCCTCGGAGGTTAATCACGTTGAGAAGGGGCGTTCTCCCTCTTTGGCATTAATCCTACAGACCGAACTGAATTCGCTCCCTGTCTGTTTTGATTAATTTTATTACTAGTCTCCTTTACTATTTATTTGTAAAAGGTTGATTGATATTATTATAGTTACGGATTACTTTGTCATTTCCATTAAAGGAACTATCTGGTCATTCCAGAATTCGTAGTTTTGTTTATCAATCATATCTGCTTGCTGTAAGTTTTTTTCCTCTGAAACAGTTCTACCCGCCGCAAGCGTTACAGCTCTGCTGGCCGTAAGCTGTTCCCTATTTCAACTCAGCCTGCGGTAAGCACTCCCCTGGCAGACGAGGCATAATTTGCACACAAGCCGGCCAAGTTGAGTTCCAATTGGCCCGGTCTCAACTCTCGCAATCCAGAACACTCGGGCCTACAATCACAAAGGGGCAGCCCAGCCCAACATAGCAAAAAGGCCCACAACATAGGGTTTTCTTTGTTTCTATCTCACAGGTTTTGTTTAGAGCACGTGAGGGCTGCGCAACTCACTGATATTTTTTGGCATCATCAGAAACAAATAGTATGGTCAATATGAAAATAGAATCAAACATCTGGCACTCTAGAGTTTTAGAAATTTTCTCTAACTTAACTTTTGGAGGGTATTTGGCTAGTACCACATCGGTACTCTCTGTAGGGTTTTCTTTGTTTCTATCTCACAGGTTTTGTTTAGAGCACGTGAGGGCTGCGCAACTCACTGATATTTTTTGGCATCATCAGAAACAAATAGTATGGTCAATATGAAAATAGAATCAAACATGAAGATAAAGGGTCAAAATTAAAATTTTATAATGTAAAAAATTAAAATAGAAACAACCTCAAACTTTAAGGACAAAATATACTCAAACCTTTTTCAATCTTATATCACTATTTAATATAACAATTGACACCCAAACTCAATGATGATACACTGTTGGTTGAGGATTGAAATCTCATACAATACTTAGGCTTTGTTTACTTGGGGGGATGGAAAAGTAGGAGATATAAAATAGTGCGATGATGGAAAGTTGAGGAGGGGGGGGGGGGGGAGGGGATATAAGAGATTTAATTTTTTGGTTGAGGGATGGAAAAGTGGAGAGATATAAATTTTTTTTGTTTGGTTGAGAACAAATAATATGATAAAAAATATTTGTATAAATTTACTTTGATGCTCTTGTTACATAAAAAAACAAATTAATAGTTTATAAGAAAAAAAGTTGAATGTAAAAGTTTGAAAAAAAAAAAAAAATGAGAAGAACCCTACATTGAGGAGGGAGAAGAAGGACATATGGGCAAACTAAAACAACTTAAAATGGTGGGTTTAGGGAGAAAATACTTGAGCCCAACCAAAATCACTCATCTCTTCTCCTCCCAACCAAATAACCCCATTATTCCAAGTTTCCCTTATTTTCTCCTCTCCATTTTTCATCTCCTCACAAATAACCCCAATGATACACACTTACCCTATGTTTGGTTTAAGGGAAGGGAATAGAAGAGAAGAGAAAACGAATAACGGAGAAGGGGAAAATGTGGGCTCAAGTGATAGGTTTCTTAACAATATTAACTCATTCTCTTTTCTCTCGTGCTATCTAAATAGCTGGGGAAAAAAAAAGTAAAAAATTCTCTTCATTTTCCTCGTCTTCCTCTCAATTCAAACATTGTAAGGATTATAGAAAAAAAGCATAGATAGTCTCGAAGTAGAGTCTTTCACATAGGTGATGGGTTCCACATGTGATGTGGGGTCTATGAGAGCCTGGAGTAGTGCTATGGGACTACATAAAGAAAAGATCAAAACTCAAATTTTGATATAAACTGTTCGGTAAGAGAAGATATTAAAAAAAAAAAAAGGTTAAAAACTTTAAAAATTACTCTCTTTTCATCCTTAATTAGATTGATTGGATGGTTGAGATGAAAAGTTATGTCTTGAACTAAACATCTTAGCCATCCACCAGTCATAATTTATCATTTATTTATTCGCCTGAAAGTTAGTTGTGTAGTGTGTGGAGGATGGGACCCTCAGGCCCAAAATAGCACGGAGTTTGCCACGATTCGAACATGCGCATCACTTGCACGGAGGTCTCAGCACTCACACATGTACAATACAAAATTACAAATAGTATACAAGTACAACACATTTTGCTTGCAACAATTTAATTTGATTATTCAGCAAAAAAAAAAAAACTTGCCTGAACTACCCTTGTCGACCCTACCATCCCAAACTCACAACGGCTAGGTAAAATATCCAAAAAAGAAAACACAATGAGTAGGAAAAATGTATTTGAAAGTGACGGAGGCTAGAGATAGAGGAACCTGGGTCCTGGACCTTTCGCATGTCTGAAACGACACATCTTCTACAATATTAATCAATCCTTGTCCTATTTCGTCTTTTTCTCTTTCCCGTCCCGTGCAATACTCTCAAACTTTTATTTTATTATTAATTATTGCGTTCATTTTTCACTCTCTTTGAAAGGCCAATTCAATTCAATCTCTACTCCATAAGCCAAAATCTCAAACAAATAATAATATTCTTTATTATTAATTAAGGCATTTTTTTGGGTCAAAGGGAGAGAGATTTTTGATGAGAATACACGAAGTTTCTTCGTAAAGGTAAGGGTTAGTTTCGGAAACTTTTTAACAAGCTTTATTTCTTTTTTATTATTATATAAAAATATAATTTCCATGATTGGATGGTTTGCCATTATTTATTGCCCGTTTAAATTATAGAAGGCTTGTAGTCGGTTAAAGCAAAATATTGGAAACGTATATAAAAAAAAAAAAAAAAATCGTTTTATTTTGGGTAGAGAATCAGAGATTGTATAGTCTAGATATATAAATATAAAGGGTTTTTAGAGGGTTTTTGGGTTAAGAGGTAAAAGGTCGTTGCTTCTCACAGCTTCATAAGAAATTCTGTGAACGCGTTTTTGTTTTTGCTGAGTATATATATATATATTAGGGGTTTCTCAGGGTTGCTTTCCTTCTGCTTTTAAGTTTTAAGAGCCAAAGTTTTGGTGCTTTTCACAAGAAATTCTCTCTGTTCTTGGTTCTTCATTATTTTGTTGTAAGTATAAAACTAATTCTATTTTGTGTTTTAATTTCTTCACGGTTATGTTTTTTATATAGGGGTTTGTGGTGTGGGTATTGAAGTGATTTGATTATTGTTTGATGGATTTTTGTTGTTGCAGAGGTTGCCGTTTCGTCGTTCAAGATCGCTTGGCTTGAGCGTCTCTGTTTTCTTGAGATTTACGTTCATAGTTGTTTCTTTTCGCTCAAATTCTCGTGATATTTTAAGGTATGCTTAATAAATTCTCGCACTTATTTATTCTTCCACGGTTTTGAATTTTGATTGGTCGGTCAAAGTAGGCGTTATTACTTATTACTGGTTCTCTCTCTTCTTTTTTTTTTTTTTTTTGTTTGAATTTATTATTTTTAAGAAAATAATAACATAATAATAAAACTATGACGTTTGGACCAGCGGAGTTGTTTTGTTTTATCATTGTGGGTGACCATATCATAGGTTTCTGTCCAGTGTGTTGCATGCCATAGCACACAGTTGGTGCTTCTTGTGCTGGCAATGTGTCACCCTGAAAGGGATTTAACATTTTTCATTTTCTGGTGATTTAAGGATTCTTTTTTTTTTTTTTTTTGTGTGTTTTTAGATAGTGATTTAAGGGATTGAACATTCTGGAATAGGAGAAATAAATAAATTTATTATATATATATATATAGCGAGAGAGATCTTTCTTTTTTTATTATTTTTTTATTTTTATTTTTTTATATGGTTGATTTTCGCAATGAAAATATTTTGTAATTTTTATTAAATTATATAACAGGAAACTGATATTTTTATTTACTTTCTATAATTTCTCTTATAAACTCTTAAATATTAAAAAAAAAAAAAGTACATCATATTCTTTTTGACTGAAAGTTAGAAAAAGAAAGTTGAAAAAAGAATACATCAAATTTAATTTTTTGTGGTGGAAAAATCATATCTAATTTCATCTTGTACCTTTTTCTTTTATGACCTTTCCATTGCATTTAATTCAATTATTAATCTTTTCTGATTTTTTTAATTCAATAATTTTGAAAACTCACCTGGTTGCACGTGGTATGCTTGCAAAAATATGAAAATATATAATAATAGATTGTGATCCTATAATTTTTTTAAAAATATTATAATCCTATAATTTTTCATAAAACTATTCCATCAACACCAAATAGTTGCACCGAGCAGTTGTAAAAATGAGCGAATTGTTTTTTATAGAGCAAAAAGAGTTAGATATTATAATAATTTAGGGATTGATGCGTTGCGTGTCCCAATGTGTGGGTCAGTTTGTGATAAGAACGACAATGCTAGGCTAGGGCTAGATTAGATATAGACGAAATCTCATTTGTGCAGACTACAGAGTTCTACTGGTGGTGTTGGTGTTGGGAGGGCCATACCATATATGATTTTAACAATTTCATGATTATGAGATTCATTGATGAGTGAGGGATCCATCACTTTTGTGGGTCCCATGTATGTTGCAGACTACTTTTTAGACCTGCTCTTTTTTTTCTTTTCCTTGCTCTTTTAGATTGCAAACTCTAGGAATCCTATGGGATGCATAGTGTACAAACATAATTTTTATTATTATGTTATTATTATTTTGTGGAGTAATAATGGTTAAAAGTTTGTGTTTAGGTAATGTATTTGCAATAGTTTATGTACATTTTAGTATATGAATTTACTTATTTTATTTTATTTTACGAACTTATTTTTTAAAATACTTCACATTAGATTATTTTATTTTACACTATATTCATTAAAATATCAATTTTTTTTATTTTTTAATTGTTACTCTTTCTTCATACATAACTATCACCATCCTCTCTCTTCATTTTTTAACAAAACTGCGTAAATTTTACACATTTTTCTATTATACACAGATTGATATGGATGCTCCTGCAAACATCTAATCATTATCCAATAAGAAGTAAATTCAAGAAAAATTTATCATAATAAATATTAAATTTTCTCTTTTGCACGTTCAAATGTACATAATTCTTGTGACATTTTATCACTATTATTATTTTGGGAAATGTTAACGAGTGCCATTGGAGTATTGGTTAAGAATCCATTTTAAGAAAGTTTTGATATCACTTTTATGGAAAATAAAAAAATTGTTAAAATATTAATTGTTTTTTTTCTCATAAAAACTTTTTTTTAATTGGATTGTTAACCAATGCCCTATGACACTCGTTAATATGACCCTTTATTATTTATATAAGCTAGTTTTTTCCTTTAATTATTATTATTATTTATGGGTCTCACATTTCTTTTTGTCTCAATTTTATTTCAGATAATCTTACTTTCAATTTTTTGAAATAAGCTAGCTTTTACTTTTTTTTTTTTTTTTTTTCACATTATACAAATAAATTACTGAGAATAAGCAATTTCAAAATAGAGATTTCTCATAAAAATAGTGATAAAAAATTTTGCTTTGTAAAAGCCAATATGATTTACCCTGAAGTAGAAGAAGATTTGCTTAGAGTGGCATCAGATCTATTAAAAGTTAAAACCATTGATTGTTAATAATAATAATAATAATAATTTGGAAGTACTGTACACGGTAAGGGTAAAGAAAATAAAAATGATTTGGATTTTTAATTATTTTTTTAACCCTTCCTTTTGTTATTTTTTCTGCATACAGTTTGCATTATTTATCTTAATAATAACCTGAAAGATGCCAATCATGTTTGGTTTAAATAATAACCCGACCCATACATGTTTTAGAGAGAGAGAGAGAGAGAGAGAGAGAGACAGAGGCACTAACCAAATAAAAAGACCCATCTGACCTTTATTAAAAAGGGCAGTGCGTTATGCATATGCTGAGTGCAAATGCACAGCCCGAAACAACTGAAATGTGATTTGAAGTTCTGATTTCAAAGTTAAAAACATGACATTATTTTTGGGCCGAATGTTTGCGCACACAGTGTAGTAGGCTTTTTCCTGTATAAAAACATTATGATGCAAAGGTTCTAAAAATATTAATTTTTAGCAATTTAAAAAGTTACTGTATCTAATTTATCCTCACACTTCTTATTTAACGTACAACATATATTAAAATAATACAAAAAAATTTCTGGTTTTCTACCCACAAATACTATTCCACAACCACAAAACACCCAAACCCATAACCCACCGATCTCAACAACCCACAACCCACAACCCACGAATCCAAAACCCCAATACTGATCTCAACAACCACTGCATGCCATGCTGCACACCAATCTCTACTGCCACCATGTGCCGATCTCAAACTTGCCGATTTGGAGCGGAAATCAAAGATGCCTTGGCGGCGGTAGTGAGAGGACTAATAGAGAGAGAGATGGAGTAGAGAGGAGAAGAAAAGAGAGGAGAAGTGAAAGAATAGAGGCACGAGGAAAAACAAAGAAAAGAGTAGATATGCATGAGAAGTTGAGAACTGAATAAGTAATATTATTTGTGTATATAATTTCGAGCGACTTTAAACTGCATGAAGATAGCTGTTTAATGTAGTCTGTAGCTAAGTGGTAAAAATATTTAATAGTAAATTGACAGAGACGGCAGTTTCCTACTTAAGTGTTAAAATTTTTTAAGTTTAGCATCTTTGATGTGGTGGGTTTTTTTTTAGCGTTTTTGGTACTAAAATTGCTTTTGATGAATCCTCTTACAAGGTCTTATGAGCATAACAAGTCTGCAAGAAGTATATTAAACAACTTCGTACCCGTTTGGATAGCGTTTTTGGTTCTAGCGTTTGGCGTTTGGGCCCTTTTTTTTGTTTTTGTTTTTGTCTTTGAGAAGTCAGTTTTCATGTGATTTTGCATTGATCAGTGGGTTCTGTGTATTATTTATGAATCTCACAGTACTATTTATATATTTAAAAATTATTTTATTATAATATTTTCAGTTTTTAATTTTTAACAAAATAAGTAGTATCTAAACAGATATTTCGTATCTTCTAAAAATAGAATATCAGGCAAGAGAAGAAAAGAAACGAGAGAAAGAAATAGTAGTCTTTTAACTTTAAGGAGTAGTTCATTCATTCAATTACTTATTTTTACCCTGCTTGAAATTTTGTTTGTTTCTGTTGTATATGATACTCTGCAATAATGTGTCATCATAACCAAGGTGCCTAGTGCTCAATAGCTAAGTACCTGGAACATTGATATTTATAAGCGCGTCTTTTGATTGTGTTTTTGAAACTTTCCTACTTAGTTGTTTTTTATTTTTTTGAATAATACTTTGTTGTTATTTTGTTTTTTTCTTCTTTTTTTTATAACATTTTTCCTATTTTATTAAGACGATAAATTATGATCACTTTCACACACTTCTAAAAATAGGAAGCACAAATGTTTTATTTGAAGTGCCATATTCCTATCTTCATATTATAACTTTTCAAAAATTGATTTTATTGTACACACTGTTCATGTTCATTTTTTTGTGTCATACCCTTACTTGTATCCATGCTTCATAGGTGACTAAAATTACTTTTATTATTTGATATTTAAGAATTTCGTATTGTCTATTTTTCCGTCAAAATATACTGTTTTCAAAGAAAGCAAATTGGAAAATCTTAAAAAGAAGAAAAGAAAAATTCCAATTCTCCATTAAAAGCAAACTGGAGACTGATCATAAAGGTGAAAGAACAAAGAAAAGGAAATTCCATCTTCCATCAATGGTCTCGGTCTAAGTGCTAAAGCATATTACTTTTCTCTATTGTTCAACATGCTCAATCTTTTCTGCTTGCCACTGTATTACTTTTACGTTGGGATTCACTTATATATTGTCATTTTTGCAAAAGCAGCAAGTCTCACCATCATTGTCTATCGTTTGTGCCATTCCTGCAGATGGATTCTGTTAAACCATCAGCTGTGACTCCTGCTAAGAGCAAATTGGCACGCACTTTTGCCAAAGTTCTTCACCTTCGGGCAGCAACCGGAGTTGCTCCAGTAGATGGAAATCACAAGGTTAAGCCCCAGCAAAAGGTTAAGGAAGATCGGCATGGACATGTTGGTAACGTTAAGGTTATGACAGCTAGTCATAGTCTGTCTCAATCTTTTGAGAAGGGTGAAGAGGTTGAGAATAATAAGGTGGCCTTGGAAGCTCTTCTTGCCACACTTTTTGCTAGCGTTTCATCTATTAAAGCTGCATATGCTCAGTTACAGCATGCTCAGTCTCCTTATGATCCTTATGGGATTCAAAGTGCTGATCAATTGGTACTGTCAGAGTTGAAGAGCTTGTCTGAATTGAAGCATGGTTACTTGAAGAAACAGTTCGATCCTTCACCTTCACCAGAGATTGCAATGGTTATGGCTGAAATTCAGGAGCTAAAGAGTGTTTTGAAAACCTATGAAATCATGGGGAAGAAGCTGGAATCTCAGGTCAGGCTCAAGGACTCCGAAATTATATTTCTTAGAGAGAAGTTGGAGGAAGCCATTAATCAGAACAGGTTACTTGAGAAGAGATTAAACCAAAGTGGGCAATTATCTGTGCTTGACAATCTTCATAAATCAGGCTTAAATCCTAGCCATTTCATGACAGTTCTCCGTCATACAGTTAAGTCTATTCGAATCTTTGTCAGGTTGATTTTGGATGAGATGAAAGCTGCTAAGATGGATATTGATGGAATAGCAAATGCAATGGAACCATGTGTGGTTTATTGGAAAGATGATCACAAATGTTTCGCATTTGAGTCCTACGTTTGCAAGGTCATGTTTAGCCATTTTGGTTATCCAAACTTCTCTGAACCAGATGATGATCATGATGAGAAGCCGGATCGAGAGTTATTTTTCGGGCAATTCATGGAATTGAAATCTGTGAAACCAAAGGAGTTTCTTACCCTGAAGCCTAGTTCAGAGTTTGCTAAATTTTGCCGCAATAGGTACTTGAAACTTATTACTTCCAAGATGGAATCATTAATATTTGGTAATCTTAGACAAAGAAACCTCTTAAATGCTGGTGAATTTCCAAACACACAATTCTTTGCTTCATTCACTGAAATGGCAAAGCGGATTTGGCTCCTACATTGCTTAGGCTTTTCTTTCGAACATGTATCAATCTTTCGAGTGGACAAGGGGTCTCGATATTCAGAAGTGTACATGGAATGTTTAGCTGATGAAGTGTTCCTTTCATCCGAAACAGAAGTGGCTTTTTCAACCATTCCAGGATTCCAGATCGATAGAACTATTATACAGGGCCAGGTCTATATATCTCCAATTGCAAATCAAGATGGTAAGTAGCTATCTAGAGAGATTTATACAACATTTTGGACCCGCCACAAACAACATGACATATTGAACAGGAGGCCATTTGATGAATGGCTTGCCCTGCTCTCTGTGTGTGTTGTTGTGGGGGACTGTTAATCTAGGCGTTTTGTCCTTTTTCTTTTGTGGTCATTTTGAAAAGGAAACCGCGTGGACCGTTGCGTTGGGAACAGCCTTTTGGATTTTTGTATATTTTGTATTATTTTGTTTTCTTTCAATGACATAATATCCCCTCCAATTTTGTTAATATTAGGCCAGTGACAGGGATTGTCTAGCTGTTTTTTGTTTTTATGATTACTAGACATTGTATTTGTATGTACATAAACTTAATCGAAATAGACAATTATCTCCCGTCTGTCTACACCGCGTGGAGTTGCTCTTGGAAACCACAAATGTTGTGAGAGATCAGCCGGATGCCGAAAATGCCCCTAATGCATAGGTGCCACAAATGTTTTATTTTTATATTTTTCTTCATTTACTTTGGGGTATTTATTTGTATCATGTCTCAACAATTATAGTGACTTTAGGTCCCCTTTGGATATGCTTTGTGGCTGTGTGTTGAGGGTCATTTTCGTAAAGTCAGCCCAACCCAGCATAACAGATAATAATAGTGGCAGGAACGGAATAAAACTATTAGGCCTAAGCGGCAGGAATAGCAAAAGACAGGCCCATAACACGAGCAAATGGGTCTTGAGGAAGCAAATGGGCCTAAAGGGCCCGGAAAGAGAGAAATGACACCCATGGGCAATGTATGGTATGAAAAAGTGAGAATAGGCCGCGGCAGGCCCAAAGCGATGTAAAGAAAGTAGGGGTTAATGGCAAGCCCATGAACCCCAAGGATGAGAATGAGGAGATTGGGCCGAGGAAGCCCAATCAAGTTAGTAAATAAAAGCCCATGGGAATACAAAGTCAGTAAACAGGCCGAGGAAGCCCAAGGGCCGCAGGCCCAAAGAAGAAAGAAAGGGACAATGGAGCCCATAAAGTGAGAACACCAGCAGACTTCCATAAAGTCACTGGGGGAAGAAGTGAAACGGCAGGTCTGGAATGGGCCTAGCAGGAACATGTTGCCATGGTAGGAAAGGCCAAGCAATGAAAAACAAGACATAAAGCATAAAAACGAGAAATGGGCCAAGGGAGATATACTAAGAAAAGCCCAATCCAAAGGAGGTAGTGAAGGTGCAAAAGATCTGCGTAAAAGAACCAAAAGGAGCGGCAGACGAATACCAACAAGGCCCCATGAGCCGCAGGCCGGCTTCGAAACACACATAACAGGAAGCATGCGCAAAGCCCAGGTGCCACCAGCCTGTACCCAGCCAATATGGGTCATGGTGGGGCCATGGGTCTGTGGTAAGAGGGAAAGGGGGGTGTGGTTTGGTGGCGGGGAGGGGGGAAATTATTTATTTTGCGTTCCCTGTCCAAACCCTTTTTGGAGGTACGTTCTGCTGGGATGACAGACCGTCCAAAAGGGGTAAGATTGGAGAGGGAACGCTGAGTGCATGCCATAGGAAGAGAGAGAGAGCATTTAAGGCCGCAGCAGAGCAGTGCCACTGCGGACAGAAACAGAACGAACCTGTCTTTGTCTGGCGAGGGCAAGCTGTGCGCAGAGGGTGGTCGGCAAGCATGCCCAGACCAGACGAAGGCCGTTAGAGGGTAAAATGGTAAAAGAATGCTTGCGGCAGGCCCTATAAAAGGAGCCTCGCCGTGCCCTGTAAAAGGGACCGAAAAACAGAGGAAGAAAAATACATAGAAAGAAAAACTAAAGAAAAAAGGAAAAGAAAGGAAAAAGATGAGAAAATCATTTGTGAGGATAATAGGCATGCACCAATAGATCTTTTCTTTCCTCTCCCCTTCAAAATCACACTCTCTAAGGGATAATGAAGTGGTAAAAATAACAATAACTTTCTTCACACCTCAACCATTTAGGTCCGATTCCCTCAAAGCTATTAATCCCCACGGCAGGATATTCACCTGGGAGGTTGATTTCATTGAGAGGAAGCGTTCTTCCTCTTTGGACGGTCACCATTACGGACTTGATTATTGGCTTGATTTTTATCTTTGATTAAACCTCCATCATCGTATTGTTTCCTTTTCTTTTTAAAGCCATTATTATTATTATCATTACTACTGTGACATCCTGCCACCATTATTATTGAAAGCTATAACATTCTGTTTGTTCATTTGGTTATCATTGTATCTGCCTGCTGTAGTTTCGTTATAATAGCTTCGCTTGCCGTAAAGGGTGTTCCTGGCAGACTAGGTTAAGTTTTTGCCAAGCCAGCCCAAAGTGAGTTGCAGTTGGGCTGGTCTTAACTTCCCTACTCAGAAACACATCAGGGCCCATCACTTGCAGAGGGCAGCCCAGCCCAGCCCAAACACAACAAAAAAGGCCCCTACATTAAATTGGCGACTTCACTGGGGAGTTGAAGACAGGGATAAGAGCCCACACAAACAAATGCCTCCAAAGTCCAGGACAACTCGAAACATGAGTGCTGTACCCTCACAAGCAGAGTCGAGGCCTACAACGCCTCACCAACCACCACCCAACCAGGCAGAAGGTGCTAACGGAACGGGGGCTGACCCCCAACCGCCACCAAGAATGCCCACCGACAATGCCAATATTTTCATTGAGGTCTTACAGTCATTGCAACACTCGCAACAGCAAATGATGGAAGAAATCCGTCAGCTGAAGACCGACAAGACAAAAGAAAAGGGAAGTTAGCATGACCCAGGGCATGCGACAGATAAAGAAGAGACGCCGGCAGGAGGTGTCCCATACAATGCAGAGCAGCGTTTCATCACAATGGCTGAGGTATCCGCCCTCCTGGAGCAGGAAAGGTCCAGAGCACCTAAGGAGAGGTTCTATGCACGAAGGCCTCCTTACCCACTGAGGGTACTCAGTAAACCATACCCTGAGAGGTACGAACCAAAAGCTTTCACACAATACGATGGTAGAAGGGGAAGTGCTGTCGAACACGTGAGCAAATTCATCGACACACTTGGCCCTTACGCCGCAGACGAGGACTTATGTCTTCGAGAATTTTCTAAATCACTATGCGACCGGGCTTACACTTGGTACATTGGATTAAAGCCAGGAACTATCCCAACATGGGATGATATGGTAGATGTATTCTGCACCAAGTACTTCCATGGAGAAGAAACGGTGACGCTTGCAACCCTGCAAGCAACCAAACAGAGAAGCGGTGAAGACTTGATGGAATATATCAAGAGATTCAAGGACATAGCACTTGACTGCTATGACCATTGTGAAGAAAGGACGTTGGTGGAGATGTGTATGACGAACATGATCAGGGAGTACAGGGCTGTACTTGAGAATTTAGAAATCTCCCAATTCGCCCAGCTATTGCAGAAAGCAAGAAAGACGGCTCAGTCTGTGAAGCCAAGCTCAGACAAGAGAAACGCCCCACAAGCGATGGCGGTGTCCACTGGAGAACGGAGAAGGAAGACTGAGAGGAGGGAATATGACACTCTCCCGCCAATACCATGCACCTCAAAAGAATTAGACGTACTGCTAGACAGATGGATAGCAGATGGAATTTTCAAACCTAACCAGGTTGCCAGGGAACCCTCGGAGGAAGAGAGGAGGGACCCACGTTTTTGTCGTTTACACAATTATGTCCAACATGCTACGGCAGAATGCTGGGCCCTCCGCAGACTTGTTCACCGCAGGATAAAGGAGGGGACTTTAGAATTGTCCTAGCAGGAAGTCCAAAGAAACCCATTCCCGAACCATAAAGGGAAGGGTGTAGCAGCGGTGGTAATTTGTGCTGACCCAGGAGAGGATGAAGAAGAAAACTTGGCTCTGCCTGCGGCGGCCATTACCACTCTACAGCAGAGTTCTAAGTTCAGAAATTTATTTGACCAGCTGAGACTATCAGCAAAGGAGAGAAAGGTAGCCACCGAGGCCTGGGTGAGCATTGCCTCTGGTGCAGGAGTAGAGTGCCTGTCGGCAGAAATATCAGATGAGAGGGCTTTCTTACAGGAGTCAACTGAAATCACTTTTAGTGAAGAATATATGGAAGTGGGGCAACCGGACCACAGGAGACCCTTGTACTTGGCGGCATCCATAAATCAAATCCCCATAAAGAGAGCTTTAGTAGACACAGGCGCTTCTGTGAACCTCATTCCATTGAGCACTCTGCAGGCAGCAGGGATTTCAGAAAGGAAGATTCAGGGATGCCCAATGGAAGTAACAGGGTTCGGCGGAAGAGGTGAGTACACAGCAGGCCACATACAGCTATGGCTGAAGGTGGGCCCCATAGCCTCTTTAGCACGGTTCCACGTGGTAAAAACTGAAGTATCCTACCGCGTGCTTCTGGGGAGGCCATGGTTGCATAAACACCGGCTGGTCCCATCCACCTATCACCAATGTGTGAAAGGAAGACTGAACGGTAGGATGGTACGCATAGCCGCGAATCCTTCACCATTTGAACGGGCGGAGGCTCATTTAGTAGAGACTATGTTCTACGATCAATGGGCTCCCTCTGGGGAGAGCTCAGTGTCAAAGCCGCTGGGTACTTTCGTACATAGATGGAAGGATGTCCAAGATGACCCAGAACCCGATCTGAGGGAATTATTGGTAAGAAAGAAACGAAGGAAAGAAGCGCCCGCCGCAGGATTTGAAGACGCACCCCAATGCATAAGAGTCAGAGGCTCTGACGGCAGAATCATTTACAAATTATGAAGGCACGTGGGCCCCACGGTTGAAACCCAGATGGGCCCCACCCAGAAAGAACAGCACGAGGGCTTGATGTGCTATAGAGTCCAAGAAAGCCCAGAGGAGGGAGGTAACAAAGAGGAATACGAAAGAGTTATAACTGAAAAGGAGGTGCAGGTCATGGCAGAAGAGGAAATGGAAGAAGTTGACCTGGGATCTGTTTCACAAGGGCCGAGACCCATCTCGATCAGTGCAAGCTTAATGAAAGATGAGAAAAAAGAATTGGTATTGCTACTGAAAGAATTCAAAGACGTGTTTGCATGGGACTACAGTGAAATGCCAGGGCTAGACCCTGGGTTAGTAGCGCACACGTTGAATGTGGACCCGCAGGCTAGGCCAATAGTCCAGCTGCCAGAATATTTCGCACAGAAATCGAAGGGCAGATAGTCAAAGAAGTGCAGAAACTGCTAGCCGCAGGATTCGTTAAACCTATTCAACATCCTCGCTGGTTATCCAACATAGTACCAGTAAAAAAGAAGAATGGCCAGATCAGGTGTTGCGTAGATTTCAGGGATCTCAACAAAGCATGCCCAAAAGATGAATTTCCATTACCCAATATGGACTTATTGATAGATTCTGCGGTAGGAAGCGCTATGTTCTCATTCATGGATGGCTTCAGCGAATACAACCAGATCAGAATGGCATCAAAAGATGCGGAAAAGACAGCCTTTAGAACGCCCATGGGAAACTTCCACTACACCGTAATGCCCTTCGGGTTAAAAAACGCAGGCGCAACTTATCAACGGGCAATGACAGCTATATTCCACGACATGATGCATCAGGAGTTAGAAGACTATGTGGATGACATAGTAGTCAAGTCCAGGAAGAGGGAAGAACATTTCCATGTGCTAAAAAAGGTGTTCGAAAGGTGCAGAGCATTTAAGTTAAGAATGAATCCTCTCAAGTGTGCGTTCGGTGTATCCTCGGGGAAATTTTTGGGCTTCCTAGTACACAGCAGAGGGATAGATGTTGACCCAGCAAAGGCTACGGCCATTGCAACTATGAGACCCCCAACCACAGTGAAAGAACTAAAAAGTTTCTTAGGGAAAGTCTCGTACATCCGAAGATTCATCCCTGGGCTGGCATCGATCACCTCGGCTTTCACCAAATTACTGAGGAAAGGGCAAAATTTTGTATGGGGAGAAGCGCAGCAGGCGGCCTTCAAGAGGCTACAGCAGATCATGATGAACCTCCCTACCGTACAAGCCCCAATACACAAAAGGCCATTACTGCTTTATATGGCTACCAACTCATATGCCATCGGTGCCTCAATTGCCCAAGAGGATGGAGGTGGCATCGAGCAACCAGTATATTACATCAGCCGCGCCCTGAAAGACGCAGAAACTCGTTATCCGAGGGCAGAAAGGGCATGTTTGGCTATTGTTTATGCCTCACAAAGATTACGCCATTACTTCTTGGCATATGAAGTATGGCTGATGACTAAGTCCCACGCCATCAAGGCTCTATTACAACAACCAATCCTCTCTGGCAGGATATCACAGTGGCTGTTGCAACTGTCGCAATATGATTTAAGAATGGGGGCGCCCAAAGCAGTAAAGAGCCAGGCTATAGCAGATTTGTTGGCACAGTTTCCAGGGGAGGAAGAATTCCCGCTAGGTGACGAAGTTCCAGGGGAAGTAGCCATGGCAGAAGAACTCAGGGAACAGTGGGTAATGAAGTTCGACGGATCTTCCACCGCCCAGTCTGGAGGGGTTGGGGTGGTCTTGTATCACGAAGAGGATAAAGTAGTAGCGCTATCGTTCAAACTGGAGTTCCCCTGTTCAAACAATACAGCAGAATATGAAGCTTATTTAACGGGGCTGGCCACAGCCCTTGAGATGGGAGTTAAGCATTTGAAAGTATTAGGTGACTCCAACCTAGTAGTCTGCCAGACCAAAGGGAGTTTCTCCCTGAAAGAACCCAATCTTGCCCCGTACAGAGCAATGGCACAGAAAATGGAAGAAAAATTCTTAACATTCGAAATAGAATACACCCCGAGAAACGACAATCGATTTGCCGATGCGTTGGCCGCGCTGGGTTCGCAAGTGATGTTTAAAGGGGAAAGCACCAGAGTGGAGATTAGCAAGAGGGAAGAATCCATAATTGAAGTATTGAAAGAAAGATTTCAGGAGGAACACCGCGAAGGAGATTGGCGAATACCCATAAAGGAAGTTTTGATGGGAGGAGAAGAAGCCATGGGGCTAAAAGTACTCAAAGACTACGCCCTGATGAAAGGAGAATTATACCGCAGGATGCCAGGCGGAGTTTTGTCCAGATGTGTGGGGCAAAAGGAGGCCCAGAGAAAGTTGAAAGAAGTACATGAAAAGACTTGCGGATCCTGCGGAGAAGTCAGCCTTTACCGCAGACTCCAAAGGGCGGGCTTTTATTGGCCAACCATGAGTAAAGACGCAGACCAAGTCCAAACCCAATGTGGAAGCTGCCAACTCACGGCAGACAGAGAAGAAAGTTACGCTGTGTTCATCAGTCAGGACTGGAGAGACCCATTTATACAGTACCTGACCGAAGGCATCCTGCCGCAGAAGCACAGCGAAAAATACAAGCTCAGGAGGTTAGCAACGCGCTATTTTGTGCACAACAAGATCCTTTTCAAGAAGGGGTATGAAGGAGACCCCTTGAGGTGTTTGGGCCCTGAGGAGGCAAAAGAAATGATAAAAGAAGTACACTCAGGGGAATGTGGGGAACACCAGGGAAAGAAGAAGCTTTACAGGTGTCTGCTGCAAATGGGCTATTACTGGCCTACCATGAAAAGGGACACGGCAGAGTTTGTGAAAAGATGCCACAGTTGCCAAGTACAAGCCAATTTGATTCACACTCATCCACAGAACTTGCACAGCATGGTCACACCATGGCCGTTCCACACTTGGGGGCTTGACTTAGTTGGACCGGTGAATCCGCCGTCGCGAGGATACATATGGATACTAGTAGCTACAGAATACTTCACCAAGTGGGCAGAAGCAGTGCTACTTCGTAAGGCCACAGGAGGGGCAGTGGCAAACTTTATCAAAGAAAACATAATCATAAGGTTTGGAGTCCCCCACAGGATCATCAGTGACAACGGCACACCTTTTGTGAATAGCGAGGTGAGGAAAATGCTAGAGTTTTATCGAATCAAACATCACCAGTCATCACCATATTACCCTCAAGGAAATGGGCAAGCGGAGGCAACCAACAAAACCCTCATAAGAATCATCAGTAAAATGAGCCAAGAATATACGGGAGGCTGGGCAACACATCTGCCAGACGCTCTTTGGGCCTACAGGAGTTCGCCTAAGTCAGCCACGGGTTTTTCACCTTTTTCTTTAGTCTATGGAACTGAAGTAGTAAGCCCTACAGAAAAGATAACCCCATCCCTAAGAGTCATGCAAATGCAGGAAAAGGATAATGATGAAGAAGTCTTTGCGGCAGAAAGATGTGAAGACTTGGAAGGACTTGATGAGAAGAGGGAAAAGGCTCAAGAACACAGCCGCAGATACAGGCAAAAGATGACTGGGGCTTACGGCAGGATGACTAAGGAAAGAATATTTACGGAGGGACAACTGATCCTAAAGGTGGCAGACTACGTTAGGAGAGGCCTGGCAGGACCATCGAAGTTCGCACCAAAGTGGAAAGGACCCTTTGTGATAAGAGAAGCACATCCAAGTGGGTACTACCGTTTGACTCAGATGGATGGAAAGGACTTAATGGATCCCATCAATGGGAAGTGGTTGAAATACTACTACGCTTAAGGAGAAAAGCAATGTGACTATCTCTTACCCTTTTGTTTTACCAAAAGTTATCATGTTTTTCTTTTACTCTGTTTTTTGTCTCCCAAGAAATGACTATGTCATGAATCGAAATCTGTAACTTGCTTCCTTGCAATGAAAAGCACGAAGTATCTTGTTATCATACATCATAGCAAAAGTAGCAAAGTATAGCATCATAAGCATAATATCACGAAGTTAGATTACAAAACCCAAACTGTGGCAAACAAGCCCAAATAGGTGCTATAGAAAAGCATAATGTACTAAACAGAGTAACAAGGCAAGAGAAAAACTACGAAAACAGGAAACAACTGCATCATCAATAAAGTCCGGAGATAAGTGACTGATCCCCAAAACGACTAAGTCCTCCCACACCAGAAAGAAGACGCTCTCGGCGGCCCTCCAAGTCTGCCACTTCCTTCCTCAGGATCGCAAGGCGATAATCAATGGCATCGACGGTAGGCTGAACTCTCCTCATGAAAACTGCTCGAGCAATCTCTCGAAGGTGATCCAAGATGAACTCCACCGCAAAGCCAACACTGACGAGCTCCTGTACCGCGGCTCTCCACTGCAGAATCCTCTCTGTGGAGACAGTATCCACGAAGTTGTGCTCGATGTCGTTCAGCACGCTGCCTAACATCCTCAAGAAATGCTCTCTGATTGATCGACCAAGTCTGAATCCCTGCATGAAGTCCCCGCGGCTATCGTAGATCATCACCAAGTGAGGAGCGCAGTCCGCAGGGACTCTGAAGCCATGAAAATCTATGTAAGGGGGTCCAGAGCCCCAGAAAGAAGCAGGATCAAGGTCGTTGACTTTGGGCTAATCAAAGCGCACAAAGAAGGCCGCAGCCTCGCTCGCAGGATCTGGAAGGGTGGCAGAGCTACTACCTATCTCAAATTGAGGAAGCACTGAAGGAGGTAGACCTGCCAGAAAATGCAAAGGTGAAAATAAAGAACCTTGGCAAGAATAAAAAGAAGAGAAGCCCGCGGAGAAGAAATGAAGAAATGAGATATGAAACTTACCAGAGCTAACAGTAATAGGGGCTGTGGGGAAAGCAGAAGCAGGAACGGAAGGAACCGCAGAGACAGAAGTTGTAAATATGGCAGGAATAGGTGTTGTGAGCATAACAGGAGGAGCTATCGCAGACACCCCTGCTGAAATGCCTAGCTCCTTAAAGGTCTCTGCAAGCAAAGAAAAATAGACGCGCAAATGAAAAAGGAAATGAGTAAAGTTTAACAAAGGAAGAAAAAGAAAGAGGGAGAGTGCATACCCATTGCCTCGGGTGGAACAATGTCTTCCTCCTCAGACTCAGAAATCCTCCTCCCCAAGCCAGGCTCATCCTCAGGATCCTCAAAGATCTCCTCAGACTCTTCTGAGGACAATTCGGCACGAGACCCATGTGTGGCAGAAACAGGAATGGAAGAAGGGGTGACTACCAAAGAAGAAACACCCTGCACTGCCTGAGAGAGAGCGGCGAAGGGGTCACCAGTGGAGATGACGAGGGGAGTAGCAGGGGTGACTTCATTCTCAGTGACGGCAAGAGGGGTGGTTTCCTTGTCAGGAGATGTCATGGCAGGAGTGGGTATGGCCTCACTAACCTCCCCAGTATGAGTAACCTCATCCATGGGTACCGGTCCAGTAGGGGAGATAGTGGCAGTAGGAGGAGCAGGCGCAGCAAACTCGCCCCCATCAAAAGAGCCTGCCATAGGAGTGCCCATGGGGGCAGAAAGCTCCTCGGCCGTGGGGCGGTATATGGAAAGAGGTTCAGGCTCATCCTGGAAGAGCAGAGGAAAGAAGTATGAGGGGCCGAGTTAATACTTTGAGCGAGTAAAGTAACAAAAAAAAAAAAAAAAACAAAATGTGGCAGATTAGACAAAGTACAGGAGCAAGAGGAAACATACCTCTGATTCGGGCTCCTCAAGTACAATGGGATGGGTGGTTGACGTATCCTCCTTTTGCTTGGACCGCAAAAGCAAAAGGGATAAGAAAGTAAGTCAAAGAAAAAGACAGCCAAGGTTCAGGAGAAGTCAGAGAGAAAGAGAAAAGAAATGTATACATATATACATGTACTTGGAAGACAAAACAAGAAAAGGTCTTGGAAACTTACCCTTCGCTGAGCGGCAGACACAGGATGGGGAGTTGTTTTCCTTTTGCTGCCTCGTGTTCTGCTGGCAGGAGTAGCACTTGCAAGAGGCTGAGGAGCGGCAGACTTGGGCTTACTAGCAGACTTAGGCTTGGCAGGAGTTTTCTTGGCTGATGCAGGAATGTTCACCACTTTAACCTTCTTCGCCCAACCTGGGGGGTAATCCCCTGCGTGCCAAAACCACCCTCTTTTCTCTTCATCCCACTCAAAGATGGCAGACCGATTCTGTTTCCTAGCATAAGTCAACACGGACTTAGAAGGAAGGAGCAACCGAGGGTTGGGAGAGATAACCATACTAAGCCCCTCAGGAGGTACAAGGGAGAAACTACGGCTGCCGGCTAACTCTGCACCAAACGAGTCCATGACAAGCTGCCAATAGACATGCATAGCAGCAGTGTAAAGGCCCTCCCTCGAAGAACCGGCAACTGTGACGGCACTAAAACGTTCTCTCCAAAAGGCAAAGGCAGTAGACCGTAGGAAGGGTCTGGCTGAAGTGGGGGACTCCGCAAGGAAGGAAAGATCATCAGGAATATCCTGGTCCAACCCAAACTGTCTCCTCACTCGGTTGGCAGGATAATGAACAAATCTAACACCCTCATCCGCCAAGTAGGGCAGCCATCCAGGATTAGTGGCAGCCAAGTATGTGATGCCCACCTCATCAAAGCCAGCCAGTGGGGTAGTAGTACCAACAGTATCAACAAACGGACCCATGACCGAATCCGCACAAGTATAACCAGGACGCAATTGTCTATAAGCTCTCCAAGAAAAACCAACACCTTCATCAAAAGACTCAACAATAGAATAATCTATGGGCTTCAAACCGGACCAACGAAAAGCCAAAGGAAAGTCATGCTCGAACCTGCCACAAAAATCAGTGATGGCCTGCGGACAAGAGTGATACTTCTCCTTAGCAAATCTAACGGGCCTACACTTCGCCAAATACTGAGCACAACGCTCAAACAACAGCTGCTGCAGGATAGTGCTATGTACAGAAGAGGCGACTATGTGACAAGAACCAACCTGACTCTCGTCGCTCCACAGGATATCCAGTTGCACATATAAATGCCCTAAAAACATGGGGGCTAGCGGCAGACTCACCCCAGCAGATATCTTGATAGCCAAACGAAAATATAGAGGCTTTATGGCATAATGCGGAGGGGACCCGAAAACAAACTTGCAAAGCCAAAAGGCAATAAAAGCAGCACGGCGAGCAACATCAGAAAACTTAAAGGAAGAACTAACCCAAAAAGACAGCTTGGCATTTCCGGTCATCCTTTTCTTCAACTCCGCTTCAATGTCTTCCTCTTCAGGGGAAAGCTCAATAGTGGCAGGATCAGCGTCCCCAAGAATAGGCAAAAGAAGCTGGTTGGCCACATCCTCAAGAGTAACCGTAAGTTCGCCGCAAGAGAAGAAGAATGTGTGAGTGGTGGAGCACCATCGACGAACTAAGTGGCGGAGGTTGTAAAGGTCTCTAAAGTTGGAAAGACTTCGAGAAAGGACGACGGCCTTCAGAACACCGGCCCTTTGAAGCAAACCCATAAAATGGGTATCGGACAACTCACTATCAACCCATTCTTTCCAACCCAAGGCGGTGCCGGACCCAAACTCGAAGTGAATGGGTACGGGGAGGGCGATACCTTGGCGAATGATCAAGTCGGAGATGGAGGAAGACACCGGAGCCCAAGAAACTTCAGGCTTTCGCCGGCAAAGAGCAAGCCACACACGGTTCACCGGCGGCGGCACATATTCTCCAAGAGCCTTAGGAAAATGAGGATTGAGGTTGTATCAAGGATCAATCAGCGGGGCGCACTCGCTGTCTGGGTCGCGCTGTGCTTCCTCCTCCTCGGAATGGTTCGAATCGGAGCGCACCTCTTCCTCTTCCACTTCGTGTTCTACTGGAGGGTCCACGGCGACATTTTTTCCTTTACGGCGAGAAGAAGCCGGAGTTTTCACTGGCGCCATGGTGTGAGAATTTGAACAGAGCAAGAAAGGGGTGGGTACTCGAGAAGAAGAAAATGGTGAGGAAAGGAAGAAGTTTTGAAATAAAAAGAGTTTGTGTCTGCGTTGGGAAGGGACTCTCCTCTTAAATACCTGGGTAATTAAGGCCGGCGTGAAGGGAGGCGACTGGTCAGCCATTGAAAAAGAGGATGGAATTAATGGGGCGGCAGTTATGTCTTAAAGCAACTACCGTTTTGGGAAATCCGAAGAGTCACCACTGTTCGCGGCAAGAGAAAAAGAAAAAAAAAAAATACCTGTACGTGCAGGAAAGAGTTCATGGTTTCAAAAAGCCCACGAAGGAAAAGGAGAAGTGAAAAAGACAAAAAGGTCCATCGTTCACATATGAACCGCAAGGACGCTCCATATGTTCAGGGGGCTAAATGTTGAGGGTCATTTTCGTAAAGTCAGCCCAACCCAGCATAACAGATAATAATAGTGGCAGGAACGGAATAAAACTATTAGGCCTAAGCGGCAGGAATAGC
Organism: Quercus glauca; assembly: GCA_023736055.1. Lineage (NCBI taxonomy): Eukaryota > Viridiplantae > Streptophyta > Magnoliopsida > Fagales > Fagaceae > Quercus > Quercus glauca. Next base: position 41,993,511 of record CM043322.1, on the reverse strand, counting down.
AAAAGACAGGCCCATAACACGAGCAAATGGGTCTTGAGGAAGCAAATGGGCCTAAAGGGCCCGGAAAGAGAGAAATGACACCCATGGGCAATGTATGGTATGAAAAAGTGAGAATGGGCCGCGGCAGGCCCAAAGCGATGTAAAGAAAGTAGGGGTTAATGGCAAGCCCATGAACCCCAAGGATGAGAATGAGGAGATTGGGCCGAGGAAACCCAATCAAGTTAGTAAATAAAAGCCCATGGGAATACAAAGTCAATAAACAGGCCGAGGAAGCCCAAGGGCCGCAGGCCCAAAGAAGAAAGAAAGGGACAATGGAGCCCATAAAGTGAGAACACCAGCAGACTTCCATAAAGTCACTGGGGGAAGAAGTGAAACGGCAGGTCTGGAATGGGCCTAGCAGGAACATGTTGCCATGGTAGGAAAGGCCAAGCAATGAAAAACAAGACATAAAGCATAAAAACGAGAAATGGGCCAAGGGAGATATACTAAGAAAAGCCCAATCCAAAGGAGGTAGTGAAGGTGCAAAAGATCTGCGTAAAAGAACCAAAAGGAGCGGCAGACGAATACCAACAAGGCCCCATGAGCCGCAGGCCGGCTTCGAAACACACATAACAGGAAGCATGCGCAAAGCCCAGGTGCCACCAGCCTGTACCCAGCCAATATGGGTCATGGTGGGGCCATGGGTCTGTGGTAAGAGGGAAAGGGGGGTGTGGTTTGGTGGCGGGGAGGGGGGAAATTATTTATTTTGCGTTCCCTGTCCAAACCCTTTTTGGAGGTACGTTCTGCTGGGATGACAGACCGTCCAAAAGGGGTAAGATTGGAGAGGGAACGCTGAGTGCATGCCATAGGAAGAGAGAGAGAGCATTTAAGGCCGCGGCAGAGCAGTGCCACTGCGGACAGAAACAGAACGAACCTGTCTTTGTCTGGCGAGGGCAAGCTGTGCGCAGAGGGTGGTCGGCAAGCATGCCCAGACCAGACGAAGGCCGTTAGAGGGTAAAATGGTAAAAGAATGCTTGCGGCAGGCCCTATAAAAGGAGCCTCGCCGTGCCCTGTAAAAGGGACCGAAAAACAGAGGAAGAAAAATACATAGAAAGAAAAACTAAAGAAAAAAGGAAAAGAAAGGAAAAAGATGAGAAAATCATTTGTGAGGATAATAGGCATGCACCAATAGATCTTTTCTTTCCTCTCCCCTTCAAAATCACACTCTCTAAGGGATAATGAAGCGGTAAAAATAACAATAACTTTCTTCACACCTCAACCATTTAGGTCCGATTCCCTCAAAGCTATTAATCCCTACGGCAGGATATTCACCTAGGAGGTTGATTTCATTGAGAGGAAGCGTTCTTCCTCTTTGGACGGTCACCATTACGGACTTGATTATTGGCTTGATTTTTATCTTTGATTAAACCTCCATCATCGTATTGTTTCCTTTTCTTTTTAAAGCCATTATTATTATTATCATTACTACTGTGACATCCTGCCACCATTATTATTGAAGGCTATAACATTCTGTTTGTTCATTTGGTTATCATTGTATCTGCCTGCTGTAGTTTCTTTATAATAGCTCCGCTTGCCGTAAAGGGTGTTCCTGGCAGACTAGGTTAAGTTTGTGCCAAGCCAGCCCAAAGTGAGTTGCAGTTGGGCTGGTCTCAACTTCCCTACTCAGAAACACATCAGGGCCCATCACTTGCAGAGGGCAGCCCAGCCCAAACACAACAAAAAAGGCCCCTACACTGTGTTTTGTCAATCTTCTGCCTGGTATCTTCTTAACTTGCGTTGCCAAACTCATCCTCTTTCTCTAGGAAGTATGATATTCCAATTTGTTTATTTTTGGGTATCTCTTCAGAGAATTGTGTATCAATAATAAGCCTAGTGACTTTTGGTTACACGCCCACACACCCCCCCCCCCCTTTCAATATGCTTGGCTATGCATTGCCAGATGGGCAGTGGTATCTTTACTTTTACATCGGTAGCCAAACTCATCCGTTTTTATAAGGTGTAAAAGTATGATAAAGTTGAGACAAAAACACTATTTTGGTATCTATATTTTGGAGTTATTGTCAATTTGGTCCTTACATTTTTATAACAGTTAATTTACTTTCTATTACTTTGAACTTGTAATCAATTTGGTTCTTACTGTTAACTTACTAACAGAAAATGTCTACGTGGCAAACAAATTGTACAATTGGCACACTAGAAGCTTACGTGGCAAAAAAAATAATTAAATTTTTTTCAATTAACAATTAAAAAATGCCACATGAAAAGTCCATGTCAGCAAAAAAAATTACCAAGAAAAAATCTTTAAAACACAACAATTAATAAAAGAAAAGCGTAAATACACTTTTAGTCTCTACATTTTGACTTTTTTCATTTTAGTCCCTACATTTTATTTTTTTCACTTTTAGTCCCTAAACCAATTAACGCGTTCCATTTTAGTCATTTTCGTCAGTCAACCAACAGAAATAGCTGAGGTGGCAGCTAGAGCAATTAAAATATTATAAAAATGCCACATCACCCATGACACATCAGCATATAAATTTAAAAAATTAATTTATTAATTTTAACAAAATTAAAAAACATAAAAAAAAAAAATTTAAAACATAAAAATAAGTCAGAAAATCAAACCAAGAACACAAATTCAAAATTAAACCCATTGAATCAAATTAAACCCAAGAACATCCATCATCAGCCCACAGCAGCCCAGCATTCCAACAAAAATTAAACATTTCACACATCAAGCTTGATTCTTTAGAGAATCCCAATAGAGCACAAAATAATTACACTGCGAATCTAACAATTGAATCAATAAATGACATACAGAAAGAAAACCCACCAAGCTGAAACACAAATCAAACCTAATGAGCTTGACTGAGTGATCGATGGATCCAGAAGCGAGGCAAGAGGAGTTGGGGCTAATGGCGATGGTGAGCAAACCCATAGCAAACAAAACCCAGACCCACGGCGAGCAAACCCAGACCCACAGCAAGCAAACCCACGACAGACCCACGGCAAGCAAAATACAAGCAAACGACGAGCAAAATACAGGCAAACGGCGAGCAAACCGAAAACCACCAACCCAGATCGCAACCACCGAAACATAAGACCAACATACTGAAACCCAGATCGCAAACTAAAAATCACCAACCCAACTACCACCCAAATCGGCCAGCCACCACCATTGAAACCCAAATCGCAACCCACTGACCAAAATCTCAACCCACCGACCAAAATCTTAACCCACTACACCCAAATCACAAGACCCACCACTGATCCACAGCCCCTCCAATCCACTGCCAAAAAATCGAGAGAGAGTCCAAGAAAGAATAAAGAAGAAAGAAGAGTGAGAGAAGAAGGTAATTGATTTTCTGGGTTGTGGGCTGAGACAGATGTTCTTGGGTTTAATTTGATTCAATGGGTTTAATTTTGAATTTGTGTTCTTGGTTTGATTTTCTGACTTATTTTTATGTTTTAAATTTTGTTTTTATGTTTTTTAATTTTGTTAAAATTAATAAATTAATTTTTTAAATTTATATGCTGATGTGTCATGGGTGATGTGGCATTTTTATAATATTTTAATTGCTCCGACTACCACCTCAGCTATTTCCGTCGGTTGACTGACGCAAAGGACTAAAATGGAACGCGTTAATTAGTTTAGGGACTAAAAGTGGAAAAAATAAAATATAGGGACTAAAATGGAAAAACGTTAAAATGTAGGGACTAAAAGTGCATTTACGACTAAAAGAAATTCATCAAACTCATCAAAAAGAAAAGAACTAAGCTGTAGACGAAGGAGATGGAGCTCGAGGTGGCTTGTCCATGGCAGATCGGGAATCATAGAGAAATCTCCACCGGTTGAAAGATACACATCCATCAAAATCTAAACTTTATGCAATACTCTCGGAAAACCTCCAATACTCACTAAACAAATTGGAATTCCCAGAAACATTAACAGTCAAAATCAATATTCTAATGCATTGTCCAATACCCACATTAGAACCTGGAGCCGCTAGAAACATTAACACCCAAAACATAAATCAACATTTGAGATCTTTGGGTAGGAGAAGGACAACGACATTGCATTTGAATTATTTGATGAGGACAATGGGGTTTTTGTTTTTGTTGTAGAGTGGGTCGTGCTGGAGAAATTTGATGGATTCAGTAGAAGAGAGGATCTGGATATTTGTGTTCTTTCTTATTTAAAGATAATGTTAATTTTAATTTTAAGTTTTTTCTTTTCTTTTTGACGAGTTTGATGATTTCTCTTTTTTAATTGTTGAGTTTTTTAGATTTTGTTTTTTTTTGCTGGAATTGAGTTTTAATTATTTAAATGCTTATGTGGCATTTTTATGATTTTAATATATATATATATATATATATAAAATCGAAGCCTCTGATGCTCCCATAGTTTTCTACGTTAGCACAATATTAAAAAAAAAAAAAATCATAAACACAAAAAAAAAAGAAAAAAAAAATTTCTAAAGCCCAAAAAAGAAACTTAAACGCGAAATCAGAGAAGCCCTAAATTTTTTAAAAAAGAAATACGATTGGCCTCTCTCACAAAAAGAAAAGGAGAACACGCACGTTACTCCTAACACAAAAACCCTAGAATGCCTAAATTTTTTCAAGGAGACCATAAGGAGCTTCTATGCTAGAGCCTATCCTACGCCTTGCTTTTTCTTGCATCCTCAACTCTCGCTTAACCAGGTAGAGCCTTTTCATTCAACCACACAACTGTTGAGTTTTTTGTGAGTTTGTGCATGGTGGTGGTGGTCTTGTAATTGTGGGATTATGTTGTTTTTTACTTTTATTTTTTGGGATTTAATCTATGAGATGATTCATAATTTACTTTGTTGTACACGGATGTGTTGATGTATGTGGTGGTGGTCTTGTAATTGTGGGGTTATATCGTTTATTATTATTATTATTATTATTTTGGATTTTATCTTCAAGATGATTTACAATTTACAGATATTTGAATTGTGGGATTAATTCTTGGATTTTTTAGGATTTTTTTATGTTCGTGAGGTATATCGTTTTAACAATATTAAACATGTACTTTGGTATCAACTAGGATTTTGACATTCACCTATTAGCCAATGTGAGATGAAAAGGAAAATACAAAAGAAAACTGTAGGGAGAGAAAGAAGGAAAAATATTCATAAAATATTTGGTATTGGCCTTTAGTTACTTACCATTTGGTATTTGCTTGTGAAATTTTTGTAGAGCATTATATCACTTTATTTTATGGCTGTTCAATACTATCTCCAAACCAATTCACGGCTATTCAATTTATAATTCTTTGTACATTTGTGTTGTTCCTTCCCTGCAACAGATTTAAAACAGTAGATTTCAATGAATACCAAACAGCAATAGATTTAATTCTTTGTACATTTGTTTGCTGTTTTAAAGCAGGTTTCATTCTTAATTTTTGTTCTTCCATTCACTTTTATTTAGATTCGAATGGAGGAAAAGATTGAAGAGAAAGACAATAAAAAATTTGAACATCTAACACTGAAAGCACAATTGGTATCAAGGCCAGTTTGTGTAGTTCATTGCAGCCTAATTCACTGGGGAAGCTACCTAAACAGCTTTTGGAGTTTTAAAATCAATGGGTGTCAAATTGCATCCTACTTTAGGATCCCCTTGAATTGATGCAGTATTAAATAATAATTGATTGAGATCAAAGTATGAATCCCTTTACTGTTTATATATATATATGTGTGTGTGTGTGTGTGTGTGTGTGAGTGTGTGTGTGTGTGTGTGTGTGTGTGTGTGTGTGTGTGTGTGTGTAATGTATTGTGTAATGCTTGAGTTCTAAAGATTTAAGGTATGTTATTCTAATATGCGAGAGATTTGCCAAGGCCCACTTGGTTTATTATAATTTTGTATAGATTATAAACCACCAGCTTCATGCTTTAACTTCCTTATTATCTAAATCAGATCAGGTGCTGTATTTATAGCTTTTAAATTGCATCTTTAATAGCTCTGGACTCTTACTGTGTTAGTCTTGACTGTTTCATTTGACTTGAATTGCCTTTTGCGTTGCTTTAAATACAAATTTTGTATTTGTAGAACCAATTTTGTAGTCAACATATGATCTCTGAGTTAATTACAGTTTAATTGGACTGTAGTGAAAATTGAAGTTCTTATATAATAAAAAGAATAGAAGAAGAAAAACATTTTGAATTGGACTATGCTGAAAAAATTGGTCAGAAATGAGAGATGGACTAGGGATGCAAGGTGGTTTGAAGTTGAAAATAGGATTTTAATATAGTGACCAGTTTTGCTATTATGATTATCGTTTTTTTTATGTGGTTAAATAATTGAGTAGCAAAAGGATCACACTCCTCTTGAAATTCAAATAAGGGTAAGTATGTTATGGAAATATTCTTAGATAAGTACATATTTCTATGATTACACTATACGGCAGATACATTACAAGGCTTTTGTTTTTAAACTATTGATCACTGTGTGTGATAGATCTCTCTATTGAATTGGCTTTTACATGTAATTTCTTCCTTCTAAGTTGATATACAATTTAAAGAATCTATGTGCAAAAAGTGCCTGAGACCATCTATCAAGTTATATATTAGATGAAAAGGATGAATAGTTTCATTTTTATTGTTTGCTTTATTATTATTATTATTATTATTATTATTATTATTATTATTATTATAAGTTCCTCTCAATGCAAAGTTAGCATTGGATTTTGTAGTTGGAAGAGTGGAAAAGAAGACTAGCTGATTGGAAGCATGGTAGTACTGAAGGAGTATATACCATCTCATTCTTTATTGTGATGTCTTTGTGATCTTCTTTCAAAGAAAAGTTGGTAATATCATATAAAATTGGTACTTTTTTGTAGAGTTTTCTGATCTGTTAGATAGAAAGGTTTTTTTGTGCTTTTGTTGTTGCAATAACATGGGTTCCAAAATAGGTGCCTAGGATCAACTTAAGGATAGTGTGTGCTAGGTTGGATAATTGATTGATTGGTGTTATTGTTGCTTTCATATGCCTCTTATATCTACGGCTGAATTCATAGATAGCTTACCTTCTTCCATTAAGAATTTTTCAATTTTGTTATTACAACTTGAGCTATGCATTTTTTGCTTGCTTATAAAAAAGGATATAAGTGCAATTTATGAAAGTTAGAATAACGGTTTGTTATCATTTTTCTTTATTAAATGAAGATAGAAGAAAATTTGTTATATGTTTTTTAGTTTTTCATAGATACGTGTTTGTATATGAGTTTGTTTAATTTTATATTTCTGTCTAATTTATTGGTCTCTGTGATGTTTCTTGCAAGATGGTTTTCGTTTTTTGGTGACTTTTATTGGCTTTACTTACACTTAGTGTTGTTAGTATGCCTGTTAATCAAATAGTTCGATGAAAGCGATAGACAATTTAAATAGAATTTCATAGTGGGTTTGTGGGATTGTGTCTGAAATTGTAATTTTAAGATAGATTTGTTTGATTTTGATTGCTCGAATTTATTTGTCCCAAAGTAAATGTATCACAATAATACTTTTTGGGTTATTGATATCGTTGGGTTCCTTAGAATAATGGTTAGAACTCTAAGCCAGATGGTTGTGGTTGTAAGAAAATGTTTGCTCTACTCTCTGGCCTCTACAACACTCTACTATGTAACATTGGTTACACATTTTTGGATTGGATATTAGCTTTAGGATGTTGATTATAATGACAGAATTTTGTATAACCTTATACACATTCTTGTGCAGTGACCACATGGCACTTCTTAAAACTTTTGAAGGATAGAATGATGCAAACCGTAATAAAAAAAGTCCTGTAACCTTGCAAATGACAAAGGATATGAGAATCCAATTTGTAAATCTATTTAGCATTGGCTTTGTAAACAAATTGATGAGTGCTAATGTAAGTTCTTTAAGATTTTCTGATTTTAAAGCATTTGATTTGCTAAAATCTTATAGTTACTAAAAACTTTTCCGTATATTGCATGGGTTAGCGACTAGTTAAAATTTATTATTATTTTATTGCTACGTAAGTGTTGATTGTGCCAATTGTACAATCTCTTTGCCACATAGGCATTTTTCATTAGTGAGTTAACGTTAATGACCAAATTTATTGCAAGTTAAAAATAATAAAAACTAAATCGATTGCTACAAAAATGTATGGATCAAATTAATTATATCCTCAAAATATAAGGATAAAAATAATGTTTTTGGCCAAAATTTTTATGGACCGCACAGAACTTTTATTTTACTTTATTATGCATTGGGTTTGTAAACGTAACCGAAACTGCTCCGGCCTCTAATATGTTTCCCGCTTTATTTTAAAAGTGGTTGGCAAGGAGGAGCTTGTTTTAACACAAATTTGAGCTGATAGGACTGCATTCGTTTCAACTTTCGAGAATTTCCATCACTTGTTGTTTTCGTATTGAGAAATATCTTGTTGCAATTATGCCAATGATCTGTGCTGCACAATTTTTGTGTATTGTAGTAGAAAATAGTGAACAAGTCGGGAAATTTCAACATTAAAATATCAAGGGGACCTATTACTTCTCTCCGAAATCTATTGTTGTCCAATTCTCTTCTGATACGTGGTTTTTGTGGACTTGTTGCAGAGGTTAGATTTAATTCGAAAGGATGGGGTTCTATTATTATTATTATTATTATTATTATTACTAGTCGCTAACCTGTGCGATACACGAGATAATTAAATAAAAATACAAATTATTTATTTTGCTTAAAGGTCTATGATTTGATTTAAAAAAAATGTATAACTTGAAAATGAATGAAAATAAGTAATTTTTTGTTCAATATAATGGTTTAGAGAAATTCATTTTCTTTCATATCATTGGTTCCATATAACACATTCCAGCGTGAGATATTCTATGGTGATGACTTCACACAATACTCAATTGCAATTAAATCTATCATCCACCACCAATCTAATCTATGTTATCTTGATAGTAGATCTACAAATTGCATTTTCATATGCTCCATCATTTAGAAGGTAATTGAAATAAAATCTAATGTTCTGGAAATTTTTTGAAATAGAATTTTAAATTTTTTAAAACTTAGTTAATAGTGTTTCTATTTTACCTAAAAGTGAACTATCACAATTAATGAGAATTTAACCATTTTTTTGCAAAAAGAAGATAACCATAGGCCCATTTTTATTTTTATTTTTTATTATAGCATAGTGTAGAAACCACATTTTGTACCTCTTATGATTCGGATCTCCATGCCCAAATGATGCTGAAATTCTAGGACCCAAAATTGGTTTAGGGCCCTATTAGATTACAAATTGACTTCAGAGATGTTAAAATGGAAAATATAACTTTTTAATGAGCTAAAAATATATTTTTGGAAAATAAAAGCCAAAAAAAATTCTAAGCCTACGTACGCAACATGAAAGCTTGCGTACGCAGGTAAGAGCCTACGCATGCAGGTAGGGTTTCAGAAGCACCAGAAAGGCAAGTTTTCTGCATTAAAGACTAAGATTTAGAATGAATCCCACATCGTTTAGGAGCCGTTCCAAACCCCCATTTTCACGATATAAATAACCATACATGGTACCTTTCAAAAACACACAGAAATCTCATGGAAAAACACAAAGATTTACTAGATAGTGAATCAAAGAGGGAGTTTTTTCACAAAACATCCTTAAGTCAATTTTATTTGATTAGGGCCTTTTCTAGCCTTGATCCTTGAATTTTAAGATTACTAATCGCATTCTTATCAGTATGTGATAGATTTGACTGAGGGGAATGATAAAAAATCAAGCCTAGGAGATTTTGCTTTGAGGTATTCTCTTTTTAAACTTTTCTTTCATTTCTGCTTTTAGTTTACATTTTAATCTGTTTCTTTGCCTTGTTTATACTTATAACATGTTTCTTTAGACTAGGTTTATGTTTTCCTCATGTCTTAAGCATGTTAGGTTGCTAGAAAATATGTTTTGAACTTTGCTTTGTTTGTTGTGTTTTTAGTGTTTTTGGGTAGAAACCCACGTGCACATGATCAAGGCTGCGTATGCAGGCTTGATTATGCGCACGCAGGGTTGTTCATGCGTACGCATGAATCGGCCCAAAAACCCTAATTATTGTTTTCTTATGTTTTTGCTTCTACTTTCACATATATACTTCTGCTTAGACTCTTTTCCATGTTTTTGTGTTTTTAAAGCTTTTGTTTCACATGATTAATTAGATGATTTCCTTTCACATGTTAGAATTAGAGTTTGTTTTGTGCTGTCTTTATTTCAATGCTACGATCACGCATTCATATGCTCATGCATAATGCCATAGGTGCTGAGTTACTGCAAGGTAAGTAAAGGTAAGTCATGCATTCACATGAACATGCATCTTTGAGCAGGGTTTTGTTTAATGATAGATGTGAACATGCTTGTTTGACGAGTTGTGCTTTATCACATGTTTGTTTGGATCTCTTAATGCCCTTGTTTATGCCTCGGATGGATATGATGATACGACGATTAGGGTTTGTGATCCATGACATGTATGCTAGATGAATGATAGGTTGTTTGCTAGATGAATGCTAGGGTATGCCATGATAGATGTATGGTTAGGGATGATTGATGCCATGTTGTGTGTTTAGATGCATGTTAGTGTGTGTGTGAGTTAGATACAAATATTGAGTATGCCTTTAATAGGGTTAAGACATAAGAAACAATGATGGGAAGCCAACCTTAGGGTTGGGCGGTTTTGGGTGCCTAACACCTTCCCAAGATTGTACCTTAACTTCGAACCCATATCTCTGGTAGTAAGATTAAAAGGTCCTACCTCGAGATGACGTTATATATATGGTTCCTAGGCCATTGCAAAAACTAGGTGGTGACTCCAAACTCGTTGTGTCCACACATTGGATGTTACAGTCAGATCCGTATCATATGTAATACGTTAGTCCATTATGATAGTTCCAAATAATATCCTAATTTCTATCTATATGATTTTTCTTTTTAATGATGCTATAAAGGATGAAGTTTAATGGAAGTCATTTAAGAATCAATGTATCCAATAAATTTTTTTTTTTTTAAATGTAATTTCAAAAGTCTTTTAATTGTAAATTTTTTTAATCATAAAATAGACTTTATCTAAACTCTAAAAGAAAGCATTCAGAATAATCACATCATTGATACCATATCATGATGGTTGCAAATAGCAATATTATTATTCATGATTAATAGATGAACAATGAAACAATGAATTAACAATTTAACAATTCAAATATTGGAACATACTTCTTTTTCGAATTTCATTATTCAATCAAAACCAAAGTTTCAAAGATAATTCCAATTCAATTAAACTCAATACATACATACACATGAACGTAAAGAATTCCAAAAATAAAAAGAACAGTCTCCAAAAGCCTCTGCCTAATACAATCACTATTTATTTATTTATTCAGATTGTGCATTCTTTAATTCTTTTTCCTTTTATGTTTCATCAAAATTTTTTTAATTGACCAAAATATTTTTTCATATATGTTAACATTAAACCTGATAAGAAAACTTTACAAACTTTTTGTTTTGAAGGCGCTCCAAGAACCAAAATCAATGCAAGAGATTTTATAGCAGGGTGGTGTTGGAAGAATAATCCAAAAAAAAAAAAAAAACTATTTAAAATATAATATAGGAATGAAAAACCAAGTTGAAATTGTAACAAATAATCCCTAAAATATATATATATATATATATATAATATTTTATAGGGTCATGGATTCCTAACCAAATTTGGTTAGGGTTATAGATTCCTAATCGAATTTGGTTATATAATTTTTTTTTTTTAAAGGATGAATATGTTGGTAGAGTTCATTTGATATAAAATTTAAATCCTATTGAAATTAAAAACTATATATATTTGTTGAATCTCATTTAATATAATGATAGATTTTAAATCCTATTGAAATTATAATTTGTAATCAATGTTAATATATATAAAAAAAAAAAGAGAAGAAAAAGAAAAGAAAACATGACTGATAGATATAAGGAAATATGATAGATTTTTTTTTTTTTAAATGTCATTAATGTAGAAATTATCAAATTAATGGAGATATATTCCGTTTTTTAGGATAAATTTATATTAATGGAGTTATTAAATAGTTTGTTAGGATTATTTAAAAATTCCCTGATTAGGTGATAATTTAGGTCTCATTTAAGTATAATGGTTGTATGGCACTAAAAAACAAAATTTAATTTAAAAAAGAAAAGAAATTTAATAAATTTTCTGCAATTTGGTGCTATAAAATCGAAAGAATTAAATCGAATTAAATCAAATTAAAAAATATAAATAAAAAATGCTGATGTGGAAAATTGTGGAGAGGTCAACCAAAAGTCAAAAGATATATATATATATATATATACATAATTTTTAATTAGGGGTTGAGGCAAAATCAACTCAAACCCATTTGCCCACCCAAACCCACCCACTTAAATAAAACTCAAACCCATCCAATTATTAATTGGGTTAAATGGGTATTAATCCAATTAAACCTCATTAACATTAATGTTTATTGGGATTTAATTGAATACCCAATTAGACCCAATTATGATCCAAGTATCATTTCTGCAAATCACCCAACTCTAAAATACCCCAAAACTACTAAAAATTACCAAAATACCCCCTAAACCTAAAATATGACCGAAATACCTCATAAACCTAAAAATGACCAAAATACCCTTGAAACCTAAAAAAAAGGACCAAAATACCCCTTAATCCAAAAAAATGAACGAAATACCTCTGAAACTGAAAAAAATGGCCGAATTACCCTCTAAACCTAAAAATGACCAAAATACTTCCGAAACCTAAAAAGTGACCAAAATACCCCCCAAAACCTAAAAATTGACCAAAATACCCCCTAAACCTAAAAAATGACCAAAATATGCCCGAAACCTATAAAATGAAAAAAATCCCCTAAAAACTAGAAGACAATAAAAATACACCCTAAACCTAAAAAATGACCGAAATCCCCCATAAAGCTAAGAAATGACCAAAATACCCCCTAAACCTAAAAAATAACTAAAATAGCGCCCAAACCTAAAAAATGACTAAAATATCTCCAAAACCTAAAAAATGACTAAAAGACCTTCAAAACCTAGAAAATTATCGAAATAGCCCCAAAATCTAAAAATTAATGGAACACCCGTAAAACCTAAAAAATTAATAACATTCCCTTGAAATCTACAAAATGACTGACATACTCTTAGAACCTTTAATTTGACAAAAATACCCTGTAAACATCCAAAATACTCTTCGGGTGTATTTGTTTCATCTTATAGCTTTAGTGGTATTTTGGTCATTTTAGATATTTTGCAGGGTATTTTGGTCATTTTAAAGGTTCAGAGCTATTTTGGTCGTTTTAGAGGTTCTAGGGTAATTTTAGAGGTTTTGGGTTGTTTATGGTCCTTTTAGATGTTTTAGGTGTATTTGGGTCATTTTAAAGGTTTAGGGGTACTTTAGTCATTTTATAGGTTTGAGGGTATTTTGGTTATTTTTTAGATTTTAGGGAGTACTTTGGTCATTTTATAGTTTTAGGGGGTATTTTGGTCATTTTTAGGTTTCGAGGGTATTTTGGTCATTTTTTAGGTTTAGGTGGTATTTTAGTTAATTTTTAGGTGTCGGGGGTATTTTAATCATTTTTAGATTTCGAGGGCTTTTCGGTCAGTTTTTTGGTTTAGGGGGTTATTTTGGTAATTTTTAGTTTCGGGGATATTTTGGTCATTTTTAAGGTTTTGAGGGTATTTTAGTAATTTATTAGGTTTCAGGGGTATTTTGGTCATTTTTAGGATTTGGGGGGTATTTGGTCATTTTAAAGGTTTAGGGGGGTATTTTGGTTATTTTTAGGTTTAGGGGGTATTTTGGTCAATGTTTAGGTTTCGGGGGTATTTTGGTCATTTTTTAGTTTTAGGGGTATTTCAGTCATTTTTTCAAGTTTATGGGGGTATTTTGGTCAATTTTTAGATTTTGGGTGTATTTTAGTAATTTTTAGTGGTTTTTGATCATATTTGGTGTTTTTTTTAAGGTTTAAAGGGTGTTTTGGTAATTTTAAGGATTTTAGGAGTAGTTTGGTGGTCGTTTTTAAGTTTTAGGGTCATTTTGGTTATTTTGATTATTGGGTAATTGGGTGGGTTGGGGTTTACCCATGATAATTGGGTTGGGTTGGGTTTGGGTTAGAAGTAAGATCCAACTTTGCCCGCATTAAAAGAGGGTTTGGCTTACCTCTCATTGTTTTTTAACTAGATATCTTTTATTTTAATGATGAATTTTCACATCCCCTACTAACTAAACCTTTGGTGGAGATTAAAACACAATACCATGTCATTCTATCTCAAGGAGGAACTAAGAAAATGTCCAATTGAAAAATTACTGGAGATAAGCCAAACCCATTAAAAGAAACTTATATTGGACTTTTAAAAAAAAAAATATTTCAAAAGGAAAAAAAAAAGATATATATTTGAAAATGATCTCTAATTTTTCAAATATGTTCATTTTAGTCCTAAACCTTTTGTTTATTTATTTATTATAATTATCAAAATAGTCATTGATGTTAAGTGTTGGATGGAATTGTCTGAAGTGGATAGAAAATAAAATAATGTGTTGATGTTGACTAGATGCCAAAATGGATGACACATTATATTTTTTGAAATGAAAAGAAAAAGAAAAACCCTAAAAGGGTACCTCAAATTTGAGATTTGTTTTAGGGTTACTTAGAAGATTTATTTTAGGATTACTTGTCTAAGTGTCTCTTTGAAATTTGAAAGGTATGAAGTGGCAAAACACATTATTTCAAAAAACCTTAGAGCATTCACATCAAAGATCTTAAATTTTTTAGCTTTTGGCAAATCAAAACACTACTTTATCTATTTTAACAACTCACTCTACAATTCATTCAAAATAAAATGTTCTATTTTTTTTACCACTTCATTTAAATTTTCTTTCTTTACTATTTTTTAATTTTTTTTATTCTTTCTCTATTATCTCTTCTCTCTCTTCCTCTTTCTGTCTCTTTTCAACCCAACAATCCTACATCTATCGCTGGCCACCACCACTAGTATAACAAAAAAAACAAAACAATAGCCATCACACCCAAAACCCCTGCCATAACACCCAAAACTCAATCACACCCAATAACCACCACAATACCAATAACCTCCATGCCTTAAACTCAAACCTTACCAACAACCACCACAAACCCAACAACCCACCAAAAACCCCCCATCCATACCACAATCACCACAGACCTACCACCCACAAACCCACTACCCATACCACAACCATCATAAACCTATACCACCCATACCATAACCACACCACCACTGACAAAAACCCACCCATCATACCAAAACCCAGCAAACCACAAATCCCAAAACCCAACCCAAACCCACGAATCCAAAACGTCAACGGCGATCTTAATAACCACCATAAGCCGCTGCACATTGATCTTAACTCCTGCTAATGCCCACGCCACACGCTGATCTCAAAAGCCAAATGCTTGAAAAAGAGAAAGAGAAAGGAGACAGTGAGAGAACGGAGAGGGTGGGAGAATTGAGTTGAGAGAGAGAAAGAAACTAATTAATATTGAGAGGGATGGGAGTGGGTTGGAGTCAGAGCCACCATATGAGAGGGGAGAGTAGAGAATAAGTGAGAGAAGAGAGAGAAGAGAGAAGAGAGAAAAGAGAATAGACTGAAGGCTGAAGCACGAGAGAGAGGATAGAGGAGAGAAGAGAGAGAAAAGAGGAGAAAGACACGTGAGAGAGAGAAAGAAAGAAATTAATAAAAAAAAAATGTAGCAACTTGCTATATTAAGTTGTTACTAGTAGCAACATACTGTAGCTAGTTGCTAATTTTTTTTAAGTTTGGCACCATTGATAAAGAGAAGTTTTTGGTGGTCTTGGTGCTAAAATAACTTTTTATCTATTTTCACGCCTTTGGTGTGAATGTGAATGCTCTTACAAATTGCAAAATAACCCTTGGGGTTTGATTCAATTTCAAAAAGATTTTCTATATATATATTCAATTTTGTGTTATTAGCCCCCAAGTTGGTAGAAATGACAAAATTCATTCATCCCTTTACTTTCTGCAAATTATGAGTAACGAAAAATGGTCATGTGCACTACATGCAAATGCAACCATTTAAAAATATTATATATATATATATATATATATTTATTTATTTTTAATTTTCTTTGCTTTATTTATTTCTTTCCATTTCTTTATTGGTTTCTTGCCGTTAAATCTTTTTATGACTTCCTCTTTATCTCTCTTCCACACATGTGCTCACAATCAAAATCAGAGGTCAACCTTGACACTAGTGGATGGTGAAAATTTTGATGAGGAATCCCTCAAAAGGGTTTTGTACCTCCAAAGAGAATGAATCAAAGACATTGGATTGACATTTGAATAAAAATGGGTTTGAGAGAATTTAGTGAGCAATTTTGATAGATAATTGATGAAATGTTTTCAAAAAGTTTTGAAAATTTTATTGGGAGTTTTGATTTATGGAGGTATTGGATTTTGTGGGTATTGCCAATAGAGGTATTTTTGAGGAGATATGAGTGATATTTTGGTTGAAGAATTTAAGTTATTGGTGGTTGATTTTGTTTTGTTTTTTTTTTTTTTTTTTGTGGAAATAAAAATAAAAATAAAAGAAAGGGATTTTTGTGCAGGTTTTGTATTAGATTTTGATGGAAATATTTGTCAAAAATTGTAAAAACTATGTTTTTGCTTAACCCTCTATATGGTGGCTGTGAAATTGGAAGAAAATGAATGAGAAAAATAAGAGAGGAAATTTTTTAGATTTTGTGTAGTTTTGTCTACGACGGGTTTGATAAGTAACTGTTTATGTTCTATACTTTGTTGTAGTTCTTGTAATTTTTTCCCCAGATTCAGCAAACTTCTATAAGATTTAAGTGTAGTATTTTAGAAATGGGTAATTACACTCCCCTCCCTCGAGATTTGGGGGAATGACACTTCACCCCAAATTTGAATTGAAAAAACACTCCCCTTGCTTGAGTTTGAAGAAATTAACACTCCTCCCCCTTGTTTATTTTAGTAATGAAATATTCTAAATCTTTATAAGAATCTCTTTACCAACGTTTAGCCATGGTGAATAAAAAAAAAAAAAAAAAACTGATAAATTTTGACTTAAAATACAAAATTTATCAAGCATCAAAACATTTGCAAGTTGCAACAACAAATCTCTTTATAACCCGTTGAAAAAGGAAAAAAATAATAAGAAAAATTCAGACTTAATATTTTAAAATACAATTTAATTAAAAAAATTAAAAAAATAAATTTTAATTATGAAATAAAATAATTTTGGAAACTTGCCCTTAAGCAAAGTATAAGTTAATAGTTAGTACACAACATTTTAAATATTAATTTAATAAAGTTTGGTCAATTGGATGTCAAGCAAGGGTGTAATTAGTTCGGGTCGGTTAGTGTTGAAGACAGTTTTCACAGAATTTCAGTTTTAACATATTAAGCACCAAAACTGCCCTGTAAGGAAGGGACACCGAACTGATTGATTGCATTCAGTTTCAGTTCCGTTTAGTCGGGTTTTGGTGTTTAGGATGTGAGAAACAATAGCAATAAAAAAAAAAGAAAAATTTTTTTTGGCATCAAATGGAGATATTATTGAAAGATAAAGACAATATAACAACTAAGAAGGAAAGCAAGACCAACATAGACTCTGTTTCCAACACAAAATACATAGCAATACAGGAAAAAACATAAAACAAAAACTAAGACTAAGCTACCGTCTATAACAAAAGGTAGCAGCTCAGTACCTAAAAACCAAGGAAACACAAAAAAATATGCTTAAAGAACATACCAAAATAAGAAAAAAAAAACCTATTTCCCTTTGCTTTCCCACATTTTCTCAGCACACAAACACCAATCACGAAGTAAACACAAGAAACAAATTCTCAAAATCAAGAAGATTGTGTGTGTGTGTGTGTTTTATTTTTTTAGGGTTAAACGTTTTTGGGATTCTTGAACTTTGTTTTTGAGAGACTAAAAGAAATGGAGAAGAAGGTTGTGGTACCGCTTGTGTGAAACTTTGTTTTTGAGAGACTAAAAGAAATGGAGAAGAAGAAGGTTGTGGTACCACTTGTGTGAAGCTTTGTTTTTGAGAGACTAAAAGAAATGTAGGAGAAGAAAGTTGTGGGGAGAACGGCAAAATGGAGAAGAAGAAGGTTGTGGGGAGAATGACTGTAGCTTGAAGCGAGAGAGAAGAGATAAAACATAGGGTTAGTAGGGTTATAAAACAAACCCAAAACGATGTAATTTTGTGTTAATAAGGAGAGAAAAAATAAAAATGCAATTTACCATGGGTCGAACCTGAGTTAAAGGTGTGAACACATGTGTCTTTGCCACTATGCTAGTAGGAACTTTCATTACATAACTTGTATATATTAATATTTAACATATTTCGGTTTGGTTTTGGTCGGGTTGGTGTTTTTGTGTGGGATACCGAAATTGGTTTCAAGAAATTCAAATTGAAACTGAACCATACTGAAACCAAACCAAAAAATTAGACTCTGTTGGGGCGGTTTAGGCCGATTTTTTTTACACCCCTAATGTCAAGGAGGGGAAAGTGTTTTCTCCCTTCAAGTTTGGGGTGGAGTGTCATTTCCTCATACCTCAATTGTGGGGAGTGTAATTACCAAGGAAGTTGATTCCGTACCGTACCGGCCGGTACAGCTCATATTTACCGTTCCGATGCCTCTGTCGATACAAAAACATGGTTGTTTCGTTCCGGTTTAAATACTGGCCATATTGGATCGTTTTGGCCATATCGGAAAAAATACCGCATTTCGGCCGGTAAATGCATACCGGACCGAAACAAGAAAAAGAAGAAAAAAAAAAAAAAAAAAAACATGGTCACTCTCTCATCTCTCCACTCACCGGCGTCACTTGCAGTTTCTCAAACTCATAGCACGTGGTCTTTCCTCCCTTAAATTCCAGATCTTCTTGACATGCAAAACTGGCTTTCTCTTTCTCTCTTTCAGATTTACTTTCTCTTTCCTCTTTCTTGGTTGCGTCCAACTTAAGCCCAATAGCCTAAATTTCAGCTTCTTTAAACACCCAATAAATTTGACAGCTTGCAAAAGTTATGTATAAAGTCAAAAGCAACTTTCATATGTTAGATTTTTTCATTTTTTTAATTATTTCCTAGCCCCTAAAAACTATTAAAAGTCCTCTCAAATGTCAGTTGTTCCATTTTTTCTAAGCCCTTATTAGTTCACGTGTGAAAGGTAAGCTTAGTATTTTAAATTTAAATTGATTTTTAATTCTTTTTATAGATATAGATGTATAGACTTGGGCTTGGGCTTGGGCTTGGGTTGTGTTGGGTTTAAGATTATAAATTAGTCTAACCTATGAATTTATATATATATGGGCTTTAAACACTATTTATATATATATAGCGGTAAACCCCGAAACGGTACACTGGTATTGACCGGTATCTGAAATATATCGTACTGCTGGCTAAACCGGTACAGCCTCCGGTACGGTATTGACTCCCTTGGTAATTACCCCTTTTAGAAATTAAAATATTTGATTCTAATAGGATTCAAAACTACATTCCATTAATTTTTATTCATTTTATTTTTAACCAAATAGGTTGTGTTTTTTTTTTCTTTTAATTTAAATTTAAATTTGAAATTTGTATTAAATTGTAAAATGATTTTTGTAATAAATGATTTAAAAAAATAATAATATAGTGGTCCATGCATTGAATGTGATCACTTTCCATTTGCTCATAATGGACAAATAAATGGAATGATCAATTTTTACATTTCTAATAGCCCAGGGATCAATAACACAAAATTGAAAGTAAATGGAATCTATTTGAAATTGACCCAATCCCATCTTGTGGGAAAAAAAAGTTTTTTCAACAACTTATTTCGGATGGAGAAACGAATGTAACGGGGAAGATTAAAAGGAATTTTCAAAAAATATTCATTCATTCCCCACTTTAGGAGTTTAATGGAAATAAATATAATGGTTAGCTGATTCTCAATATATATATATATATATATATATATAATGGTTATATGGGATGTTCACTCCCATTTCATTTTCTCCAAAGCAATTTTCTCAAATGTGTGAAAGACATCCGTTTCTCGATGAAATAAAGTTAATTTTGTCTTTATTATGATAAAATACAAGCAAAAGGTAAATTGTATAATGGTAAAATTATTTCTTTTATTTTCCTTTATTCTTTTATGAACTCTTAAATACATTTGAGAAAATACACCATATTATATATTCCATTCCATTATTTTATGATCTACTATTTCCATTTAATTAGTGGGTTTCAGTTAGTTTAAGTGATAGAGTTTTTTGTCGCTGAATAAGATATTTAGGGTTTGAATGCTTTCTACACCAAAAATTAATTGGTGTTGTGGATGGGAAGGATCCGAACACAACATAGAGCCCATGGGCCTGGTTTGAGGATGGGCAAAGGCCCATTTGTGCATCAATCTGGACCTGATACGTGGACTAAAGTCCGAAAAGGGAAGACATAGAGACCACACTAATCCGACTTGACATGTGGACTAAGGTCTAAGGATGGAAAATGAATAGACCCATCATTTGAGGAGCCCGAGGAATGAATGCACCTCAAGAATGCCTCAGTTGGCTATTTGCACCAAAAGGTAGGGCACCATGGAAGACATTAGAGACATGCATGTAAAGAAGAAAGAAAATATCTGGGGAAGGTTGCCATCACCACCACATTCAATGCACTACACCAACTTAGCTAGCCGCATTAATGAGGAAAAGACACCTGAGTAGTAGTTCTATAGCTCACAACACTCTCTACCACTTTCTGTAAGGTCCCGATGGGACAAGCATCCCAATTATTACCCAGAGACGTACAAGTGGAGGGCTCAAATGCATTAGGGGGGACTATATAAAGGAAAGGAATCCCTCCAGGAAAAGGGTTGGAATATAAAACTGGAATTAGAGAAAAAAAAGTATCAACTTGTACCTAGACTTGAGCAAACAATATATGAACGTTACCTCCTTGGACAAGCCTGAGGAAGAATTTTATACCTCTTCTCTGTTTCTCTCTATCATATTAAGAATCTTAATTACATTAACTTTATAATTGGATCATACATAGTATTATAGTTGACTTAGCAAGCCCATTCTCTCATAAATTAATTGTGTTGGGCCAGAAATACCTAGCACCACTATTTTAAGTGGGCTTGGGCTGTTTTTGTGCTCTTACAATTGGCACTGTGTGTGGGAATTGTCATTTGTAATATTTTTACTTTAAGCTCCTAACAATAGTAAAAAGAAAGAATGGCAAACTCCAGGCAAGATAGAGAGGAGTCTGTGGATTCTTAGCGAGTTGACCAATTTGTCAACCTGGAGAGAAGAAGAGGCTGAGAGGCCAATCGAACGCCCAGTGTTAGGGTCAAGATTGTTTACACAAATTATATTAGCAGAAGTCAATCGAGGCTAGGAAGTCATGTTTTGCACGACTAGGAGACGCAAAATCTTAGGTTGGAAATTAACCATCTACGTAAGAGGCTTCAGCGTAGAGTGCATGTTAGGGGGGACAGAACACTCCCATCAAACCAAGGCTGAAGAGGACTGCAACTACAGGCAGAGGTCAAGGACTCCCCCTAGCGAGTATTTCTCGACGTCCTCCTACCTAGTTGGTGGGGAGAGACATCGAAGGAAAAGAAACAAGAGATCACCCCTTGAGAATATGAGGAATAATGCTATGAGTAGAGCCTTGCACCAAATCTCTAGGTCATCTTTTACGCGCTGAATTGAAAGAGCTAAACTCCCACACCGCTTTGCCTAACCGACCTTCACCATCTACAATGGAAGGACCAATCCCGTAGAGTATGTGAGTCATTTTAACCAAGGAATGACCATCCACTCCAAGAATGAGGCCCTCATGTGCAAAGTGTTTGCCTCTAGCCTTAGGCATGTTACCATGAGGTGGTTTGATGGGTTAGAGGAAGGCTCAATAAGTTCTTATGAAGGGTTGACTAGAGCCTTTGAAGCCAGGTTTGTGACTTGCAATAGGGTAACTAGGTCCTTAGACTCTTTGCTGTCCATGACAATGAGAGAGGGGGAGACACTAAAGACTTATTCTGACAGATACTGGGAACTTTTTAATGAAATTGATGGAGATTTTATGGATGTGGTTGTGAAGACCTTCAAAGTTAAGTTCCCTATGAATTATGACTTGAGAAAATCCCAAACCATAAAGCCTACTTGGAGTATGCACCAGTTGATGGACCGTATTGTTGAGCACAAATGGGTCGAAAAGGATCAAGTGCAAGGTAAATGAATGGCCAAGGTTTTCACCCTCGAAAGGAGGGATCCTCAGCTTAATAGGTGTGGCCCTAACCAATCAGGGAGAGACTTTGTCAGCCAACCTCCACAGGCCAATGCCCAGGTTGTCAGCTTGGTGTTTAAAGAGCCCATATACCGGATCCTTGAAGAAATAAAAAAATGAGCCTTATTTCAAGTGGCTAAACAAAATGGGAGGAGACCCCATTAAGCGTAATCAGAGTCTCTACTACTAGTATCATCAAGATCGGGGGCATACAACCGAGGATTGTAGAACCCCGCGTGACCATTTAGAGCAATTAGTCAAGGTAGGGAAGTTAAAGTAGTTCATGCACCAGTCTCCTAGGCAAGGAAGTTAGTCCGAGTAGGGGCACCAACGAGAGGCTGTTCTGTGCCCATCACTGGGAACCATCCATGTTATCCTCGTCACATTAAGCAAGGAGGCAAGCCCCTCATCCAGAATCATGTCCATAGCATTAAGGCTGGAACTCGAGGAGCAAGTTCGAGAGTCCAAGAGGGTCAAGGTAGAAGCATAGCTAACCTTCGGCTTCTCGGATGATCATAAAGTGGGAACTTTTCAACCCCACGATGATACTCTAGTAGTTACCCTCTCTATTGGAGGGTATGACGTGAAAAAAGGTGTTAGTGGACCAAGGAAATGGAGCTGAGATCATGTACCCAAACTTGTATAAGGGGTTAAACTTGAAACCCGAGGACTTAAGTAGATATGATTTGCCATTGGTAGGATTCAATGGAAGAACCGTGACCCCCAAGGGGATGATTAAGCTGCTTATGCAAATAGGCGATGAGGTGTTCAAAGTCGAGTTCATTGTAGTCGAGGATTACTCACCTTACATGGTAATTTTGGCAAGACCTTGGCTTCATGTTGTGGGAGTTGTCTCCTCAACCTTGCACATGAAGGTGAAGTATCCCATTGAGGAAAAAGTGGGGAAGCTAGTGGGAAGCCAGACAATGGCCAGACAATGTATGGTTGCTACTATCAGGCACTAATTAGCTGAAATGGAATTTCTCAGCCCAGATAATGTTTCATAGCAAATAACAGTTAAGGAGCTTAAAGATTCATCTAGGACTGTAATAAGTGGTTTGCAATGTGAAGAGCTGGAGAAAGTTATTATAGGGTCAGACGAGGAGAAGTACTTTCAGGTTGGGACCTAGTTGCCCCCAGCCGAGAAGGAAGAATTGCTGGTATTCTTAAGGGACAATTTAGATGTCTTTGCATGGAGTGTGTATGAGGCCTAGAGTAGACTTGAATTTCATATACCATCATCTTAATGTGAACCCAGCTATTATGCCAAAAAGGCAGCCTCCTCGGTGCTCTTCCAAGGAGCACGTTAAGGTAGTGATGGAGGAAGTGAACAAGCTCAAGCAAGCTTGATCAGTCAAAGAGCCAAATTACTGGTCAACATAGTGGTTGTTAAGAAGTCAGGAAAATGGAGGGTTTGTGTGGACTTCACTGATTTGAAAAAAGCCTGTCCCAAAGACTCCTTCCCAGTTCCCCGAATTGATCAGCTGGTAAACGCAATGGTCGGCCATCCTCAATGAGTTTTTTGGATGCCTTCCAAGGCTATCATCAAATACCATTAACCTTGTCCGACCAAGAAAAAACTGCATTTCTAACCCCTACTAGAAATTATCTTTACCGAGTAATGCCATTTGGCTTAAAGAACGCTGGATCTACCTATTAGAGAATGGTAATGAGGATGTTTGAATCACAACTAGGTCAAAATATTAAGGCATATATTGATGATATGGTTGTAAAGAGCAAGCAGGTGTCTGAGCAGTTAAATGATTTAGGAAGTGTATTTTCGGTACTCAATGCTTCCAAATGTTCTTTCGGTGTCAGTTTTGGGAATTTTCTAGGTTACATGATCACCTATCGAGGGATAGAAGTTAACCCCGACCAAATCAAAGCCATCAATGATTTGCACCCACCTTGGAACACAAAAAAAGTGCAGAGGCTGTTTGGAATGATCGCAGCCCTAAATAGGTTTATTTCTCCATTGACCGATTGTTGAAGACCCTTTTTCCAACTTCTTTATAAGTGGAAAGATTTCATGCGGACCGAGGAGTGTAATATTACTTTCGAGGAACTAAAACAAATACTTGGCGCATCCTCCCATCTTGTCCAGTCCTGAAAAGGAAGAGGTCCTATACATTTACATAGCTGTCACAAACCATGTAGTAAGCCTATTCCTAGTTCGAACAGGCTTCGGGGTGCAAAAGCTTTTCTATTACGTAAGTAAATCCATTCAAGAGGTAGAAACCTAATATCTACCCCTCGAGAAGGCAATTTTGGCTATCCTACATGCCATGAGGAAGCTTCCCCATTACTTTCAAGCCCATACCGTTGTTGTCCTCACCAATCTTCCCCTATAAGCATTGTTTCGGAGATCGGACTATACAAGAAGATTAGCTAAGTTGGGAACTATGTTGGGAGCATTTGACATCAAGTATTTACCCCATACAGCTGTAAAGGGGTAGGTTTTGGCTGATTTGGTGGCGGAATTCACTGAGGGGGTTGAAGGGTCTAGAGCTGAGGAGGACAGGATACCTGGGGTTGAGGTTTTATTGGTCTCCACCCCCAACTTCCCATTGTGGAAGCTGATGGAAATTTAGACCCCTTAAACTATAACCAGATTGCGTAGCCTAGATTAATTAGCCAAGTTGTTACTTAGTCAAATTAAGCAATTCTAGGTTAAAACAATCACAAAATCATATCATGCATGTAAAACATATAAAGCAGCGGAAAATAAATAACACAGTGATATGATCACCCAGGAAACCACACCGGAAAAACCTGGGGAGGATTTTACCCACCGATCCTCAAGGCAAAACGGAATCCACTAAGAAAGAATTGAAGTTCTTACAAAAGGACTTACAAGCTCCCCGCTTGACTTCCTAATGCTACACACCAGTAGTAACTTCCTGACACGACCACGCGCAGGCTCCGAATCCACGGACTACTTCTTTCTTTGTATTCCTTCAATCAGCTACAAGCTCCTCACTTGTTTTTCTTTAAGCTTCAATGGTAGCAACCTTGTTGATCATCAATATGTAGAAAATAATCTCTACCTTGAAAACCCTAAGTTTATGTGAAGGAAAACTCCTCAAAGATCTCACAAGAGATTCACATAAACAGCAAATATGAGCAACAAAGACTTAGAGAGGTTTGGGTACAAAACCCTAATAAAAGGAGGCACAAGAGGCACTCTAATCTCTCTCTCTCTAGTCCCAAAAACGTGGCTTAGGGTTTCCTTTATATAGTGGGAGAAGAAGATCTGAAACCCTAATCCTTAATGGGCTTAAGCTGCTGTTTGGGCCGACTTAAAATTCTGCAGATACGATTTTCGATCGATCGAGCCTGTTCTTCGATCGATCGAGCCAGGCAGAATATGAAGTCTTCTTCCTGCAGCTTGTATGTTCTTGAATCTTGACTTGAATCACCTTGAGCATTGTCTAATAAAACCTATAGACTCTAAGATCTATATCTAGACAAGTTTGTATTCACGATTTGCCAATTGTTCTAAACATTTAGAACCTAACAGAAGCTTTACGTGGATGGGGTGGCTAACCGAAAAGGTCCTAGGATTGGAATCGTTCTAGTATTTCCTGATAAAATAATCATGGAGAAGTCACTAAGACTTGGTTTTCAAGCCACAAATAATAAAGCGGAGTATAAATCCTTCCTCGCCGGAATGATTATGGTGAAAAAGCTTGGAGGCAAAGTTGTGGAGGTTTTCTTTGACTTAAGGCTAATTGTGGGGCAAGTGAAAGGTGAATTTCAAGCTAAGGATCAAAGGATGCAATGGTACCTTGGTGAAATTAGGCAACTGCTGTCTAGTTTTGAAGTTTTCTCCATAAAACAAGTTCCCAGAAGTAAGAATTCCCATGCTGATTCGTTTGCAACCTTGGCCATCTCCTCAGGATAGGGTCTTCGTCGGGTCATAATCCTTGAAGATCTAGTATCATCCAGTTGTGATAATTGAGTTCCAATTAGGGTAAACAACATACATGTCGGTCTGAGTTGGATGGATCAGGTGGTCTCGTTTTTGAAGGATGGGGCGCTGCCGGAGGACAGATCCGAAGTTGAGAAGATCTTGAGGAAGGCACATGGTACTGGCTTTCAGAGGAACAAAAGTTTACAAGCGATTGTTTTTAGGGCCATATCTCGTTTGTGTCCATCTGGAAGCAGTTGAGCCACTATTGGAAGAGCTTGATGAAGGAATTTGTGGTAGGCACACAAGAGGAAGGTCCTTGTCACATAGAGCTCTCACCTAAGGGTATTGGTGGCCTATTATGCAAAAATCTGCCTAATAATATGTCTAGGGATGGCAATTTTTGCCCGACCCGCAGGTACCTGGCCTGACCCGACCCTAATGGGCCTGGTTTTACTCAGTCTGATTAGGAATAGGGTCGGGTATGGGTTTTTAAAAAAAAACCCGAAGTGGGTCTGGGTCGGGTCCGGGTTTCATCAAAAAAACTCGGACTCGACCTAAGACCCGGCCCAAAACTTGCCTCGTTAAAAAACCCGGTACCCTAAATTACAAAAATACCCTCAATATATATATAAACCTATAATCTAACTCTAATCCGGTAATCCCTCATTTCTATTTTCTTCAGCCTCCCTTCTCCCTCCCTCAGTTCGATCTTCCTCACTCGCCTCCCTTGCCTCAGTCCGATCCTCTCTCGCCTTAGTCCAATCCTCCCTCGCCTCCCTCGCCTCAGTCCAATCCTCCCTCACCTTAGTCCGACCCTCCCTTGCCTCAGTCTGACCCTCACTCATTTCAGCCTCCCTCCTTCAGTCCAACCCTCACTCATTTCAGCCTCCCTCCTTCAGTCCAACCCTCACTCATTTTAGCCTTCCTCCTTCAGTCTGACTCTCACTCATTTAAGCCTCCCTCGCCTCCCTCCCTCAGTCCAACCCTCACTCATTTCAGCCTCCCTCCTACTTTCCAACTCCCTTTCACCTACAGCACTCCGCCACCACTGTAACCACTCTGTCTCAGTAGCCCGCTCCCTACGTCGGCCCTACTCCTCCCCTTGTCGTCTACCCCGCTGCCCTTGCCGCCGCCGCTCCCGTTTACTCCCTCCCCCAATACCACCAGGTATATATAGATTATATGTATTTATGTATTTGTATGTGATATGGGTTTTAGTTAATTGGTTCAATTTTGGTGTTGGCTGTCTCTAAATCTGGTTTACTGGGTCAATTTCTATGTGGGTTCTGGGAATTAATATATATGCATGTATCTATGTGAATGATTTGAGGGATAAGGTTGAGCTTTTGGTTTTGGGTATTGATGAAAACTTCGTTCACATGTCCTAGACATTGTTAGTCTCTTAATCCTTCATAAAATTGATTTTTTTTTTTCATGTGTTCAACTGGTTTTGCTTGAGCTTATGATGATTTGAGGTGTCTATCATTTTCTTTCTTATTTTTAAATGACAATTGAGCTTGTATTATTTGTTGTTTTTTCTTATTATATACTCAAGGCTGATGATGAGTTTAAGGGTCTTGTGCTGGGCTGTTTTTACGGGCAATAGTTTGGTGTTTGTTTTTATATAATGATTATTTTAACTTCATTTTAGCATTATTGATACTAGTATGTTGCTTCACAATCTGTCATCATTATTAGCATATTTGTTCTGTTTTATATGTTGGATATTTATATATATAAAAATTACTTACCTGGTTCAAGTCTCAAAGCATTCTGTTTTATATGTTGGATATTTATATGTTTCACTTCTTTCCCTCATAAGTCATATCTGCATAGTTTGTTTAATGGAAGAAATTGTTTTTTTTTTTTTTTTTTTGTGTTTGTTGGGAATGTAGAGCCTAAAACGGAGATGGAAGACACAAACAAATCTGGTTCTTCCTTGCCAAGTGGCTCTTCCTTAAGAACCGGACGTTGTCCCTTGCCAACTATGCGGTCTCCTTCACCATTTTCACGATCACCCTCGCCATTGTCGCCTGGCAGCTCACCCTCAGGATCACCATCTCCTTTATGCCCATTAAACAACGAGTAAGTGTTTGAATTTGTTGTTAATCATGTTTAATTTGTGAATTTGTGTAATTATGAATTTGTGCCCATTAATCAATGAGTATGTGTAATAATAAATTTGTGATAATTTTTTTTTGATTCTAACTCCCAAACTTTTGAACCAATTAGGAGTCCGAAATCCCTGACGGTAGACTTAGAGGTAGAGGAACAAGAAGGGAGTCAAGGGAGTCCAAGGACAGAGGAAGAGGGAGAGCAAGAGCCTACAAATGAGGACTTGGATACAAGTAAAAAAAGAAAGACTACCTCAGATGTTTGGGCTCATTATACAAGGAAGAAAGTTGAAGGAAAAGTTAAAGCCCAATGTCATCATTGTGGCAAACTTTACTTGGGTGATCCTAGCCAAGGTACAACCCATTTGCGTAATCATTTAGCAAGATGTCCACGGATGAAGATTAAAGATATACAACAACAAGTCTTAATTAAACAACAAAATAAGGTGGATGGAACTACGAGTTTAAATACTTACCAATTTGATCAAGCCAGAGTGAGGAATAAGCTTACTCGTATGGTCATCCTACACGAATATCTCCTTTCAAGGGTTGATCACATTGGGTTTAGAGAATTTATGGCTAATCTTCAGCCTATGTTTGAACTTGTCACAAGAAATACTTTGAAGAGTGACATTCTTAAAATCTATGATAATGAGAGGGAGAAAGCTTTGAAGATCACGGACAAGAATGGAAGTAGGATGGCAATTACAACTGATATGTGGACTTCAAGTAACAAAAAGAGAGGGTTTATGGTCATTACCGCTCATTTTATTGATCATACTTGGATGTTGCAAAGCCGGGTTTTAAGGTAATTTTTTTATCTATAAATTGAATGTTAAAGACTTTACATTTAGAATGTTTATTGAGTTATGTTAAATTGAATGTTTATTTAGTTATGTTATAATTATTCCTATTATTTTTCTAGGTTTGTTTATGTTCCATCTCCACACACGAAAGATGTCCTTGCTGAAGTCCTTGTTGATTGTTTTTTAGAGTGGAACATTGATAGGAAGTTGTTCACAATAACTGTAGATTATTGTAGTACTAATGATGCCATGATAAGACTTCTCTTGAATAAGCTTGATACTAGTTCTCTTATGTTGGGTGGGTCTATGTTGCATATGAGGTGTGCTGCACATATTTTGAATTTGATTGTTCAAGATGGGTTGTCTCTTATTGGTGATGGTATTGAAAGGATTCATGATAGTGTAATTTATTGGACTGGATCACCAAAAAGGAGGCAAAAATTTGAAGAAAATGCACGTTAATTGCGTGTTCAATGCACCAAAGAGTTAGTCTTAGATTGTAAAACTTGTTGGAATTCAACTTACTTAATGCTTTCTACTGCATTGATTTATAAAGATGTTTTCTTGTGTTTGGCTAATAATGAAACATCTTATACTTGTTTGCCATATGATCATGATTGGGAGGTAGCCAAAGATATTTGTGGGAGGTTGGAGTTGTTTCATAGTGTGACTGAGTTTTTCTCTGGTCGTAAGTACCCCACAACTAACATGTATTTTGCTTTGGTGTGTGAGATGAAAATTGCATTGAATGAATGGAGTTTGTCTTCAAGTGAGATGATAAGTACGATGGCAGAAAGCATGCTTGCTAAATTTAATTCTTATTGGGCTAATGTTAGTGTTGTTATGGCTGTTGCTGCTATCTTAGATCCAAGTTATAAGATGAAGTTATTGGAGTTTTATTATCCTAACATTTATGGTGATAATTTTGATTTGGAGATTGAAAAAATTAAGAATCTTTGTTATGATTTGCTTGATGAGTATGGAGATGTAGATGAGTGTCCTGTAGGTAATGAAGGAAGTTCTCATATGCCTACAAGTACTTCAAATCAAGTGGCACAAATAAAATTTAGGTTGATTGGGTCAATGTCAAGGTTTGATGGGTTTGTGAACAATAGTTCAAGTAGTTCAAAGAAACATGGGAGTAGTAGAATGGAATTTGATCATTTCATTGATGAGGGAGTGTTGAAGAGGAGTGAAAACTTTGATATTTTGGCATGATGGAAAAGTAATGGTCTCAAGTATCCTACTTTACAAAGGATTGCAAGAGATATTTTAGCCATTCCCATCACAACTGTTGCTTCAGAAGCTGCCTTTAGCACTAGTGGGAGACTTTTAAGTCCACACCATAGTAGGCTACATCCCAAGACTATAGAGGCAATGATGTGTGCTCAGAATTGGTTATGGAGTGAAATCAACAGTTAGCAGTTGTCTAATTTCTATTTATATAATCAAAATTGTGTTTTTATATTTACTAGTTACAATTTGATGAAGTTTATTCCATTTTTTAATTCATTGTTGTTGTAGGTTTTTCAACTATATCTGGAGATAGTACATTTCAATCCATTCTTGATGATGGGGAGCCAAATGAAGATGATGGGAGTTGTGCCACAATTGATGGGAGTTGTATCACAATTGTGAAGATTAAACATTTTGTATTAATTTAGTAGCTTTTTTAATTTCTTAGACTTGTTGGATTAATTTGTTGGTTTGTAATTATTCTAAACTTGTCGGATTTATTTTGTAGCTTTTTAATTTCTTGGACTCGTTGAACTTTTGATACTTATTTCTTGGACTTGTTGGATTTATTTTATTTTTATGTTTAGCTGGTGATTTTAGTTATGATTTTGTTGATTAATGATTAAATGGTTATCTTAGCTAGGTAATTTATTGATTTAAAATCTTAGTTATGATTTATTAAATTATGATTATGATATTAGTTGTGGTTTATTGATTTATAGATTTATAATTAACAGGTGATTTATTTATTTATGATTAGTAGCCTATGATTTGGACTGATTTGGCATTTGTGCCACGTTATCTAGGCTTGAATTAAAATATGCAGGCTTAATGTAGGCAAAAATAAATTTGGGCATAAATTATTATTATTTTTTTGGGTTGGGCCACGAATTGGGCCCAATTCCTAAATGGGGCCCGCGGGGCCCGGTTGGGGCGGGTCTGGGCCCCGGAAAAAACCCGGTACCCTAAATGGGTCGGGTCTAGGCCACGGGTCTTGCCCTATGGGTTGGGTCCGGGTATAGAAAAACCCGGCCCGAACCCGACCCGTTACCATGCCTAAATATGTCAGAAAGTGTGACCAATGCTATAGGTATGCTCCAAATCAACCAGGAGGAACCTTGAATCCTCTCTCCAGCCCATGGCCATTTACATAATGGTTTGGATATAGTTGGTCCATTCCCAAGGGCAACGAGAAATAAAAATGGCTTATCACTGGAACTGATTACTTTATAAAATGGGTTGAGGACGAGCCCTTCTCTAACATTAGAGATTAAGATGAAAAGAAGTTTATCTGGAAAAGCATTGTCACCAGATCTAAAGTTCCTCATACACTGATCTTGGGCAACGGGCTTCAGTTTGATAGTAAAGCTTTCCGAAGATATTGTTACGAGCTGGGCATTGGGAACAGATATTCCACTTCGTGCTACCCTCAAGGTAATGAACAGGTTGAAGCTGTTAACAAGGTTATAGTTAATGGACTAAAAAAAGGCTAGATGAGGCAAAGGGATGGTGGGTAGATGAATTGCCACATGTGTTATGGACATATCGTGCCACGCCTAGGAGATCAATAGGAGAGACTCCGTTCTCAGTGACGTATGGCTCCGAAGCAGTCATCCTTCTAGAGACAGGGTTCCCAACATTGAGGACAAGTCAATTCAATGCTGATGAAAACGATCGACTGCTCTTGGCAAGCCTAGATCTGGTCGAGAAAAGAAGGGAAGTGGCCAGTTAAACAGAACCTTGGCCATGTTTGGTCCTTGGGTCACAGACCTTGGGTAAATTAACTCTTTTTAAATTGTTTAAGTGTTAAATAGAATCTCAGTCATGTTTGACTCCTCGGGTCACATGCCTTGATTAAATTAACTCCTTTTAAGTAGATTAAGTTCTTAAATGGACCCTTGGCCATTTTTGGCTCCTCAAGTCAGAAACTAAGGATAAGTCAACTCTTATTAGAATAGATTAAATGTCTAGGATGAACTATGGCATATTTAAAAAAAGATGAAGAAGAGAAAAAGCACACATATATATATATATAACTGATAAAAGCGAGTAAGGCATAGGAGAGATGGAATAGAACCATGCACATGAACTCGCCAAAACTAAACTTCTTTTTCTGATAGATAGAAGAAGAATTACAAGGTACAACAGATAAAAAGAAAAAGAAGCTAGACCATGCTTAAACAAAAAAAGAGGGAATGAAAAGAAAAAAAAGTGCCCTCTATATGAGGCAACCTTTGGATTGGCTTCATCACCCCCCCTTTCACCCTCTTCAATAGGTTGGGAGGCTGAAGCAGCAGAGCTTGCCCCTCCAGCAGCGGCTTGAGCTGTCTCCCTCAGAGGTAAAGGGAAAAAGACCTTCCACCCTGACAACATTTAAAGCCTTGGCCTAGACCTAAAAACAGTACCCTTGGTAAACCTTGGTGACTTGGGACCTCAAGATCGTCTCCGTTTCCTTCTGGCCCACATCATACCCGGCCAAGAAAAAACTACATTTCTGACCCCTACTGTAAATTACCATTACCGAGTAATGCCCTTTGGCTAAAAGAATATTGGATCTACCTATTAGAGAATGGTGACAAGGATGTTCGAATTATAACTAGGTCAAAATGTTGAGGCGTATATTGATGATATGGTTGTAAAGAGCAAGCAGGTGTCTGAGCACTTAAATGATCTGGGAAGTGTATTTTCGATACTTAGAAAATGTAAATTACACCTCAATGCTTCCAAATGTTCTTTTGGTGTCAGTTTTGGGAAGTGTCTAGGTTACATGATCACCCATTAAGGGATAGAAGTTAACCCAGGCCAAATAAGAGCCATCAATGATTTGCACCCACCTAAAAACCCAAAAAAAGTGCAAAGGCTGACCGGAATGACCGTAGCCCTGAATAGGTTTATTTCTCTGTCGACCGATTGTTTTAGACCCTTTTTCGAGCTTCTTTATAAGTGGAAAGATTTCATGTGGACCGAGGAGTGTAACATTGCTTTCGAGGAACTAAAGAAATACTTGGCGCATCCTCCCATCCTGTCCAAGCCTGAAAAGGAAGAGGTCTTGTACGCTTACATAGCTGTCACAAACCATGCAGCAAGCCTAGTCCTAGTTCGAATAGGCTAAGGGGTGCAAAAGCTCATCTATTACGTAAGTAAATCCCTTCAAGAGGCAGAAACCCGATATCTATCCCTTGAGAAGGCAATTTTAGCTATCATACATGCCACAAGGAAGTTTCCCATTTACTTTCGAGCCCATACCGTTGTTGTCCTCACCCAGCTTCCCCTACAAGCATTGCTTCGGAGATCGTACTATATAGGAAGAATAACTAAGTTGGGAACTATGTTGGGAGCATTTGACATCAAGTATTTACCCCGTACAGCTATAAATGGGCAGGTTTTGGCTGATCTGGTGGTGGAATTCACTGAGGGGGTTGGAGGGTCTAGAGCTGAGGAGGATGGGATACCCGGCGTTGAGGTTTTATTTGTCTCCACCCCCCTCCTCCCATTGTGGGAGCTTTACGTGGATGGGGTGGCTCACCAAAAAGGTTCTGGGGTTGGAATCATTCTAGTATCCTCTAAAAAAATAATCATGGAGAAATCTCTAAGACTTGGTTTTCTAGCCATAAATAATGAAGCGGAGTATGAAGGCCTTCTTGCCATAATGATTACGGTGAAAAAACTCAGAGGCAAAGCTGTGGAGGTTTTCTTTGACTTAAGGATAATTATAGGGTTTGTTAAAGGTGAATTTCAAGCTAGGGATCAAAGGATGCAATGGTGCCTTGGTGAAATCAGGTAACTGGAGTCCAGTTTTGAAATTTTCTCCATAAAACAAGTTCCCAGAAGTAAGAATTCCCATGCCGATTCGTTAGCAACCTTGGCCATCTCCTCGGGACTGGGCCTTCCTCGAGTCATAATCGTTGAAAATCTGGTAGCATCCAGCTGTGATAATCGAGCTCTGATCAGGGTAAGTAAACAACATACATGTCGATTCAAGGATAGATTAGGTGGTCTCGTTTTTGAAGGATGGGCCGCTACCTGAGGACAGATTAGAGGTTGAGATGATTCGGAGGAAGGCACCACAGTACTGGCTTTCAGAGGAACAAAAGTTGTACAAGCAATCGCTTTCAGGGCCATATATGCTTTGTGTCCATCTAGAAGTAGTTGAGCCATTATTGGAAGAGATTCATGAGGGAATTTGTGGTAGGCACACAAGAGGAAGGTCTTTGTCACATAGAGCTCTCACCCAAGGGTACTTGTGGCCCATCATGCAAAAATCTGCCCAATAATATGTCAAAAAGTGTGACCAATGCCAGAGGTATGCTCCAAATATCCATCAACCAGGAAGAACCTTGAATCCTCTCTCCAGCCTATGGCCATTTACACAATGAGCTTAGATATAGTTGGTCCTTTCCCAAGGGAAACGGGAAACAAAAGATGGTTCATCACCAGAACTGATTACTTTACAAAATGGGTCAAAGACGAGCACACTTCTTTCCCTTTAAAAAGTGAGACCATTAGAGAAAATATTAAAAAATGAATGAAAAATGAATATTTTATTGAAATATCTTGTAAAATAGATAGTTTGATGTGAGTGTTTCGGAAAGTGGTTGTGTAAAATAGAAAAAAGTAGATTCTTATTATAAAATAGATGGAAAAATTTACACGAACTAATGTGAATGCTTTAGGTTGTATCGAAAAACATGCATGTTGTATACTTTCTCATACCACACACGTGAAATGATAAACGTTGGTGCTTGTGAATGAGATCCAAGAGACAGTAACTTCTTTTAAACAAATAATTTCAATTTCTAGTATGTTTATTGCTATGTATTTATTTTTATTAGATATATATCAGCCTACATAGTAAAATTCTAATCTCAGTCATGCTTAATTGGTGTGCAAGCCAAGACATATAATTGTACCATAAATCTTTAAACCGTAGTTAATGTAGGATTAAACCTATTATAAATACTCATGTTGGGTTCATTACAACAAATAAATTGTACTTCACTCGTATATAAAAGATGTAGTAGCTCTCAAGGGTTCCTCAGTGGAACCACGCAACTCTTTTTGTGTTCTTCTGCATCTATCTCCTCCAATTTGTTTAACAAAATTAGAGTACTTAATGGGATTTTATTATTAGGCAAAAATACAAGTTACACCCATTAATTAGTCAATTGTCATTTTGGTTTTCTAAATTTCATTTTGTTGTCCTTATTAGGCCTTCTGTTTATAACAACCATTAACCAATCAATTTTTTTTTTAAAGTAAAAAAAAAAAATTAAAGAACAACCCAATGGAAGCTGAATCATCCAGAATAAGAGGAAGAGATGACTCTTGATTGAATCATACCAAATAAAAAATCAAATGATTCAAACCTACAAATTAAAGAGAGAGAGAGAGAGAGAGAGGGAGAGAGAGAGAGAGAGAGAGAAAACAAACCAACACAATGATTAATCTATTGACTATTGGGAGGGGAGGGGAGGTGGGGGAGGTGGGTGGAATGAGACTAACAAGAAGTCAACAACGAGTCAACGACAACAACATGAATGGAGCCGCGTTGCAACAATAGGAATGGGACTAATGTAGTAATTTGGCTTAAAAATTTATTGATTTTGATTGAAAACTCAAAAAAAAAAAAAAGAAAAAGAAAAAAGAAAAAAGAAAACAAACAAACAAACACAACCACAGCAGCCAGCAGGAATATATGGAAACTAAAAACAAATAGAAACAAGGCTAGCGAGCACCACACTGTGAGCCACTTAGCCTCCGCTCTTGAAGACTCCAGTTGTCGACGAGCATTACTGTTGGACAGTATCGAAACGTTGCTGGAGCTTCGATCTGTGGCCTCCAGAGGTTTAATTCAGTGGATAACGAGGTGCGAATCTAGGAAGTCGAAGACCACAATTGGTTGATTGTGGTGGTGAAATCGAATTTTTATTTTTTATTTTTAAATTCTTGTAGCTTTTATTAAAATATGTGTTTTTGAGTATAAAAAATTAGGAAGAAATCAAACACTACATCGTTTCAGAGTGCTTTAACGGAAGCATTTTAAAGAATTTACGAAAGGTCTAATGATGACAACAAGCATACACTTATGGTCTAGTAGAAACTTATTGACTAAATGACCAAAAAAAAAAAAAAAAAAAAAAATAACGGAAGAAAATAACAGTGTAATTTGTCCATTTTCCTTTATATATATATATATATATATATAACCGAATCCTCTGAAGCTTTCACAATTTTCCATGTCAACACAACATTAAAAAAAAAAAAAAATTAACAAACCCGACACTCAAAATAGCAAAACCAAAAAAAAAAAAAAAAAAAAAAAAAAGCATAAAAACTCGATACTCAGGCCTTTCCCTTTCATGATGCTTTGCCTCCCAATGCTTTGTCTTTCCCTTTCACGATGGTCTGCCATATCTGCCCCGCCTTCCTCTACCAGCTCCTCCTTTACCAGCTCTTCCTTGATCAGACCCATGGCAAACCAACAGCAAAGCATCGCATTGGATCTAAAGACCCACAGCTCTTCAAACCACCCACCATACCCAACATACATCTTCTTCCTCGGAATTGATCTCCTTCCTCAGACCAGCCACTATTGGGCTTTTGTATTGCCATGCGCAGGATGTAGAAAATGCAGTTTTGGTGATTAGGGTTTGTTGTTGCAATTTTTTGAGAGAGAGAAAAAAACTGTACCGCTGTACTTGTTTTTTTCCCCTGATAATAGTAAAATCCCTGCAACTCCATGGACTTAGGCAAATTACCGAACCACATAAATACTGTCTTGTGCATGTGATTATTTTTCTTTGGCGTGTGTTTTATCTATTTTTTGTTTCTCACAAGTTGGGAATTTCATGTTAATTCCCTACACCCACCACCCACCACCCACATCCAACCTCTACAACCTAGAAACGACGCCCCATTTGCCGTGAGTCTCATCAACCATGGCCACAGATTCCTCAATCAAAA
Source organism: Quercus glauca (assembly GCA_023736055.1). Classification (NCBI taxonomy): domain Eukaryota; kingdom Viridiplantae; phylum Streptophyta; class Magnoliopsida; order Fagales; family Fagaceae; genus Quercus; species Quercus glauca. The sequence continues at coordinate 41,956,121 of CM043322.1, read as the reverse complement.
CCCACCATACCCACCATACGCATAAACCCATTGACATCTTCCACCATACCCACAGACATCTTCTTCCTCAGAATAGAGGTCGAGCTCCTTCCTCAGACCACCCATTTGCCACAAACCACCCACATGCAGAAACGGCGCCCCATTTGCCATGGGTCTCATCCAGCCCATGGCCCATCAACTATGTTGGTTGGCAATACACCCAATCTAGCCTGTCGAAACTGGCCCAAAGGTAACTAATAAAAAAATTTAATTAGAACTCTATAATATTATTATTTTTTGAATCCGAACTCTATAGCTATTAGGACTCTATAACTATTATCTTATAAATAGTTGATTCTTATTAGTCATTTTTTTTTCATGACTGTTCAATTTCTAGGTTTATTCTTTTTTCTTTTCTCTTCATTCTTTTCCTCCATTCGAATCAGCGTTAAAGGTATGGTATTCATTTGCCTTTGTGATAAGCTATGTACATCTAATTTCTAACTATTTTAGTGTTCTCTCAATTTGAATTGTAACGTTTGCCTCTGTGATTAGTGTTTTGTTTACATTTAAAGAACTCATGAAACTCAAATTTTAGTGTAGTTATATTAATTTTTGTAGAAAAAATACAGCTGGTAGGTTTATGTTTTGATTGTTTCAAGTTCAGACTTAGAATAGTTTGGATTTCTTAGATTTTTTTTGAATTTTAGTTTAGTTATATAAGTTTTAGCAAAAAAAATACTTCAAGTTGTTAAAAAAAGGTTGTGTTCCTAAACAATGCTATTTTATGCATAATTGTTAAAACCTAAAGAAATCCACTATGATCAATCTATTTCTCAGCAAAAAGCAAAAAGAAAAAAGAACTATTGTAGTGTGGAGCAGGTTTATAAAATAAATTATATCTATGTTTAGTACAATTGTACCTTATAAATATTTAAATAATTTATATTTCCCCTATGTATGTTTAATAGTTATAGCAAATATATGGTTGTTGTTTTAAATTTGCTTTTATGCTTGGTGTTTTAATATCATAGTATATTGTAGTGTTCTGTTTACATTTAAAGAACTCATGAAACTCAATTTGAATTGTAACTTATTATGTATAAATATTTTATATGTTGAGGATGTTATGCTACCTTAGTGAGATTGGTGTGGGTAGATTTTTTGTAGCCCATGTGACTCAAGTGTTTAAAACTTTTTTCAACATAAACAGAAAATTGTAGAGTGTAGCTTAACATTGTTAAAATTTTAGAAATGTCCTTGAGCATAGTGTTGTTTATTTTTTAGATTTGAATTTTGTATTGCTCAACAACATTATTTTTGTCTTCAAACATATGAACATATGGATATGCAAGGTATGATACAGCTAACACATTGATTAGATAAGATATATTCAAATACTTGCAAGGCTGCAATACTATAACTGAAAGTAACTGCATAAAACAAAATGGAATTCTTAAATCAATTAGAGGATTTAGTTTAGGCTTTTGCTTTTAATATCTGGGTTCCTTTACCTCTATAAATTACTGGTCACTATGGAAAACATGAGTTGAACTTAGCTGATAACAGCAACTATGGTGATGCAGGTGATTGTTTTTTCATTGGATAGAATCATTGAAATTTTGATGCTAATCTATTTAATTCTTGAAGAAAATAACATATATAGGAAGAGTTCTCATTTTTTTTTTTTTTTTTTATGAGGGTAAGCTACCTGCTCTCACAATCAAATTGTTTGATGATATGAAGGAGATTAAAAAAGAAAAATTTGCACTATACTGCACTGTTTCATTAAAATCTGCACTACACTGCACTGTTTCAAACTTTCTGCACTGCACTATTTCTCTTCTATTAATGTTTCTTGGCTTAAAATTGGATTCTTACACTGTTTCAAACTTTCTGCACTACACTATTTCTCTTCTATTAATGTTTCTTGGCTGAAAATTAGATTCTTACTGTTTTACAAGTACGGATTTAGCATTTTGATATCTGGCTAAAGTTAGGTATGGTCCAGTCTTTCCTTTATTTTGTACTATTTATTGCATTTTTATTGGTAATATGTTTGTAGAAAGAATTTGAAATTGGAATATGATTGCATAATAAGTTTCTTGGTTATCTCAAACTTGGTTTTATGTTTGGTTTAATTGTTTCATCTCAAGATTTCCATTGTTTTACTTACTTCTATGTACAATTTATATTTTATCAAATAATCATGTTTTTATGTTTAAAAAAAAAAAAAAAAAATTCTAAAGTTAGTATGTGAATGCTATATTTTTCTTCAATTTTCCCCTTTTTATAACATATAATTGCTAATTTGTAATATGTGTTTTGCGATATAGTTATATTTATGAATTAAAATTTTGTGAATGTTTTGCTTTTAGTTTGTTCCTGTTGGGTTCTAAGAAATTAGGAATTAATGTATTAGAACTTCAATTTGTATTTTGTTGGCAAACCATGATCAAAACATTTAGTCTAGGTTTAGACTTGCTCAAAGTATGTTTATTTGTAAAATTGGAATCGAGTGATTGCAGAATTTATTGGACTAAATCTGTAAGTCTCGATCGATCGAAAATTAGACTCGATCGATCGAACCACGTACAAATTTATTTTTCTGCAGAGTTCCAGTTCAGCCTAAACTCTATTTAAACGTCTTGGGGTTCAAGTAAAACTCTTATATATATAAGGGAAACCCTAGAACGTTTTTGTGACTTTTGAAAGAGAGAGAGATTAGAGTGCCTCTTGTGCCTCCTTTTATTTTATTAGGGTTTTGTACCCAAACCTCTCTAAGTCTTTGTTGCTCATATTTGCTGTTTATGTGAATCTCTTGTGAGATCTTTGAGGAGCTTTCCTTCACATAAACTTAGGGTTTTCATGGTAGAGATTATCTACATCTTGATGATCAACAAGGTTGCAACCATTGGAACTAAAAGAATATCAAGCGTGGGTGCTTGTAGCTGATTGAGGAATACAAAGAAAGAAGTAGTCCGTGGACTCGGAGCCTGCGCGTGGTCGTGTCAGGAAGTTACTACTGGTGGGTAGCATTAGGAAGTCAAGCGGGGAGCTTGTAAGTCCTTTTGTAAGAACTTCAATTCTTTCTTAGTGGATTCCGTTTTGCCTTGAGGATCGGTGGGTAAAATCCTCCCCAGGTTTTTTACCGGTTTGGTTTTCCTGGGTAATCATATCTTGTGTTATTTATTATTCCGCTACTTTATATGCTTGATATGATTATTTGATTGTTTTAACCTAGAATTGTTTAATTTGACTAAGTAACAACTTGGCTAATTAATCTAGGCTACGCAATCTAATTGTGGTTTAAGGGGTCTAAATTTTCAACAAGTGGTATCAGAGCGGGTAGCTCTTTTTGTTGTAGATCTTTTGATCTAAGAGCTGATCCTTGACCCCTGTTGTCATGGATAATTTGAAGTGTCTTTCTGATCATGTTTCTGCTCATGCTTCTGTTGACTTTGTTGATACCTGTGATGTTTTGAATAAAAAGGGCATTATTGTTTCTGCTGATTTTTTTGATGCTTTTGAAACTCTTCGTAAGGAATTATCTAAATCCTTGAAAATTGCTAAGAAATTTAAAGAAGAGTTAAAATTGGCTAATCTTGAAAAAGAGGAACTGCTTGCTAGATTAGTTGAATCTAATAAAAAGAATGAATTTTTGAGAAATCAAATTTCCTCTCAAGATGAGAAGATGGAAAGCTTGGAACAAGAGTTAGCTGAGTCTAAAGCTAAACTTGAAAATTTGATTAGTACCAAGCATGTTGATGATAACAGAATTGTTTCTGTTTCTCTTAAGCCTAAAACTGAAAAAGTTTATATCCCTTCTTTCAAGAGGAATAATAAAGAAAAGGCTTATTTTGCTAGGTTAGACAAAGGTAAAAGTTCTGATGTTAACGCTGAAGTTTCTAAACCTATGTCTAATCCTATTGTTAGAGAGCATAATAAATCTGTTTTTGTGCCTACTTGTCACCATTGTGGTGTTGTTGGTCATATTAGACCAAATTGTTCTTTGTTGAGGCAAAAACTGAAATCTGAGACTAGACTTGCTGTTAGGAATACTGATGTTCCTAAATTTGTTCCTGTTTTTCACTTTTGTGGTGTCTCCGATCACATTCGTCCTAATTGTCATAAATTGAAATTGAAGCATTCTGTATGTTAATCTAGGATATGTGATGATATTGCTCCTGCCATAAGTCCATATAAATTGTTTCATATGTTTTTGAAAAATTTAAGCTTGTTGGCTTGTGAAAGGAATTTGCAGGATTTTAGTCTGTCTCAGAAGATTGGTGTAATTCCTCAAATACACTCTGCTTCTTATGGATTTTCACCTACAAAGCCGAAGAATCGTGCTATATGGGTGAGAAAAGATTCTCCAAGTTGAGTGTTGCTGACTTGTCCCTGTTTTAATTCTTTCTATTGTTTGTGGACATGCCTTGTTTCTGTTTTTGGTTGTTTTGTTTTTTCTAGGTTGTTTTTTTTATTAAAAAAAAATCCAAAAACATTGAAAAATTTCAAAAAGACAAAAATATTTTATTTTGTGTCTTGTTTTATTTTTTCTTGAGGATTACATGAGTTTTGATATCTCTCTTGATTTAGAACATGCTTGACATTGTGGTGAAACTTGAATAGCATGTGTTATAAATGTGCTAAGCTATTTTTGACTTTATGTACTAGTTTGTACATGTACTCATGGGTTAATTAAGAAATTGATATTTCTTGTTTGTGTACCCTCTATAGCTTAGTTAAGCACTGTCATGCATTGCATTTGCATTGATCATTTAGCACAATGTGTGTTTTTGTTTTTGGTCATAACTTTTTCTTTTCAAAATCTCAACAAGTGGTTATAACGTTTGTTAAAACCAAAAATATTTTTGTGTTTTGTATTATAGATCTTGGATTTATAATCAAGGAATGGCCATATTATCTTTACATAACATGTTTATGTACCTTGTTTAGCTTGGATGAGCTTATTTTATTGCACTTTACTAGTTTGAGCTGTGTAGTGCATGTGGTGTGGGAAAGATGTTTATGGTGTTTATCACTTTGTCTTGATCTTGAAGTCTCATGTTATTTGACTGTCGGACTTGATCCTTTTGAGAAAGGCATAAATAACCATCTCACCACTGTTCACTAGCCAATCATGAACACCTTAGTGCATATCATAAGATTTTGTGCTCGAGAAAGTGTAGCACATGCACAAAAAGAACATAAGGTGTAGCCTCAATTAAATTAAAACTGGTGTGTACTATTAGGCTTGATGCCAATTCACTTAATTCAAACCGGTGTGTACTATTAGGCTTGATGCCAATTCATATAAATAAGAGGCAAAAATGTAAGAAACTTACATGATTGCAAGCTTTTGTTCTAGGAGATGTGAGAGTTATAGGATGTAACTCTTTAGGTGATAGTCTCTTTTAAATTCTATGTGATGAATTTTGTAGACTTTGTGATTGATTGCTTTTCACATATCACCTCACATGTATTTCAAGCTTTTGCTAGTTGTACACACTACACAAGTTACTCTTTGTTAAACTTGGTACATTATATTGTGTGTGATTTTGTTGTGGCCATCCAAGATTAAAAGTTCCTTGATTTTAATGCAAATTGTGTTTCAAGTTTGAAAAACTTGAAAATATCTTGAGATTTGTGCACAACATATTTGTTGCTTAAGAAAATTCAATGGGAACTTGTTTTTGAGAAAATTGGGTTTAAAATTTGGGTTTTTGAAAAAGCATTTTATTCCATCTCATACTCATGCATTTGTTTCTTCTATTTCAATGCTTTGAGGAGTGTTTTCAAAATGTGCTTGTTGTTTTTCAAAACCTGTGTTTTTCTCAAAATTTAGTGAGCCTCTGCCCATTTCGATCGATCCAACCTGATTTTCGATTGATTGAAAAAGTGCTCTCAATTGTCTCATAATGACTGTGTCATTCGATCGATCGAATGTAATTTTCGATCGATCGAAGATCGTGGAGAAGTTTTTATAAAAAGGGTTTGTTCTTGATCCGAATTGGGGCTTTTGTGAAATTGAGTTGAATTTGATGAAATTGGCTTGTTGTTTTGATGAAATTAGGCATTGTTCTCTTTGTGCTGTGTTTAGTAATGCCCAATTCATCAATTTGTTTAAAAAATTTCAACAAGTGGTTTTCAATTTTTGGGGTTTTTGGTAGAAATTCCCTGTTCGAGCCAATTTTGTCAATTTGATCTCAATTGAACTTAGTTTTACTGCATTAGAGCATGCATCATGACATATTTTATCTTGCATCTTTTATGGTTAGGATTCACATGCATTGCATTGATTTCTGTATCCATTTTGCAGTTTTGCAGTCATATCTCTCATTGTTTTCATACATAGCATGCATACACTTTGCTACATTGGATACTCAACTTGATAAAAAAATTGATTGATTAATTTTTGAGTTTTGTACATTCTAATATATGCTATTTCTTATGTGTGAACTGTAGAAAATATTTGTCTTAAGAGATATGATGGATAATCAATGTGCACATATTTTCTCTACTCATGCAACTGTTTATGGGTCACATAATGCCATGTTTGCATTTTATTGAAAGAGAGAATATTTTTCTTCATGTGTATCCTCACCTTAGTTTTTAACTTTGGTTTGTGTGTTTTTCACTTTGGTCCTGTTTGGTCCTGTTTGTGAAGCTGTTCCTGATCCTGTAGGTGCTGATGCTGCTGCTGTTTTCCCTCACCCCTTTATTTTTCCCCAAATCTGTTTTCCCAAAACATATTTTGTTTTTCCTATTTTTATATAGGAGGGAATTTTTTTTACCTTTGTGGTTCTTAGGGGGAGTTGTTGTTCATAGGGGGAGCTGTCTCTATTTTCTATAGAGTTGGATTGTTCTGTATCCCCTTGATTCTCTGTTTTCTCTTATCTTTTATTACGTATGTTGACTGTTTACTCTTTGTATGAGTTGTCTTTGTCAATACGTGACAAAAAGGGGGAGAAATTATTGATTTATGAGAATCATGTTTGTCTTGTTTAGGGGGAGTTGAAATTATTTTTGAAATGGAAGAAAATAAAAACTTTTTGTTGTATCTAACTTAGGGGGAGAGTTAGGTTACTTATGTTTTTTATTTATGTTTCTTGTTTCACTTCTTATTGATTTATACTTATGAGTTCTTCATTGGCATATGTCTTTATTTTGTGCTATGTGAAATCAAGTATTTATTTTTGTTGATTTACTGTTTTTCTGTCACACATGCGTTTATGCGTTTGTTGAGTGTTTCAGGAATATACAGGTGCATTCGATTTGGCTGCTGTCTACACTTGCAACTGATGGATAGTAGTTAAGATTGGATTTGTTGTTATGAGCATTATCTTTGTATTGGGCTATTTGTAACTTTGAGCATTTCATGTTTGTGATGTGTTTTGTCACGGATTGCCAAAGGGGGAGATTGTTGGGTTCTAAGAAATTAGGAATTAATGTATTAGAACTTCAATTTGTATTCTGTTGGCAAACCATGATCAAAACATTTAGTCTAGGTTTAGACTTGCTCAAAGTATGTTTATTTGTAAAATTGGAATCGAGTGATTGCAGAATTTATTGGACTAAATCTGTAAGTCTCGATCGATCGAAAATTAGACTCGATCGATCGAACCACGTACAGATTTATTTTTCTGCAGAGTTCCAGTTCAGCCTAAACTCTATTTAAACGTCTTGGGGTTCAAGTAAAACTCTTATATATATAAGGGAAACCCTAGAACGTTTTTGTGACTTTTGAAAGAGAGAGAGATTAGAGTGCCTCTTGTGCCTCCTTTTATTTTATTAGGGTTTTGTACCCAAACCTCTCTAAGTCTTTGTTGCTCATATTTACTGTTTATGTGAATCTCTTGTGAGATCTTTGAGGAGCTTTCCTTCACATAAACTTAGGGTTTTCATGGTAGAGATTATCTACATCTTGATGATCAACAAGGTTGCAACCATTGGAACTAAAAGAATATCAAGCGTGGGTGCTTGTTGCTGATTGAGGAATACAAAGAAAGAAGTAGTCCGTGGACTCGGAGCCTGCGCGTGGTCGTGTCAGGAAGTTACTACTGGTGGGTAGCATTAGGAAGTCAAGCGGGGAGCTTGTAAGTCCTTTTGTAAGAACTTCAATTCTTTCTTAGTGGATTCCGTTTTGCCTTGAGGATCGGTGGGTAAAATCCTCCCCAGGTTTTTTACCGGTTTGGTTTTCCTAGGTGATCATATCTTGTGTTATTTATTATTCCGCTGCTTTATATGCTTGATATGATTATTTGATTGTTTTAACCTAGAATTGTTTAATTTGACTAAGTAACAACTTGGCTAATTAATCTAGGCTACGCAATCTAATTGTGGTTTAAGGGGTCTAAATTTTCAACAGTTCCCCAAGCATGGAGTCTACTTTCGATGCAAGATTGAGACGAAGATTAATTTTATCTCAAAAGAGAAATAGAAGGGGTATGATATTGAGATATTAAAAAAATATTTTTTTAATAAAAAACTCATAATTAGTATGTAACCTAGGCCAAACAAGAACAAGAGATGCCGAGCCATTTGAAAGGAGTATTTGACGTAGACAATATAACACTAATGATGAATGCAGAAAACAACGTAAGTGCTATATTTTTTAGTTCTCCCAAAAAAGTTCTAAAATTATAAAGAAAAAGTGAATTTTTGTTTTTGTTGTCATAGGAAAATTTACAGGACCATTGGATTTAGGACCTCCAACAATAGTATATGAACATTGTGGAGCTTATCTTTGGTATGAAGAGAGAACTGTAAAGTCAAAAACGCCTACAAAACCGAAGTTTAGTTTGTGCTGTTCTTAAGGAAGAGTTGAACTCCCTCTATTGAAAGAACCTCAACCCTTTCTTGGAAGCTTACTCAATATTAATGTGATTAGAGATCAATAAACTTTCAACTAGGGATAAGAATCTACAACTCTCTCTTTGCTTTCACTTCTTTGGTGGGTCATGTTGATAATTAGTGAATAATGGTTCTGGTCCATATGTGTTTCGTTTAAATGGTCAAACTCATCATGGAATTGGATAACTTCTTCCTATCCATGGCCAAAAACCTAAGTATGCATAGCTTTTATAGTTATGAAACTGATAATGAAGTTAAAAATAGAATTGATGCAGTTATACATGAAGATGATAGAAATTACGTGGATCCAGATATTGTTACCAGGTTGATGGAAATGTTAGACCAGTGCAACCAATTGGTTAAATATTTTAGAATGGTTAGGGACAGATTTGATGAATCAGATATACATAAGGTTTGAATTTGTTTAATTTGAAGTTGTAATTCTAGTGAAAGGCAATATGACTTACCTGTAATGTCTGAGATAGCTGCTCCTATTGTTGGAGATTTTAATATTGAAAGTTATGATAGAGATATTATTGTTGAGAATCAAAGTTTAGGATTGCAACGTATAAATGGGACTCATCCTAGCTTTATGGCATTGCAATATCCATTACTTTTTCCTTATGGTGAGCATGGGTATATGCTTGGTATACCTTATAGGAATTTGAATGGGAGCAATTCTAGAAAAGGGAATCGATAACAATTAGGGAATACTATGCTTATAGGCTTAAGCAACAATGTCTCAACAATGCTTTCATGAGGGCAAGACACTGTTGCTTGGTAGAAGGCTTTTTTAACAATTTATAGTGGATGCATACACTTCTATCGAAGAAGAAAGACTACAACGGGTTAGATTCAATCAAAAAATTGAGGTCAAAGTTGTACTATGGTTTGAAAGATGCCATTCTTCGTGGTGATACAGATCCCATTACTGTAGGCAAACGAATAGTCCTACCATCCTCAATTACTGGAAGTCCAAGGTACATGGTTCAAAATTATCAAGAAGCAATGGCGATATGTAGATTGGCAGGTTACCCAGATTTATTTCTTACATTTACTTACAATCCAAAATGGCCAGAAATCAATCATTCTTTGGAATTTATAGATGGCCTGAAATATGAGGATTAGCCAGATATTGTAGCAAGGGTTTTTAAGATAAAATTGGATGAACTATTACATGATTTGAGGCATAAATCTCATTTTGGAAGAGTTATTGTAATTGTGTATACAATTGAATTCCAAAAATGAGGACCCCCACATACACATATTCTTCTATTCTTGGATCCAAAGGATAAGTGTCCAAGTCCAGTAGATATTGACGGTATCATTATGGCTGAGATACCAGATCCAGATGAGGATCCTGCTGCTAATGAAGCTGTAAAACAATTTATGATACATGGGCCATGTGGATTTACAAAATCGAGATCACCGTGCATGATAAATGGTAAATGTACAAAACATTTTGTTAGGACATAAGTGAATCATGTTAGGAAATATGTCAATGTAGAATTGCCTAATCCTTTGACAAAACGAACTTTACTTGTAATTGGGTAGATCTAGGATGTGTTTAATACTTCAAGGAACAAGGTTACAAGTTTAAGTGTTAAAGCCAGGCAAGTCTTTCCAAGAATCAAGTGAAGAAGTGCAGGATTTTAAAACTCGACAGCTAGTATCTATCGAAGTTTAAAAGGCTGTTTAAGCCCGATGCTTGACAGCTTCTCGATAGACAGGGTATTTGTCAAGGTTTATGAAAATCAGTTTTTCAGATTTGAGTTCACTCCAATCCATGAATAGATGTTTGGGCTTTCTTTTTCTCACAACCCTAAACATATATAAGGATTATTTTAAGGGCCGTCACAGCGGATGCAACTCAATGCAAAAGTTTTTCACAAGCATACTATGAACCAGAGACGTATGCCCTAGTTCATCTTTCTATTCAAGAAGCTGCTGTGTTCGTACACTGTAGAGTTTTGTAACGAAGGAACTTCGTGATCTTCATCGTATTGATGAACTGAAGAACTTTGCAGCCAACATCTTTCTTAAGTTGGTGAGTAAGCCGCGTACTAGGATCCGCGCATCGAATTGGTTAGTCATGTACTAGGAGTTGTGCATTGAAAGGAGAGATTTTCACTACAGAACAAGTCCAATTGGGTATTGGGGTAAGGGTTCAACTATAGGTTGGTATAAGGTATTGGGATTCCTTTACTTGTAACCGCTTGTTGTGATAATTGTGAATTCTCGGGAGTGATAACCTTAAAATCACCTGGTAGGGTTTTTGCCGTGTAGGTTTTCCCTATTCGTAAACATATCACCGCATCAATTTATTTTTCATTGCATTTTAACTTAGTTGGTGATTTGTTTGTGTTACCATGCTTATTGCATGCTAATTGAATTAATTAATTAACTTGGCTAATTAATTGGTTAATTCATCACAAGGGGTCAATACATTCTTGGCCTATCACACTTTCCAAAAAGATTTTATGAAGAAACAATAATTGATGAAGAAGGCTTCCCAGTATATAGAAGGAGAAATGATGTAAAAACAATAGCGAAGAATGTAATTCTTTTGGATAATCGATATGTTGTACCTTATAATGTAGATCTTTTGGTGAAGTACCAATCCCATTTGAATGTAGAATGGTGTAACAGATCTCGATCGATCAAATATTTGTTTAAATATATAAACAAGGGATCAGATAGAGCAATAGTTGTTGTAGAGGAGAATTTGCCAAATATTGGGAGTGATGGACAAGAGACCAACATTGTTGTTAATGAGACAAAAGCATACTTGGATCATAGATATATTTCAGCTTTTGAAGCATGTTGGAGAATATTTGAATTTCCAATTCAATTTCGATATCCACCTGTTGAAAGATTAAATTTTCATTTGGAAGGAAAACATCCCATCATTTATTCAGAAAATACAAGCTTGGATAATGTTTTAAATATGCCTTGTATTGAAGAAACAAAGTTTATAGAATGGATGAAAACAAATGAGGCTTTTGAAGATGCTCGAGAGTTGACTTATGCTGAATTTCCTACAAAATGGGTATGGCATAGTAATGACAAGTAATGGCAAAGAAGAAAATCTAAATGTTGTATTGGAAGAGAGTATTACGCAGATCCTTCAAGTGGAGAAAGAATTTATTTGAGAATGTTACTTTTCCAACTTATAATGAAGCTTGTTGTGCACTTGGACTTCTTGATGATGACAAGGAATGGCATGATTCCCTAATTGAAGCTTCGAGTTGGGCCAGTGGGCAACAATTGCATCAACTATTTGTTACAATGCTATTGTTCTGTGAAGTAGCTAATCCATTAAGTCTTTCGGAATCCAACTGGAAACTAATTACAGAAGATATACTAAATAGGCAAAGGCAAATCCTCCAATTCCGAGAACTAATCTTATGAAATGACCAATTGAGAAATTATAGATTGTACGAAATTGAAAAAATCCTCCAACAATATGGAAGATCACTTAGAGATTATCCATAAATGCCCTAGCCAGATATGGATCTTTTTCAGAATGGGAATAGACTTATTCAAGAAGAAATGTTGTATGATGTATCAAGTTTGAAAAGAGAACATGAAATCCCAATTTCTAGCCTAAACAATGAACAGAGACTAATCTACAATTCTATAATGGAAGCTGTTGCTACTGAAAGAGGAGGAATGTTTTTTGTTTATGGACATGGTGGAACGGGTAAAACGTATCTTTATAGAACCATCTTGTCTGGTATAAGATCAAAAGGTAAAATTGTTTTTGCTGTTGCGTCTTTAGGAATTGCTGCTGTGTTGCATCTTGGTGGAAGGATTGCTCACTTAAGATTTCATATCCCAATTAATGTAAATGATGACTCTACTTGTGACATAAAGCAAAGAACACAAGCAGCAGAACTTCTTTCAAAAACAAGTATTATAGTTTGGGATGAAGCACCGATGACACATAGGAATTGTTTTGAAGCTGTTGATCGCACATTACGAGATATACTACAAATTGAAGATCCTCAAAATGCTTAAAAACCTTTTCGTGGTAAAGTTGTAGTTTTAGGTGGTGATTTGTGACAAATACTTCCAGTTGTGAGAAAGGGAAGACGAGAAGATATAGTCCAATCTTCAATTAGCAAGTCATATCTATGGAATGATTGTCATGTCTTTAAACTCCAAACAAATTTGAGGCTTCTACAGAACAATATGAGTGGAATAGAAACATCATCTATAAAGGACTGTAGTGAGTGGATTCTTAAAATAGGTAATGGTGAATTGGAGAAGGTGATGGGGATAACAACATTTCAATTCCAAGTGATTTGATTATATAACCTTCAAAGAATCCAATGCAAGAAATTATTGACAACACATAGCCAAGTTTGGAAAATAAATACACAGATTCAAGTTACCTATAGGATAGGGCAATTCTCACCTCTACAAATGAAGTTGAAGAAGAACTAAATGACTACATTGTGTCATCCTTAAATGGAGAAGTTCATGAATATCTAAGTTTAGATTCTATATGCAAGGCTTCTTCAAATGTTCCTGACCAAGATATCTTGTATACTGTTGAATTTTTGAACACGTCGAGATTTCCAAGATTGCCAAACCATAAACTGACATTAAAAATAGGTTTGCCTGTAACGTTGCTTAGAAACCTAAATCAGAATGAAGGTCTTTGTAATGGAACAAGACTCATTATAACTAGATTGACTACATGGGTGATAGAAGCTAAAATCATAATTGCCACTAATATAGGCAAACATGTGTTCATTTCAAGAATAACATTATCTCCAAGTGATTCAAAATGGCCATTCGTTTTAAAAAGATGAAAATTTCCAATTTCAGTGTGCTTTGCGATGACTATAAATAAAAGCCAGGGACAATCATTGCAACATGTTGGAGTGTATTTGCCAAAACTTGTTTTTAGTCATGGGCAATGGTACATTGCAGTGTCTAGAGTTACAAGCAGAAATGGACTAAAATTCCTTATCATTAACAATGAGACCGAAAAAAGGTCTGAAACAAAAAATATTGTGTATAAAGAAGTTTTTACCAATCTTTGACTGAAGAAACCAACTAATAAAGGTAACATAATTTTATATATTATTTATTTTTCTGTTTATCTCCTCCAAATTGATTTAGCCACTTCGTATATGCGATACCCCAATTTGATTGATTGTGTGATGTGTGTGGGTGTGTGATCAGTCCCACATCGGGTATTTACTGGGTTGAACTGGGCTTTATTAACAATTGCAAGGTTCCTCAATTGTGACTAGTCCTTTTGAGGTATAGCGTAGATGTGGCTAGCGCTTTTCCTTGGGTCGTTACAATATGGTATCAGAGCTTAGGTTATGATCTTGTAGACTTTATGCTAGGTTTTGATTTAGAATGATATTTGCGCCCTAGGCATTACAATTCTAGTTATTGTTTATGAAGGTTATTAGGTCATAGATAGTGTTCTTTTGATGACTTGATGAGAAGTGTAAGTGAGGTTCCATCATATGATGATTTGTTAGGTCATATTTGAAGGATTTGATATTTATGTCTATGTGGTTATGCGCACGTGACTTATAAAATGAAAAGGAGGATTTTAATTGATATACTTCTATATTCTTATACTAGTATTAAGTGGGTGTGTTTTATTCTTGAAATTTTGTATTTGATTAGATTGGTTATTAAAACTTCTTCTTCTTATTAAAAGGAAAAGAGAGTGAGAAAAGAATAAACAAAGGAAATCTTCCTGCTGTTTTGTGACTGATATTTTGAAAACTCATTTGATAGTTTTGCCTAATATAGTCGACCTACCTATGGTTAGTTTGATCTGTAGGAGATTCTCATAGGTTTAATTGTTGAATGATAGTTTTCTATATGCCTTATTCAGAATTTGGAGTGCTTTGGGGAATTGGAAATTGCAGAACTTTATTTAGGGGTTAAGGTTTGATGTTAGAGCTATGATTCCATGATTTTAGTTTATATGGAGTAAGGAAATTAACGGAAAGTTTGTAGTGTGAAGGAAAATCATTTTGTGGTTATTGTAGTTCATGTTATATTATAAGGTATTATATAAATTTTGAGGGTGTTTAAAGAATTCAGCAATATATCGGTGGACTTCCTTGGATTCTAATGTTAAGGATCAACCTTCTTTGGATCTTTGTTCTTGTTAGGGTTGACCTACATGGATTACCACAGCTTTATTTATGTGTGAGGAAGTCCCTAAATGTTTTTGAGACATGTTTTGTTACTTAGAAGTTTGAGGTCCGCAATTTCTTTTCTATGGACTTGAAGGTTTGTTTAATATCTTGGGGAATAAGTTTTGATGCCAGAAATGTAATTCTTTGAATTTAACTGATAAGAGTTAATGGATTGGCTCAATAGAAAATGAAGTAGATAGAACACAAGTACGTGGTAGTATTGAATTGGACTAGTGAACCATATTTTTGATTGGATATTGAAGGAGTTGGGATGGCAAGAGAGTTTATTTTGAAAGACTATTGCAATTTGAATTATAGTCAACTATTGTAACTTTTGTTTTATATTGGCAGATGGTTAGTGATTATAAATTATAGTGTACTCTTAAGTTCTAGACTGCTAGGACTATTATTTGCAAGGTAAAACAATAACAAAATAACAAAATAAATAAAAGCGTTGAGATACTTCATGGACTATTCCCTTCTAGCCGATGCATACTTAGAGATTTGTTTTCATAATAGGCAATGTAATATTAAGGAACCCAGCTCTTCAATGAGTTCCAACCCATGTATCATTTGGAGATTAAAGGTGAATAAAAGTTGCTTATTTGAGAAGATAATTTATGCTTAAGATAGGTTCTATGAAAGACCTTATATGAATGCTCAATTGATTATTTATGGCGATTTTGGAATTTCTTTTTCTTACAAAACTTGAGGAAGAAAAGATATAGTGATAGACATTAGTTTTGAACTTAGAAAGGATTGGTACTTTGGATGCACTACTTAATTTTGAGGTATAGAATTAATTGGATGCTAGCATTCAATGGTCTATGGTGAATCTCAAAATTGTGGATTCCCTTGTTGTAATTTTTTGAGACTACTTAGGCCTTGGAAGTTTGTTGAAATTAATAATTGATGGAAAATTAGTTATTGGGGTTAATCTAAACGAATGGGCCTTGGAACTTATATTCATATTGAAAGGAACTTAGAGAGCTATTTAGACTAGAGATATTTATATCTTAAAAGAGTCTTATAATTTTCGTAATATGGTTGTTCTTAAACTATGGGTAATTGAGTAAGAGATCTTATAGTGGCATTGTATTATGTAGCGGAAACATCATGGCTCCATTTGCTTTGGAAATTTTTATCTTACAAATATTGGGAAGGAAAAGTCTACGCATATGTTGTGAAATAGTTTTGAACTATGGTGATGAGTGATAAATTTGTATAGATCGATAAAATTGTGGCTTTAGAGTAGCGCAGTGGAAGCGTGATAATTTGTTTAGCTTGCGATGAATTCAGAGGACTGAATTCTTATAAGTGGGGGAGATTGTAATACCCAAAAAAAAAAAAAAAAAAAAAAATTAAAAGGAAGGTTATTTAAGTAAATTTGTTTATGGGGTCAATTTTATAATTAATATTTCTAAGGGATTTTTAGAAAATAAGGTTGAAACCCTAGCTATAAATAAGCTTATTATGTCAACGTAAATGGGGAGATATTTTGAGAGAGGACACTACGCAAATTACTCCAGTAGAGAAGGTTTGACTGCTCGCTTGAGGTAAGAGCTTAGGAATTTCTTTCTTGTCAAATCTAAGTTTTATTTAGAATTAGAGTATTTTTATGTGGGTGAATGTTCAAATAGTGTGTAAAACACCTTGAACGTTTAGACCCCCAAATTATAAATTACCAATTCAAGCTTATTATCAAACAATGTATGTGCGGAATATGAAGATAAGTTAAAATAGAATTGATAAAGAAATCTAAATCAAATAAAATCACAACTACAACAAAAATTAAATGGAAAAGATTAAGGGAAAAGAGATGCAAACACAAAGACAACATAGCGATGTGTTATCGAAGAGGAAACCGAAGTCCTTGGCGTAAAACCTCTCTGCTGCCCTCCAAGCGGTCAATAATCCACTAGAGAATCAAGTTGGGATACATGAATAACAGAAGACCCTCCAAGCCTAATCTACCCAGTGTACCAAAGCCCTCCAAGCTTCTTGCTCCAATGAGGTTACGCCGAACCTTTATCTTCTCTAGCTTACCAGATTCCGCTATAGCCCATAGCATTAACCAATATCAATTGGTCCCTTCCTAATTGCTTCCCAAGCACCAAATAACCTTCGCACAGATATGGGTATGGTGAGAAAAGGATTTGGCTAAATGTACCTCTCAAGGATGTAACAATGGAGATGGTGAGAGGAGAGGAATTTTGAGAATCAAAGATGAAGATTGTGGATGAATTAATCTTGTTTTTCTCTAGGGTTTCTCTCTCAAAATTCTCTCTAGAAGCTCTTTACAATACGTGGGTGTAAAGGGTATTTATACTAGTGTGTGTTTGGAATGCAAAAGGTCAGTTTTTCCCAAACTAAGTGAACTGGCGACTTGGCCTCTCGACTTGACTGAGTCGCGAGATAATGGCTTGGCTAGCCTGAGACTTTTGTCTCGTAGTGCAACAGCTGGCGTGACTCTTTAGCTCCCTTGCATGCTTCGCACGTGTGCCTGCTTTGGCGACTTGCCAGTTGTGAGCCAGTCGCGAGATGCAGTTGTGAGGCCCTGCATGTGTGCACACTCTTGAGCATTTCTTCACACTTTCTCACACACTACCCTTACATGTTTCCCACCTAAATACAGGATTTCTAAATGCTGAATTACAAGCAAATTGGCACGGAATAAAGCCAACAAAATGGTTGATTAAATTCAACCTTATAGTGGGTATTTTGGTCAGTAGTAAAATTATTTAATTATTCAAGATTTTTAATGATGCAAACGAAGAAAAGTTTGGATTTATTTTCAGTAAACTAGACGCTGTTTCTACAGATGATTCTATGTTTAGTAACTTAATCTTTATTTATGCCTTTTGTTGCGTTGAACGGAGATGGAATTTGCAGATTTTTAGACTTCGTGAGACAAGTTTCTGCACAACCCTTTATCAAAGGAATAGTACCGAATTAATGGAGTTGAGGTCTGACAAGTTAAAAAAAAAAAAAAAAAAATTGTGTATCCGTTAAAGCCCAGGTGGTTTGATTTAGATGATATAGTCATGTATTTTAGTTTTGTCCTTTTCTCAAAAGTGAACTAAGAGTGGCAGGTGGCAGAAAGCAAAGGAAAGAGAGATATATATATATATATATTATGAATATGTGGATTTTTGTGAGTTAATAATGAGAAATTAATAGCTTTTTTTTTTTTTTTTTTTTTTTTTTTTTTTTTTTTGTAGTAGCTTCTCTTTTGGCTGGGTACCATTATAAGTTCTTCTTAATTTTTTTTTGATTATTGAGTAAATGGTACTTGTAAAATGGTTTTAGGTGAAATCTAAGGATTTTTAGTGGAAGTGTTAGGGAAAAGTTCATTTTGGAATAGCTTTTGGAGGTAAGTAACCTTATCCTAATTGGTTTTATTTTGCGTATTTTAACTACTGAAAATTGTTTACAATTGTTACAAATTTTGGTTTTATTTTGCGTATTTTAACTACTGAAAATTGTTTACAATTGTTACAAATTTATTTTTATTGTATTACTGATTTCAAGTAAAGAATGATCAAATATATCTAATTACTGAATATATGATGTATTTTATTTAATTGTTTTTAGCTATACTGATTCAAAGTAAAGAATAAAGAATTTTCACAAATATACATGAGCATTGAATATATGATTTATTTTATTTAATTGTTTTTTTTAGCTATATTGATTTAAAGTAAAGAATTGTAGAAATATCACAAATAGATTTGAATATTGAATATAAGATTATATATATATATATATATATATATATATATATTTGAATAAGATATATTTTTGTTACAAACTATGATTTCATATACATGATTATGAACAATCTGACTATGAATTTATTCTAATACCCAGCCAGTGGAAGTTATTCATTGGTACTCTGATGCTCAGCCAATGGGGGTTATTCATTGGTATTCTGATACCTAAACCTAACGGGGTTATTCATTGGTACTCTGATACCCAGCCAATGGGGGGTTATTCATTGGTACTTTGATGCCTAGTCTTGGGGATATAGCGTGACCATAGTCATAAGATTGTTAAGAATATGAATTACGTTTGAATATTTGAACTATTTTGAGTCCTACATATGTGATTTTGGAAATGTTTGAGTATTTGAACTATTTTGAGTCATCAAAATTGCTTATGTATCTTTTTTGGAACCTGTTGTAAGTTATAACTTTTGATACATGGAAAACTAACTCTTTTCTAAACCATCTATGATATATTTGTGTTAGGAAATTTAGACCCCGGTTGATAGAATTAACAAGTTTTAAATCCAAGTTGTTAATTAGATTTATTATCAATAAAACTTGTTAAAACAAACAAACATCAATATCATGTCAATAATGAATGCAGCGGAAAAGTAAATAAGACAAGATATGATTACCCATGAAAACCAATGAAACCAACCAGTTTCACAGTAAAAAACATGGGGGGAAACTTTCCCGAAAAGCAATCCACTATAGTAAAGAGAAGTTTCAAATCTAGTACAAAACCTTTGTCCCTAGACTCTACAATCCCCGTAGATGAACTCATAGCAGAAACCTTCTACTGCTTCAGAACCTCTGAACTCTTCAATATATGAACGTCACCCTTTTATTAAACCAATCCCAGTACATGACTAACCAATTGCGCGGATTCCAGTATGCGACTTCAATCACCAACTAGAAGAAGATGTTGGCTGCAAAGTTCTTCAGTTCATCAAGAATGAAGATTAAGAAGCACTTGGTTACAAAACCCTAAGGCGTAAAGACGCAGTAGATTCTTTTAGAGAAAATAAGACATCGGTCACCTTTTGCATATGTTCTCCTTTTATTCTCTTATTCTCTTATGTGACGGCCTCTAAAATAAGCCTTATATAGGTCTAGGGTTGTGAGAAAAGAAACCCTACACAAATACAAAAGCCTGGCCCAAAAATCATATTTGAAAATTCTGATTTCCGTAACCTCGATAGATACCTCGATAGATAGGAGGTGTCGAGCTTTAAATCTCGATAGATACAGCTATCGAGGAGGTGTCGAGATTGCGATAACAATCAGCTGAAGAATCTCGATAGATAGCCAGCTGTCGAGGAGGTGTCGAGAAGCTGTCGAGCTATTTGTCCATAGGTGTCGAGCTATCTGTCCAGCTTTATTAAACACCTTTTCTTCACTTGTTTCTTGGTCCAATCTTCATGACTTTAATACTAGGCTTGAACAACATGTTCCTTGAAGTATTAAACACATCCTAGATCTAC
The DNA here is from genome assembly GCA_023736055.1 of Quercus glauca. Classification (NCBI taxonomy): domain Eukaryota; kingdom Viridiplantae; phylum Streptophyta; class Magnoliopsida; order Fagales; family Fagaceae; genus Quercus; species Quercus glauca. Next base: position 41,935,853 of record CM043322.1, on the reverse strand, counting down.
CCAAATACAAGTAAAGTGCGTTTTGTCAAAGGATTAGCCAACTACATAAAAATATGTCCTTAACAATCTCCCCCTTTGACAATCCGTGACAAAACCACAACAAACAAATGAACATATGAGAGAAGCCATAAATCACTCAACTCATACTCACTTGTTACATACAATAAAATCTATCCTAACACAAATTCTTGAAAAACTTTGCAAGAAGAGAGTTTATGGCAAGTAGACTTTGACAACCTGTATTTCTGAAACACTTTAAACAAAACTCATCAAGGCATCTTAGTGTGAGACAGAAATAAAAGATTGCATACAAATAAAGAAACATGTGTATAAAGATAGAAAAGAAACAACACATGTAGAGGTAGGTGAAGAAAACATACATCAACATATAAAGAAGATAAGTAATGTATGTAAACATGGTCACAAGACCTAAGGTACAAGAAGAAGGAGGTAAGCACTCCCCCTAACAAGATGAAACACATCTCCCCCTTACAAAGGCATGTATTTCTCCCCCTAACATGTAGAAACCACAAACTCCACAATTTCTCCCCATTTTTGTCATGAATGACAAAGGGTACAAGAAGCTAGAAAGCTTCACCCGAGAAACATAAAGATGATCAAGGATGATCAAGGGGGGGGGGGGTACAAAAAATCCATATAAATACATGAATGTAATGAAACAAGATGCTATGGATGACAAAAGAAAGATGCAAAACACACACACACTAAACAAGTCTAACCAATTTTATATTTCAAAAATAAGTCAAGACAGTTTAGTGAGCATACATAAGCACATGTAAACCTAGTGATGGCCAAATCACATTGTACCTGCACATGTATCAAAAGTAGCAAAGAATATTTGCGTGTTGTGTGTGAAAAATATCGCAAGATTGCATATGTGTATACATGTTATGACGATCTGAGATATGAGAAAATAACTTTAACTCACACATAATCATAACTATTTGATGGAGACTATCACCTTCGAGGTACATCCTATAACTCTCACATCTCATAGAATGCACGCTTGCAACCATTTTTAAAGCATTTTTGATCTTTTTGCTTTTTATTTTCTTTGCATATTTTCTTTTTAAGCATATCATGCATGGGCTTATGAGAGAGAAAAGAAATACCCATTGATATTTGACATTCTAATTTTGCTATGCCAAAGCACACAAATGTCATTGACATCACACTGTTGCTATGCTGAAACATACAGATGTCATTGATGATTGGCGGGCAACAGTAGTGAGATGATTATTTATGCCTTTCTCTTAGGATTTTCTAGTCCTATCCGTCAAAAAGGGTGATATGAGTGTTAAGTCTTAAGAGATAACTTAATCTTACTCATCACAAACAGGAGCCACAAATCTCACTTGCTTAGTTGTGCATAGAGATGCTCATCTAAGTTACAAAAGATACAAAGTTTAGAAAACTTTATTTCATTGGCCATCCAAGGTACACAAGTACCAATGTACACATAACACACACTGTTTTTATATTTTTTTGATTTTGATTTTTATTTTAAAAACAAAACAAAATAAAAACTAAACAACCAAACAAAAACAGACAACCTACATGAAAGCAGAAAGAAGGATGCATATGCATGAAGGCATGATAGAAAAATGCAGATGCATGAAAACATGATTCCAAAAACAGATAAGAAATCAAGCAAAGAGAGTCCTATTTTAGATAGAAAGAATTAAAGCAGAGGACAAATATAAAAGACAATTAAGTCTTAGGCTCCTTTCTCACCCACACAGCTCGAGTCTTTGGCCGTGAAGATGAAAAGGCACGTGTCCTAGTATGTCTACTAAAGGACATAGAAGAATTAGAATTCTCCTAAAAGTGAGTTAAAAAGCTCAAAACTTTTAATAACTCTCTAAACAAAGGTGTAGGTCCTTGAGAGGAAACCTGTGACCGTTTGGACAATTGCTTATAAGGATACAACTTAAAGCAATTAGGACGAATGTGTCCAGAAACACCACAATGGTGACAAACATGAGTAGTTTTTGAACTACCATGCTTCCTAGAGGGAGGTCTAGCCTTAGAGGTTGACTGAGACCTCAACTTAGGACAATTTGGCCTAATATGACCAACAATATGACAATGATGACAAATGGGGACAAATTCAGATTTATCATTCAACCTAGGAGGAGTTTTAGACATAGGTTTAGAAACTTCAGCATTAACATCAGATTGTTTACCTTTGTCTATCCTAGCAATATTAGCCTTCAACTCTTGATTTTTCCTTTTAAAAGGAGGAATATAAAATTCCTTTTCTTTTGAGTTAGGCTCAACAACAGGTTTGGCACTAGTCAATTTTTCAATTTCAGTTTTAGATTCAACTAGTTGCTCTTCCAAACTTTTTATTTTGTCCACCTGAGATGAAATTTGATTTTTAAAATTCTCATTCAAATTATTGGTTTCATCCAATTTTGCAATCAAATCATCTTTTTCAAGCTTGACCTTTTTAAATTTAGCTTTTAATTTTGTAGAACATTCAAGAGATTTCATACAAAAATTATAAAGCTTGCAATAGGCATTATGAATATCATCATCATCATTCAACACAAGATCATGCAAATCAAAACAATCAAGAGCTTTCATGACAACGGGGGTCAAGGATCACACTCAGGAAATTAATCCAATCAGAGTGTACCCGCTCTAATACCACTTGTTGGGAAATTTAGGCCCCGGTTGATAGAATTAACAAGTTTTAAATCCAAGTTGTTAATTAGATTTATTATCAATAAAACTTGTTAAAACAAAGAAACATCAATATCATGTCAATAATGAATGCAGCTGAAAAGTAAATAAGACAAGATATGATGACCCAGGAAAACCATTGAAACCAACCAGTTTCACAGTAAAAAACCTGAGGGGAAACCTTCCCAAAAAGCAATCCACTATAGTAAAGAGAAGTTTCAGATCTAGTACAAAACCTTTGTCCCTAGACTCTACAATCCCCGTAGATGAACTCACAGCAGAAACCTTCTACCGCTTCAGAACCACTGAACTCTTCAATATGTGAATGCCACCCTTTTATTACACGAATCCCAATACATGACTAACCAATTGCGCGGATCCCAGTACGCAACTTCAATCACCAACTAGAAGAAGATGTTGGCTGCAAAGTTCTTCACTTCATTAAGAATGAAGATTAAGAAGCACTTGGTTACAAAACCATAAGGCGCAAAGACGCAGTAGCTTCTTTTAGAGAGAATAAGGCATCTGTCACCTTTTGCATATGTTCTCCTTTTATTCTCTTATTCTCTTATGTGACGGCCTCTAAAATAAGCCTTATATAGGTCTAGGGTTGTGAGAAAAGAAACCCTACACAAATACAAAAGCCTGGCCCAAAAATCAGATCTGAAAATTCTGATTTCCGTAACCTCGATAGATACCTCGATAGATAGGAGGTGTCGAGGAGGTGTCGAGCTTTAAATTTCGATAGATACAACTATCGAGGAGGTGTCGAGGAGACAGAAGATTTCTCGATCGATCCACCAGCTGTCGAGAAGGTGTCGAGATTGCAATAACAATCAGCTGAAGAATCTCGATAGATAGCCAGCTGTCGAGGAGGTGTCGAGAAGCTGTCGAGCTATCTGTCCAGCTTTATTGAACACCTTTTCTTCACTTATTTTTTGGTCCAATCTTCATGGCTTTAATACTAAACTTGAATAACATGTTCCTTGAAGTATTAAACACATTCTAGATCTACCCAAATACAAGTAAAGTGCGTTTTGTCAAAGGATTAGCCAACTACATAAAAATATGTCTTTAACAATTTGTAAGATTAAAGTATGTGATTTATGTGTAACTTATTATTTTAAGACTACGAAACTTCTCAGTATTTTGAAAACACATAGTATATTATAACTTTGAAAACACATATTACATCTTATTCTTTATAGATCTATTACTTGATAGAACTTATTAGGATTTTGGTTACTTATTAAGTTGTCAACTCACCCCCCTTTTTCCCCTCCAGTTTTAGATTGTGAAGATTAGCAAGTTTTTGGAGTTTTGATGTTGTGTTGTGAGTAGGGAAAGAAGCTTAGTGATTTTGGGATTGGATGGTCTTCTAATAGTTTTATGTACATGAGGTTTGGATTTTGTTCCTATTAAATTATTGGAGATCTATTTCATAAAGAAATTGTTGAGGTATTTTGGATTTATTTGATTTAATTTTTGAGGATAAATTTTAGTTGCTAAGAAGGTCTTGCACACTTGTAGGGTGCTTACTTTGTAGGCGTGTGGCAGTTTTCATGTGCCTACCTATAATTGGGTTCGGGGTGTGACCATTTTAATCCTATCAGAGCTGGCCCGGGAACCCCATGTGGGCTCAGAGACACTATCCCACAAAGTGGGCCCTAACGAAGACGTTAGGGATTTAAGTGGGGGAGATTGTGATGCCCCAATTTGATTGATTGTGTGATGTGTGTGGGTATGTGATGAGTCCTATATCGGGTATTTACTAGGTAGATCTAGGCTTTATTAACACAACTATAAGGAGCCTCAATTGTGACTAGTCATTTTGAGGCATAGCGCAGATGTGACTAATGCTTTTCCTTGGGTCGTTATATATGGTATACCTCAAAAGGACTAGTTACAATTGAGACTCCTTGTAGTTGTTAATAAAGCTCAGTTCAACCTAGTAAATACCCAATGTGGGACTCATTACACACCCACACACATCACACAATCAATCAAATTGGGGTATCACAATCTCCCCCACTTAAATCCCTAATGTCCTCGTTAGGGCCCACTTTATGGGGTAGTGTCTCTGAGCCCACACAGGATTACCAGGTCGGCTCTGATACCATATGTAACAACCTAAGGAAAAGTGCTAGCCATATTTGCGCTATACCTCAGAAGGACTAGTCACAATTGAGGCTCCTTGTAGTTGCTAATAAAGCCCAGATCTATCTAGTAAATACTCGATGTGGGACTCATCACACAATCAATCAAATTGGGGTATCACAGTATATGCTTACTGTTTTGTTAAATTTCATATCTATAAGATAATTGAATACAAGCTAATTACTATTTTCTATCTTTAACAAGCTAATTACTTTTTGGTGTCTTTGTTATACTGCTTTGTTTTTTATTTTTATTTTTTATTTTTTATTCTATGAAGTATCTAAATGAAAGTTTGAATTTTTATAAACTTTCAAATTTATTAATCTATACAGGTAGGGATCCAAGATGATGCAATATTCGCTCCTTAATCAGCTTTGTATAGACAAACACAAAGAAAATTGGAAAGTCAAGATCAGAATATCAAGGATGTGGAATGCAATCAACTCAAAAAATAATGATATTATTAGTTTAGATATGATTTTAATCGATGAGTAGGTTTGTTTTTCTTCTATAGGTTTTAATATTGTTCGATCATTATATAAACCATGAACTCTGTCTATATAAAATTGATGCGCTTTACTTGCAGAATAATGCAATACATGCAATCATTCAAAATAATATTGCTAAAAAGTTCAAGCCTCTTCTACAAGAAGGAAAATTGTATTAACTCTCTTATTTTCAAGTGGTTGATGGCAATGCATTGTATAGACCAGTAGACAATGACTTCAAGATCTTGTTCGCATTGAAAACTAGCACTAAGGAAATAAAAGAGATTGATGTTGATATATTGTGTCATAAATTTGAATTTTTTGACTACAATAAAATATATGAACGCGTTAATAAACATGTCCAGCTATCAGGTATCTCTATATATATTATGTGTTATATCAAAATTTTTTAATAATTATGCATTATATTATTGTTTTATATGAAAATAATTACATTCACATCTTTGTAATGCCTAGATATCTTTGCAAATGTGATTGGTGTTGGACCGATTGAGCAACCTTGCATCAAAGGATCAAAAGTCTCGATGAGAAACATAAATGTCATGATTGTAGAGAATGTCTTCTTTTTTTTTTTTTTCTTTTTTTTTTATAATTTAAAAAAAAAAATTATTTTCAATACATGCACTTTTTATTTTTATTTTTTATTTTTGATAAGCCAATACATGCACTTACATTATATGAACTTATACTATAACATTGGAAAATTTAAATAGAGGAAATGAAATAAAGCTTACACTTTGGGTACCAGTTGCAAATCAAGTTGAGGAGAGCTTCTTTACTGAAAATCAAGGCCCTTTTATCATAATAGCTACATGTTTGACTGTCAAGACTTTCAAAGGCAAGTTCATTGCTCTTTTCTATTTCTCTTTATAACCATCTTCTGAACTACATAAGAAATCATCCAATTATTTGAAATACAAAGTATTTTGGCTAAATTATTATGTAAGCATCCAATTAAGAAGTTGTATAACTGGCTAGAAACTCAGATTTAGTTTGTTATTTTCTATTTGATTATTGAATACCTTGTAGATTTTAAAATTTTGAATTTGGTTGCAAATTTTTATTATTATTTGTGAATTTGAAAATTTTGGAATGGGAGCTGGTATGGGGTCTAGAACATAATCCTATTGAGGAAGAGATGATGGACATCAAACTTTGTATGGGTTAGCATGGATGCCTCACTCAATTTAATTTTTACCATGAAGATAATTCAGAAATAGGCAAAAATTAAAAGACTACCTCGATGTCTTTAATTGTAGCATCATTTGCAGTGATTGATGATTCATTATGTGGGGACATATCTACAGAGTCACCAGTACACGATATATCACTAAATTAGTTATATTAGTTTTGCAAATGGAGGATCTTGATCCGTTTAATGTAGTGCACAATAGCTCAAAAAGCAGTTTATAATTGGGGGATCTTAATTTATTTCCTTTTAGGTTCTTTACACCTAACTAAAAAGCTATGAATGTTTTTTTGCAGAAAAAATACAGCTTCATGGTTTATGTTTGACTATTTTAAGTTCAGACTTAGAATAGTTTGGATTTCTTAGGTTTCTTTTAGTTTGGATTTTTAAGCATGGATTGAAGTTGCAAATTATTTTTAGTTTGAATGCTTTATGGTAATTACCTCTTACTAAAACACTTCTCTCTAATAAAGAATAAGATATTAGGGTTGAGAAAATTGGATGGGGTAGATTTTTTGTAGGCCATGTGACCCAAGTTTTGGAGATTGTAGAAGTATAAGAGTGTTTAAATTGATTGGGAGACCTTATGCAATTAAGAGCATGATTTATTGCAATAGGCTACCTATTTAGATAATCTTAATTTTTTGGCAAAAGAACATTAATTTAGCCATTAAATAATAAGCTGCTAGCTTTGCATTTTGGTATACCAGTACATATAATCGAAGTTAAACACTTAACTTTCCAAAAGAAGCATAAAAAATTCTAAAAATTTCTATGCATGTCCAACATCTTCAGGAGGTAATTCAATGTCAGCTATGTTGGTTAAGCTGGTATCCCGATGCAAGGGAATGTCAGCATTAAATTCTTTGTTCTCAAGATTGATTGTATCTATATGCACCTCAAGATTCATGTAATGCTCATTGACTTTACAGGACATAGGAACTTTCTTAGGCTTGGCCTTGGCATTGTTATTCTTCTCAGCATTTGATAGTCCTGAATCCTTCTCAGTTTTACCATAATTTCTTCTATTTTCCCTTCTGATCTAGATTTATTGGCACTCAAAGAAGCATCATTTGAAAATTAAAACGTGTGTTTTGGAGTTCTTTTTCTTGGAGAGGACTTCACTATCCCTATTTTGTTTGTTTTAACTTCTTTTCAAAGATCTCACAAACTTTATGCTTTTTGGGCTATTATTACTTTGAAAGGTGTGGGATGATCACACTATAATATTGGTGTCTTGGCACATCTTAGTCTCACTATTTGATGCTGGTGATAGACATGTTTCCCATATGAGAATAAAGGGGTGTACGTTAAGGAAGGTTTTGGAGTCCTTGACGGCCTAAAGTAAAAAAGTCTAAGTGGCACAAAATATGGGAAAGTGTTTGTTTGATATGAAGGTTGTTTTGGCAGTGCATGGATAATGAGTCTTTTTAATAAGGTCTTGTCAAAAAGAAGTTCAACTTGCAACTTGCAAATTAGAATGCAATAATTCCTAAAAGTACACGTACAATAGTCAAGTTTTTTGGGTTGTGATATATTAGCCTTTTAAAATAAGTTGTGTATGTTTTATTATTATGTGGTATCATTACTTTTGAAATAGATTTGTTACTTTTTACTATGATGATTCCATTGAAACTTCAATGTACTTTTTTTTTTCTAATGAAACCCGTGCATTGCAGGAGAGTATAACTTATCGTTAACAAGTGGAACAAGGGTTTATATTGATTTGGACATTCCTGAGACTACTGAATTCAAAGATCAGTAAGTGCTTTGTTTTGGATTCACATTTTTAATATATTTACAGGCTGGTGGAAAATAACCAACCAATAGTAGAAATGCCAAAGCAATTTAAACCACAAGTGACAATTCAAGAAGAGATGAACATCAACAGAAGAACCATATGTGAAATAACAAAAATTATATGGGACCCTGATAATGAGTAAGAAAAAACAACACCTTCAACAATAACATTGTGTCCTTAACATTGGTTTATATGAAACCAAAACTTTTGAAACTCCCACAAATTTCCACGTTAGCACAATATTTTAAAAAAAACCATAAACACCAAAAAAAAAAAATTCTAAAAACAAAAATAAAAACATAAACACAAAATAAACTTTTCTAAAACTCAATAAATGGCTCTACCATTCCCCCACATGCAGCTCTTTGCCTTCTCCTTCCTCCAAAACGCAGACCCACGCTCTGCCGTTGCCCCACAAGCAAAATGCAGCTTAATGGCTCCACCTTCAGTAGAAAACACAGGCCACCATCAGTCCTTCTCTCCCATAACTCAACGACTCCCCCTTCTCTGGCACCACCCTTCTCTAGCTCTACATTTGTCGGTGCTACCCATCTCTCACTCACAACAGTTTCTCCCCCTCTCTCTCCCTTAGTTCTTCTCTCCCACAACCCTGTTGACACCTGGGTTTCTACCACCGGGTTTGTTGTTGGGTTCTACCCCTATCAAATTTTTATTTTTATTTTTGGTAGCTAATTTGAGTTTGGGGTGAGTTTGTAGGGAAATTTGAGTTTGGTTTTTTGAAAATCTGCTTATACATGGCTATATTTTGATTGAAATCGGAGAAGCCCCAACACCTCGAGGCTGAACAACCCCACTTGAGGGTGTGGCTGAAGAGAACAAAATCCTAACCCTTCACCCTTAAAGTGTTTGACAAAATTCCTGAGCAAAAATTCTTTAGCACTAATGCTTCCTTTCCTCTTTCTCTTTTGTCTTAATTTAATTTTTTTTTTTTTTTTTAGTGGAGTTTCCACGTCTTCTTCTTCTTCCAAGTTTGGGTTTGAGAATATCTACTTATTCATGGCTGTATTTTGATTGAAATCAGAGAAGCACCTAGCACCCAAGGCAGAATAACCCCACTTGAATGGTTGCCTTAGTCCCTACCGTTAAGTGAATCCTACCACAGGTCCATCTGTGGCAGAGGGTGTGACTGCCTTTTCAGTTGTCATCATTGGCCACTTGGCCTCACCAGGTCTATCTCTATCTCTCTTCAAATTTAGGCTTTCTATTCTATAAATTTTTTCCCTTTACAAGATATTTTTTATGGTGGAATGCTTGTGATTAAGATGACTGATATTTAGGTAATTGTTATCTGAAGCTTGGTTTTATGTTTAGTTTAATTGTTTCATCTCAAGACTTTCATTGTTTTTATTACTTCTTTATCTTATTTTAAGAGTAGCATCTACATTTTTGAGGGGTTTTGCTTGGTTTTAAATTTTTAGTTATGCTAAGGTTTGTATTTTTAATTTTGGTATAACGATGGAAGCTAAGATCCATAGCTATCGGCCTACAACTAACTTTTATTTTTTGCTTTCTACCATGCACATCGAAGGACTAAGTCCATAGAGTTTAGAAGCTATCTACAAATTCCAGCAATAGCAAAGTGCATAGCAAAGTGAAAAGGTAGAGCTATGTTTTTACTTCTTCCATATTTATTTTTGAATCTATAGTTTTTTTGATGTCTCTGTTTCTCCATTACTTTCTTTGGGGCTTGATTTAATTTTTATTTGATTTACAGTTTGGTTGAGTGGCCTGTTGGGATATAAGTTGCATTACAACATAATTCTTACCAATTAAAATTCTGCTCTTGCAATATGCCTTAATGGCTCTCCTTTTTTTTTTTTTTTGGTGGATTACTTCATGCTTCCTGATTCTCATTTGAAGTAATTTGTTGACTGATTGATATTTTTTGGCAACATGTAAAACCCAAAAATATGGAATCCTTGATTTAATGAAAATTATGAATGCAGAAAGATTGATTGCACAATTTTTATTAACATTTTCTATCAAATGTAAAACAACATATATAGCCACCAAACACTCTACAGCTGACATGAAAAACAAACTGAATTTCTGTCCCAACATCAAACAATATACAGAGGTTGAAATTCAATGCCACCAAAATTAAGCCTTTAATAGAATGGAATGGAAATCTTTGTTTGTATAGAGGATAGAATGAAGGAAATGAAGGTCATATTACTTGAAATTGATTTGCTTAATATTGGGTTTCTTCCTTTTAAGGCTTGTATGAGCTTTATTTTAGACTTGCTTGAATTAGTGTCGGATATCTGTGGCTGTCAATACATGAGGTGAGATTAGCCAAATAGGCAGTTTGCTTAGCTACAGGCTATTCGATTAGCATGGGTTTTAGGAGATGATGGCTAAAAGAAATTGACCATTAACCCATATTTTTGGGAGCAAATTGGTTACATATGCATAGCAAAAACAAAACTAAAGAATGTGTGTTAAAAAGGTGACCATCATAGTAAAACAAGCACATATGGGGTCTGTGAGATAAACCTCTAATCTTCTCTGTCGATTCTGGTACTTAGGACACCAGTTGCTTCAGTTGTTGCAACTCTGAGTTAAGAGATCTATTTTGCCGATTAAGTCCGTGAACTTCTTGCTTGAGATTTCTAATTTCTTGATAAGTCTATCCTCTTGGAAGTACAATATTTTTTTTTTCTCAAAGTCATAATACATATAGTGTTAATTTTGTGATTTTTCTTGGGTTGTCCTTGATTAATTTAAGTTGAATCTTTGAATTGAATAGTGGGAGCCATCCCAATTCATAAGGTTATTATTGTACATTCTATTTGTATTTTAGATTGAGCCAATTGTTTGAGAAATTCACTAAAGCTATTTGATCTGTCAGATATGGGCTTTGATAGCAAATTTGGAAGTACTAATAGATACATGTTTTGGAATTTTTTCTGTTACATTTGTAGTTTTGCAATGATTTATGACTATTATGCTATGTAAAGTTGTAATTTACAACTACTTTATGTTGGCTTTAATTCTGTACCGAATTTGATTGTAATTTTGTTTAATCTTTTGTACCCTGCGTTTCATGTGGGATTTCTTGTAAGGGTTGTGAGAGAGAGAAAGAGAGTGCGAAGACTCAAGGCAAAGTGAAGAGGAAGAAGTTTTCGCGGGTAGCTCACGAGAAGGCTTCCTGCGAAGTGAAGCATGTGCCAAGCACATGACTGGAATGCGAAGGGTCAGGACAGGTCGGTGACAGATGGTTTTCGCGAGTGTCTTGCATGTAAGGCCTTCCTGCGAGATACCCACGAAAAATTTTGTTTTGCCAATTTGTCATATCTGATACACACTATCTCTACCCACATTATATATACCGTCATTACTCACAGATGTTGAGGAGTGATTCTGAGAGAAAACCCTTACCACAACCCTTGAGAGATAGAGATTGTTATACCCACAATTCTTTACATAATCTATTGTGGTTTTTCCTCAACTCCTACCTCTCCATTTCTATATCCTTGAGAGGTTGATAGCCTAAACACTTTCCACACCCTTTCAGAGTGTCAAGTGAGGTCTTGGTGCTGTTGGGAAGCATTGGAAGAAGCCAAGCTTTGGCGGATGTAATTGGAGGTATTGCGGGATTTAGAGAGCTAGACAAGACATGGTTTTGAGAAGCCTTGTTGAAGTAAGAGCTTGGAGGGCTTAGGTGCATTGGGTAGATTCGGCTTGGAGGGTCTCTTGCTACTTGTGTATCCCAACTGATTGTCTAGTGGATCGATTTACTGCTTGGAGGGCGGTGGAGAGGTTTTACGCCGAGTACTTCGGTTTTCTCTTCGATAACACATCGGCGTGTTATCTTGTGTTTGCATTCTTCTTCCCTACTCTTTTAGCTTTCATTTTACTGTTGTGTTTTAATGAATATGACTGAGAGTAGTTATTTTATTTATCCGCTCTCATTTACTCTATTCCGCACTTAGTATAAGTTAGAGTAAAATCAATCGAGTCGTAATATTTAATTTTGGGGTCTAAACAGCTCTTGTGTTTTTAACACATTTTTGAGCTTTCAATTGGTATCAGAGCGGGTACACTCGCTGTGGTTTTAATACCTAAGTGTAATCCTAGACCCCTTTGTGATGGACCGATCATAATCGCTCAATGTTCCACCATTCTTTGATGGCAGCAACTATGCATTTTGGAAAGTCCGTATAAGGGCATTCTTGTGTGCTATAGATGAGTCGGTATAGGATTCTGTTGAAAATGGGTATGTCAAACCCACGACACCTAAGTTCGAATGGGACAAGGTAGTTCTTGCTTTGGCAAATGCAAATAGTAAAGCTATTAACGCTATATTCTGTGGTGTGTCTATTGATGAATTTCACAGGATATTGCATGTGGAGACTGCCAAGGAAGCTTGGATCATTCCTGAGACTACTTATAAAGGTACCAAGAAAGTTAAGGACACAATGCTCTAGATGCTTACCACCAGATTTGAAGAGCTCAAGATGGGTGACGATGAGTCATTTGATTAATTTTATGGCAAGTTCAATGAAATTGTAATTGCTAAGCTCATTCTCAGAGATAAGATTGAGGATGCTAAGGTGGTGAGAAAGATTTTGAGGTCCTTTCTGGAGAGCTTCTGTGCGATGATCACAGCTATAGAAGAAAGTAAAGATTTGGATGAGATTAAGATTCAAGAACTCATTGGATCTCTCCAAACATATGAGCTTGGACTACCTTCCCACAAGTCAGGCAAATCACTTGCTCTCAAAACCGTCACCGAGAGAATGGATGACTCCTCTGAAGAAGATGATGTGGAGAAGGAGGTAGCATTCCTTGCAAAGAACTTCCTCAAATTTTTGAAGATGAAAAACTGTGGGAAGTTGTTCAGCAAAGGAAAGTTTACATTCCCCAAAGGTGATAGGAAGGAGTTCAAGAAGAGAGATGGGAAGGATTCTTAATCCCTTCAAGGAATCGTGTGCTACGAATGCAATGGTCATGGAAATCTCAAGGAGTGTCCCAACTATTTGAGAGGGAAGGGTAAAGTGTTTGCCACTACCCTTAGAGATTCTGAAAGCTCAAATTCAGATACGAAAGGAGATTGTGACAATGACCGAAATTATGGGGCCTTTATGGCAATTGCCTCCGTTGATTCAAAGGATGATTTGAGCAAACTGGTTAATGAACTTGGTAACCTTTCCGAGGATGAGGAAGTTGAAGAATTGGAAGATGAAGACGTATGTCAAAATGAAGGCAAAAACAACCTTCAAGAAGCATATGATTCTCTGCCGGAAGATGGTGGCAAATACACCAAAGTTGTGAACCTTGCTGTGAAATAGATGAAAAAGGTTGAAGAAGAGCATAGGTTTATACTTGTGCAACTCAAGGAAGCAAAGTTTGAAGTAGAAAGCTTCAAGGGAGAGTTGGTTGAAGCTTACTCTAAAATCAAGTTTCTTGAACTTAAAATTATTCAAGCTAATGTCAAGGTTTAGCGCATCTCCACCTAGAAACTTAACAACGTGCTGTCCTCTAAAAAATATTCACATGATATGACTGGTTTGGGCTATACCGGAGAAGGAAGTTCTAGTAGTGAACCCAAGAAGGAAGTAAGGTTCGTATCAGCCAAGAATGATGAGAAACTCAAAGAAGTGAAGCCTGAGATTAAGACCCCTATTGCTGTAAAAAGAACTATTGGTGCAAAACCAAAGGAAAAAGGGAAGTCATCACCCAAAAATCAAAGGGGGCCTTAAGTGAAGCAAGTGTGTCATCATTGTGGTGTACAAGGGCACACAAGGCCGAATTGTTTCAAGCTTCATGCACTCAAGAAGGCTGACTCTATGCGTGGCCAAGAAATTTCAAAGAGAAGACCAAAAGGAGCATAAGATAAGGGAGATAGTGAGGGACATCTCATTGGAGACATTATGGAAATGTTGAAGAACATATCACTATGCCTTGCTAACTTCACTTCGAGGTTTGAAAGTTATGTTGGTCGTACCTCACCATCTAAGGCACTCACCCATAACACTCGTAAAGAATGGGTGAAGAAGGGTACTTATGCATGATCACTTCCTATGTCCATGCATTAATTCTTCCGATGTTTAGGGTCATAGGTTCATGCATCATGTCATACATAATCCTCTTGTGTCATTGTTTTCGATTTTTAGCATGTTTTTTTTTTCAAGTTTTGCTATGTATTTTTTTTTGTTGATCTTACTTTACATGTTCTGTTTTTGAGTGTGTTGAAAAAATTTAAAAACCTATAAAAATTGAAAAATCTTCAAAAAGTTTGATCCCTTGTGTTATGTATATCACATGTGAGTTTGGCCTAGTATCTTCATACTAATGGTGTAGTGCATTTACGAGCTTAGCTTGTTATGTATGCACATCTATCTTTATGGGAAAAATCTTGAAATCTATGTGTGACTGTTGTAAATCGATCTTCAAGCTTGTCATGAATGATTGGTCAATAGTTTTGTTGGTTTTGATACATGCATAGACTTGTGCCTATATATCTTCCCACACGTTTTATGTTTTTGCTTAAAGAGCTACACAAATGTAAATCTCAAAATGAAAAGAGATAATGATCTTCAAAAGCTATCGCACATACTAGTATTTGACTAGGAATAAGGGAAATCGACTTTTTATTGTAATGTATGGTGCTCAAAAGCCAAAGGCTTATTCTCAATATTGAAATGTAAAAAATTTCAAGCACCGGTCTCAAAATGAGATGTATTGTTCAAAAAATGATCAAGTGTTATGATTTGTAAAGAAGCCAAATGAAAAGCTTCAAAGATGTGTAATCATTTTATTGTGGGAGGTTATATATGTTCATTTCTATAATTGAGATAGACCATGTGACTTAGCACCAGTTGTGTATGACTTGATTGAATTGATCATTGAAGCTTCATTCTGGACTATGGACTATTCCACATTTGATACTCACACGCAACACACAAGACTTATATGTTCAACAAATACTTATTTCATTTGTGTGATTGTACATGATCAAATGTGACGTGCATGCTCAATTGCTTGCCGATCAAACCCAAAAAGATTTTTGAGTATTTTATATGTTTTCGAAAGTGTTTTTATACTTTCGTTTTTTAAGTTTTTGTTCAAAATGCATTTTTGTGTTGTTCTTAAAAAACTTATTCCAAGGCATTTTTGCGAGAAGCTCGCGACTAAGCTCTTCTTGCGAAAAGAGGATAAGGAAAAAGCTGGAAAACACAGAATTTCAGACAGAGACTTTTGCAACTGTCTCGCGACTATTTTGCGACTAAAGGCTTCTTGCGAAAGGTTTTGTGCTTCAGATGTGTTTTTCGCGAGTAATTTTACGAGTATCTAACCCGCCAAAAACGCGTGTTTTCAGTTTTATAGGGCTGATGTGACAGATTTTTAAACACATCCTTATTTCCCTTTATTTGCCTTCTTCGAGCCTCTCTCAACCCCAAACTGTTTTTTAACTCAAAACTTCATCAATTTCAAGTTCAAATCTCTACAAAATCACTTCAAAGGTATGTTTCTTAACAATCTTTTCTTAGATTATGTAGAATTTGTTCTTGGTGACTTGAATTGGGGATTTTCGAAAAAGGGGTTGGGAAACATACTTTTGGGCAAAATGTTTTCAAAATTTTGATTAGGCTTTGTTCCATTTGTCTTGATTATGTTTGTGTTGGCCCCATGTGGCAATTTCAACTTGTGTTTAGGCATATTTTCACATGATCATGCATTGCCCACATGCTAAATGTAGTGTTGCATATCAAGTATTTGACAAAATGCTCAAGTGGCATTTTTGAGTTTTTTGGACTCAAATGAGTTCCAAATTTAGGGATTACCCATGTTTCAACTTGTTTAACATGTTTTGATCTTTGGGTGTGTGTTTTACACACTTTGACCCAATTGTGCATATCCATGCCTTGTCATGCATCACCTAGGCACATCTCATGCACACTAGGTGCACACCACATGCACAGTAGCTGCACACACAAGCACAGTTGCTAATTTTTTTTTTTTTTGGTGCATTTTAATGCTTATTGCATGTTTTAGCACTTAAATCATGTTCATTTGACATTGTTGTGTTCTATTTTAAGTCTTTGTGCTTATGTTTTAGACTAACTTGACTTTAATCAAGTCTGTGTTCTGTTTTTGTGTATTTGCACTTTTTTTTTTTTTTTTGTGCACTTGTGCAGATGTCTCCCACCAAGCATTCTGCTTCCAAGAAATCATCCAAGCGTCCTTACACGAACTCCGACAACTTCAAGCCATTGAGGCAGACATGGCTTATAACAATTGCTACAAACGAGCAACAATAATTATGGAAAGGTTTGTTCGATTGGATACTCTTGAGGACACTTCCATCCCTGATATGTTCTAGGAAAGGACGTGGACAAAGTTGCTGAATCCCAGTGGTAATGTGCACTCGAAAATCATTAAAGAGTACTTTTCAAATGCTAGTGTGGATGGAGACCACATTAAATATTGGGTGCATCACAAGGAATTTGTGATTACAAGTGACTCAATCCAAAAATTCCTAGAAGTTCGTCCACCTTCTCAGCCGATTACCGTGCAATATGATGATTAATTGGAATCTATTGAGCCAATGGTGAAGGTCCTTGGTGGCTCGCTACACAAGAAATCAATGAACACCATTCCATTCAACTCGGAAATAAGGACATTAGCATATGTCATGATCCATAACTTGTATCCGGTCACTAAGTTGACAACTTTGTCCGGACTGAGGACCATCTTCCTATACGATCTCTACACACATAAAGAGATTAATATTTGTGGTCGTATCTTCCATCTTCTGACCAACAGCATTACAAAAAGGAACTCCAGAACTATCATGCCCTTCCCCACTCTCATAATGGGTCTCCTTGCCAAGACAAAGCTCAAGATTCCGAGCGGTCTCACCACTGTGCCAAGAGATTATCCCATTGGTGCAAACACTGTGACTAGAAGCAGAGCTCACATCACCTTACCCAAAACCGGTGTCTCTCAAATACCGAGGGATAATGTTGAGGAAGAGGGTGGAGGTACCGATGAGGAGATTGACAGATTCACCTAAGCACCAGAAAGTTCTGCTCAACCATCCTTTCAAGCACAAGCATAAGGACCCGATCATCTAGATCGCCTCATGGCATGAATATAGCAGATGTATGGCATGCTCGAATCCCATGTGTAGCATACTTCCGATCAGTTTGTGTACATCCAGGGGTAGATTACTGCACTATATTCACAGATTGAGGACATGTTGATGGCATAAGGATCTGATTCAGAGTCAGATAAGTTCTAGCCTCTTTGGCCATTTTGGTCAAAAAGGGGGAGAATATTTTAAGGGGGAGTATGCATAGTTGAGGGGAAGCAGTGCATAGTATTGGTTTATTGTTGGTGGTTTATGGTTTAGCGTTTCTTTGTTTGGTTTAAACTTTATTAGTTTTTACAACTCTGGGATAGTTTATTGCTTTCCTTTAAAGCTTAAGTACATTGGGTTTAATTTCAGTTTAATATTCAGTACTTTTGTTTATTGCTTTGGAGCAATTTTTTTAGTACTTTTAGATGTTGCTAAACTATCTTGAGCACTACACACTTGTACCCTTGTAGGATCTTGTATCCTTGATGCAAATACTTCATGTATTTTGCATTGGTTGTGTGTTGGACATGCAATTGATCCTCGTGTTGGTCTTAATTACATTGCGTGCCCTGGATGATCGCTTACTAGCTAAATGATCATTGTAGTCATTCTTTAATGACTGTTCATGTATGATCAAGATGTACTTAACTGTCTATATAGTGTTTATTACCCTGATCGCATTTTACTTGCTTATATACGCATCGTGTATTCAACTTGTCATAAGCTTAATGAAGGTTTTGTTTGTGTGTGAGTGTTTTAGGTTACAGGTATATACATGCAAGTGCTTCACAGCTTCTAGACTTTGTGTGAGTGAGTTTTGCCACTGTTCCCAAACTCATGTTCAAGTCTAGAGTTGGTTTTAGGGGTTTTGTCATGGAATAGCCAAAAGGGGAGATTGTAAAGTTGTAATTTACAACTACTTTATGTTGGCTTTAATTCCGTGCCAAATTTGATTGTAATTTTGTTTAATCTTTTGTACCATGTATTTCATATGGGATTTCTTATAAGGGTTGTGTGAGAGAGAGTGTGTGTGTGAAGACTTAAGGCAAAGTGAAGAGCAAGAAGTTTTTGCGGGTAGCTCGCGATAAGGCTTCCCGTGAAGTGAAGCATGTGTTGGAAAATCTGGTTTTGCATCTCATACAAAACACACAGCGGAAGCAACAAACACGGATCTACTTCATTCATGAGAGATAACATATAACCTTGAATTCTAGAACAAATAATAGAAAACGTACTTTAATGCTGTGAATTTCAAAACCAAGACTTGAGAATACCTTTAATCTTCATCTCAATTCCACATGGTGTCGAAGAAGTGTGGTCTTTCAATCAGTCCTTTTGTACGTTGATTCTCAAAGAAAGTTCTTCTTCTTCTCCTTGTGGAGAAAAACTGATTTCTTTTCTTTTCATCATACGTACATAATAACTACCTTAGTAGTTTTTAAAAAAAAAAAAAAAAAATTTAATAACACTTATTAAATAAAAATTGATTATCTAATTGGGTTAGCCTTTTGGGCCTACCTAACTTTTATTTGTGGCTTAAGATGGGACCAAAGGGAACAAATAAGACTCTAGTTCCAATCGGCCTTGGGCTTTTCTGTCAATTCTTAACAAGTCCAAAGTTACCATTAATTATATTCAATACCACTATAAGAATATAATTGCACTCTAGGCCTTATTAATAAATTATATCCTAAGACTTTATTATACACACAACCCCTTCATTAAAATATTTGTAGTAATACAAAGTCATGATTGTTGACTGCTACGTTGAAGATTACTACATTTTAATCCTTGAGTACTTGGTTTAATCTTTTATGTTATTCATTATATATTTACAAAATTCAATTTCATAAATATATACTTTAGTAACTCCTTACTAAAGTGGTTGGGCCCAACACTCTGAATAACCAAACCCATTAAACTTATCTCAAGGGAATATTTTATATCTCCCTTAAGAGATTATGAATTTCATCTTGAGAATATATGTTCCATTAACACTAAATGCGGCTACCCAACACACTGAGGTTTTGATCGTGACTTATAGATCTCACTCTTGATATATCAAAGCAACATACACCTCATGATCAGGTCCATTATTCTCTCAGGATTTAGAGTTGATGTAAATAGAAGTCATGAGATTTATTATTCATTTGACAGTGGTTAGGAGAAGAATAAATCTCACAAGGGTCCAGTTTAATATGTCTGAACTTTTAAAACATATCAACTAGAAGTCTCCACTTCCATGATCAAAATAAATCATCTTAGTTGATATGTTATAGTCTTCGCAGATGAAATGCCCAATTTCATCACTGACTACGAACTAAAATTTTGAGTTTACAAAGAACTTGTGATTTATATCTTCTGTGACTTTTCACATAAATCACATACTATGCATCTCATGGACTAAGATAATGTCCCATTAGTTCATTTATAGATAGTCTCATATAATTAATCTATTTAATTATTTATGACATGCCAATAAATTGGATTTTAGGGCATCAACTGCAACAGCATGTGCCCAACACATGATTGGAATGCGGAGAGTTAGGACAGGTTAGTGATAGCTGGTTTTCGCGAGTGCCTCGCGGGTAAGGACTTCCTGCGAGATATCCGCGAAACATTTTGTTTTGCCAATCTACCATATTTGATACACACTATCTCTACCCACACTATATATACCATCATTACCACAGATGTTGAGGAGCGCTTCTGAGATAAAACCCTAGCCACAACCCTTGAGAGCTAGAGATTGTTATACCCACAATTCTCTACACAATCCATTATGGTTTTTCGTCAACTCCTACTTCTTCATTTCTATATCCTTGGGAGGTTGATAGCTCAAACACTTTCCACACCCTTTCAGAGTGTCAAGTAAGGTTTTGGTGCTACTGGGAATCATTGGAAGAAGCCAAGCTTTGGTGGATGCAATCGGGCGTATTATGGGATTCGGAGAGCTAGACAAGACACGGTTCCGAGAAGTTTTGTTGGAGTAGGAGCTTGGAGGGCTTAGGTGCATTGGGTAGATTAGGCTTGGTGGGTCTCTTGCTACTCGTGTATCCCAACTAATTATCTAGTAGATAGATTTATAGCTAGGAGGGCGGCGGAGAGGTATTACACCTAGTACTTTGGTTTCCTCTTTGATAACACATTGGCGTGTTATCTTGTATTTGCATTCTTCTTCCCTACTCTTTTAGCTTTCATTTTACTGCTGTCTTTTAATGAATATGGCTTAGAGTAGTTATTTTGTTTATCCGCTCGCATATACTCTATTCCGCACTTAGTATAAGCTAGAGTAAAATCAATTGAGTCGTAATATTTAATTTGAGGGTCTAAACAGCTCTTGTGTTTTTAACACATTTTCGAGCTTTCATGCTACTATTTTAAAGTCGAGTATAGAAATTTTTAGTAATGTTCATCACTTTCATTAAGTGTTGTTTCTTTTACAAGTACACAAGGTGTTTGATGAAATTTCTTATGAGTTCTTGAAGCCATAATACATGTAGAGTCGTAAGGAGGAAGGTAGGTAAGAAATGTGATGATCTATTGTTGATTTAATAAAGGTAAGCTGTGTTTGATTCTTATTACTATTTATCAATTAAAAATGTATTGTATATAAATGTTATTTTTTCTTCTAAACTTTGTTTCATTATTTTTATTATCTTTTTTCTCCTGTTTTATCCAATACAATTGGTCAACTCAGGAGCACTCCACCAAATTTTAGATGCCTTTTCAATTGAACTAGGATAGGCTTATAGATATACATACTCCAACTTATAGATAGACTATCCATTTGGATTACAAATTTGTTGGTTTTTACCTCCGGTAATATGCCATTACATCATTTATGATATTTGTGTTACCAAGATTTTGTATAGCTCAGTTTGTTGCATTGTTGATAGTGATGGAACTATTGAGAGTGTATTGTGGTTTCTTCAATGAAATTGATAGTTTTAAGAATATTTACAAAATTGAGAATTTTTTTTAATGGTGGGGAACAAAATTTTTTGTTGGCTGGAAGCATAGACAACCATAAAATTTTAAAGGGTGATTAGAGATGATAACCCAGAATATGGTAGGTGGATGGTATGTTGATGCAATAGTTTTAGAATTAGCCCCTTTTAAAATTGATGATTTTTCTACACAATGATGATGGACTATATAGTACATTGATACAATTCTTTATTATGTTCGAAATCCTAACTTTCTTGATGTGTGGCTTTAACAACCTTTCATATGAAAGCTAGGAAACTTTGAAATTTTAAATTAATAATATAGATCATGTAGTCCAAACAAGATGTTCAAATTTATGATTTATGTCCCTTCACATTCCTCTCTCTCATTTTAGATAAAAGTTTTCTTGGGGAATGATCTTAATCTATATAGCAGATTGCTTGAAGCCTTGCAATGTTGTTGACTACAAGTGATAGGCCACAAACGAATTGACCACTTGTGATTAATTAACCAATTAATTTAACCAAGTTTATTAATTAGGTTAATTAACATGCAATTGCGTGGTAGCACAAACAAATCACCAATAAACTAAATATGCAGCGGAAAATAAATAACACGGTGATTTGTTCACGAATGGGGAAAATCCTAACGGCAAAAACCCTACCGGGTGATTTTCAGGTCACCATTCCTGAAACTCCACTATTATCACAACAAGTGGTTACAAGTAAAGGAATCCCAAGTACCTTACCAACCTATAGTTGAACCCTTACCCCAATACCCAATTGGACTTGTTCTGTAGTGACAGTTCCCCCTTTTGATGTACGGCTCCCAAGTACGTGACTAACCAGTTTGCGTGGATCTTAGTACTCGACTTCAATCACCAACTAGAAAGAAAGGTTGGTTGCAAAGTTCTTCAGTTCATACACATGATGAAGATCAAGAAGATGCTTGGTCACAAAACCCAAAGGTGCAGATACACAGCAACTTCTTCAGAAGAGATGAACTAGGTTAAGAACTTCGTCTCTGGTCACAATTTGCTTGAATAGATTTTGCTCAATGCTTGTGCAACTTGTGACCTCTTAGACGGCTCTTAAAATAATCCTTTTATATGTCTAGGGTTATGAGAAAAGAAGGCCCAAAGACACATTTATGGATCCTAAAAAATCAGATCAGAGATTCTGATTTTTATAAACCTCGACAGATAGAAGCTATCGAGAAGCTGTTGAGCAGGTGTCGAGCTACGGTCTTGAACAGCTTACTGAAGCTCGATAGATGTAGCTGTCGAGACAGCTGTTGAGCTTTAATGAATCTGCACTTTCAGCTTGTTTTCTTGAATAGACTTGAAGGCTTCAATACTTGATCTTGAAACATGGTTTCTTGAAGTATTTCAACACATCCTAAATCTACTCAAATACAAGTAAAGTGCGTTTTATCTAAGGATTAGCCAATTACATAAAAGTATGACATATGTTCTTAACATGTAAACCACATATGTCCTAACAACAAGTATTCTCTGCATGGGCTGCTAGTGGATTCTGATGAGTACCTTCACGTATTATATGAGGTTTCTCTTAAACCTTCTCTCTTTTTGTGCCATTGAAATTTTTTTAATAATGATTTTTGTTTGGTTACTATGTTAGTGTAATAATAGAATACATATAGTTTTAGGTCTTTTATTTAGTTTGGTTGGGATTTGGGAATTTTCTTTATATAGCTATTTGGGCTTCGTTTTTCTCGCCCCCCCCCCCCCTCCCAAAAAAAAAAAAATTCTATTTGGTTGCTAAAGGAAATCAAGTTCAAATTAGAATCTTAAATAAATTATATTGTCGGCAAAAGAAAGAAAAAATATTAAAATTTTTACAACATTATTAGATTGCATGCATGGGATCTCTTATGGTCGTTCTCTCAAAATTTTACACTGAACTATTAACATATATGGTGACTCTTGGCAACATCATATGCATTGAGAATGGACTTTTTGAAAATATGTAACAAATTTTTGGATAAAAAACACCATTGTCTAATCCTTTAAGAAAATATAGACTCTAATTTAAAAGTGGTTTACACATTCCAATCATTTTAAAAGGGTGTTGATGATTTCGCTTTAAATTACTGGGATTGTTTTTCTAATTGAAGGGGTTGTTGACATTTCCTAGAGGTATGAAAGGTTTGATTTAGCATTGACAAAAAGTAGATAACTCAATTCAATTATGATCCTGCTTTCATGGAGGAAATGAGGACAAGACGACAAACATCTCATGAGTTTCACATACACAGTTGCAGAACCAGTTCATAAACCATAGAAATATGGACTATGCAAAAGGACAAATGTCTATGTACAATGATAAATTTGCTTATTCAACTTGTGGTGCTGTTCATAAAAGTAACGTTCAACTAGCATTGATAACACCTACTCTTCTAATTTTATTAAATTTTACATGTGTTACTTTTGTGATCTTTTGAAATTAGTTGTTTTAGGGTTCTACAAGTTTTGTGTTTATTTTTATTTTTATGTGAACTTTTATTTTGAAAAAATTGTTTTTATTTCCATATATTTTCAAGTTAATACCTTGAATAAAATAAATATATTTAATTTCTATTTAACTATCCCGTGCATCGCATGGGTTAGCGACTAGTATATATATAAAACAGAAACCTCTAAAGCTCTCACAATTTCCACGTCAGCATTATTATTATTTTTTTATAAAAAAATTCTGATTTTTTTTTTCTAAAACCCGATGATACAAAAACTTAAATTCTGATTAAACCTGATAATACATGTGCACGTTTAGGACTCCTTCCTCAATTTAAACTTTTCTAAATCTAGATAAAGATAAAATGTTCCTCTTCTCTACGCAAGCTATTATGTAGAAACGCAAACGCAAATGCAAAAGCTTAATCTTCTCTCCTATTCTCGTGGGTCGATTGAATCTCTCTTTTCTTATGGGTTTAGATGCAGCCTAATTGCCTAAGTCGTTCTCTCAACCACTCTCAAAACCCTAAAACCCTAACCTTTAAGCACTCTCTATCAATGGCAAAGAGAGATCCAAGGACCACAGTCATGTCAAACTATCTCCCACCTTCAATCCAGCATCCCGCTACCATCATACTATATGGGGTTGGGGAAATATTATTCTTGTATTTGATTTGATGGTGTTTATTTAGTGAGGTTGCATTCGAGACCCTATTGGTGTGCCTTTTTTTTTTTTTTTTTTTTGGTTTGTTGTTAAAGTATTTGAAATTATAAGTTCGCACTTAAATGCACATTTATTTGTCTGTTACTTGGACAAGTTGCACATGTAATAATTATAGTTTAATCTAAATTCAGAAGTTGCCTATTATTGCATAGACATGTTTCTTTACCTTCAACTCAAATCTCATCGTTCAAATTTTATGCTATTAGTTAGCTATCAGAATATGCTCTGCCATCACATAAAGAAAAGTAAATGAATATTTCATCTGATAGTTCCAATGTTACACATGCCGAATACGTGTTAATGATAGACTTGACTCCCTTATATAGTCAAGGTTTCAATTAATTTTGCTGCTTTTAATTTAAAGGTGTAAAAATATGTTAAAGAAGTTAATGATGGCCATTGCAATGGAATATTTGCTTTCTCTCTATACTAATACACTTATTCTTTAAGTTGTTTCTATAGTACTCTATTCTTGGTTATCTTTTCGGCATGTTATACAATCTGTTAGATTTGGGAGAGCTTCAGACTATGGCCTGCACTCAGGAGGTTCACTCTTTTATCTCTCAATGGAGTAATTGAATTCACGCTTGAGTAAAGCAAATGATGCAGAAATTTTAACTGCAATGCGTGGAGACTAGAAATCAACAATGGACTGAAATTACAGAGCATGTACTATGGTCCATGGAGCATCTGTATGTTTCTCATATTTAATGATTTTATATGTAAAATTTTGACAAATTTTCATATGAAATGTTTAATTACTTTCTTTATTTTACATTGGAGCCAATAGTTGAAAGTGGACAAATATTTAACATCGCAACATTTATTGGATTATTGAATACTAGTCTTTATTTAATTTTTTATTTGATTGATATTTCCAAGAAAACGTTAATGCTAAAACAAAAAGAACGTTAGTAATTTAATGTTTCATATGGAATTTTTAAAATTGGAATCTTAATGTGTAATCTAAGAGGTTACAAAAGTTACATTTCTAAAACATTCATATTAAATAATAAGTCATGCTCAATAACTTTCCCGTGCATCGCATAGGTTAGCGGCCAGTTAATTTTTATTACGTAAACTCATTCTATTATGAAAGGGGAGAGAAATATAGGTCATGAGCCCAATCCATGATGTAGAAGAATATAGGTCATAAGTGTTGTCGTACTTGGATTCTCTTTGTGTTTCTCGACTTTATGTTCACATTGGCCTTGAAACCTTATTTTGGCAACGTGTGCGTTGGCTAAGAAAGCCAACATGTGTGTGACGCAAGTATTAAACTATGTCGGGGTGTGTGTACGTGGATGAATATTTATATCTATACTCATTTGGGTAAATTGCAAATTACACCCCTAAAGTTTTGGGGGTGATTAGATTTTACACCTTAAAGTTTCTGAATTTGGATTTTACCCCTTGAAATTTGGTGATGTATAGATTTTACACCCTGATGTTTCAGAATTTGGATATTACCCTCAATATTTTAGGAGTGCTTAGATTTTACTTCCTAAAGTTTTGGAGTGTTTGGATTTTACTCCCAGCAAAAATTCAAATTTTGAAACTTCAAGGTATAAAATGCAATCACCCCCAAACTTTAGGGTTTTAATTTGCAATTTACCCTATTCATTTTTAAGAAGTCGCCACCAACTATTAGGATTTTAAGGTGTGATTGATTACCAAAGTTTATTTTCCAAATTCCAGCTTTATAGCTATAAAGCCTTTTTTTTCCTATGCAATTATTCTTCATATGATGCAGAGATTCGAAAGAAATTAATATATTATTAGTAATCAATCTATCTATAGTGAAAGCACTCAGAGTCTCTGACATGATAGAATTGAGCACAGGCTTAAGGTGGTTAGCAATCAACTTATTAATAATTTTATAAATCACATTACAGAGGCTTATGGGTCCAAAATCAGACACCTTTTCCGGATTGTTGACTTTTGGAATCAAAGTAATAAATGTATGATTTATAGATTTTAGAATGGAACAAGAATTTAAGCAAGACAACACAGCCTGAGTGACATCCATACTTACATCAGTCTAGTAAGTCTAAAAGAATAAATGTGGCATACCATCCGGTTCTGGGGCTGTTAATGGAGCCATGTACATGATTGCTTCTCCCACCTCCTTACTCGAGAAGGGTCTATCAAGATATGCTCGCATCTCCTCAGTTACCACAGGTTGAACCCCATCCAAGATTCGATCTAAATCATGTGGATTAGAGGAAGTGAAAATTTGGGTGTAGAAATCATTTAAAAGGGCCAAAAATACCTCCTCCTCCTCTTGCCACACTCCATTCCCATAGTGCAACCCCTTAATAAAATTATTCCTGTTCCTTTGGGTTGCTGAGCCATGAAATAATTTTGTATTCCAATCACCATTCTATAACCACTGAATTCTAGACCGCTGTTGTAGACACCTCAATGATGCTAAATTCTAAGACCCAAGGTTGGTTTAAGGCCCAATTAGATGTCAAATCGACTTGAGAAATGTTAAAATGAAAAATATAACTCTTAATGAGCAAATAAATTTATTTTTGTAAAAATAAAGTCAAGGAAACCCTCGCTATGTGCATACAAGAGTGCGCGTAGCTTTCTGCATGCGCACGCAGGCCCGATCTTACGCACGTATAGCGAATTCCAGAAACCTAAATATGGCAAGTTTTCTGCATATATGCTGAGGTTTGGAATGAATCCCACATCATTTGGGAGTCATTCCAAACCCCTATTTTCACATTATAATTAGCCTTACATGGATATTTTCGAAACACATAGAAATCCTAGGGGAAAACACCAAGATTCACTAGAAATAGTGAATTAGAGAGGGAGTTTTTCACAAAAAATCCTCAAGTCAATCTTCTTTTGATTGGGGCATTTTTTGGGTTTGATATTTGAGTTTAGGATTACTAATCACTCTTTTATTGAATTGTGAATAGATTTGATTGAGGGGAATGGTCAAAAATCAAGCTTGAAGGGATTTTGTTTAAGGTATTAATTTCAAACTTTTCTTTTTCTTTTCCTTTCATTTATGCTCTTTAATCTTTCTATCTACTTTAATTTTTGTTCTTATATGTTTTAATATATTTATCTAGCTTAGGTTTATATAGTTATATGTTTTAAATGCATGTTAGGTTGTTTGAATTCTCGTTTTGAAGTTTTGTTGTATATGTTATGTTTCTAGGGTTTCTGGGCAAAAACTCACGTGCACATAATCTTCCCTACGCATGCAGGCTTGATTATGCGCATGCAGGATTGTTCATGCTTGCGTATGAACTTGCCCAGAAACCCTGATTTTTATTTATCTATTTTCACTTCTGTTTTCACATGTAATACTTCTGTTTAGCCTCTTTTCCGTGTTTCAATATTTTTTAAGCTTCTGTTTCATATGTTTAATTGCTTGTTTGCTTTCACATGTTAGAATTATGGTTTATATTGTGTTTTCGTTGTTTGATGCCATGAACATGCATTCACATGCTTATACATAATGCCATAGGTGCTAAGTTGCTAAAAGGTTAGTGAGGTAAGTCATGCATTCGTAATGTACATGCATTTGTGATATGATCTTGCTTAGGTTTGATGTTATGATTGTGTTCTTGATGCTTTGGTTGATAACTGTTGGGATTTATGCCCTAAAATCCAGTTTATTGGCATGTCATAAATAATTAAATTGTTTAGTTATATGAGACTATTTATAAATGAACTAATGGGACATTATCTTAGTCCATGAGATGCATAGTATGTGATTTATGTGAAAAATCACAGAAAGATATAAATCACAAGTTCTTTGTAAACTCAGAATTTTAATTCGTAGTCGGTGATGAAATTGGATATTTCATCTGCGAAGACTATAACATATCAATTAAGATGATTTGTCTTGATCGTGGAAGTGGAGACTTCTAGTTGGTATGTTGATATGTTTTAAGAGTTAAGACATATTGAACTGGACCGCTGTGAGATTTATTATTCTCCAAATGACTGTCAATTGAATAATAAATCTCACGACTTCTATTTACATCAATTCTAAATCCTGAGAGAATAATGGACCTAATCATGAGATGTAGGTTACTTTGATATATCAGGAGTGAGATCTATTAGTTATGGTCAAAATCTCAGTATGTTGGGCAGCCGCATTTAATGTTGATGGAACATATATTTTCAAGATGGAATTCATAATCTCTTAACGGAGATATAAAATATTCCCTTGAGATAATTTTAATGGGTTTGTTATTCAGAGTGTTTGGCCTAACCACTTTAGTAAGGAGTTACTAAAGTATATATTTATGGAATTGGATTTCATAAATATATGATGAATAGCATAAAGGATTAAACCGGGTACTCAAGGATTAAGATGTAGTAATCTTCAAAGTGGCAGTCTATATTCATGATTTTGTATTACTATGAATATTTTAATGAAGGGGTTGAATGTATAATAAGTATTGGGATATAATTTATTAATAAGGCCTAGAGTTCAATTATATTCTTATAGTGGTATTGAATATAATTAATGGTAACTTTGGACTTGTCAAGAGTTGACGGAAAAGCCCAAACCCCATTGGAGCTAGTGTCTTATTGGTCCCTTTGGTCCCATCTTAAGCCACAAACTAAAGCCCAATTGGGTAGGCCCAAAAGGCTAACCCAATTAGATAATCAGTTATTATTTAATAAGAGTTATTCAATAAAGAAACTATGAGAATAGTTTTAACGTACGTATGATAAAAAGAAAAGAGTTCAGTTTTTCTCAACAAGGAGAAAAAGAAGGATTTTTCTTTGAGAGTTTATGTACAAAAGGACTGATTGAGAGACCACACATCTTGGGCACCATGTGGAATTGAGATGAAGATTAAAGGTATTCTCAAGTTTGGTTTTGAAATTCACTGCACCAAGTTACGCTTTCAATTCTTTATTCTAGAATTCATGGTTACATGTTTATCTTTCATGATTGAAGTAGATCCGTTTTTTTTGTTGCTTCTGCTGCGTGTGTTTTTGTATGAGATATAAAAACCAGATTTTTCCAACAATAACATGGTTCATCATGTTTCCGCCTTGATTTAATGATTCATATATTTCTGCCTTGGACGATATATGATGAAATGATGATAGTAACATGCTAGGGTTTATGTTATGCCATGACATGGTAGATAAATGCTAGGTTGGTTGACATGTAAGTTAGATGTGTTAGGAAAACACATGGAAAATACTGTTTTGTATCTCATACAAAAACGCGCATCGGAATATAAACAGATCTACTTCATACATGTAAGATAGCATGTAACGTTTGAGTTTTAGAAACAAAGAACAAGAAAGCGTACCTTGATGCATTGAAATTCAAAACAAATGAAGATTGGACTTGAGATGCCTTTCAATCTTCACTCTAATTTCACAATGTGCCCAAGATGTGTGGTCTCTCAATTAGTTCTATATGTAATTGTTCAAGAGAAATAATCAAGTATCTCCCTTGGCTGTTACTTTATTTAATAGCTCTTATTAAATGAATAACTGATTATCTAATTGGGTTAGCCTTTTGGGCCAGCCCAATTGGGCTTTAGTGTGTGGCTTGGAGTGGGACCAAAAGGGACAAATAAAGCTCTAGCTCCAGTGGGCTTTAGACTTATCTGTCAACTCTTGACAAGTCCAAAGTTACTGTTAGGTTCTAAGGTCTTAGGATTTTATGTATTTAGAACTCTAATATGTAATGTTGGCAAACCATGATCAAAACAATGTATTTAGTCTTGTTTAAGTTTGCTCAAAGTTGGTTTAATATTGTAAAGTTGGAATCGAGTGACTGCAGAAGCATTGGGGCTTCTCGGCCTGGCTCGATCGATCGAAGGTTATACTCGATCGATCGAAAGTCGGCCCAGATGCGTTTTTCTGCAGAATTCCAACTCAGCCCTAACTCTTTAAACGTCTAGGTTTTTATGTTTTTGCCCTAGGTATATAAGGCAAACCCTAGCCACGTTTTTCAGAGTTGCACAAGTTGTATTGTTGCTCATGCATTGCGGTTTTGTGTAAATCTCTTGTGAGATCTAGAGGAGCTTTCCTTTACACAAAGCTTAGGGTTTTCAAGATTGAGATCACATCAATATCTTGATGATCAACTAGGTTGCAGCCATTAAAGCTTAAAGAGAAAAACAAGTGAGGAGCTTGTACTTGAAGAAGGAGTTCAAAGAAAGAAGTAGTCCGTGGTCTCGGAGCCTGCGCGTGGTCGTGTCAGGAAGTTACTACTGGTGGGTAGCATTAGGAAGTCAAGCGGGGAGCTTGTAAGTCCTTTTGTTAGAACTTCAATTCTTTCTTAGTGGATTCCGTTTTGCCTTGAGGATCGGTGGGTAAAATCCTCCCCAGGTTTTTCCGGTGTGGTTTCCTGGGTGATCATATCTTGTGTTCTTTATTTTCCGCTGCTTTATTTGTTTTATATGCATGATATGATCTTGTGATTGTTTTAACCTAGAATTACATAATTTGACTAAGTAACAACTTGGCTAATTAATCTAGGCTACGCAATCTGGTTATTGTTTAAGGGGTCTAAACCGTTCAAGTGGTATCAGAGCGGGTAGCTCTTCTTGTTAGAGATTTTTATCTCTGAGCTGATCCTTGACCCCAGTTGTCATGGAGCATGGACACTCTCTGTTTGTTCCTCCTCACTTTGATGGGAACAATTATGCTTACTGGAAAGTAAGGATGAAAGCCTTCCTGAAATCCATAGATGAGAGGGTATGGAATTCCGTCGAATACGGATAGGAGAAGCCCACTACTCCTGTGAGTGAGTGGCAAACTTCTCAGAAAGAAGCAGCAGGCTTCAATAGCAAAGCTATGAACGCCATCTTCAATGCTGTTTCAGTGGAGGAATTTAAGAGGATCTCTAATGTTGAGGTTTCTCATACTGCTTGGAAAATCCTCCAAACTGTGCATGAAGGCACAAAGGCTGTTAAAATTAACAAACTGCAGCAATTAACTTCTAGGTTTGAAAACATTAGAATGTCTGATGATGAAACCTTTGATGAGTTTTATGCTAAATTGAATGATATTGTTAATTCTGCTTATAATTTGGGTGAAATCTATGATCAACCTAAAATTGTTAGGAAGATACTTAGATCCTTAACTGAAGATTTTAGACCCAAAGTAACAGCCATTACTGAGAGTAAGGATGTTGACTCCATCCCTGTGGATGAGCTTGTAGGATCTCTTCAGTCCTATGAGTCTGACTTACCTAAGACTGTCAAATCCAAATCAATGGCACTGAAGTCTGTTGATGATGTTGAAGGTGGTGGATTTGATGATGAGCTCTCTCCCACGGAGATAGCTTACCTTGCCAAGAATTTAGGAATTTTCTTAGAAACACAAATAGAAAGGCAAGGAACACCAACACTGCTGAACCTAGAAACTTTAGGAAGAATGATCCCACTAAGGTTAACAACTTTGAAAAACCTAGAGAACAAGTAGGTCAATCTTCTAATAACTCTTTGGGTCCTCAGTGTTATGGTTGTCAAGGGTATGGTCATGTCAAATCTGAATGTCCTACTTTCTTGAGAAATAAGGGTAAAGCTATGGCTGTCACCCTTAGTGATAATGAGGTTTCTGATGATGAGTCCGGTTGTGACGAGGATGGAAACTTCATTGCTTTCACTGCT
The DNA here is from genome assembly GCA_023736055.1 of Quercus glauca. Lineage (NCBI taxonomy): Eukaryota > Viridiplantae > Streptophyta > Magnoliopsida > Fagales > Fagaceae > Quercus > Quercus glauca. The sequence continues at coordinate 41,903,606 of CM043322.1, read as the reverse complement.
ACTGGTAAAGTAGATGAAAGCATATCTGCTGAGGAGAACCCTACTGATGGGGAACTCTCTGAAGACGCAGATCTTCAAGAGGCCTATAACAAACTTTGCAAAATTGCTGCAAAGGATGCTATGAAAGTTGATTTAGGCCTGAAGAAAATTGATGCTCTTGAGCTTGAGAAGAAAAATTTGCTTGTGAAATTAATTGATGCTAATGATCTTTTGAATAATGTTAAATCTGAAAACATGCTGTTGCTTGATAAAGTTAGAACTTTGGAACATGATTTATCTGTTGCTAGATCTAGTTCTAAACTTGATCACATGTTAAATGTTCAAAAGTATCCTTCTGATAAAGCTGGGTTAGGATATGTAGAAAGCATATTTGATTCTGGACCCCATTCCACTGTCTTCGTTCCTTCTTCTTCTTCTTCTGAACCTCTTGTGAGTAAGGTTGTGAGTGAAACTATAAAACCCCCTGTGAGTGAGGTTGTTAAACCTATAGAAGTTTCACCACCCAAGAAGATTAGGGTAGACTTGAGAGAATCCAAACCTAAGGAGCCTACCAAACCGAAGGACAAGATGCATGGTAAACCTGCTTGGGTTTGTCATTATTGTGGTAAGTCTGGACATATTCGTCCTAACTGTTACAAGCTTCAAGCTGATAAGAGAGCTAAAAGACCAAAAGTGCCTGTGCCTCAAGCACAAGATCCTATGGCACTAATTGGTGAATTGGTGAAGGCGTTAAACCTTTATTCCAATTCTAGAGTTGAGAATCACTCTAAAGTGAATAAGAACTCCAATGCTCGGGGTGCATCTAAAAGGTTTTGGATGCAAAAGACTCGATCTAATTGAGTCTTTCTGACATGGTCCTTGTGCTTCTTTGCTCTATTCTGTTGTGACCATTGTTATTTGTTTTTTGTGTTTTTCTTTTGTTCTAGGACTTGCATTGCATTACATACATGCATTTCATTCTAGGATTTATTTGTTTTCTCTTTTGATAATAATAAAAAATAAAAAAAAAATAAAAAAAAATAAAAAAAGGGGAGAAAGCAAAATCTGTGCTGAACACAATTTTTCTTGATTTTTGAAAACAAGGTTGGTCTTTCTTTTTACACATGTCATGTCTTGTGTACCTTGTTTAACTTTGATGAGCTTATTTTTTGCACTTAACTAGTTGAAACTTTGTAGTGCATGTTGTGTGGGAAAGATGTGTGTGGTTCTTAATCACTTGGCCTTAATCATGAAGTCACATGTTGTTGACTGTCGGACTTGATCCTTTTGAGAAAGGCATAAATAACCATCTCACCACTGCTCACTAGCCAATCATGAACACCTTAGTGCATATCATAAGATTTAGTGCTCGAGAAAGTGTAGCACATGCACAAAAAGAACATAAGGTGTAGCCTCAAATTAAATTAAAACTGGTGTGTACTATTAGGCTTGATGCCAATTCACTTAATTCAAACCGGTGTGTACTATTAGGCTGAATGCCAATTCATATATAAATAAGAGGCAAAAATGAAAGAAACTTACATGATTGCAAGCTTTTGTTCTAGGAGATGTGGGAGTTATAGGATGTAACTCTTTAGGTGATAGTCTCTTTTAATTCTATGTGATGAATTGTGTAGACTTTGTGTTTGATTGCCATTCACGTATCACCTCACATGTATCTCAAGTCTTTGCTAGTTTCACACACTACACAAGTTACTCTTTGTTAAACACTGTACATGCTAGTGTGTGTGTTCTTGGTCTGACCAACCAAGTTTGAAAAATATCTTGAGATTTGTGCACAACATATTTGTTGCTTAAGAAAATTAATTTGGAAGACAATTAAAACTTGTGTTTGAGAGAATTGGGTTTAAAATTTTGGGGTTTTTGAAAATGCATTCCATCTCATACTTATGCATTTTTTATTCCTTGTTCAAATGCTTTGAGGAGTTGTTTCAAAATTGGACTTGCAAATTTTCAAAACTGTGTTTTTTCCCAAAATTCAGTGTGCTTTTACCCTTTTCGATCGATCCAAAGTGTTTTTCGATCGATCGAAAAAGTGCCTCAGAAAGTGCTAAAACGTCTGTCACTTTCGATCGATCGAATGTAATTCTCGATCGATCGAACATCGTGAATATGCTTTTTAAAAAGGGAAATCTGACTTTTTCAAAGTTCAAATATTTTTCAAAACTTTTCCTTTTTTCTCTCTCCGACGAGGCAAGCCCAAAAGATTCAAGTTTTTGTCGTTTTCTTCCAAACTTTTTGCATAATCTCTCTCTCCTCAAGCCGGTATGTCTCTTATACCCTTGCTTTTGAGTTTATTTACTTGATTTCATGCATTTTTCATGCATTTTAGGAGGAGATTTTCGGACATTTCTTTTTGGGATTTTTGTTGATTCGGACCAAATTATTTGCAATTGATCAATGGGTTTTGATGGGGACACTATATAAACATGTTCTTGAGTAATTAATTTGATCAATTTTGAGTTTTGTGGAAAATTTGAATTTTTAGGGTTTATGTTTGATCCGAATTGGGGCTTTTTGTGAAATTGGGTTTAATTGATGAAATTGACTTGTGTAATTGATGCAATTGGTTATTATAAACTGTTTCCAATAGTATATAATGATTGATTCGTCAATTTGTTGCAAAAATTTTCAAATGGTTATCAAATTTTTTGGGTTTTTATTGAGAAACTCTATATTTAAGCCAATTTTATGGAAATTAAACTTAATTTGATCCTAATCACTGCATTAGTTCATGCATCATATCATCATTAATGATTCATGCATCATATAGATTTTGATTCTATTTTTTGTGTGCTAACTTGCAGTCTGCCTTGGTTTTATTTTTCTGTTCTTTTTGGTTTTCTCTTTGTGTCTCTGTCCTATTCCTTAGCACCATGCCTAGGAAGACTAGAGCTCGTAGGACCATTCCCACTCCTACTCCACCCTCACCTACCTTTGATAGTGAGCGGTTCCCCTCTGAGAAAAACCAAGAGACCTTTGAGACTTTAAACCTCAATAGGAAGGTTTGGGCTGAGCGTTCTGTTCGTTTAGATGAGTTAGATCCTGCCATTAGGGCAAATTTTGAGCGTAGGGGTTGGCTACCTTTGTTAGCTGTGTCTGATCCTCCACCTCCGGTTCTCTTGATTAGAGAGTTCTTCTTGAACCTCTCTGTCCACGTCTATGATTCCAACACTTTTGTTAGGGGTTGGATACGAGGTGAAGAGTACACCATTACTCCTCAGGTAGTGGCTGATGCTCTAGAGGTACCGTTGGTGAGTGATCCTGTTTACCCCTATGATGAGTCACCTGAGCTGAGTGATGTCATGTCCTACATCACTGGATCTTCTATCCAGTGGGGTTCTGATCCTCGGATCACCACCGCTGAGCTTCCTGAGACTACCTATCTATTCTTTAGGATAGCCTGTCATTCACTCTGGCCCATTTCTCATCTGCACACCATTCCTCTTGAGAGGTGTGTCTTTTTGTACGCTCTTGTCACAGATGCTCCTATTAGTTTCCCCCATCTTTTTCTTCGTTCTTTGAACGAAGTTTATAGGAGTTCATCTACTGCCCATGCCCTTGTCCATCCTATTTTCATTCATAGGATTTTACTTTATCTAGGTTTAGAGGACTTCCCTGCTTCTGAGCCTGTTCATGTGATAGCTCCTATAGGTGCGTCTTTCCTTAGACAGAGGGCCGCTCATCTTCGAGCTGGTTCTAAACACCCTAGGTCTGATCCCTCTAGTAGCGCCCCTCCTTCTTCTTCTATAGGTCCTGCTGGTGAGGCTGTTCCTGATTCTGTAGGTGCTGCTGCTGTTCCTCCACCTTCTGCGGCTGACTTCGATGTTCGTCGTACTCTGGAGACTGTCATGACCGTTCAGGCGGCTCATGGTCAGCTTTTGGTGGATCTGTTCGACGAGATTCGTGCTCTGCGAGCGGATTTGGCGCATCTTCGTTCTTCCTCACCACCTCCTTTTGATGATGGTCTATGATGCCCTTTGGCATTCCGTCACAAAAAGGGGGAGTAGAGTTTTGACTTGTAGTAGTATTTTTGTGTTAGGGGGAGAAATTTTTTGTAGCATGGGATATTTTTGTGGAGTTTATTTAGATTGTATCTAGGTGCTTCACTTTGTATATCATTTTTGGGATATTCATGTTAGGGGGAGTAACATTGATTGATATATTGATATACATGTTTCTTTTGATTCTTGTTGTCTTTATGATTCACTGCTTATTGATTTATATTTATGAGTTACTTCATTGATATATTTCTTTATTTTGTGTTGTGTGAATCTTACAAGAATATTATACCTGTTTATATACTATTTGCTGCCACACATGCGTTTATGTGTTTGTTGAGTATTTCAGGAATATACAGGTTGATTCGACCAAGCTGCTGTCTACACTTGCAACCGATGGATAGTAGTTAGGTTGAACTTTTCTTTATGAGCATTATTATGTAAAGGGCTATTCTTGTAAACTTTGAGCTTTTATTGTGTGTTTTGTCACGGATTGCCAAAGGGGGAGTTTGTTAGGTTCTAAGGTCTTAGGATTTTATGTATTTAGAACTCTAATATGTAATGTTGGCAAACCATGATCAAAACAATGTATTTAGTCTTGTTTAAGTTTGCTCAAAGTTGGTTTAATATTGTAAAGTTGGAATCGAGTGACTGCAGAAGCATTGGGGCTTCTCGGCCTGGCTCGATCGATCGAAGGTTAGACTCGATCGATCGAAAGTCGGCCCAGATGCGTTTTTCTGCAGAATTCCAACTCAGCCCTAACTCTTTAAACGTCTAGGTTTTTATGTTTTTGCCCTAGGTATATAAGGCAAACCCTAGCCACGTTTTTCAGAGTTGCACAAGTTGTATTGTTGCTCATGCATTGCGGTTTTGTGTAAATCTCTTGTGAGATCTAGAGGAGCTTTCCTTTACACAAAGCTTAGGGTTTTCAAGATTGAGATCACATCAATATCTTGATGATCAACTAGGTTGCAGCCATTAAAGCTTAAAGAGAAAAACAAGTGAGGAGCTTGTACTTGAAGAAGGAGTTCAAAGAAAGAAGTAGTCCGTGGTCTCGGAGCCTGCGCGTGGTCGTGTCAGGAAGTTACTACTGGTGGGTAGCATTAGGAAGTCAAGCGGGGAGCTTGTAAGTCCTTTTGTAAGAACTTCAATTCTTTCTTAGTGGATTCCGTTTTGCCTTGAGGATCGGTGGGTAAAATCCTCCCCAGGTTTTTCCGGTGTGGTTTCCTGGGTGATCATATCTTGTGTTCTTTATTTTCCGCTGCTTTATTTGTTTTATATGCATGATATGATCTTGTGATTGTTTTAACCTAGAATTACATAATTTGACTAAGTAACAACTTGGCTAATTAATCTAGGCTACGCAATCTGGTTATTGTTTAAGGGGTCTAAACCGTTCAGTTACCATTAATTATATTTAATACCACTATATAAATATAATTGCACTCTAGACTTTATTAATAAATTATATCCCAAGACTTTACTAAACATTTAACCCCTTCATAAAAATATTCGTAGTAATACAAAGTCATAATGTGTAACGGTTACTTTGAAGATTACTACATCTTGATTCTTGAGTACACGGTTTAATCCTTTAATATCATTATATAAATATAATTGCACTCTAGACTTTATTAATAAATTATATCCCAAGACTTTATTAAACATTTAACCCCTTCATAAAAATATTGGTAGTAATACCAAGTCATAATGTGTAACGGTTATTTTGAAGATTACTACATCTTGATCCTTGAGTACTCGGTTTAATCCTTTAAGTTATTCATATATATTTTATGAAATCTAATTTCATAAAATATAAACTTTAATAACTTTTTACTAAAGTGATTAGGCCTAACACTCTAAATAACCAATTTCATTAAACTTATCTCAAGGGAATATTTTATATCTCTATAAAAAAGACTATGAATTCGATCTTGAGAATATGTGTTCCTTCAACATTATGTGTGGTTGCCCAACATATTGAGGTTTTGATTGTTTGTCTAGATCTCACTCCTGATATATTAAAGCAACCTACATTTCATGATCGAGTTCACTATTCCCTCAAGATTGAGAGTTTATGTAAATAAGAAGTTGTGAGATTTATTATTCATTTGACAGTTATTGATAAAATAATAAATCTTATAACGGTCCAGTTCAATATGTTTTATACACTTAAAACATATTAACATATCAACTAGAAGTCTTCACTTCCATGATCAATAGAAATCATCTTAATTGATATGTTATAGTCTTCATAGATGAAATGCCCAATTTCATCACAGACTACGAACTAAGATTTTGAGTTTATAAAGAACATGTGATTTATATCTTCTGTGACTAAATCACACAAATCACATACTATGCATCTCAAGGACTATATGATAATGTCCAAACATTCATGCTACCATTATTTTAGATAATAACAAAACAAGCTTATTGCATAGAACATAATGTCATACATGACATACAATAGGATTTTAGGGCACTAATTCTAACAAGATGATGTTAGGAGATGCCATGCTAGATGAATGTTAGGGTTTATGATGTGATATGCATGATTAAATGAATGTCACTTATAATTTGCAATGCCCCTATCCAATCGTTCCTATATCATCTCCCCACCTCGTCCGCCATGTTAGGTGTACTTTGGTCTAGAAAAACCTAAGCCAACAAATCTGCAATGATCTAAAGCATCATGAAAATTCTGCATCAAATTGTGAGCTCTAGGAGCCCCTCCCCTTCTGTCATGCACCTCAAGGAGTTCATCAAAGTTGCCAAAACAACACCATGGTAGCCTTATCTTTGAGCTCAGGATTCTTAACGTATTCCATCCCTCACTTCTATGACTTGAATTAGGCTCCCCATAAAACATAGTTAATTTCCACGCCTATTTTGAACCACCATAAATAATAGAATCAATGTGGTACTTCAAAAAACTATCCACCCATACACTAACTCCTGCCTTCCAAAGAAGAGCCAATCCACCACCCCTTCCCTCATTTGGTACAGTAAAACAACCATAAAAGAATATACTATCTCGAACCCATTTCATTTGTTCCTAATCTGACCATGTTTTTGACAAAAACACAATCATGGGGTCATGTGCTTGTACAAAGTCAAGAAGCTCCTGAACTGCATGACCGTTCCCAAACCTCCTGCAGTTCCATGCTAAAAGTTTAATGGCTGTTGGCGGGGCTGCTCATCAGCCTCTACCGTTTGATCATTAATAAAAGTTACCCTCTTCTTCCTGCGGTCATACCCTTCCTTTAACTCCTCATTTGAATCCTGTCTCATACGTTTAGATGAAATTGGCTTTATGAACTCAGAAGACAAAACTGGTTTCCTTGCCAGTCGGGTGACCTTTGATTTTGGTGGGAGTCGTTTGCTTGGCTTGGTCTGGGCAAAGAGGCCGAACCCACTACTCGAGACCCCACCCCACCTGATTGAGCAGCCGAATCACTCTATCTGTCCTCTTCCAAATTATCAAATCGTGCCAGTTCTTTGTCTATTGCATCCAGCTGTGCCTGAAAAACCTGATCAAGAATCACCTTTGTTCTCAGTGAAGTCGTGCCAATCGTCGAACTATGTACCTCAGGACCCGTAGTAGCATCATTCGAATCCTTCTATAACTCCACCTAAACAATTTGGTATGCAATTGTCATCATGCTATCATCCTTATTTGCAGTCCATTGAGCCTCCCCCCCATTACTATGCGAACCAATTCCGATTCCAACGTGATCCACTGCATCACCCCTTTCATGGCTCGAGTTTGTCTCAATATCTCCACTCATCTTTTCCTCGTACCCTTCTACTCGGACTATTTTTTTTTTTTTTTGCAAGATTTGGGGTGTTTACTTTAAGCCACGGACCAAACTATTGATCCCCCATCTTTAAAGTCCCTTTCCTTTTTAGCTATAAAGAGCAGTCCCTGTCGTGATGGGTGAGGTGTCCACCCCAGTAGCATAAGTTGGACAGGCGCTCGTAGTTGAAATTAACCCAACTCTTTTCACCATTGCTTAACCTAATCTTTCTGCCTCTGCAAAGGGGTTTTGTAATATCAATAGTCACCCGAACACACATAAAGTTACTTCCTACATAATCCTCATCATCCGCCTTGCTGTTAATCACCTCCCCCGCCGCTAAAATGATGTCCTTTGCCACTTGCAGATTCAAACTACTTAAAGGAAGATCATGCACCTGTATCCAAAAATACACTTTGTCGAAATCCGATCCCTTCACATCAGTATGCCTCTGTACCCTCTTCAGTGCTATCAAATACTTATTAAAAGACCATGGTTCCCCGATAGAACTTTTTCTACGTTGGAGTCCTTTGAAAAAACAAATAAAACTCGATGTTACCCATGTCACGCACCTCGAAACCCTTTTTAGTATGCCAGAGTAGTTTGAAGTTCCGCACAATGGCTTCCATGTTTAGCGCTCGTCTTGTGAAAAACCTTGCCACTAGCAAGTGCTTCCCTTCAAAACCATTATCATGCACTTGGTATTTACTGCCATTGGATTTTGAAAGTGAGAAGTTCTCCCACATAGCGGAGAAGTTCTCCATATTAGTTACACGCAACTAATCTACACCCTTTCTCAGACAAAATTAAGGAGAGAATCACAAGCAAGAGAATGGCAGCCTCACTCGGGGGAGTAGGCATGTATTCTACTGGCTGCTAAGGTTTTGAGAGAACCCTAGGTCAGAGAAACTTTGAGTACAGTTTAAGAAGGATTCGGGTTCTAGGTAAATTAGCAAGTTGTTTCATTCCATGGGAAGTCGAGATGGTGAGGCATATTCATGTATGTGAAAATTGGGATGAGCACATCTTGATTTGGCCTTTAACTCCAGATAGTGTTCGAAGTGGCTATCACATGCTAGTTGGTCTCCTCCACCTGATGGTAGTTACAAAGCAAACTTTGACGCTGCAATCCTTGAAGGTTCGAACTATACAGGAATTGGAGTGGTATACTGGGACACAAGTATTGTTATAGCAGCTTTGAGTAAGAAGATCGGACAACCCACTCCATTGAGATGGCTGAAGCTCTGGCAGTAAGAAGAGCTATGGTTTTCGCTAGGGAGTTGAGTTTATTTAATGTGATTTTAGAGGGGGATTTTCTTCAGGTTATACAAGCTTTGAATTACCCAGGGCACTGTAATACTTTGTTTGGTCACATTATCGACGAGACTAAGAGGATTAGGGGTTTATTGCGGCAATGTAAGTTTCAGCATGTTTGTCGGGAAGGGAATAGGCTAGCTAATGGTTTAGCTAAAAGAGCAGTTTTTTCTGCAGACACTGGTGTATGGGTTGAAGAACTGCCTAGAGATTTGGATGATGTATTCCAATTTGTTTAATCTTAATTATTAAATAAAATTAAGCTTACCTTGTTCTAAAAAAAAAAAAAAATAATTTGTATAAATTTAACTTAGAAAACTTTAGGGCTCCTAAACTAAACCAGAAAATAAAAGAACATCTCAAACAAGAGATCAAAGATTTGGAAGTTCGGTTACTACATAGTTTTTAGACTTGTACCGTTTAATGAACTGTAAAAGAGAAGAGTTCAAAGTTTTTAAGGTTGAACTGTAATGATGTCATAATTTATTTAAAATATAAATAAATATATTAAATTATTACAAATATAAAAATTGCCTATAATAGTCAAATTAAATATATAGATCTATCTTTACCAACTCAAGCTGGATAGAGAGTTAATATGAAATGGCCAAATACAATTAATTTGTAGAGAATGGGTTTCCAAAGGTTAACCTTTATAAGCCTTATTAGTTTCACTTTAGTTATTATGAATACAACAAATTACCATCAAGAAAGAAGAAGATTTCAGTATTAACTCTTCCTCAAGTTAGTTCGAGGATCGCTAGTTCATATGATATTCAAGTCTCGGTTACAAAGCTTATGGTTACATAATGTATGCTTTTCTCTAATTCTTTGTCCGCCTTTCTAGAGGAGTCCCTTTTCCTTATATAACTATTTGATGTGCATCCCAGCCTTTCACTTGTATAGTCATTGATCTTCACTTGGATGCTTGTCTCATCAGGGTTTTGCTAGAGGTGGTAAATGTGCTGTAAACTGTGGGGACACTGTTCAGGGGTCATTCTGCCATTAATGCGGCCAGCTGAGTTGGTGTAGTTCATTGAATACGGTGGTATTGGGTACTTTATGGGGATATTTCCCTTCTTTTTTACTTGTACATCTTTACGTCCTTCCTTGGTATTTTATCTTTTGGTCCAGGTTGCTTGTCTAAAGCCTTCCGAGGAGTGTTTACTTTTCGGTCTCCTCAAGCGATCAGCTTCTTTGTGTTGGGTTAAGATAGCTTGACCCCAGTTAATTATTCAATTACCCAAGTTGATTAATTAAGTTTAATTACATGCAAATCGTGAAGGCACCAAAAAATCACCAAAAAACCAAATGCAGCGGAAAATAAATTAGACACGATGATTTGTTGACAAATGGGGAAAACTTCGCAAGGCAAAAACCCCTTCGGGTGATTTTCAGGTCACCACTTCCATGAATCTACTAATAAAAAATCAAGCGACTACAAGTATAAAGAATCTTACCAACTACCATGGCCTATCCCAAAATACCAACCTACAGTTGAACATTTTTTCTAATACCCAATTGGACTTGATCTTGTAGTAGCTGTCTTTCCCTTTGATGCACAAATCTCCAATTTGTGACTAACCCTTTGCACAGATCCTAGTACGTGACGAACTTCAGAAACTTGAACAAATGTTGTTGGCTGCAAAGTTCTTTACTTCATCAACAATGAAGATTTGGAAGCACTCAGTTACAAAACCATATGGCGTACAAATGCTGTAGCTTCACACAGAGAAAATAAGTCTCTTGGTCTTTGTATCCATGTGTGACGGCTCTTAAAATAAGCCTTATATGTGTCTAAGGTTGTGAGAAAAGAAATCCTAAACAAATACACAAGACTAGGCTGAATTTCAAATCTGAAAATTCTGAAATTGTAATTCTCAATAGATCGAGCTGCTGTCGAGCTATCTATAGAGCTTCACATTATGTCTCGATAGCAGGCATCTGTCAAACTATCTGTCTAAACTTAATGAATATCTTTTCTTCACTTGTTTCATGGACCAATCTTTATGTCTTTAATACTTGACTTGAACAACATGTTTTTTGAAGTACTAAACCCATCTTATATCTACTCAATTACAAGTAAAGTACATTTTGTCAAAGGATTAGCCAATTACAATAAAATATGACCATAACAATCTCCCTTTTTGGTAATCCATGATAGAACCACAAAAAGCAATTATGAGAGAAGTCTAACAAAACTATCCCATAATTTACAAAACTATATAAGTATAACCCTACAATGAACTCTTGAAAAACTTTGCAAGAAGACAGATCATGGCATGGTAGACTTGCAACTTGTCTTATCTAAAACACTTAAACATGATTCGTCAAGGCATCAAGTGTGAAACATAGACAAGTTGTATACAAGAAGAAACATGTGTATAAAGATAGAAAAGAAACAACACATGTGAGACAAAAGTGAAGAAAACATACATCATCTCATATATATATATATATATATATCAAAGAATACAATGTATGTAATAAAAGTGGTCACAAGACCATAGTACATTTAATGAGAAAAGAATACATCAAAACCTCACTACATCCCTCAACACACTTTCCCCCTATCTAGTATATCCTATGCTAGCTCTCCCCCTAACAACAAGACTTCTCTCATCTGCAAAACTACTTCCCCTTTTTGTCACCAGTGACAAAGAGTGTATTACTGAGAAGTCGTCATCTCATCATCTGACTCAGAGCTAGAAGCATCATTATCATTATCTCTACCATTTGAAGAAAAGGACTCCTCAGCATGCCCAGGTGAAGATGAAGGCACAAAACCACCAAGGTGAGATTGGCGGCGAGCAATGCGATCGATTTTGGTGTTCATCTGACACATCTCATCGGATAGATGGTCAAGACGACTACCAAAATCAGCACGTATGTGCTAAAGTTGCTCCATGATGTCAGCAAAGGAGACAATGGCCCTAGATGAGGAGGAAGGGGTAGAGGAGGAAGAGGGTCGAGAGGAGGGGGTTGTAGGGCCTATAGGGGCTGCATCCGTAGGCTTCACATGCGGCCGCTTTGTAGCAAGCTGTGCTGCACTCCTCCAAATATACTTTGAATGTTCAAATAGTATGTAAAACACCTTGAACGTTTAGACCCCCAAATTACAAATTACCAATTCAAGCTTATTATCAAACAATGTATGTGCAGAATATAAAGATAAGCTAAAACAGAATTGATAAAACAATTTAAACCAAATAAAATCACAACCAAAGCAGAAATTAAATGGAAAAGATTAAGGGAAGAGAGATGCAAACACAAAGACAATACGTCAATGTGTTATCGAAGAGGAAATCGAAGTCCTCGGCGTAAAACCTCTTTGCCGCCCTCCAACCGGTCAATAATCCACTAGAGAATGAAGTTGGGATACATGAACAGTAGAAGACCCTCCAAGCCTAATCTACCCAATGTACCTAAGCTCTTCAAAACGAGGTTATGCTGAACCTTTGTCTTCTTTAGCTTATCAATTCCGCTATAGCCCATAGCATCAACCAATATCAATTGGTCCCTTCCTAACTGCTTCCCAAGTAGCAAATAACCTTCTAACAGATATGGGCATAGTGAGAAAAGGATTTGGCTAAATGTACCTCTCAAGGATGTAACAATGGAGAGGGTGCGAGCAGAGGAATTTGAAGAAACAAGGATGAAGATTGTGGATGAGTCAATCTTGTTTTTCTCTAGGGTTTCTCTCTAAAAAATTCTCTCTAGAAGGCCCTCTACAATACGTGGGTATAAGGGTATTTATAGTGGTGTGTGTTTGGAATGCGAAAGGTCAGTTTTTCCCAAATAAAGTGGTCTCGCGACTTCACTAAGTCGCAAGTCTAAGTCGTGAGCTAACAGAATGGCCATAGTGGAAGTTTTGTCCTGTAGTGCTCCAGCTGGCACGACTCTTCAGCTCCTTTGCATGCTTCACACGTGTGCCTCCTTTGGCGACTTACCAGCCGTGAGCTAGTTGCAAGATCCAGTTGCGAGGCCTTGCTGTGTTGCACACTCTTGAGCTTTTCTTCACACTCTCTCACACACTACCCTCACATGATTCCCACCTAAATACAGGGTTTCTAAATACTGAATTACAAGCAAATTGGCACGGAATAAAGCCAAAAAATGGTTGATTAAATTCAACCTTATATACTTCTTACTTATGGCACCCATGACATAGAAGAGATGAGAGGGAGGAATAGTGACATGCATGTGTGTGAGGATGCGTGTGATAGCCGAAGGAAAGATGAGCTTATCACTTGTAGCCGTGACTCGATAGCAATCAATAATAAATTCTATCGTGTGTCCTGGAAAGTCTATATGTTGATACCGTATTTTGTCCACCCTCGGTTTGTGTGCCGGACCTCGAAAAATCCAAAAATATCATTTTCTCTCTATGGGGCCATGAGAACATCTAGAACGACGTGGCACAACCTATTTAGACACTAGAGCACCCAAAGTACATTTTTCAGTTAAAATGACCAAAATGCCCATAGTTGGCCCAAAGGTTGACCAAAGATCAAATGAGGTCCAAACTCCCACAAAACAACATTTTCATAGTTTTACTTCAAACCCGAGCTTCTCAAAGATTTTTAACAACTTTAACCAAGTTTGACCTGAAGTCGATCTTGAGTGGGCCACAAAAACCCTAGTTTTGATCTGGCTCCCTGCATGAGTTGAAACTAATGCCATTGCGAAGATTATCCAATTCTCATTCCAATGACTATTCATGGGTTGAAGTTGGAGCTAAAATGGCCGAGATATCACGAAAACCAGTATGATGTACAGATCGCTGCACTGCAAAAATCTTTTTCCAAAGAAATCCTTTTTCGAAAGGGAGGCTTTGAGGTATTTTCACATGGGGATTTTATGGGTTTCCTCACTTGCTTTACCGCTTTCCTCACATGCTTTATCGCTTTCCTCACATGCTTTACAGGTTTCCTCACATGCAAACATAGGGTAGCAAAATTTAATATCCACTACACCTTTATCTGTTTTCCATATATATCTGCTTTGCTTTGAAAACTTCTTTCCCCTTCATTAAGGATTGCATGACATACACCCTTTTTGAGCCAAACCCGAGCTCTGCACTGCTGGCTTAGTCACATCTCTTTAGGGATTTCATCACTCCATCTATAAATGCCCAGACGAAAACATCGGCAGTGTTACCCAAAGTTAGACTTGGGGCTGATGTTGCAGGCATTTCTAGGTCCATGGGTGGACAGAAGTTGCTGAAAAGGCCCCCTCAATCCTTCTTGCCCCATAACTTCCTTGAAGGGAGGGGTATGATGATTGAGTACCCTAGGACAGGAACCACCTACCAGTTAAGCTTTTGCATATAGTTAGCCTAATTATGTCAAACCCATGAGGACTAGATCCAGAGCCCATCAAGACTAGGTGAAACCTAAAGAGTGAACATCCAAGCCTAGGAAAGGATATCCTTATAATCTTCTAACAATATGAAACTATCATCTCTAATTCTAAAACTCACAAAACATGTTATACAATATGAAATTGAAGACCGCTCTCATACCATTTGATGGAATTAAAGATGAACGCAGCGGAAAAGTAAGTTTTGAAACGGATCTACTTCATTCGATATTGATAACATGCATAAAGTAAATTTTAGAATTTGAGAACAAGAGATCGTACCTTGAAGCGGTGAATTCCAAAACCGAAGATTGAAGCACTTGGGAATACTTTTAATCTTCACTCCAATTCCACTAACGCCCAAGATGTGCGGTCTCTCAATTGGTAACAAAGGGATTATTAGAGAGTGACTTTCACTCACTTCTACACCATTACACTGATGTTTTTCTTGCTCATAAAATTCTGTACGTTTTTCCCTTTGTATCTAACCAATATATCTAATTGGGCTAGCCTTTTGGGCCTTACCAATTGAGCTTAAGTGTGTGACTTGGAGTGGGACCAAAAGGGACCAATAAGACACTAGCTCCAATGGGCCTTGGGCTTTTCTGTCAACTCTTGACAAGTCCAAAATTACCATTAACTATATTTAATACCACTATATAAATATAATTGCACTCTAGGTCTTATCTATATATTATATCCCAAGACTTTATTATACATGCAACCAATTCATAAAATATTCGGAGTAATACAAAGTCATTGAAGTAGATTGCCACTTTGTAAATTACTACATCTTAATCCTTGAGTACCCGGTTTAATCCTTTAATGTTATTCATTATATATTTATGAAATCCTATTCCATAAATATATACTTTAGTCTTACTAAAGTGGTTAGGCCTAACTCTCTGAATAACAAACTCATTAAACTTATCTCAAGGGAATACTTTATATCTCCGTTAAGAGACTATGAATTCCATCAACACTAAATGTGACTGCCCAACATACTGAGGTTTTGACCATTACTTTAGATCTCACTCATAATATATCAAAGCAATCTACACCTCATGATCAGGTTCATTATTCTCTCAGGATTAAGAGTTCATGCAAATCCAAGTCATGAGATTTATTATTCATTTAACAGTCCTTAGGCAAATAATAAATCTCACAGTGGTCCAGTTCAATATGTCTAAACTCTTAAAAAATATTAACACATCAACCAGAAGTCTCAACTTCCATGATCAAGACAAATCATCGTGATTGACGTGTTATAGTCTTCGCAGATGAAATGCCCAATTTCATCACCGACTACGAACTATAATTCTGAGTTTACAAAGAACTTGTGATTTATGTCTTCTGTGACTTTTCACATAAATCACATACAATGCATCTCATGGACTAAATGATAATGTCCGAATATTTAAGTTATCACTATTTCAGATAATAATAAAACAAATTTATTAAACACAATATTAAGTCATACATAATGTCATACATAATGTCAAACTTAATATCATACATAGCATCACTCAATAGGATTTAAGGGCACTAATCCTAACAATCTCCCACTTGCCCTAAAGACTATTGTGCACTAATCTAACTCCCATTCCCTCCAAATGTGACTCGAAAATCCTTTGAGGCAAGGCTTTGGTAAATGGATCTGCTAGATTATTTGCACTTTCAATCTTTGCTACCACCACATCTCCATGAGCAACAATATCTGGAATGATATGGTACTTCCTCTCAATGTGCTTTCCTTTCTTGTGATTCCTTGGATCTTTAGATTGTGCAACTGCTCCACTGTTATCACAAAACAATGTGATTGGAACTTGCTCCATTCTTATTACACCAAGGTCAGAAAGGAATTTCTTGAGCCATACAGCTTCCTTTGCGGCTTCACAAGCAGTAACATATTCTGCCTCCATGGTGGAGTCTGCAATACAAGATTGCTTAATACTCCGCCAACTAATGGCTCCACCTCCCAAGGTGAAAACGCATCCTGAAGTGAATTTTCTGAAATCTAGATTCGATTGAAAATCTGAATCTGTATAGCCAATGGGAATCAAATCCTCACAGTGGTAAACAAGCATATAATCTCTCGTTCTCCGTAGATACTTGAGAATATGCTTTACAGCTTGCCAATGTTTTGGTCCTGGATTTGATTGTATCGGCTGACCATGCCAACTGAATAGCAGATATCTGGTCTAGTACAAAGCATGGCATACATGAGACTTCCTATTGCAGAAGCATAAGGAACTTGTCTCATCATATCTACTTCCACTTGAGTCTTAGTATTTTGGTCATCAGACAGAGAAACTCCATGTCTGAAAGGAAGCAATCCTTTCTTGGAGTTTTGCATGCTAAACCGTTCTAGAACCTTATCTATATATCCAGCTTGTGATAAGCCTAACATCTTATTCTTGCGATCTCGCCAAAGCTTGATCCCTAGAATAAAGTTAGCCTCACCCAAGTCCTTCATTTCAAATTGGCTTGACAACAAAACCTTTACAGATGACATTACCCCTACATCATTTCCAATGAGTAGAATATCATCAACAAAAAGCACTAGGAACATTACTACTTTATCTCGATGTCTTTTGTACACACATGGTTCATCAAGATTTTGTTCAAAACCAAATGTCTTGATTGCTTGATCAAATCTGATGTTCCATGACCTAGATGCTTGCTTAAGTCCATAAATGGACCTTTGCAACTTGCATACCAAATGCTCTTGGTTCTTTGCTATGAAACCTTCTGGTTGCATCATATAGATTTCCTCTTCAAGATTGCCATTAAGAAATGCAGTCTTGACATCCATTTGCCAAATCTCATAATCAAAATGAGCAGCAATGGATAAGAGAATTCTGATAGATTTAAGCATTGCCACTGGAGAAAAGGTTTCATCATAATCAATACCTTCTTTTTTAGTATACCCTTTCGCCACTAGCCTTGCTTTAAAGGTTTCAACCTTTCCATCTATCCCTCTCTTTCTCCTGTAAACCCATTTGCAACCAACAGGTTTAATGCCGTTAGGCGCCTTTACAAGATCTCAAACTTGATTAGAATACATGGAATCTAATTCAGATTTCATAGCTTGGACCCAATGATGTGCATCTATATCATTTATTGCTTCATCATATGTGTAGGGATCCGATTCAACCTCTTCTGAGATAGCTTCATAAGTTTCTCCCAAACCTATGAATCTTATAGGAGGCCGAACAATTCTCCCACTACGACGAGGCACCTGAGTACTAGACATGTCATGAGTAGTATCTTTTGGTGTATCTAATACAACCACATCATCCCTTATTTCATCTATTGGTTGTTCATTTACAGGTTCATTCATTTCAGCCAACACAACTCTACTTCTAGGAGTAAAATTATTCATATAGTCATTTTCTAAGACTTTAGCATTTGTACTAACAAAAACTTTGTTATCTTTATGACTATAGAATAAATAACCCCTAGTTTCTTTTGGATAACCTACAAGCAAACACACTTCTGATTTTGGTTCCAATTTATCAGGCTTCCCTTTTAACACATGTGCAGGACAACCCCAAACGTGAAGATATTTCATGCTAGGCTTACGCCCACTCCACAATTCCATGGGTGTTTTAGGAACAGATTTTGATGGGATGAAATTCAAAAGATGTGTTGCTATATTTAAGGCATAACCCGAAAAGGAAATCGGTAAAGTTGAGTAACTCATCATGGACCTAACCATTTCTAAAAGAGTCCTATTCCTTCTTTTTGCTACACCATTCTGTTGGGGAGTTCCAGATGCAGCCAATTGGGATACAATCCTATTTTGAGATGAGTAATCCTTGAAATCCCCAAGAAGGTATTCACCACCACGATCAGATCGAATGGCTTTTATGCGTTTACCTAATTGATTCTCAACTTCAGCCCTAAACTCTTTGAACTTTTCAAAGGTTTCAGACTTCCGTCTCATTAGGTACACATAACCATATCTTGAGTAATCATCAATAAAAGTAATGAAATACTCATAGCCTCCTTTTGCTTAGATTGACATAGGACCACATACATTAGAATGTACTAGCTCTAGCAAATCTTGGGCTCTTCTACCTTTTGCATTAAAAGATCGTTTGGTCATTTTACCTTCCAAACAAGATTCACAAATTTCATCTATTGGTTGTTCATTTACAGGTTCACAAGTCCATGGGCTCTAAAAGTCCATCTTTGATCAGTCTTTGAATCCTATTTGAATTAATATGACCCAAATGCAAGTGCCAAAGATATGCATCACTAGTAGAAGGAAATTTTCTCTTTAATGATTTTACATGAGAGTCATTATCTAATTCAGAATTATATAATTCATGCTTATCAGGAGTTAAAATATAAAGACCATCCACAATATTGCCAGAATAGATAAACACTTTATCCTTCTTTATTACAACATTGTCTTTTAGGATAACACAATATCCATGTTTACCTAAGTAAGTAGCATAAATTAAATTCCTACGAACATTAGGTACATACAAATAGTCTTCTAATATCAGAACTCTAGATACAAAACATAAATTATAAACACCAACAGCTACAACTGGAATCCTGCTCCCATCAGCCAAAGTAAGAAACAACTCCCCTTCTTTAAGCTTTCTAGTCTCCTGAAACCCCTGCAAAGAATTGCAGATATGATTAGTACAACCTAAATCCACACACCAGGAATCCGTGGGATTCTGTACTAAACATATTTTAAGAAGGAATGTATTATTCATACCTTTATTCTTGGCAGCCTTGAATACTGGAGAATTCCTCTTCCAATGTCCTTTCTCACCACAATGGAAACACTTTCCTTTGATCTTCTTTCCTTTATCAGCAACCCCTAAGGCAATTTGTTTACCCTCTTGTTTTGTGAAGTCCTTCTTCTTCTTTTTCTTACCCTTGCCTTTCAACTTAGGTTGAGAAGTAGAAGCTTCACCAACATTGGCTTCAACATTGGAAGTAACAAGAATGCCTTCTGCCGCTACCAATTCATTCATTAATTCAGACAAAGTATAAATCTGTTTGTTCATATTATAGTTCTGTTTGAATTCCTTGAATGATTCTAGTAGCGATTGAAGTATCATATCCACTTGGGATTCTCCATCTATATCGGCACCTAAAACTTCCAATGTATTTAGATTAGAGATCATTGTAAGACAATGCTCTCCCACTGAACTTCCTTCAGCCATTCTGGTATTATAAATTTGCCTCATGGTTTCTTGCCTTGCAAAACGACCTTGCTCACCAAACATCTCCTTCAAATTTTGCATGATGTCTGAAGCTAGTTCTACATCCTGCATTTGATGCTGTAGAACATTTGAGATAGATGCTAAGATGTAGCACTTGGCCATCTCATTAGATTTCTTCCAACGATCATATCGTTGTTTTTCCTCAAGAGGTGCATCTAATGAAGGAAAGCTAGGACATGGTTTAGTTAGAACATACTTATGCTCTTCAGCAGTAAGAATAATGTCTAGATTTCTTTTCCAGTCAACATAGTTGGATCCAGTTAGTTTGTTTTGATTAAGAATAGTTAAAAGTGGACTAAATGATAGCATGTTCTAAATCTGAAAACAATAAACATGAATATAATCAATAAATTGGACATTATCAATTTAGCATATAAACATATAGTATGGAACCTTAATAAAACTATAATATAATATATGCAACGACAACCCAATCCCGCAATTAATATTCCTCGGAAGGGAGGTCATACCAATCACTATGATTAGGTGAGAAACATTCTCATTATTAATGCTATCATGGTAACTTTTACCAAACAAAAATAATTTGTCGTTTTCCCTTCAGCCTCTAAGTAATAATGACATAGCTCCGAAGGGAGGTTAACATTACACTTAGTCTAGTGTACACCATTGCCTAGAATCAATGTGAATAACCAAGTAACTCCACGGAAGCGTGGTCGTTCTCAGTGTAAAAACACATTTCATCTATCCCTAAGAAGTTTAACCTGCAGTACCATGAATCAAACACCCTCCGAAGGGAGCAAGGCATATACGCCAAGGCGAGGTGCTTAATCACACTACTTTAAACCAACAATGGAGGCCGTGAGATACAACCCTTCTATCTCTCTCTCACTAGATGTTTTAAAAGAAATGTTTTTAGTTTTGAAACATGCATAATCTAATTACACATAGTCTTACTCTTTTAACATGTGAAAACACTTAGAAAAATTTCTGATTTTCTTTCTTTCGATCGATCAAAAGTTCCCCTCGATCAATCAAAAAAATTAAGAAATTTGTACTTGATCATCTGACTCTTTCGATTGATACTCAATTGCCTCTCGATCGATCGAAAAACAAATTCGATCGATCAATTAGCAATTGAAAATCAATTGATCTAAAAAATTTGATCACTGTCTCATTCGATCGATCGAAAATCGCGAATTTCAAATTTCCAGAATTTTTCCCAAGGCAGTTTTCTCCGTTTTTCATGAACGAACATTCAACATATGAACATTACAATCAGAGTTTGATGTCAAAACTGAAATACATTGATGCTAATGCCTTAAGATTGAATTTAACATACTTAAATTTAAATTTAAACAACATCATAACATCAATTTCAGTCTTCATCAAAACATAGTTTCAACAACATGCAGAAAATTGAGAAATATAATCTTCTAACAATATGAAACTATCATCTCTAATTCTAAAACTCACAAAACATGTTATACAATACGAAATTGAAGACCGCTCTGATACCATTTGATGGAATTAAAGATGAACGCAGCGGAAAAGTAAGTTTTGAAACGGATCTACTTCATTCGATATTGATAACATGCATAAAGTAAACTTCAGAATTTGAGAACAAGAGATCGTACCTTGAAGCGGTGAATTCCAAAACCGAAGATTGAAGCACTTGGGAATACTTTTAATCTTCACTCCAATTCCACTAACGCCCAAGATCCATGGTCTCTCAATTGGTAACAAAGGGATTATTAGAGAGTGACTTTCGCTCACTTCCACACCATTACAATGATGTTTTTCTTGCACATAAAATTCTGTACGTTTTTCCCTTTGTATCTAACCAATATATCTAATTGGGTTAGCCTTTTGGGTCTTACCAATTGGGCTTAAGTGTGTGGCTTGGAGTGGGACCAAAAGGGACCAATAAGACACTAGCTCCAATAGGCCTTGGGTTTTTCTGTCAACTCTTGACAAGTCCAAAGTTACCATTAACTATATTTAATACCACTATATAAATATAGTTGCACTCTAGGTCTTATCTATATATTATATCCCAAGACTTTATTATACATGCAACCCCTTCATAAAATATTCGTAGTAATACAAAGTCATTGAAGTAGACTGCCACTTTGTAAATTACTACATCTTAATCCTTGAGTACCCGGTTTAATCCTTTAATGTTATTCATTATATATTTATGAAATCCTATTCCATAAATATATACTTTAGTCTTACTAAAGTGGTTAGGCCTAACTCTTTGAATAACAAACTTATTAAACTTATCTCAAGGGAATACTATATATCTCTGTTAAGAGATTATGAATTTCATCTTGAGAATATATGTTCCATCAACACTAAATGTGGCTGCCCAACATACTGAGGTTTTGACCATTACTTTAGATCTCACTCCTAATATATCAAAGCAACCTACACCTTATGATCAGGTTCATTATTCTCTCAGGATTAGGAGTTCATGCAAATACAAGTCATGAGATTTATTATTCATTTAACAGTCCTTAGGCAAATAATAAATCTCACAGCAGTCCAGTTCAATATGTCTTAACTCTTAAAACATATTAACACATCAACCAGAAGTCTCTACTTCCATGATGAAGACAAATCATCGTGATTGACGTGTTATAGTCTTCGTAGATGAAATGCCCAATTTCATCACCGACTACGAACTATAATTCTATGTTTACAAAGAACTTGTGATTTATGTCTTCTGTGACTTTTCACATAAATCACATACAATGCATCTCATGGACTAATGATAATGTCTGAATATTTAAGTTACCACTATTTCAGATAATAATAAAACAAATTTAACACAATATTAAGTCATACATAATGTCATACACAATGTCAAACTTAATATCATACATAGCATCACTCAATAGGATTTAAGGGCACTAATCCTAACAGAAACAGGCTAAGCTATTGCCACGCCGTGATCCTATTGTCACTAGGTCTGCTGCAAGAGAGATGTCTACCAGTGGTACTTCTCACCATAAGGAAATTGCTCTTTTGGAAGAGCAAATGTCAGAATTGATGCGTATGGTGCAACAACTGGTTGTAGGAGGAGGGTAAAACTCTTTTAGTCATAGCCAAGGAGGTCCTTAAACCAAGAAAGAAAATCAACCTCCGCCAATACAGCAACAGGGCCACAATGTACCGCCCTATGGCAATGACTAAGAGACAAAACCTTCAAAGGACAAGAGCCCTGAATCTGGGTATGGCCAAGTTAATAGCCATGTGGAAACTCTAGCTAAGAAGCTTCGTATCATAGAGGGCTCCAACATCCATGTAAGTGCTGATCTAGACAGTCTGACCAACTTCTCTCAAGTCATTATGCCTCCCAAGTTCAAGGCACCAGAGTTCATCAAGTATGATGGTACAGGAGATCCCTGCGTGCACTTGCACATGTTATGTAGGAAGATGGCTCCCTATAAGGGTAATCACCCTCTACTTTCCTATATTTTCCTTGATAGTTTAACCGGCCCTGCGGTCACATGGTATGTGAGATTGGAAAAGACTTCTAGTTTGAGGGAAATGGCTAACTCTTTCCTAGAATACTACCGATTCAACACCGAGATAGCTCATGACCGTATCGTTCTTCAGAGGACAGAAAAGTAGAGTGAGGAATCCTTTCGATTGAAAATGAAATGATCAAGTGGTTCATTGATAACCTTAAACCTCCTTACTATGAGAAGATGATTAGCACCCAAGTCACTCATTTCACTAGCCTCATCCCTATTGGGGAGTGCATTGATGAAGGTATTAGGAGTAAGAAGATCATGGATGCTGAGTCTCTAAGTTGCATGGTTGAATAGCAGGTCAAGAGAATGACTTGTCGCAAGACTAAGGAAGCCGATGTTCATATGGTTGACAGCCCATCAGAAAGGCCTGAGGGTGTTGCTCCCGCTTGTGCTACCCCAGGTTAGATCTTATCGGCAATAGAATCAGTCTGTTCAAGCCCCTAGCTGAGCCTTTAATCAAAGAAGGAGGCTGGACCCACCTCGTCCCCCTAGGAGGGAAAATCGGAAGTACACTCCGTTGGCCATGCCCTTGGCGGATCTCTATGCTTACCTACTGGAATGGAAGTTAGTGACCCTACTATTTCAGAGGCCTAGAGAAGGTCCTCTCTGACTAGGATTTGGTCCTTCTAAGAAGTGCGAACATCATTTTGGGGCCGAGGGGCATACTCTAGAAGAATATTACCAATTGAGAGACCGTGTCTAGGACCTCATTGACAAAAAGTTGATACAGTTTGATAATGCGGTCGCTCCAAATATCATCACCAACCCTTTGCCTCCCCATCAGGAAGGGAATGTGAATGCCATCATCACAATGGAAGAAAGGGTTCCGAGTTTCTCCACACCGTCTTTCCCATGGAAGTCTATGCTCTGAGCCTTGGACCAAGAGAGCCACCTTAATCTTAAAGGCATGGGAACCCCAGGATTTGATTGGGGATTCTGCTCATTCTGTAACAGTGAAGATAGTTATGCTCTGTTTGATTGTAAAGTACTTCGAGCATAAGTGCAGAGTTTAGCCGAACACGGTATCCTTTGGGTTGAGAGTGAAATTGCGTGAAGAGGTGACGTCCTGGCAGCTAGCTTATGTCCTCCAACTGTCCTGTCGAAAGCTAGCTACAATGCTATATCAGTTGGGTTAAGGAAGGATTGGGATGAATATTTACTAAAATTCCTTGGCCAGGTTTCTCCGGCAACTTCCTCTTCGGTAGTCATTGGGGAGATCGTAGAATTGCCTACGGATTCAGGGTCATCAGATTCAGAGAAAGGGCAAGTCTCACCAGCCATCGAGGGATTCACTCCTTTAGTTCTTGCCTTACCTGCGGTTATAGGGCCGACCTTATCATCAGTTCAAGAGGGAACCACCATCGTTCCCACTATCTTAGGTTTCGATCCTCTTATTTTGCCACAGTCTGCCTCTAGAATCTCTGGGGTAGCTGGCTCAAAGGCCCTTAAAGCCATTCTGCCAAGTCCGATGGTCATTAATCCAAAGACGTTCTTTATAGTGCCCAATTTGCAGACTCAAAAGGGTGTTATCATTTGCATGCCGAAGCCGTTCATTTATGAAGATAGTCATCGTGTCCCCTGAAAATACGATGTGTCCTTGATCTCCACTCGAACCGAAAAAGAGGAGGTTTGCTTCAACATCTCATTAGGTTTATTCGGGCTTACTAGGAGCGGCCGCTGTTATACTCCCATAGAGTTAGAAAAGAGAAGAAAAGAGATCGGTAAGGGTACTGCCAAACCCGTTAGGAGCAGAGTTACAACCGAGGAAGCTGAGGGGTTCTTGAAAGTTATTAGAAACTCAGAGTGCAATGTGATTCAACAACTAAACAAGTCATCGGCTTAGATCTCCATCTTGGCACTATTGCTATCCTCTGAGGTCCATCGCAATGATCTCTTGAAGGTCTTGAAAGAGACACTTGTTCCTACAAGTGCTATAGAATCTGCCTTTGAACGCATGGTCTCAATTGTGTTGGCCATCAACTAGATTTCCTTTACAGATGATGAACTGCCGCTAGAAGGTAGAGACCACGCTTTGCCCATGCACATTATAGTGAAGTGTGTGGGTATGATCATCGTTAGAGTGTTGATTGACAATGGGTCGGCCTTGAATGTTTGCCCGATGTCCACTTTGGAGCGTTTAAATGTGGATATATCTCTTATCCGCCCTTCCACCATGATCATTAGAGCTTTTAATGACACTTCCAGGAGGTGTAAGGTGTGATCGAGTTAGCTATTAGAGTTGGCCCCATGTCTTTTATGATCAACTTCCAAGTCATCAAGATGGATTACCGTTATAATATGCTCCTACAGAGGCCTTGGCTACATGCCGCAGGCGCAATTGCTTCTACCCTCCATCAGAGGCTCAAGTTTCCATCCGAGGATTTGATGGTCACTATTATGGCTAAAGAACTCCTGACTTTCTTCAAAGAGACTTTTGTTCCTTACATAGGTGCTAACGCCTTCCTGGAGGCAACTTTTCATAACTTCAAGCTAGTCTCCATCATCTCCAGAACTTTAAAACTTGAGTTCTCATGGCCCTCTGCTACTTAATGGCCGCCAAGGAGATGCTCAAATTTGGCTATCAGTTGGGCCAAGGCCTTGGTGCCGTAGGACATGGGAAGGCTTCTTTGATCGAACTCCTAAACAACAAAGGAGGTTTCGGTCTAGGCTACAACCCCTTCGACGAAGAACTTTTTCAGGCTTCTAGAGGAAAGAAAAGGAAGTGCATTGGCCAAGGGATGTCTATTCCCCATATCAAGGTCACTTTTCCGGCTCCGATCGAGGTCATCAGATCAGAAGTAGCGCAGGAATCATGCGAAGAGGAATCAGAAGAGTTCTCGGTGAATGCCATCATATCCATAGGGGATGATCTTCTACTATCAGGCCCTATGTGCCAAGCGAGACAGTAGGCTATTGGACAGCTGAGCCTTATGTTGTGGTTGGGTCCTCTAATTGCCTGAAAGAGTTGGAATAACATATCTAGTTTGTTTTGCATGTTTATTTCCTATTTCCTGCATTCCTTGTTTGCATTCTTTCAGTTCATTTTCCCAAAAAAAAAAGTGCTTGTTCCCCTTTTTTATCATTATCAGGCTTGAACTTCGTTATCCCCTATCTATAACCAACTAATTAATTTATCCAGTGTATTATTCAAGAAAGCCTTGCATTTATCTCTTTATATGCTTTCTTATGAATATGTGTGTGCAAATTGTCTTATGTTTCCTTGTTTATGGTCCGTTCTATAGGATCTATTCTAATTCCTAAGCGTGTACATCGTCCCATTGCTATAATGAGGATATTGATGATATGAATGAGACAATAGAGTTGGAACATGCCATTGAGGGATTAGAGGAAATCCCGAGTCTGCCTTGTGATATTTTGGAAGCTCTAAACAGAGAGAGTGAGGACTCCAATCCTAACATAGAAGAGACAAAAATGGTTAACCTTGTCATCGAAGGCGAAAATGAAAAACCTGTCAAGATTGGGGTAAACTTTCCTAAAGGCACGAAACCTGAGCTCATAGTGCTACTCAAGGAATTCAGAGAGATCTCTGTTTGGTCCTACCAAGATATGCTAGGGTTAGATACTGAGATCATTGTGCATAGAATTCCAGTTAAACCTAAATGCCCTCCAGTGCGGTAAGCCCTTTGAAGAATGAAATCTGAGATCATTTTGAAGTTCAAAGAAGTAGAAAAGCAGTTGAAAGCCGGTTTCCTTACCGCGATAGCCGACTTAGATTGGGTCGCCAACATTATTCCCGAGCCTAAAAAAGATGGGAAAGTACGCATGTGCATTGATTACAAGGATTTGAACCAGGCCAGCCCCAAGGATAACTTCCCGTTGCCACATATCGATACCTTGGTCGATAATACCGCTACCAATAGGTTCTTCTCCTTCATGGACGGATTCTCAGGCCACAATCAGATCAAAATGGCTGAGGAAGACAAGGCTAAGACAGCATTCACCACTCTTTGGGGAACTTATGCATATGATGTTATGCCATTCGGCCTGAAGAATGCAGGTGCTACTTATCAGCGAGCCATGGTGACCTTGTTCCATGATATGATGCATAGAGAGATTGAAGTCTACATAGACGACATGATTGCCAAATCCCGCACTGCTAGGGATCATTTAGTGGATTAGAGAAAGCTGTTTAAGCGCCTTACCAAGTATAAGCTGAAGCCTAAACCCTAATAAGTGCATTTTCGAAGCTAGTTTAGGGAAATTACTTGGCTTTATGGTCAGCCAAAAAGGAATGGAAGTGGACCCAGCAAAAGTCCAAGCCATCAGGGAAATGCCGATACTGCAAACTGAGAAATAGATTCA
Organism: Quercus glauca; assembly: GCA_023736055.1. Lineage (NCBI taxonomy): Eukaryota > Viridiplantae > Streptophyta > Magnoliopsida > Fagales > Fagaceae > Quercus > Quercus glauca. The sequence continues at coordinate 41,876,055 of CM043322.1, read as the reverse complement.
CAGCTTCTTAGGCAAAGTCAATTATATAGCTCGCTTTATAGCACAGTTGACTGCCATATGTGATCCGTTGTTTAAGCTCTTGAAGAAAGACACAAAGATAGAATAGACGAATGAGTGCCAAGAGGCCTTTGACAAGATCAAGCAGTATTTGTGGAACCCTCTCGTTTTGGTTCCCCAGATGCCAGGATATCCGTTGATCCCCTACTTAGTGGTATAAGAAACCTCCGTGGGTTGCATATTAGGCCAAGCAGCTGAGCCTGACCAAAAGGAAAGGGTGATTTACTACTTAAGCAAGAAGTTCACCAGTTGTGAGATTAACTACGTTGCCATTGAAAAGGAGTGTTGCGCCTTAGCATAGGCATCGCAAAAATTGCGGCATTGTATGGTCTACTTCACCACGCGACTCATTTCCCACTTGGATCCCATTAAGTACATCTTTGAAAAGATAGCTTTTATAGGAAAGATCCTCCGTTGGCAAATATTGCTCTCTAAGTTTGACATTGTGTTCATAACAAGAAAGGCCATCAAGGGCCAGGCCTTAGCCGATTACCTAGAGGATCAGTCGCTGAATGACCCAGAACTTTCAGAGTCCCTCTTTCCTGATGAGGATGTCATGGCTAAAGCCAAAACCAGATAGTATGGAACCGTGGCATTGGAAGCTTTATTTCGATGGAGCCGCCAACTCAACCGGAAATGGAGTGGGAGCAATGTTAATTTCCCCCAAGGGCCAGTAAATCCCTGTTTCAGTTAAGTTGAATTTTGATCGTACCTACAAGTGGCTCTAGAGTTTGGAGCCTATGACTTGAGCGTCTTTGGGGATTCCCTGTTGATCATCTCCCAAATCAAAGGAAAATGGCAAGCCCAAGAAACCAAGTTGATTCTGCATCAGAAGTGCGTCAACCGCCTGATTTCAAAGTTCCGAAACATCACATTTGCCTATTTGCCTCGAGCATACAACCAGTTCGCAAATGCCTTGGCTACACTGGCTAGCATGGTCAAGTTATTAAAAGGAGATGATATGTGGCAATTGCGCATAGAAGTCTGTGGCATCCTAGCCTATTGCATGAACATCAAAGAATGCATGAATTTTGAAGTCGAAGTCGATGGAAAGCCATGGTCCCATGATATCAGGGCTTATATCAAGAACAGTGAATACCTGCCCGGTGCAACGGATATTGAAAAGAAGTTCATTGGTGCATGGCTTGCCAATTTTTCCTGAGTGGAGAAGTCCTGCACAAAAGGAACCATGATTCCACCTTGCTCCGATGCTTTGATGCCTCCGAGGCTAACCATCTGATGGAAGAGATGCATGAATGCTTAGTTGGAGCCCATGCTCGTGGTCCCTTGTTGGCCCGCAAGATTATGAGAGCCGGTTATTACTGGCTCGCCATGGAAAATGATTGCATTAAACATGTGAGGACATGCCACCGTTGCTAAGCGTATCAAGATAGGAAGAATCCCCCCCCCCCCCCCCCCCCCCGCAATCTTTGCACTCTTTGGCAACACCATGGCCCTTGTCAACCTAGGGTATGGATGTCATCGAACCTGTGATTCTGAAAGCTTCAAATGGTCACAAGTACATTTCGCTGGCCATTTATTATTTCACTAAATGGGTGGAAGCTGCTTCATACAAGAGCGTCACTCAAACCATGGTAGCCTGGTTCCTGAAATACAACATTATTTGCGCTACAGCGTGCTAGGAGAGCTCATTACAGATAATAGGACAAACTTAAATAAGAAAATGATTTAGCAACTCTACCAAAAGTTTAAGATCGAGCATAGAAATTCAGTTCCCTATCGCCCGTAGATGAATGGCGCATTGGAATCCACTAACAAGAACATAAAAAAGATCTTGGTGAAGATGACAGACACACACAAGGATTGGCAAGAGTACTTGCCATTTGCTCTGTGCGCATATCGTACCTCTGTCCATACTTCCATGGGTGCAACCCTGTATTCACTTGTATATGGCATGGAGGCCGTCCTCCCCATAAAGGTAGAGATCTCGTCTCTCAGGATTCTATCTTAGACAGAGCTGTCAGAAGCTAAATGGGCCTGTTCCCGATATGAACTGTTGAGCATGATAGATGAAAAGCGCATGACTGCAATGTGCCATGGACAGTTGTACCAACGCCACGCCGAGCATGCATTCAACAAGAAAGTTGGACCCAGAGTCTTTGAAGAAGGCGACCTAGTCTTGAAGAAAAGCAACCAGGCCCTGCCTGATCATAGAGGAAAGTTTGCCCCAACTTACGGGGGGCCATATGTGGTAAAGAAGGCCTTCTCTAGAGGAGCCTTGATTTTAGCCAACATGGATGGGCATGACTCAATATGCCCACCAATTCTAATGCCGTCATACGGTACTTCGCATGAAGGGGCCTCGCAGGGCACCTCATTTTTATGTAAAAAAAAATAAAAAAAAACAAAAAAAATGTAAAAAGGTAAATCAAAAACCCGAAAGGGCAGTCTACACAAAAGGAGAGTCAAAAGAAAGAGTGTGTGAGACAATGCAAAAGGTAGAATGAAAACCCGAAAGGACTGTCTATGCAAAAGGAGAGCAAAAGAAAGAGCTTGAGAGAGCCTGCTAGATTGAAAACCCAAAAGGGCAATCTAGGAAAAAATTAAGGCAATAAAAAAGTCAATTAAACTATGTGATTACCTGATCCTTGCTCGGGGAGGTACGTAGGCAGCCATCTTGGTTCGGTCACATCTTAAAGAAAAATCGGCTAGTTGCGCCTGCTTGAATTTCTGCTCAAGATCAGAAGATTAAAGTGATCTAGCATCCAAGTCAAAATATGAAGACACCTCCAAGATTTCTCTATGTCTACAACACAACCACGACTCGGTGGTTTGCTTAAGATGTTCTGGCTTATGCTAATGGAAAATGTACCTCAATGGGAAAAGGGAAAGATTCGTCTACAATAAGATGTATCCTTGGAAAAATAAGATATTGATATGCATGGATTTTACATTTATCACTTGTATAGTCTTGCATTATCAAAGCATTTACCCGCATATTCATTAACATGCCTTCATGCATTCTGTTGTCAAAACAAGAAATCGCATCTCATATATATCCTTTTAATATCCTTATAAACATCTCTCTGCACCATCTCTCAGTTTCTAAGCATGCCAGATAGACTAGACTAGGCTTTAAGAACTCAAAACAAAAAGCGAAAGGCCTTAACGCAATTGCCTAGCAATTTACAAAGGACCTTTCCATACATGGTGGAACATTAACTACCTAGCTCATATGCAGAAATAAAGTAAACAGAAAGGAATATCAGTAGGTCAAACATGGCCCAGACGATCAGACATGGCCTAGCATAGCCTCCCAAAACCAATGTGAAGAATCGAGTCGTCCTGAGCATGAGTTCAAAGTAGTCCAGCTGCATAAAAGCCCAGGTCTTTGGCTACCACTCTGAGTCTGTCATGTGAGTGTCAAAGATGGGCTAACTCCCTCTCCATCATGGGATTAGAAGTATAGCTCTGCCTCTCAATCTCTAGCAAAGCCTGCAAGGTGCCCACCTCTGTAGTAGCAACTCTTAAGGCCTTCTCTCTCTCTGCCAACTTAGTCCGAAGGCGATAGAAAGCTCGTTGTGGCTCGCTAGGCTCATCGCACTCTTGCCCAAAGTCCATGTCCAAAGTAGAGTGAATATAAATCTCGCCTGTAGTAGCTCCTGTGCTAAATCATTAGCTCGGCTGCTGGCCGCGGCCTTGGCAGCCTCCAATGCGGCTCTCTCCTGCACGTTGCTCATCTCCTCGATGTCCTCTGCGAGTGTATTATCTATCTCCCTGCAGTAATCTATGTCCCTCACAGCCTCTCTTAAACATGCCCCCAGGTTTGTAAAGGCCCTCTCAACCCTGATCTCAAACTCTAGGGTATAATATCTTAGAATAACAGCTAGGGGTGGCATTTCGGTTGAAACTGGCAACGATATGTTAAACACAAAGACGGGATCTCGCGTGTTCACCATACCCTAAAGTCAGCGGACAACCGCTCCTGATCGTCCTTAGAATAGAGGGGGAAGTCTATACTCGATATGGGCGCCTCCCAGAACTCCGAGGTACGCCCTACCACCACTATATCGATGTCTACTTGCCCATACTCATAGGTGATAGCAAATTGTGAAATATCTCATGCATCTCCCAATGCCTACCAAGGGGATACTAAGCAAACCAACACAATGGGTTTGTCCTTGCCATTTAGTGACAACACATTTGACCCATTAGGTCTAGTCAGTGGGACTTATGTTAGGATTGGTGCCCTTAAATCCTATTGTAAGATGCTATGTATGATATTAAGTGTGACATTGTGTTTGACATTATGTATGACTTAATATTATGTTTAATAAATTTGTTTTATTATTATCTAAAATAATGGTAACATGAATATTTGGACATTATCATATAGTCCATGAGATGCATAGTATGTGATTTATGTGAAGAGTCACAGAATATATAAATCACAAGTTCTTTGTAAACTCAGAATTATAGTTCGTAGTCGGTGATGAAATTGGGCATTTCATCTGCGAAGACTATAACATATCAACTACGATGATTTGTCTTGATCATGGAAGTGGAGACTTCTAGTTGATGTGTTAATATGTTTTAAGAGTTAAGACATATTGAACTGGACCGCTGTGAGATTTATTATTCTCCAAATGACTGTCAATTGAATAATAAATCTCACGACTTCTATTTACATCAACTCTAAATCCTAAGAGAATAATGGACCTGATCATGAGATGTAGGTTGCTTTGATATATCAGGAATGAGATCTATAAGTTATGGTCAAAACCTCAGTATGTTGGGCAGCTGCATTTAATGTTGATGGAACATATATTTTCAAGATGGAATTCATAATCTCTTAACGGAGATATAAAATATTCCCTAGAGATAAGTTTAATGATTTTGTTATTCAGGGAGTTAGGCCTAACCACTTTAGTAAGTAGTTATTCAGGGAGTTGTGCACCTGGAACTCCACAACAGAATGGTGTAGCAGAAAGAAGGAATAGGACTCTTTTAGAAATGGTTAGGTCCATGATGAGTTACTCAACTCTACCTATTTCTTTTTGGGGTTATGCCTTAGAAACAGCAATACATCTTTTGAATTTAGTCCCATCAAAATCTATTCCCAAAACACCCATGGAATTGTGGAGTGGGCGTAAGCCTAGCATGAAATATCTCCACATTTGGGGTTGTCCTGCACATGTGTTAAAAGGGAAGCCTGATAAGTTGGAACCAAAATCAAAAGTGTGTTTGCTTGTAGGTTATCCAAAAGAAACTAGGGGTTATTTATTCTATAGTCATAAAGATAATAAAGTGTTTGTTAGCACAAATGCCAAATTTTTGGAAAATGATTATATGAATGATTACACTCCTAAAAGTAGAGTTGTGTTAGCTGAAATGAATGAACCTGTAAATGAACGACCAATAGATGAAACTAGGGATGTTGTGGCTATATTAGATACACCACAAAATACTACTAATGAGATGTCTAGTACACAGGTGCCTCGTCGTAGTGGGAGAATTGTTCGGCCTCCTATAAGATTCATAGGTTTGGGAGAAACTTATGAAGCTATCTCAGAAGAGGTTGAATCGGATCCCTGCACATATGATGAAGCAATGAATGATATAGATGCACATCATTGGGTCCAAGCTATGAAATCTGAATTAGATTCCATGTATTCCAATCAAGTTTGGAATCTTGTAGAGGCGCCTAACGGCATTAAACCTGTTGGTTGCAAATGGGTTTACAAGAGAAAGAGAGGGATAGATGGGAAGGTTGAAACCTTTAAAGCAAGGCTAGTGGCGAAAGGGTATACTCAAAAAGAAGGTATTGATTATGATGAAACCTTTTCTTCAGTAGCAATGCTTAAATCTATCAGAATTCTCTTATCCATTGCTGCTCATTTTGATTATGAGATTTGGCAAATGGATGTCAAGATTGCATTTCTTAATGGCAATCTTGAAGAGGAAATCTATATGATGCAACCGGAAGGTTTCATAGCAAAGAACCAAGAGCATTTGGTATGCAAGTTGCAAAGGTCCATTTATGGACTTAAGCAAGCATCTAGGTCATGGAACATCAAATTTGATCAAGCAATCAAAACATTTGGTTTTGAACAAAATCCTGATGAACCATGTGTGTACAAAAGACATCAAGATAAAGTAGTAATGTTCCTAGTGCTTTATGTTGATGATATTCTACTCATTGGAAATGATGTAGGGGTAATGTCATCTGTAAAGGTTTGGTTGTCAAGCCAATTTGACATGAAGGACTTGGGTGAGGCTAACTTTATTCTAGGGATCAAGCTTTGGCGAGATCGCAAGAATAAGATGTTAGGCTTATCACAAGCTGGATATATAGATAAGGTTCTAGAACGGTTTAGCATGCAAAACTCCAAGAAAGGATTGCTTTCTTTCAGACATGGAGTTCCTCTGTCTGATGACCAAAGGCCTAAGACTCAAGAGGAAGTAGATATGATGAGACAAGTTCCTTATGCTTCTGCAGTGGGAAGTCTCATGTATGTCATGCTTTGTACTAGGCCAGATATCTGCTATTCAGTTGGCATGGTCAGCCGATATCAATCAAATCCAGGACCAAAACATTGGCAAACTGTAAAGTATATTCTCAAGTATCTACGGAGAACGAGAGATTATATGCTTGTTTACCGTTGTGAGGATTTGATTCCCATTGGCTATACAGATTCAGATTTTCAATCGGATCTAGATTTCAGAAAATCCACTTCAGGATGTGTTTTCACCTTGGGAGGTGGAGCCATTAGTTGGCGGAGTATTAAGCAATCTTGTATTGCAGACTCCACCATGGAAGCAGAATATGTTGCTGCTTGTGAAGCAACAAAGGAAGCTGTATGGCTCAAGAAATTCCTCTCTGACCTTGGTGTAATAAGAATGGAGCAAGTTCCAATCACATTGTTTTGTGATAACAGTGGAGCAGTTGCACAATCTAAAGATCCAAGGAATCAAAAGAAAGGAAAGCACATTGAGAGGAAGTACCATATCATTCGAGATATTGTTGCTCGTGGAGATGTGGTGGTAGCAAAGATTGAAAGTGCAAACAATCTAGCAGATCCATTTACCAAAGCCTTGCCTCAAAGGACTTTCGAGTCACATTTGGAGGGAATGGGAGTTAGATTAGTGCACAATAGTCTTTAGGACAAGTGGGAGATTGTTAGGATTGGTGCCCTTAAATCCTATTGTAAGATGCTATGTATGATATTAAGTGTGACATTGTGTTTGACATTATGTATGACTTAATATTATGTTTAATAAATTTGTTTTATTATTATCTGAAATAATGGTAACATGAATATTTGGACATTATCATATAGTCCATGAGATGCATAGTATGTGATTTATGTGAAGAGTCACAGAAGATATAAATCACAAGTTCTTTGTAAACTCAGAATTATAGTTCGTAGTCGGTGATGAAATTGGGCATTTCATCTGCGAAGACTATAACATATCAACTACGATGATTTGTCTTGATCATGGAAGTGGAGATTTCTAGTTGATGTGTTAATATGTTTTAAGAGTTAAGACATATTGAACTGGACCGCTGTGAGATTTATTATTCTCCAAATGACTGTCAATTGAATAATAAATCTCACGACTTCTATTTACATCAACTCTAAATCCTGAGAGAATAATGGACCTGATCATGAGATGTAGGTTGCTTTGATATATCAGGAGTGAGATCTATAAGTTATGGTCAAAACCTCAGTATGTTGGGCAGCCGCATTTAATGTTGATGGAACATATATTTTCAAGATGGAATTCATAATCTCTTAACGGAGATATAAAATATTCTCTTGAGATAAGTTTAATGGTTTTGTTATTCAAGGAGTTAGGCCTAACCACTTTAGTAAGTAGTTACTAAAGTATATATTTATGGAATTGGATTTCATAAATATATAATGAATAACATTAAAGGATTAAACCGGGTACTCAAGGATCAAGATGTAGTAATTTACAAAGTGGCAGTCTACATTATTAACTTTGTATTACTACGAATATTTTATGAAGGGGTTGCATGTATAATAAAGTCTTGGGATATAATATATATAGATAAGACCTAGAGTGCAACTATATTTATATAGTGGTATTAAATATAGTTAATGGTAACTTTGGACTTGTCAAGAGTTGACAGAAAAGCCCAAGGCCCATTGGAGCTAGTGTCTTATTGGTCCCTTTTGGTCCCACTCCAAGCCACATACCTAAGCCCAATTGGTAAGGCCCAAAAGGCCGGCCCAATTAGATATATTGGTTAGATACAAAGGGAAAAACGTACAGAAAATTATTGGTAAGAAAATCATCATAGTAATGGTGTGGAAGTGAGTTTTTGGTACTCACTAGTCATCCCTTTGTTACCAATTTGAGAGACCACACATCTTGGGTGATTAGTGGAATTGGAGTGAAGATTAAGAGTATTCCCAAGTGCTTCAATCTTCGGTTTTGGAATTCACCGCTTCAAGGTACGATCTCTTGTTCTCAAATTCTGAAATTTACTTTATGCATGTTATCAATATTGAATGAAGTAGATCCGTTCAAAACTTACTTTTCCGCTGCGTACACATTTAATTCCATCAACTTAGGCTATACAGATATCTCAGCCAGCCTTCAGTATCCCCGAAAAAGGGAAGATCGAGAGACACAGTAGCCCAGACCCTATTCCTTTCCACAAAGCCCATTGGCTAATCTCTAGCGATAAAACTCAAGTGAGTACAAAACCATAACTGTAACATATGGATACAGCAGCCTAGCCTACCCCTACCAGCCTTTTGACACAAGGATAAAGACCTAATAGTCTCGGAAAGTAAAGCAGGAATGAAAGAATAACCATGAGGTAGAACACTCACCAGAGGAAGAACGGAAAAACTAATAGCCCCTGATGGTGAAGGGAATAGTACCATGCCAAAGAAAGCCACCAGGAGGGCCTGATGCCGATAGGATGCCCATCGCTCCTCCAAATCCATGAAATTGTGGCAGTAGCCAATGGGGCACTCTGATAGATGGAATCGATAATGTAGGAACTCGAAGGACATGCTCCCTCCTACTCTGCTACCATGCCAAGTCAGTGCCTTTGCAACTGGCCTTTTGATGCCCATCAGATCAGCAAGCTACTTGTGGTAGCGTGTCCACACGGGTGGAACGAAAACACTGCTCAGAGGAGTTAAAAGTGAAACGAAGTGATCATACTCCTTCAAAGTGGGTACTAAATATACATCTCCAATGGTGACACACCTCAAAGCAAGATCCCAACAGGAAGTGATGACCTATAGTAAGTGCCAGTCTAGTGTAGTGTAGTGCAGAGCGGTGGTGCCTCTAAGAAACTACTGAATGAGTGCCTGGTCACTACAAGAAAAATTTCCTGACCATCTCTTGAGCTTCTTCTCATGGTACTCCTCCCTCTTAAGCTTGACAAAGGTGTCATAGGAATGAGCACCAAGAACATCCATGAGCAAGCCCTACTTGATCTGACAATCTGTTGAAGATCTGTGGAAAAAAACAATGAGAAATCGTGTTTTCTAAGTGTTTTGAGTGAAGAAAGGGCAGGAGAAGACCTAGAAAAAATTGCAGAACTAGATGAGCTAGGGTTGGGTAGAGCCCAGCTTTTATACCCGAATCCCGAGGCAGCGACCATTGAAAGGCCATCGGTGGCCTTACAAGACCTCGAGAAATGTGCCAAGTCTTTTCAGCCCCCCAGGCATAAACCCAGACCTATTCTGGCACTCCCTCTCCTATTTGGCATGTTTTCGACCACTTTGGGGCAAAGATTCCCTCGTTTTAGTGCTCACAGTAATTCGTGATCGGCCTAACAGTGACCCGGACTATTGGAAACTTGCATTCGCGCATCCGAGGCTGCACAAATCCTACACTGGGGCAATTTATAATTCTGCGTCTCGTTCAGCACCTTCAGACATCTTGAACCTTAATTTTAAAGCCTGGTTCTCCCGGTTCAGAGGTCCGTTCAGCCCTGATAGATGGAGTTTGCAACGGAAAAATGCTAAAGCCTGATCTCAGCTGTCCGACAGCGTTTCTAGTTTATTTGGAGGACGAAGGGAGTTTTTCCCTATAGTGGTACCTCAAGAATCCCGTCCTTGGATTTCTAGCCCACTTGGGTAATAACAGGAGCAATCAGTGCATACCACATTGTGGCATGTTTAAAGTTACTTTGTTTGGAGTGTCTGCACTCGTCATCAATATTATGGCACGACCAGCGAAGCCGAGGCCACCTACAGCCATTCTACAGGCTCGAAACCTCGCAAAACCCTAAAGTAGGGCAGTTTATTTTACTTGGTTCTCTACCCCGTTATCTAATGTACTAGAATGGGTTTGTCCCACTGAGGATGTGTCTTTCATTTTGAGAATCGCATGAAACCCTAAACTGGGGCAATTTATTTCACGCGATCTCTCCTTGCCTTCTCCTCCCCCCCCCCCCCCTCCCAAAACGTGGCGATCATTGTTCAAAAGGTGCTGGCAAATCTGTGAAATTGCGGTGCAAAATTGGTGAATGGGACATAAGCTGGTTCAATACCACCATCCACAATGAAAATGCAATGGTGCATGTGTACGTCCCAATAGCCCTTTTAGAGGCATTTTTCGAGATTATACATCGTTATATCCGTCATGCATATAAGCCCTAATTAGAGGCATTTTCCTTCATGCACGTCAGCCACCGTTCTGAAGGCGTTTTATCCTGTGATACATATAAGTCCTAATCAGAGGCATTGTCTTTTACACAAACATCAACAGCCCTTTCAAAGGCAGTATAAAGAGCTCTACATGTAAGTCTTAATTAGAGGTATTGTCCTTCATGCACGTCAGCTACCCTTCTAAAGGCGTTTTTTCTGGAGATACGTATAAGTCCCAATCAGAGGCATTGTTTTTTACACATGCATCAGCAGCCTTTCAATGGCAGTATACAGAGTTATGCATGTAAATCCTAATCAGAGGCATTGTCTTTCATGCACGTCAGCCGCCCTTCTAGAGATACCTTAGGCCTTAGGAAGGCCCCGGAGCCTGAGTAAAAGAAGTCCAACATCCTGGAGGAACTGGCATGTACCTCAGCTCGAACGCAGGAAGGATTGGCCCTCGGCCGGTAATCTCGGGAGTAGCATGAACAGGAAGACGAGCCGCCCATAACTTTCCTATCAATAGCATGGAATAGCCTTGATGTAGGGCTCGCTCAGTCTGAGCATCTCCCTTTCCCAAGCTAACGCCTAAGCAATCTCCTCCTGCATATGTGCCTCTCTAGCAGTAAATATGGCCTCAAACTCTGTCACTTTGGCCTCGGAACTCTCGGCATGCGCTTTCCACTTAGCCTTAGTGGCCACCTGAGCGCAGACAGTGCCTCTCAGCACTATATCCCCACTTACGAGGACATCTTCGATGATAGGCCCTGCAGAAGACTTTGCAAACTAGGTGGAGTAGTCTCTGCTTATGTCCACATAAGCACCAAAGGCGCTTGTCGCATACTCCGGGTCATCCAGGACCATAGCCTCGAATGACAAACCAAGAGGAGGTAGATCCCTAGGCACTACGTACACTAGCATAACTTGATGAAAGGTCCTCTCCACCAAAAAGAGCTCCCAACTTGTCAAGGCCCAAAACCAACATCGGATCTCCGACTGGCCCATAGCAATGGTGAGCTTTGGCTCCTCAGTAACATGCCATCATATGGAAGAACTATGATCTTGTTTTGAGTAACACAATCTAAAGCTACAGAAATGGTGATTGGCTGCACTACTACTACCCTCGTGATCCTAAAATGAGCCCATGCATATGCTAGAGGGTAGACTGTCAAGGACAAGCCAGTATAATGTGGCCGCAAGGTTGGTATGTACTCGTATGCCCACCATGTCAATCTCTACCAACATCCTTCCAAACTCTTGAATTCTCGCTGGGAGGCCTGCCTTAAAAAGGAAATGAATAAGCCATTGGTCACTAACCCCCAGTCATACGTCATGATGCTGGAGACTACTCCCATAGCCCGCAGCAGCTGACAAGTGAACACCGATCAGTTGTTGCCTAAGAAGCAACTACCGAGGAACCACAAGAAGCACTGACAAAGATAAGCATCGGTAGGGGCCTTGTCCCAGGGAATACTACGCTGTAACCACTCAGTACAGATCGCTGGCCATCTTGAAGGTCATCTCATTCCTCAGAATTTGATGGCCACCCAATCTGACACCCAGAATGCTTGTCCAATTCATAGGGAGGTCCACGTACTCCCCGTAACTCAAGTGGAAGGTGCCTGTCTTGGCATGAAACTGCCACACCAAAGCCTCCACAATCCCGTGCCTCATGGTGAATGGGGGGATCCGAAGGAAGTCCTTAAATCGCTGCTATTTCAGAAACGCGGTGTACTGCGGAGGGGTCCTAGGAGCGAACAATGTTTGGAAGAGATGGTCCAGGCACCTCGGCCCCGGAGCTTTTTGCTCCCCTACATTGGAAATTAGAAGTTACTCGTTAGCACACACATATGATCAGAATTTGAATAACCAAGAAGGAAATGCAACATACCTCTTCCCTCCGTGCCAGTATGGAAGGATGATTCTTCAGCCCATGCTAAAGGAGAGTGTCCTGGATACCTTTATCTATGGTCTGAGTACAGGCGTTAGCCCCAGCCTAGTGCGGTCGAAACCTTGGTCTCTGACTATGCTTCCAAGCGCCAATCTCTGCTAGGACCTCGGGCCCAACAAAGACCTCATCTATGTCTATGAGGATGTCATCATCTCTAACCTTTCCTCTAGAGGCTCCCCTCCCTTTAACTGGCTTACGTCATGAAGTCGTCCCGCCAGAAGTAGTACGGGACTTAGACGAAGCACTGGCCGTCTCCACTGACCGCCGTCTCCTAGACCTGGTCTCCATAGGTATACCATCGGTAGACCTAGGGTCGTCACCCCCACAATCAAAATGACTCTACAAATCCCGAGCCGCTTGCTCACCAGTTAAAGCGGTTTCATCATCAAAAGAACCATCCCCCTAGGATGTGGCATACATGGGGGCCTTCCCCCGATCTCCCCTAGAACTAGCTCGCTGAGACATAATCTACAAAACAGTAAGAAATTCAGACATCAGTGGTAAGCCGATAAATAAATGGCAATGCTGATGAACTAACACTTTTCCTAAACATATCATGTAGGTCTATCTCAAGCAAATGTTCTCACAAAGAAAGATGATTCTTATACGCATTCTACATGGTAATAGTGGCTGTGCCATATGCTCGCATTTTACAATGGGTAATAGCGGTCGTGCCATATGCTAGCATATCTGCAGTGGGTGATAATGGTCATGTCGTATGCTCGCATTCTATAATGGGTGATAGCGGCCGTGCCGTATGCTCGCATTCTACAATTGGTGATAGCAGCCTTGCTGTATGTTCGCATCCTTTCTTGAGGTATTAGGGACCGTGTCGTACGCCTCGTAGCATCATAGTTACCAAGTTCCCAGAGAAATCCTGAGTTCGCATTCTACAGTGGGTGATAGTGACTGTGCCGTATGCTTGCATCCTTTCTTGAGGTAATAGCAACCGTGTCGTACACCTCGTAGCATCATTGTTACCAAGTTCCCAGAGAAATCTTGAGTTCGCATTCTACAGTGGGTGATAGTGGCTGTGCCGTATGCTTGCATCCTTTCTTGAGGTAGTAGCAACTGTGCCGTACACCTCGTAGCATCACAGTTACCAAGTTCCTAGAGAAATCCCGAGTTTGCAATCTACAGTAGGTGATAGCAACTGTGTCATATGCTCACATCCTTTCTTAAGGTAATAGCAATTGTGTTGTACGCCTCGTAGCATCACAGTTACCAAGTTCCCAGAGAAATCCTGAGTTCGCATTCTATAGTGGGTGATAGTGACTGTGCCATATGCTCGCATCCTTTCTTGAGGTAATAGCGACCGTGTCGTACGCCTCGTAGCATCATAGTTACCAAGTTCCCAGAGAAATCCCGAGTTCGCATTCTATAGTGGGTGATAGGGCTGTGCCGTATGCTCACATCCTTTCTTGAGGTAATAGTGATCATGTCGTATGCCTCGTAGCATCACAGTTACCATGTTCCCAGAGAAATCTCGAGTTTGCATTCTATAGTGGGTGATAGCGGCTATGCCGTATGCTCGCATCCTTTTTTGAGGTAATAGCGACAGTGTCATACGCCTTGCAGCATCACAGTTACCAAATTCCCAAAGAAATCCCGAGTTTGCATTCTACAGTGGGTGATAGCGGCTGTGCCATATGCTCGCATCCTTTCTTGAGGTAATAGCGACCATGTCATACGTGTCGTACACATCACAGTTACTAGATTCCTAAAAAAATCCCGAGTTCACATTTGCAGTGGGTGATAGCGGCCGTGTCGTATGCTCGCATTCTATAGTAGGTGATAGCGGTCATGCCATATGCTCGTGTCCTTTCTTGAGGTAATAGCGACCATGTCGTATGCCTCACATCATTATAATTATCAAGTTTCTAAAGAAATCTCGAGTTCACATTTGCAGTCGGTGATTGCGGCCGAGCCATATGCTCACATCCCTTCTTGGTGTAATAGCGACCATGTCGTACGCCTCGCATCACAAGTTTTCTTGTTCTTAAAAAGTTTCCAAGTTCCTACTCTACCGTGGGTGATAGCAATTGTGTCGTATACTCACCTCTATATTAGGTATGTCCCTTCACCTATGTCTCACTTTATTTTTAGCATCTAAGTTCCGCATGTTTTCACTCATATGGCAAAGACAAAAAATATATACATTCATTTTTCCTAAGATAACATGGCATGAATCATGGAAAAATATATGCTCATAAAAATTCCAAAAAAATAGAAACAAACACTAGCATGCATCTCTATTAGTATTGCTACTAAGATTTTGTAGAAAAAATAAAAGAAGAGGAAAAAGGGACACTGACCTCAAGTGCAAAATAGACTGGAGTTGCAAACTGAAATGGCAGACTGATGCCGAAAGCACTGATTTGTTGAGCTCTAAGCACTCTAGGAAAGTTTGTGGAGAGTGAGAAGTGGAGAGAGTTGAAATGAGTAGTAAAAGGGGGCTAAAGGCCTTTTATAGGCCCTGGTTGCCTAGCGGCCTTTCTAAGACCACTGGGCAGACCCAGCGGCCTTATAAAGGCCACCAGGCAGTGTTAACTTGGTCAATGTTGACCGGTCAACGCTGACACGGTCAACCCAAAAAAAAAAAATCTCTCTCCATTCTCCTTTCCTGGAGCTCAGAAGCGAGACTGGAAAATGTTCCAATAGCAGCTGAGTAGATCGGGCCAAGCAGGTAAAGTCTGGTCTCATCAATGAGCAGTCTACACACGCAAATTTGGGGGCAACAAAATCCAAAATCACGTTCTTTATCTAACACCTCTCATTACACTCGAGATATTAGATAATGAAGGGGCAGTTGTTGATACTGTACTTTGTCCACCTTCGATTTGCGTGTTGGACCCTGAAAAATCCAATAATATCATTTTCTCTTTACGAGGCCATGAGAACATCTAGAACGATGTGGCGTAACCCATGTAGACACTGCACCACCCAAAGTACCTTTTTTAGTTAAATGACCAAAATGCCCTTGGTCGGCCCTAGGGTTTACCAAAGATCAAACGAAGTCCAAACTCCCGTAAAACAACATTTTTCACAGTTTTACTTCAAACCTGAGTTTCTCAGAGATTTTTAACAACTTTGGCCAAGTTTGACCTGAAGTCGATCCCGAGTGGGCCATAAAAGCCCTAATTTTGATCTAGTTACCTAGACGAGTTGAAATTGATGCCATTGCGATGATTATCCAATTCTCGTTCCAATAGTTGTTCATGGGTCGAAATCGGAGCTAAAACGTCCGAGATATCACGAAAATCGAGATGATGTACCGATTGCTGCACTGTAAACTTCCCGGAGCCATAACTTTTGATCCGACCGTTGGAGTTTTTAGTTCCATACCTTTTTAGAAATTGAAAATGAAGCTTTATCCAAGGGTATTGAGATGAGCCCAATTAGAGGGGGTTTGAGGCTGACGGCCCTTGAAAGGCAACTGGCGGCCCTTCAATGGCCGTCGCCTCGATTTTTACGCTTGGGGCTATAAATAGCCCCAAGCATGCCCCAGACAAGAGGACAAGCATTTTTTTGAAATTTCTTTTCTTCCCAGCTTCTCTCTACGTTTTTTCTCTCTTCCAAACATCAAAAAACACCCAAAACACTAAAAAAAAAAAAAAAAAAAAAAAAAAAAACATCAAAGTCTCTAGAACAGAAGGTATTGCATTTTAACCCAATGTTCCTTTCCTTGGTTCTACGCTTGGGATTTGGGGTTTAGTGGTGTGGATGTAGACTTTTTGGTTATCATCCACACCCCTAACCTTCTAAATCTTTTTCTAGCATAACATGATTTATTGCTTTCTTTGACATGTTTCTTGCTATATCCTGTTTCTAGCATGTTCTTAGCCTGGATCCATGTTCTTTTATGCTTGCTCACATGTTTATTTTTCCCAATCTTTGTCCTTTATGCTTTATGCCATGCTTTCTATGCCTAGATATACCTTTGCCATGTGTTGTTTGGCTAGATCCACATGTTCCTATGCTTGTTCACATGCTTATATGTTTAGATTTACATGCTTAGGGTTTTACGCCATGTTTCCTATGTTTTGTTCCTCTTTTTGCTCTATGTTGATGTTAGGGTTATGTGCTCACATGCTTGATACCATGTCTATGGTTATGCTTTGCTCGGATCTATGTGTTTGTATGCTTTTTGCGATGTTTTGTGCTTAGATCTGCTTCTGTACATGCTTATATGTTTGGATTCACATTCTTCCATGTTTATGTGTTAAGCTTTTGCATGCTCATGCACGTTTTGCACGCTCATGTACGTTTTGCACATGCCTATGCCTAGATCTATGTTTATGTGCTTAGATCTACATTTCCACATGTTTGCGTGCATATATCTAGGTTTTTCACATGCTTTTATGCTTAGATCTGTGCTCTGCTTGCTTTATGCCATCTTCCATGTGCCTGTGCGCTCCAGTCCATGTTTGCATGCCTAGACCTAGGCTATGTTTGTCTTGCCATGTGCTATTGTAGCCTTTTATTCGCTTTATCTTTCTTTCTTGTGTTTTGGCCTAATGGTTCTGACCCGATCTAGATCCCATAGTCTTTGTCATTTTCCATACACCTTGGCCCATATTAAAGGATTTGGATCACCCATTTTGCATGTCTATGCTTGCTTCTACGCTTTATGTTTGTGTTAGCCTCTCTTGTTCTAAGCTTTGCCACACTTGACGCCCTTAACGGGTATGTGGTTGTGTGGTTACATCCAACACGCATGAGGTCTTGTTTGGATGTAACCACTTGGGATGCATCGCCATGATGCCAGGTGCCTCGTTTATAGCTCTCCCTTTCCACTCTGTGTGATGATATGCTTGCCATACTTGTTTGTGCCACCCGTTGGCTTTCTGTGCATTTTTACATGATTGCCTACATGTCCATGCATGAATCTTGCTTGCTAGTGTGTCATCCATGCTTCAACATAATGAAGTTATGGACATTCGATCCAAACCTACATTTGTCCCTTGTGGACACCACCTTTTATTTGTTTCCTTTCCTGCTTGTTGGTTAGTTTTCTTGCCTTTGACACATGCTGCGCTTGCCATAAATATCTTACTTGTTCGCTCTACATCCTTTTGCTATTATCTACGCATTTTCCTTCCATTACTTATCTGCTGGTTTATTGTCTTTACCCTTGCATGTACGCACATGGAGCGAGGACGCTTGTAGCTCGGGCATGGTTTCCCAAGAGCAAGCAAAAGGGGCAAGGATGCAAGCATGCCAACATGAACCGAGCAGCAGTCGCTGTCAGTAGGTTTAGTGTTTAGCTTTTTTCCTTTGGTTATGTACTCTTTTAAACCCCTTCCTTCCTCCTCCCTTTCTCCCTTAGATGGTTTGTATTAGGTATATCATGCTTTGTACCATTCGTCCTCATCTCTAAAGTATGGTGACCCTTGTTTATTTTCCTGCACCTATATTTTGGGCCATACTCTAGGGATGTAGGTGTTTACTTTCCTGCTCCGTGTGCTAGCATTGTGCATGATGTATGTATATATATACCTGCTTGCCCCTTTCCGGTGTGATTGTCATGATCCGTGTCACTTAAGGCTAACAATGCCTAATTCCCGCCGTGAAAGTAAGGTGACTTCTCACCGGATTTACGTGGTGGAAATCTAGCACTTTGCTCGAATGCCTTAGAAAAGCATAGATTGGGACCACACCCATTCCAAAAGCCAAACGTCAAAGCCCCCATGCATTTGAAGCCTCCTAAGCCAATGCCAAAATCGTGTTTTTACTACCAATCTCCAAAAATTAAGGTTTTATCAAAACAACGGACTATCCTTGGACAAGCATTATGGGATGCCTAACACCTTCCCCACACATAACCAAACTTTCGGACCTAAGAATCAAGATTTTTTGCCATCCACCTTAGATTAGGAAAAATGACATTTTTCTTAACCTGGATCGGTAATAAAATCGACTAGAAACAAGTGGCCAATCACACCTTAGAAAGACCCAATGATTGGTGGCGACTCCATTTACCTTTGGTAATCCTTTAAAATTTTGCCCAGATTCCTGCCAAAGGCAGACCTACATTCCTCCACCGAAAGAGAGAGCACGCGAAGCTTCGCACGAACAACACACACCATTATATCAAGAAGGGCCCTCCAACGGGCCCCTGCACATGCAGGAGCTGTCGCCACGATGGGTGATCGAACGAAGGTCCATGACGGTGGCGGTGGTTTTATCGCTTCCACTTTGATCGAGGCCAAGCTTCAACACCATAGAAAGACCTGCCATGAGGGAAAGAGGGAAACAAGGACGAGGCTCGGTGATAGTGTTATTGTGAGACCGTGGAGTGAGTACAAAGGTCATCACCATATTAAGGATTTGTGGACCTTTAGCAAACTCAGTTATGGAGAAATTTAGGGTACCTCCCCACAACATGGCCTTCTCATAGAAAAGTGAGGCCTACTCGTCTTTAGAGATGGAAGAGAGATGACGATGACTAGGGTAGTGCGAACGATCCACCCTAGGGACACGTAGTACCTTGGAAATGAACTCCGAGGTGACTATGATACGTGTACCTGTAGACACCGCATTTTGTACCCCTTACTACTTGGACCCCCGTTTCCCAATGATGCCCAAATTCCAAGGCCCAAGGTTGATTTGGAGCTTAATCAGATGTTAAATTGACTTGAGAGGTGTTAAAGTGGAAAATATAACTTTTAATGAGAAGAAATATATTTTTAGAAAATAAAGGCCAAGGAAAACCCATGGTTTGTGTACACAAGCCACATGCTACGTACACAGGCACAAGTCTGTGTACGCAACTAGGGTTTCAGAGACATAAAAAATGCATGTTTTCTGCATTAAAGACTGAGGTTTGGAACGAATCCCACATCATCTGGGAGCCGTTCCAAGTCCCTACTTTTCAACTATATTAAGTTTTACATGGTACCTTTTCAAAACACACAGAAAATTCTAAGGACAACTTAAGATTCACTAGAAATAGTGAATCAAAGATGGAGTTTTTCATAAAACATCCTTAAGTCAATTTTATTTGATTGGGGCCTTTTTTGGCCTTGGACCTTTGAGTTTAAGATTACTAATCACGATTTTATTGATTTGTGAATAGATTGACTGAGGGGAACGGTTAAAATCATGCATGAAAAGCTTTTTTCTTGAGGTATTGAGCTTAACTCTTTCTTTTTCTTTTCCTTTTCTTTTCTGCCTTCTTGTTATATTTTAATCTGTTGCTTTGCTTAGTTTATATTTATATATGTTTATTTAGGTTAGTTTTATGCTTTTTATTTTTATTTTTTTAAGCATGTTAGGCAGTTAGATTTAAGCTTTCAAGTCCTGCTCTGTTTTTCTGCATGTCTGTTTTCTAGGTTAGGGTTCAGGCGTGTTTGCGTACGCATACTTTTGTATGTGCATGCAAGCTCGATGTATGCGTACGCATACAACTGGTCTGTGTACGTAGGCCTATGTATATGCATGCATACTCTTGCCCAGAAATCCTAATTTTGATTTTCTTGTTTCTTTTGCTCTGTTTGTTTTACCAAATATGCCTCTGTTTTAACCTTCTTATATGCTTTTGAGTTTCTTTTTCTTTGTTCACATGTTTGTTTGTCATTGTATTCTAGATTAGGGTTTATCTTTTAGCTCCTTAGTTTTGGTGCCATGCCATTCATTCATATGCCCATTCATTGATACCATAGGTGTTGTAATGCAATGAGGTAAGTAAAGGTAAGTCATGCATTCACATGTACATGCATATTGTTTGATAACATGGTTTGGTGATGAGCATGAACGTGTTTGGTTGAACAACGTGCCCTTAACAATCTTTATGTTCCCAATGTGATCCTTTGATGTTGACATGTTTTTGCCTTGGAAGAGATATATGATGTGATGCTAGATGAATGTTAGGTGGATGGTATGTATGACGATAACATGTTAGGGTTTATGATGTGATGATATGCATGATTAGATGAATGCTAGGGTCTATTCTTCGATATGAGATGTCATGAGAGATGTATGCTAGTTTGATGAGATGCCATGATAGATTGTATGTATACTAGTTCGATGAGATGTCATGATAGATTGTATGCTAGTTTGATGAGATGCCATGATAACTGTATGCTAGGATTTATAATGAGATGATTGCCATGATAGATGTATGTTAGGTTTGCTTGATGAACATAATTAGATGTATGGTTAGGGTTTGGGATGAATGATGCCGTGTTGTATGATTATATGTATGCTAGTGTGTATGTGTGAGTTAGAATACAAGTATTGAATATGCTTTTAATAAGGTTAAAATATAAGACACAATGATAGGAGGCCAACCATAGGGTTGGGTGGTCTTGGGTGCCTAAAATATTCCCAAGAACGTACCTAAACTCTGAATCTGTACTATGGTAGTAAGATCAATGGTCCTTCCTTCAAAGGACTCGATATTCATGGTTCCTAGACCATATAACTGGGTGGTGACTCCAACACATTTCGTTGTGTCCATAGTGGCGACTTCACTTGGGGATAATGAGTTTAATTCCTATGTGTCATATATCTTAACCTTAATAAAAGTTGTTACAATACTTGTTTGCATACAGATCACTTGGTTCTTTTGTCCCTTAACCTCGGTCAGCGATGAGTGGGAAGATAGTGACGGAATTAAAGATAAGTGCAGCGGAAAAGTAAGTTTTGAATGGATCTACTTCATTCGATATTGTTAACATGCATAAAGTAAATTACAGAATTTGAGAACAAGAGATCGTACCTTGAAGCAGTGAATTCCAAAACCGAAGATTGAAGCACTTGGGAATACTCTTAATCTTCACTCCAATTCCACTAACGCCCAAGATGTGTGGTCTCTCAAATTGGTAACAAAGGGATGACTAGTGAGTACCAAAAACTCACTTCCACACCATTACAATGATGTTTTTCTTACCAATAATTTTCTGTATGTTTTTCCCTTTGTATCTAACCAATATATCTAATTGGGTTGGCCTTTTGGGCCTTACCAATTGGGCTTAAGTGTATGGCTTGGAGTGGGACCAAAAGGGACCAATAAGACACTAGCTTCAATGGGCCTTGGGCTTTTCTGTCAACTCTTGACAAGTCCAAAGTTACCATTAACTATATTTAATACCACTATATAAATATAGTTGCACTCTAGGTCTTATCTATATATTATATCCCAAGACTTTATTATACATGCAACCCCTTCATAAAATATTCGTAGTAACACAAAGTCAATAATGTAGACTGTCACTTTGTGAATTACTACATCTTAATCCTTGAGTACCCGGTTTAATCCTTTAAAGTTATTCATCATATATTCATGAAAACCAATTTCATAAATATATACTTTAGTAACTACTTACTAAAGTGGTTAGGCCTAACTCTCTGAATAACAAACTCATTAAACTTATCTCAAGGGAATACTTTATATCTCCATTAAGAAACTATGAATTCCATCTTGAGAATACATGTTCCATCAACACTTAATGTGGCTGCCCAATATACTGAGGTTTTGACCATTACTATAGATCTCACTCTTAATATATAAAAGCAACATACATCTCATGATCAGGTTCATTATTCTCTCAGGATTAAGAGTTCATACAAATACAAGTCATGAGATTTATTATTCACTTGACAGTCCTTAGGCAAATAATAAATCTCACAGCGGTCCAGTTCAATACGTCTTAACTCTTAAAACATATTAACACATCAACTAGAAGTCTCCACTTCCGTGATCAAGACAAACCATCGTAGTTGATATGTTATAGTCTTCGCAGATGAAATGCCCAATTTCATCACCGACTACGAACTATAATTCTGAGTTTACAAAGAATTTATAATTTATATCTTCTGTGACTCTTCACATAAATCACATACTATGCATCTCATGGACTATATGATAATGTCCGAATATTCAAGTTACCACTATTTCAGATAATAATAAAACAAATTTATTAAACATAAAATTAAGTCATACATAATGTCTAACACAATGTCACACTTAATATCATACATAGCATCATTAAATAGGATTTAAGGGCACTAATCCTAACAATCTCCCACTTGCCCTAAAGACTATTGTGCACTAATCTAACTCCCATTCCCTCCAAATGTGACTCGAAAGTCCTTTGAGGCAAGGCTTTGGTAAATGGATCTGCTAGATTGTTTGC
The DNA here is from genome assembly GCA_023736055.1 of Quercus glauca. Lineage (NCBI taxonomy): Eukaryota > Viridiplantae > Streptophyta > Magnoliopsida > Fagales > Fagaceae > Quercus > Quercus glauca. Next base: position 41,853,304 of record CM043322.1, on the reverse strand, counting down.
ACTTTCAATCTTTGCTACCACCACATCTCCACGAGCAACAATATCTCAAATGATATGGTACTTCCTCTCAATGTGCTTTCCTTTCTTGTGATTCCTTGGATCTTTAGATTGTGCAACTGCTCCACTGTTATCACAAAACAATGTGATTTGAACTTGCTCCATTCTTATTACACCAAGGTCAGAAAGGAATTTCTTGAGCCATACAGCTTCCTTTGCTGCTTCACAAGCAACAACATATTCTGCTTCCATGGTGGAGTCTGCAATACAAGATTGCTTAATACTCCGCCAACTAATGGCTCCACCTCCCAAGGTGAAAACACATCCTGAAGTGGATTTTCTGAAATCTAGATCCGATTGAAAATCTGAATTTGTATAGCCAATGGGAATCAAATCTTCACAATGGTAAACAAGCATATAATCTCTCGTTCTCCATAGATACTTGAGAATATGCTTTACAGCTTGCCAATATTTTGGTCCTGGATTTGATTGATATCGGCTGACCATGCCAACTGAATAGCAGATATCTGGTCTAGTACAAAGCATGGCATACATGAGACTTCCCACTGCAGATGCATAAAAAACTTGTCTCATCATATTTTCTTCCTTTTGAGTCTTAGGCCTTTGGTCATCAGACAGAGGAACTCCATGTCTAAAAGGAAGCAATCCTTTCTTGGAGTTTTGCATGCTAAACCGTTCTAGAACCTTATCTATATATCCAGCTTGTGATAAGCCTAACATCTTATTCTTGCGATCTCGCCAAAGCTTGATCCCTAGAATAAAGTTAGCCTCACCCAAGTCCTTCATGTCAAATTGGCTTGACAACCAAACCTTTACAGATGACATTACCCCTACATCATTTCCAATGAGTAGAATATCATCAACATAAAGCACTAGAAACATTACTACTTTATCTTGATGTCTTTTGTACACACATGGTTCATCAAAATTTTGTTCAAAACCAAATGTCTTGATTGCTTGATCAAATCTGATGGTCCATGACCTAGATGCTTGCTTAAGTCCATAAATGGACCTTTGCAACTTGCATACCAAATGCTCTTGGTTCTTTGCTATGAAACCTTCCGGTTGCATCATATAGATTTCCTCTTCAAGATTGCCATTAAGAAATGCAGTCTTGACATCCATTTGCCAAATCTCATAATCAAAATGAGCAGCAATGGATAAGAGAATTCTAATAGATTTAAGCATTGCTACTGGAGAAAAGGTTTCATCATAATCAATACCTTCTTTTTGAGTATACCCTTTCGCCACTAGCCTTGCCTTAAAGGTTTCAACCTTTCCATCTATCCCTCTCTTTCTCTTGCAAACCCATTTGCAGCCAACAGGTTTAATGCCGTTAGGCGCCTCTACAAAATCCCAAACTTTATTGGAATACATGGAATCTAATTCAAATTTCATAGCTTGGACCCAATGATGTGCATCTATATCATTCATTGCTTCATCGTATGTGTAGGGATCCGATTCAACCTCTTCTGAGATAGCTTCATAGGTTTCTCCCAAACCTATGAATCTTATAGGAGGTCGAACAATTCTCCCACTACGACGAGGCACCTGTGTACTAGACATCTCATTAGTAATATCTTGTGGTGTATCTAATACTGCCACATCATCCCTAGTTTCATCTATAAGTTGTTCATTTACAGGTTCATTCATTTCAGCCAACACAACTCTACTTCTAGGAGTAAAATTATTCATATAGTCATTTTCCAAGAATTTGGCATTTGTGCTAACAAACACTTTATTATCTTTATGACTATAGAATAAATAACCCCTAGTTTCTTTTGGATAACCTACAAGCAAACACACTTCTGATTTTGGTTCCAACTTATCAGGCTTCCCTTTTAACACATGTGCAGGACAACCCCAAATGTGGAGATATTTCATGCTAGGCTTACGCCCATTCCACAATTCCATGGGAGTTTTGGGAACAGATTTTGACGGAACTAAATTCAAAAGATGTATTGCTGTTTCTAAGGCATAACCCCAAAAAGAAATAGGTAGAGTTGAATAACTCATCATGGACCTAACCATTTCCAAAAGAGTCCTATTCCTTCTTTCTGCTACACCATTCTGTTGTGGAGGTCCAGGTGCAGTCAATTGGAATACAATCCCATTCTTAGTTAAGTAATCCTTGAAATCCCCAAAAAGGTATTCACCACCTCGATCAGATCGAATGGCTTTTATGTGTTTACCTAATTGATTCTCAACTTCAGCCCTAAACTCTTTGAACTTTTCAAAGGCTTCAGACTTCCGTCTCATTAGGTACACATAACCATATCTTGAGTAATCATCAGTAAAAGTGATGAAATACTCAAAGCCACCTCTTGCTTGGATTGACATAGGACCACAAACATCAGAATGCACTAACTCTAGCAAATCTTGAGCTCTTCCACCTTTTGCATTAAAAGTTCGTTTGGTCATTTTACCTTCCAAACAAGATTCACAAACTGGAAATTCATCAAAGTCCATGGGCCCTAAGAGTCCATCTTTGATCAGTCTTTGAATTCTGTTTGAATTAACATGACCTAAACGCAAGTGCCAAAGATATGCATCATTAGTAGAAGGAAACTTTCTCTTTAATGATTTTACATGAGAGTTAGCATCTAATTCAGAATTATATAATTCATGCTTATCAGGAGTTAAAATATAAAGATCATCCACAATATTGCCATAACAGATAAACACTTTATCCTTCTTTATTACAACATTATCTTTTAGGATAACACAATATCCTTGTTTACCTAAGTAAGTAGCAGAAATTAAATTCCTACGTATATTAGGTACATACAAACAGTCTTCTAATATTAGAACTCTAGATTGAAAACATAAATTATAAACACCAACAGCTACAACTGGAATTCTGCTCCCATCAGCCAAAGTAAGAAACAACTCCCCTTCTTTAAGCTTTTTGGTCTCCTGAAACCCCTGCAAAGAATTGCAGATATGATTAGTACAACCTGAATCCACACACCAGGAATCCGTGGGATTCTGTACCAAACATATTTCAAGAAGGAACGTATCATTCATACCTTTATTCTTGGCAGCCTTGAATACTGGACAATTCCTCTTCCAATGTCCTTTCTCACCACAATGGAAACACTTTCCTTTGATCTTCTTTCCTTTATCAGCAACCCCTAAGGCAATTTGTTTACCCTCTTGTTTGGTGAAGTCCTTCTTCTTCTTCTTCTTACCCTTGCCTTTCGACTTAGGTTGAGAAGTAGAAGCTTCACCAACATTGGCTTCAACATTGGAAGTACTTAATCACACCATTGTCTAGAATCAATGTGAATAACCAAGTAACTCCACGGAATCGTGGTCGTTCTCAGTGGAAAAACACATTCCATCTATCCCTAAGAAATTTAACCTGTAGTACCATGAGTCAAACACCCTCCGTAGGGAGCAAGGCATATACGCCATGGCAAAGTACTTAATCACACTACTTTAAACCAACAATGGAGGCCGTGAGATACAACCCTTGTACCCCTCTCCCATTAGATGTTTTAAAAGAAAGGTTTTTAGTTTTAAAACATGCATAATTTAATTACACATTGTCTTACTCTTTTAACATGTGAAAACACTTAGAAAAAATTTCTGTTTTTCTTTCTTTCGATCGATCGAAAGTGCCCCTCGATCGATCGAAAAAATTAAGAAATTCAAACTTGACAAACTGACACTTTCAATTGATACTCGATTGCCTCTCGATCGATCAAAAAACAGATTCGATCGATCGAATAGCAATCGAAAATCTATCGTTCTAAAGAGTCTGATCACTGTCTCATTCGATCGATCGAAAATCGCGAAACTCAAATTTCCAGAAATTTTCTAAGGCAGTTTTCTACGGGTTTTCATGAACAAACATCTTGAAAACGAACATGATAGATAGAGATCAATGTCAAAACTGAATTCTATTGATGCTATAGCCTTAAGATTGAATTTAACATACTTAAATTTAAAATTAAACAACATCATAACACCAATTTCAGTTTTCATCAAATCATAGTTTCAACAACATGCAGAAAATTAAAACTTAATCTTCTAACAATATGAAACTATCTTCTCCAATTCTAAAACTCACAAACATGTTAAACAATACGAAATTGAAGACCACTCTGATGCCATTTGATGGAATTAAAGATAAGTGCAGCGGAAAAGTAAGTTTTGAACGGATCTACTTCATTCAATATTGTTAACATTCATAAAGTAAATTTCAGAATTTGAGAACAAGAGATCGTACCTTGAAGCGGTGAATGCCAAAACTGAAGATTGAAGCATTTGGGAATACTCTTAATCTTCACTCCAATTCCACTAACGCCCAAGATGTGTGGTCTCTCAAATTGGTAACAAAGGGATGAATAGTGAGTACCAAAAACTCACTTCCACACCATTACAATGATGTTTTTCTTACCAATAATTTTCTGTACGTTTTTCCCTTTGTATCTAACCAATATATCTAATTGGGTTGGCCTTTTGGGCCTTACCAATTGGGCTTAAGTGTGTGGCTTGGAGTGGGACCAAAAGGGACCAATAAGACACTAGCTCCAATGGGCCTTGGGCTTTTCTGTCAACTCTTGACAAGTCCAAAGTTACCATTAACTATATTTAATACCACTATATAAATATAGTTGCACTCTAGGTCTTATCTATATATTATATCCCAAGACTTTATTATACATGCAACCCCTTCATAAAATATTCGTAGTAACACAAAGTCAATAATGTAGACTGTCACTTTGTGAATTACTACATTTTAATCCTTGAGTACCCGGTTTAATCCTTTAAAGTTATTCATCATATATTCATGAAAACCAATTTCATAAATATATACTTTAGTAACTACTTACTAAAGTGGTTAGGCCTAACTCTCTGAATAACAAACCCATTAAACTTATTTCAAGTGAATACTTTATATCTCCATTAAGAGACTATGAATTCCATCTTAAGAATACATGTTCCATCAACACTTAATGTGGCTGCCCAACATACTGAGGTTTTGACCATTACTATAGATCTCACTCCTAATATATCAAAGCAACCTACATGTCATGATCAGGTTCATTATTCTCTCAGGATTAAGAGCTCATGCAAATACAAGTCATGAGATTTATTATTCATTTGACAGTCCTTAGGCAAATAATAAATCTCACAGCGGTCCAGTTCAATATGTCTTAACTCTTAAAACATATTAACACATCAACTAGAAGTCTTAACTTCCATGATCAAGACAAACCATCGTAGTTGATATGTTATAGTCTTCACAGATAAAATGCCCAATTTCATCACCGACTACGAACTATAATTTTGAGTTTACAAAGAACTTGTGATTTATATCTTTTATGACTCTTCACATAAATCACATACTATGCATCTCGTGGACTATATGATAATGTCCGAATATTCAAGTTACCACTATTTCAGATAATAATAAAACAAATTTATTAAACATAATATTAAGTCATACGTAATGTCTAACACAATGTCACACTTAATATCATACATAGCATCATTAAATAGGATTTAAGGGCATTAATCCTAACAGATAGAAGGCTCCATTCGAGCCCAAATTTCTCGAAATTCATCCCACCTACTCACATTCGGTTCCATCGCCTATAATGGGCTTTAAGTACGTTAAAGGTTTACCGCCAATCCACTATGGGGTCCACTTAGGCCCTCGGTTGGAATTATAGCCCACCAAGTTGTGAGTGACCTACTTATCTATCCTTTTAGCATTAGAGAGCTTACCCACACTTAGAGAGATCCTAGATCCAATCAATATGAGGGTACGCTTTACATAACTCTTATTTGTTCAACCATATACCATGTTTTCACTGTTGGAAAATCTGGTTTTGTATCTCATGCAAAACACACAGCGGAAGCAACAAACACGGATCTACTTCAATCATGGAAGATAACATGTAACCATGAATTCTAGAATAAAGAGTAGAAAGCGTACCTTAATGCAGTGAATTTCAAAACCTTGACTTGAGAATACCTTTAATTTTCATCTCAATTCCACATAGTGCCCAAGATGTGTGGTCTCTCAATTAGTCTTTTGTACATTGACTCTCAAAGAAAAAACCTTCTTTTTCTCCTTGTAGAGAAAAAACTGATTTCTTTTCTTTTTATCCTACGTACGTTAAAACTATTCTCATAGTTTTTTTATTTAATAACTCTTATTAAATAATGACTGATTATCTAATTGGGTTAGCCTTTTGGGCCTACCCAATTGGGCTTTAGTTTTTGGCTTGAGATGGGACCAAAGGAAACAAATAAGACTCTAGCTCCAATGGGCCTTGGGCTTTTCTGTCAACTCTTGACAAGTCCAAAGTTACCATTAATTATATTCAATACCACTATAAGAATATAATTGCACTCTAGGCCTTATTAATAAATTATATCCCAAGACTTTATTATACATACAACCCCTTCATTAAAATATTCGTAGTAATACAAAGTTATAAATATTGACTGCCACTTTGAAGATTACTACATCTTAATCCTTGAGTATCCGGTTTAATCCTTTATGTTATTCATCATATATTCATGAAATCCAATTTCATAAATATATACTTTAGTAACTCCTTACTGAAGTGGTTGGACCCAACAATCTGAATAACCAAACTCATTAAACTTATCTCAAGGGAATATTTTATATCTCCGTTAAGAGATTATGAATTCCATCTTGAAAATATATGTTCCATCAGCACTAAATGTGGTTGCCCAACATACTGAGGTTTTGACCGTTACTTATAGATCTCACTCCTGATATATCAAAGCAACTTACATCTCATGATCAGGTCTATTATTCTTTTAGGATTTAGAGTTGATGTAAATAGAAGTCGTGATATTTATTATTCAATTGACAGTCGTTAGGAGAATAATAAATCTCACAGCGGTCCAGTTCAATATGTCTTAACTCCTAAAACATATCAACACACCAACTAGAAATCTCCACTTCTATGATCAAGACAAATCATCTTAGTTGATATGTTATAGACTTCGCAGATGAAACGCCCAATTTTATCACTGTCTACGAACTAAAAATTCTGAGTTTACAAAGAACTTGTGATTTATATATTCCGTGATTTTTCTCATAAATCACATACTATGCATCTCATGGACTAAGATAATGTCCCATTAGTTTATAAATAGATAGTCTCATATAATTAAATAATCTAATTATTTATGACATGCTAATAAATTGGATTTTAGGGCACAAACCCTAACAACCTCCCACTTGCCCTTAAAGACAATTTATCATATATTCAACACTTATCTCCCTTTAGAGTAATTCATAGTCACTCTAAGGCAAGGCTTGGAAACAAGTTTCTGCCAGATTTATTGCATAAATTATCTTTTCTACTACTACTTTTCAAGTACTTATATCTCTCTAATGAGATGATACTTACGTTTAATGTGTATCTTCACCACCTAGGATGAACACATGTCTTGAAATCTAACTTCATGAATCACAATCAAACTACAAGTCAGTATTTGTACATCCAATAAACATCAAAACTTCACTTTTGTGGACAAGCATATAATCCCTCATTCTCCTAAGATATTTGAGTATATGCTTTACTCCCACTAAATTAAGTGATCTTTGATTCACTTGATATTTGCTTACTATGCCACCGCAAAATAGACATTTAGCCTAGTATTTAGCATAGCATAAAGACTTCCTATCGATTTGATATAAGGAACCGTTTTATATGCTCTTCCTTTTATATGGCTTAGGACCATAGTCCTTTTATAAAGGAACTTCAAACTTAAAAGAAAAGAATTCTTTCTTGAAGTATTACATGCTATACTTGGCTAGAATCTAATCTATTTAAGCAATTTGAGATAAACCCAACATCCTAATTTTTGAATTTTAACAAAGTTATAATTCTTAGGATGTGACTAGTCTTTCCCAAGTACTTTATATCAAACTAGACTAGACAACCAAAACTCTATTGATGACAATAACTCTACATCATCCTAAATGATTAGAATGTCATCAATATACATTAAGAAATTTATTATTCTATATAACTTTTACACACTTAAGGCCTTTTAATAATTGATCAAAATCAAATAATTTGATTGCTTGATCAATAATAATATTTATGACCTAGATGCTTGCACTAGTCCATAAATGGACTTTAAGCAACTTGCATGCTAATCACTACTGGTTCTTTGCTATGAATAAGTCTAGTTACATCATATAGATATCTTCCTCAAGATTGCTACTAAAAGAAGCTTTTTTGATATCCATTGCCATATTTCATCCAAATGAAATATAATGGATGAGAGAATCTAGATAGAGTCAAACTTGACTATTGGTGAAAAAAATATTTTCATAATTGAACTATTTCTTTCTGAATAAATCTTTTCGCCACTAGTCTTGACTTTGAAGGTTTGCACCTTCAAATCTACCAATCTCATTTACTTGTAAACCTATTTGAAAACAATAGGCTTAATGCAATTAAGCACCTCTATAAGTTCTAGACTTTAAATAGAACTTAATTCTATTCACATAACCTGGAATCAGTAATCCATATTCATATCATCTATTGCCTTTACGTAGGACCGATGATCAAATTCATATTCTTGTAGAATAACTACAAAAGTTTATTCCAAAACTAAGAATTTATTTGGTAATCCTCCCACTACGATATTGTACCGGTGTAATAGTTATCTACAAAATAACGTCTTGTGGTGTATCTAATACAACCATCTTATTTTCAAATGTATTTTATAGTTGTCTTTTAACAAATTCTGACAATTTTCTTCTAGAACAATCAACTCTTACTTTAAAAGAGCCCTATTCCTTCTTTATGTATGCATTGACTTAAAGAAGGGAGAAAATGGGAAAATACACCTTTCAAAAAAAAAAAAATCTAGCATTTTTTCCTATTTTTCAAACTAATTATGGAAATGCCCCTCTTTTGAAAATCGAGTTTTTCAGAATCGATTTAGGCCCTATAGCGGCGTTTTTAAAGAGCCTATAGTGACGTTTTAAGGACCTATAGTGATGTTTTGTAACTGGATTTCCATAAAGTCGAGTTACATGTAAATTTTTTTCTTTTTTTTACCTATAACTCGATTTTATATATATCGAGTTACAAAACGCCACTATAGGTCCTTAAAACGTCACTATAGGCTTCTTAAAAACGCCGCTATATGGCCTAAATTGATTTTGAGAAACTCGATTTTCAAAAGAGGGGCATTTCTCTAATTAGTTTGAGAAAGATGGCAAAATATGGGTTTTTTTTTTTTTTTTGAAAGGGGCAAAAAGCAATTTTGTCCCTTAAAGAAGTCATTGGAACTTCATTCCTTTAACAAAAGGAGCATTAGATCATATTATCCTCTAAATAGAATTCATAGATTGTGAATATAGCAAAATAATGGTTCTAAAAGCCAATCTTTCACCAATCTTGAATAACACTTAGATTAATAAGATCTAGACATAAGTGCCAAAACATACAATATAAAAGGATGGAAACTTTCTCCTTAAAAAATAAAACATGTAAATATCCATCTAGAAGATAATTATGGACAATGCTTAGCTTTACCAAAATCAGAAACATTTTCCTTTTAGTCATGCTATTGAATCTAATTTCCTTTTGGCAACTATTAGGGCAACTAACTTATCCAACTGTTTGGTATTATAATTCCTTTTCTTATCACCCTTACCTTTCGGTTTAAGCTAAGAATTTAAATTAAATCATATTGATCATAGCCATAGCTTTTACGATGTCTTCCGTTACGGAGAACTCACTCATCAATTCAGATAATATAATAAAATTTATTTTCAAAACAATCTGAATTGATCAAATGATTCTAACAAGGACTTGTGGATTATATCCACACGAGATTAACATTTAATCTTTACATTCAAGAATTCCAATTCATTTTAAAAATAGAATATTATCATAAAATGACATAGAATTGGAACATCTTAAGCTTTTCTTAGCACTCAATATGATTCATACCTGTTGACACCCCATTTTGCAACCCGCATTTAACCTCACATGGAGGGTAAAATGGGTTCTTTCACCTCATAAATATGCATCTTGATTTTGGCCATTAGATCCTTAATCTCATTTCACCAAAATGATCTTGATGTTGTAACGATCAAATCAACTGGTCATAAGCCCTAATCGGACTACTAGATTGAAAGTTATCATTAAGTCAAGTTTTAATGGCTAAGATGCACTATCACAAATTGAGTCCGACTATATGTGATTATGAACAATTGATTTTAATTGGTTATAAGTGTAATCAATTGGAGATCAATGATGTGTCATAATTTAATTGGTTAGGACTACATTTTATGGTGAGGTTGCATACACCTAATTAATTAGGTAGTTAAACATTAATTCTTCAATGAGTAATTTGTGCAATTATCTTTTAATTAGTGTAAATTTGGAACCAATTAAGTCTGAAATTAGAGTGATTGGAGCCATTTAATGTTAATTGGGGACTAATTTGGGACCTATTAATGTTAATTGTGCTGAAACCAATTTCTAACAAATGACCTCTTCTCACTATTTCATCGATATCTCTCAGAATATTTTGAATCTGTGAATGAGGTTAATTTTCCCAGAAACTAGACATTCGGGACTTCAATTTGAGCACAAGAATGAGAAAATTCCGATCAGAATTGAGTCAGATATGATTTTTTGAAGTTGGCTCCATAGGCTGTTACAGCAGTTACGGGAAAACCGAATTTTGGCTTGCTCCCCACTCCCACCAATCTCTCCATTTAATGCACCCGATTTTTCCCAAGGCTAAAATGAGGTCTAGGTTCATAATCCTTGTCAACCCTCATTAAATGGTCTTCCATTCATATTCCCTCCACTACTACTATATAAACCCTCCCTCTCATTCATTCTGAGAAAACAAAACAAAAACCCCCATCTCTTCTCCTCTCTTGAGTTCTAGTGAAGTAGAGTAGTCTTATCATATCTTGGTCTTCCTGAGACTCAAGGTATTGAGTGAGACTCACTCTCTCTCTCTTAGTTCTTCTTTTTTCCTCTTCCCTTAGGACCTCTACCAAAAGTCTCCTCTTCCACCATATGGATCGTGCATGAAGGTAGAATCTCTTTCCCTAACTAGTTTTTTTATGTTGCCATAATGAGAATTTAGGATTAAAGCATGATAGTAATTATTTAAATTCTCTTGAATATGTTTGAATGTTCTTATATGTTCTTATGTGTTCTTCACATGTTCTTGGTCGTTCATCACATGTTCATGCATATCACTAGCTTTGATCTTAAATCTGCATAAAAAAATATGAAAAACATGTTTGTTTCATAATTCTTTCAAATTCTTGAATCTAGGATATCACCATACACACACATTCACTAGAATTTAATTTTCAATCCAAATGCAATGCTTAATAAATTGGATTAGGGTTCATCACATGCACACACATTAAATTCAACATGCAAATTGATTGACATATTGGATGATATGATATGAGTGTTGGCCACCATAGCCTAGAAGACCGTTTTCACCCGGCAAGGTGGGTGCCTAACACCTTCTCACTTTGTAACATAGCCTCCGAACTTAGATCAAGGGTTAGTAAATCAAGTGCTTATCCATGTAATTTTCGATTTTTAGATTGTAATTAGGAAACAAAGCAATGTACTTATCTTAGATTGCATTTAGGACCAAAGCCATGTAATTTTCCTATGATCAATGTAAATTTCAAATTAATAAAATGAAGGAATTTTTTAATTATGGTTTTCTTATTTTTCAAATAATTAAATAAGTGGCGACTCCATTGTAAAACCCTTAATCTAAAGGGGAAAATATAACTAGTCGAACCTCCATTTTGAAAGGCAATAACACGACTCCACCCATTCACGGGGGTTTGGCCCAACATTCCTATAAAAAAGGGGGTCGAGGGCGCGGTCTCTCACAGTGGCGACTCCACTGGGGATATTGAGGGCTAAGCTTCAATTAGGTTATGGTGGCCAATCATGTCATTGTTTGTTTATTGTTTTTTGTATATAATATGTCTAATATGTCATTATATTGCATGTCATGCATCATTTGCTTGAATGAAATTTATTTTATTTGTGTGCTAGCCCGGAAGCCCGGTAGTATTAGCCGTGGATTGTGGTCTTCCTGAGACTCACATACCCGACGATGAACCTACCACCCACCGCAACAAGGATCATCATGGTTATGACATGGTGGTTCATAGGGACAAACTGTACCGTTCGGACCAACGCGGCGCTCCTGGCGTCACAAATTGGGAGGTACGACGTCCTAGCTTGTGGGAACCTTTAACCTACCTTCCACCCATGTTGTAATGACCCATAGAACCTACCTTTAGGTCGGTCCAAGTAAATTGCATTTCATTATGCATTTGTTTGGCCGTTGTTTGAACCATGATGACTCAAGTCCAATGCTTGATCCCATCATAATTGTTTGAACCTTGTATGCTATGAATGAGCTCAAGCCCAAAGGCTTGTGATTGAACTTTACTTGGTATGAAAACCGAAAATTGTTTCTTGAATCATTCTAAGCCCAATACTTGAGCCCATCAAAGACATATACGCATGATCAACATCAAAAGCCAAAAGCTCATAAGATGCATGCATTTCAAGTGCAAGCCCAAGCCATTTCAAGCAAATATCAGAAGATCATAATCAAGGTTCAAGCCTTCCAAGTGCAAGCCCAAGCCATTTCATCATAATCAAGGTTCAAGCACATCAAGCCTCAAGCATCCTAGATGGACCAAGAAGAAGCAAGTGGCCCAACTTTGCCTCGCTCCACATTTGGTTTGCAACATCATGGTTAAGCTTAAAATTTTTTTTTATTCCATGTTTCTATGTTTCTTTGAATTCAAAAATTTCATGTAGCATTTAATGAGCTTTGTTCATGTATATATATTGAAAAAAAAATTCCAAGATTTCCAAATCTTTCCCAAAAAAAAAGGAAAAAGTCTCCAGAGTAGGGGCATTGAGCCCTTAAGTCATTTAAAAAAAAATAAAAAAAAATTCTTTGAACTAGGTGTTAGGGTTTGTGTCCTAAAATCCAATTTATAGGCATGTCTTGAATAATTAAGTTGTTTAATTATATGAGACTATTTATGAACTAGTGAGACATTATCTTAGTCCATGAGATGCATAGTATGTGATTTATGTGAAAAGTCACAGAAAGATATAAATCACAAGTTCTTTGTAAACTCAGAATTTTAGTTCGTAGTCGGTGATGAAATTGGGCATTTCATCTGCGAAAACTATAACATATCAACTAAGATGATTTGTCTTGATCATGGAAGTGGAGACTTCTAGTTGGTATGTTGATATGTTTTAAGAGTTAAGACATATTGAACTGGACCGTTGTGAGATTCATTATTCTCCAAAAGACTGTCAATTGAATAATAAATCTCATGACTTCTATTTACATCAACTCTAAATCCTGAGAGAATAATGGACCTGATCATGAGATGTAAGTTGCTTTGATATATCGGGAGTGAGATCTATTAGTTACGGTCAAAACCTCAGTATGTTGGGCAACCACATTTAGTGTTGATGGAACATATATTCTCAAGATGGAATTCATAATCTCTTCACAGAGATATAAAATATTCCCTTGAGATAAGTTTAATGGGTTTAGTTATTCAGAGTGTTGGGCCCAACCACTTTAGTAAGGAGTTACTAAAGTATATATATTTATGGAATTGAATTTCATAAATATATTATGAATAACATAAAGGATTAAACTGGGTACTCAAGGATTAAGATGTAGTAATCTTCAAAGTGGCAGTCTATATTTATGACTTTGTATTACTACGAATATTTTAATGAAGGGGTTGAATGTACAATAAAGTCTTGGGAAATAATTTATTGATAACGCCTAGAGTGCAACTATATTTATATAGTGGTATTAAATATAGTTAATGGTAACTTTGGACATGTCAAGAGTTGACAGAAAAGCCCAAAGCCCATTGGAGCTAGTGTCTTATTGGTCTCTTTTGGTCCCACTCCAAGCCACACACTTAAGCCCAATTGGAAAGGCCCAAAAGGCCAGCCCAATTAGATAATTGGTTAGATACAAAAGGGAAAAACGTTTAAAATTTTTTATTAGAGTAACATCATTGTGAAATGGTGTATATGTGAGTTTTTGTCACTCTCTAAACATCCCTTTGTTACCAATTGAGAGACCACACATCGTGGGCATCAAGTGGAATTGGAGTGAAGATTAAAAGTCTTCCCAAGAACGTTTGATCTTTGTTTTGAAATTCACTGCATCAAGGTACGCATGTTTTTCTTTATTCTAGAATTCATGGTTATATGTTTATCTTTCATGATTGAAGTAGATCCGTGTTTGTTGCTTCCGCTATGTTTTTTGTATGAGATACAAAACCAAATTATCCAACAAATAGTATCAGAGCGGTCTTCAATATCATGTTTGTATAACATGTGATTGAATTTTAGAATTAAAGAAAAATTGTTTTCTTGGTGTTTTGGTTTTCTGCAGTAAAGTTTCTGCATAATTTTGTTTTGGAACTGCTTTGAATAATATATTTGATATATTGGTTAAAGATTAAAGAAACCATTGGCCTGATATTTAATTTTTATTACGGGTCTGACACGATTTGTAATGGCTATGGTTGTTTCTTTCATCAATTGCGGTTTTTTTGTAGTCCGAGTATTGGAGTGCTCGCTGCCTACATATAATACTGGGTTTGTTAATATCTAATATAAGACAATTGCATCATGTCCATGTAGTAAACTTTTGTTTCGCACGGTCTGGATATAGTTGGCAATTGGTCATAGATATTAGATGAATTCAAATAGTATATTAAATATGGACCACTTGATCTTATATATAAACGCTTTGAATATTGAATCCGTATATATATATATATATATATGTTATCAAGGATTCAAGGCTTTTCATGAATTGATTAATATATATATATATATATATATTAATGTGTGGATGTTCGAACCATGTTATCAATTCATGTTTATATGTATTAAGATCTGAATGTTGAACGAGTATTTATGCTTGCCTTGCATTATATTATTTTATGATCAAACAGTATTTTAATGCTAGGATTATGAAATTTATTCCTAATGAGTTTAGGATTGTGTTTTCAATGTTTCTAGCATTATTAGGGTTCTTGATAATGATCTTGAAAACCTTAATGTTTGATCTGAAAATCTTCGTTGATAAAATCAAAAAGTGTTTTTGATGGAAGAACAATGAAGATGTCAAAACAGGTAGTTGTTTGTTCAAGAAAAATTGTAGAAAACTGCCTTAGAAAATTTCTGGAAATTCGAGTTTCACGAGTTTCGATCGATCGAAAATCACTTTTGATCGATCGAGTGAAACAGTGATTAGACTTTTTAAGTAGATTGATTTTCGATTGATAGTCGATCGATCGAATTTGTTTTTCGATCGATCGAGAGGCAATCAAGTATCAATCGAACAAGTCAGGAGGTCAAGTTCGAATTTTTAATTTTTTCGATCGATCGAGGGATACATTCGATCGATCGAAAGAAAAAAAATCAGAATTTTTTTTTTCAAAGTGTTTTCAAGTTTTTTAAGAGCAAGGTTATGTGTGATTAGATTACACATGGTTCTAACTAAAAGACCTAATGAGATCAAAGATGTTAGTTAAATAGAACTCTTGGTACTAAATCATTTTATGATTAATAGTCCTTAATTTATTTTAATTAGAAGTTTTTAATGAGATTAAAATTCTAATTAAAGTTATATAGTTTCTAATGAGATTAGAATACTTTGTTTAGTAAATTAAGGATAGAGTTCTATATAACTAATTTTTGATTCATTAATGTTCAAGGAATCCTAAATAGTTTAGGACTTCCATTTTAGTTAGTGATTCTAATAAGATTAGAGTCTTCAATAAGTGCAAGGTTATTAGTTCTGATGAGATCACAACTATTTAAGAAAAACCCAAATAATGAGTGGGAGTTCTTGAAATAACCCTTTTGTTAAGTTTATTGTAATGTGAGTAGATATCTCGTCTTGACTTCGAGTCTTGCATTCCATGCGGAGGGTATTTACTTCACGGATTACAAGGTTAAACTTCTTTGTGATTGCGCGAATGTTCGTTACGCTATTGTGACGTGACTTAGTTACATCACATTGAATTTAAACAATTAAACACATTTGGTGTGTTGCGTTAAAATTGTGATTAGATCACGATGTTTTCAAAACAAATCCACTTGTTTTAAAATATCTAGTGGGAGAGAGATACAAGGGTTGAATCTCACGGCCTCCATTGTCGGTTCATAGTGGTGTGGGGTAAACATCTCGTCTTGGCCTCGAGCCTTGCGTTCCATGTGGAGGATGTTTATTTCATGGTACTACAAGATTGAATTTCCTGGTTTATAGTGGTTTGATGAAACACCTTGTCTTAGCTTCGAGCTTTGCATTCCATGCGGAGGGTGTTTTTATCATGGTACTACAAAATAAGCCTGTTAAAGGGATGAAATGTGGCTACACATGATTCTAGACAATGGTGTACACTAGACTAAGTTTAATAGTATCCTCTATGCTGAGTTCTTGCTATTATTACTTAGAGGCCAAAGGAAGAGCGGCAAATTATTTTTGTTTGGTAAGAGTTACCGTGATAGCATTAATAATGAGAATATTTCTTGCCTGATCATAGTGGTTGGTATTCACTCTTTGCTGAGGAATATTAATTGCGGGATTAGGTTGTCGTTGCACCTAGTATAGTATGGTTTTCGGGTTCCATATGATATGGTTATGGATGCAAAATTATAGTGTGCTGGTATTTAAGTTCATGGTCTCAATATAATGTTGTCATAAATTTTGTTCTCTAGCTACTATTTTAGTTGAATCACATTAACTAAGAAATAATTTTGGACGTGGTGCTTGAAGGAGCTGAATTACATTTTCATGTTTTGATTCAGCATTGTCATAATTTCCTATACATGATGCATTTATGGAAGATAGCTTATGATAAGATCATAGTCTCCATTGAAATGCTAATATGTTACCTTGGCTACTATCTCAATTGTGCTATAGCATGAGATGCAAGAGTTAGTACTAAACTTGGACAAGTCTAAATGAGATGTTTGGTATGAATCATATTGAGTGCTAAGAAAAGCTAAAAAGTTCCAATTCTATGTCATTTTATGAAAATATTTTATTTTTAAAATGAATTGGAATTCTTGGATGGAGAGATTAAATGTTAATCTCATGCGGATATGATCCATAAGTCCTTGTTAGAATCATTTGAACAATTCAGATTGTTTTTGAAAATAAATTCTTTTTATATTATCTGAATTGATGAGTGAGTTCTACGCAACGGAAGATATCTTAAAAGCTAAGGCTAAGATCAATATGATTTAATTCAAATTCTTAGCTTGAACCGAAAGGTAAGGGTGATAAGAAGATGAATTAAAATACCAAACAATTGGACAAGTTAGTTGCCCTAGTAGTTGCCAAAAGGAAATTAGACTCAAAAGCATGACCAAAAGGAAAGTGTTTCTGGTTTTGGTAAAGCTAAGCATTGTCCATGATTGTTTTCTAGATGGAAATTTACATGTTTTACTTTTTAAAGAGAAAATTTCCATCTTTTGGTTTTGTATGTTTTGGCACTTATGTCTAGATCTTATTAATCTAAATGGTATTCAAGATTGGTGAAAGATGGGCTTTTAGAACCATTATTTTATTATATTCACAATCTATGAATTCTATTTAGAGGATAATATGATCTAGGGTTCCTTTTTGTAAAGGAATAAAGTTCCAATGACTTCTTAAGTTAGTACATACATAAAGGAGGAATAGGGCTCTTTCAAAGTAAAGGTAGATTATTCTAGAAGAAAAATGTCAAAATTTGTTATAGGAAAACTATAAAATACATTTAGAAATGAGATGGTTGTATTAGATACACCACAAGACATTATTCTAGATATATAGCTAATACACGGGTACAATATCGTAGTGGGAGGATTATCAAATAAATTCATACTTTTGGAATAAACTTTTGAAGTCATTCCATAAGAATATGAATTTGATCCTTGGTCCTACGTAAAGGCAATAGATGATATAAATATGGGTTACTGGTTCAAGGTTATGTGAATAGAATTAGATTCTATTTAAAGTCTAGAACTTGTAGAGGCGCTTAATTGCATTAAGCCTATTGTTTTCAAATAGGTTTACAAGTAAATGAGATTGATAGTTTTGAAGGTGCAAACCTTCAAAGTCAAGACTAGTGGCAAAAAGATCTATTCAAAAGAAATGGTTCGACTATGAAAAGATTTTTTTCACCAATAGTTAAGTTTGACTCTATCTAGATTCTCTTGTTCATTATATTTCATTTGGATGAAATATGGCAATGGATATCAAGAAAGCTTCTTTTAGTAGCAATCTTGAGGAAGACATCTATATGATGTAACTGGACTTGTTCATAGCAAAGAACCAGTTGTGATTAGCATGCAAGTTGCTTAAAGTCCATTTATGGACTACTGCAAGCATCTAGGTCATAAATATCATCTTTGATCAAGCAATCAAATTATTTGATTTTGATCAAGTATTAAAAGGCCTTAAATGTGTAAAAGTTATATAGAATAATAAATTTTTTAATGTATGTTGATGACATTCTAATCATTTAGGATGATGTAGAGTTATTGTCATCAATAGAGTTTTGGTTGTCTAGTCCAGTTTGATATAAAGTACTTGGGAAAGATTGGTCACATCCTAAGAATTATAATTTTGTTAAAATTCAGAAATTAGGATGTTGGGTCTATCTCAAACTGCTTAAATAGATTAGATTCTAGCCAAGTATAGCATGTAATACTTCAAGAAAGGATTTTATCCTTTTAAGTTTGAAGTTCCTTTATAAAAGGACTATGGTCCTAAGCCATATAAAAGGAAGATCATATAAGACGGTTCCTTATATCAAAATGATAGGAAGTCTTTATGCTATGCTAAATACTAGGCTAAATGTCTATTTTGCGGTGGGCATAGTAAGCAAATATCAAGTGAATCAAAGATCACTTCATTTAGTGGGAGTAAAGCATATACTCAAATATCTTAGGAGAATGAGAGATTATATGCTTGTCCACAAAAGTGAAGTTTTGATGGTTACTGGATGTACAAATACTGACTTGTAGTTTGATTGTGATTTATGAAGTTGGACTTCAAGATATGTGTTCATCCTAGGTGGTGAAGATACACATTAAGCGTAAGTATCATCTCATAAGAGAGATATGAGTACGTGAGTAGTAGTAGTAATAGAAAAGATAATTTATGCAATAAATCTGACTGTAACTTGTTTCCAAACCTTGCCTTAGAGTGGCTATGAATTACTCTAAAATGAGATAAGTGTGGATATATGATAAATTGTCTTTAAGGGCAAGTGGGAGATTGTTAGGGTTTGTGTCCTAAAATCCAATTTATAGGCATGTCTTGAATAATTAAGTTGTTTAATTATATGAGATTATTTATGAACTAGTGAGACATTATCTTAGTCCATGAGATGCATAGTATGTGATTTATGTGAAAAGTCACAGAAAGATATAAGTCACAAATTCTTTGTAAACTCAGAATTTTAGTTTGTAGTCGGTGATGAAATTGGGCATTTCATCTGCGAAGACTATAACATATCAACTAAGATAATTTGTCTTGATCATGGAAGTGGAGACTTCTAGTTGGTATGTGGATATGTTTTAAGAGTTAAGACATATTGAACTGGACCGCTGTGAGATTTATTATTCTCCAAAAGACTGTCAATTGAATAATAAATTTCATGACTTCTATTTACATCAACTCTAAATCCTGAGAGAATAATGAACCTGATCATGAGATGTAGGTTGCTTTGATATATCGGGAGTGAGATCTATTAGTTACGGTCAAAACCTCAGTATGTTGGGCAACCACATTTAGTGTTGATAGAACATATATTCTCAAGATGGAATTTATAATCTCTTCACAGAGATATAAAATATTCCCTTGAGATAAGTTTAATGGGTTTAATTATTTAGAGTGTTGGGCCCAACCACTTTAGTAAGGAGTTACTAAAGTATATATATTTATGGAATTGGATTTCATAAATATATTATGAATAACATAAAGGATTAAACTGGGTACTCAAGGATTAATATGTAGTAATCTTCAAAGTGGCAGTCTATATTTATGACTTTGTATTACTACGAATATTTTAATAAAGGGGTTGAATGTACAATAAAGTCTTGGGAAATAATTTATTGATAAGGCCTAGAGTGCAACTATATTTATATAGTGGTATTAAATATAGTTAATGGTAACTTTAGACTTGTCAAGAGTTGACAGAAAAGCCCAAGGCCCATTGGAGCTAGTGTCTTATTGGTCCCTTTTGGTCCCACTCCAAGCCACACACTTAAGCCCAATTAGAAAGGCCCAAAAGGCCAGCCCAATTAGATAATTGGTTAGATACAAAAGGGAAAAACGTTTAGAATTTTTTATTAGAGTAACATCATTGTGAAATGGTGTATATGTGAGTTTTTGTCACTCTCTAAACATCCCTTTGTTACCAATTGAGAGACCACACATCGTGGGTATCAAGTGGAATTGGAGTGAAGATTAAAAGTCTTCCTAAGAACGTTTGATCTTTGTTTTGAAATTCACTGCATCAAGGTATGCATCTTTTTCTTTATTCTAGAATTCATTGTTATATGTTTATCTTTCATGATTGAAGTAGATCCGTGTTTGTTGCTTCCGTTGTGTGTTTTGTATGAGATACAAAACCAGCTTATCCAACACTAGGGGCATTGGACTTCCGAGTGATTTTTTCAAAAAGACCCATTTTTTTTTCTTTCAAAAATTTCAAGATTCTTTAAAGTCTTCTTTTCAAAATGGTACATGAGGATCCCTTGGACAAAACATTTTCTAAATTATGATGTTTAAAGACTTGAACAATCAACTTGTACTGAGAAATGATTAATTTCATTTGATTCGTGTAAACACTTTTGCTCAATTACTTTGAATAAAAGAAGAAATAGTCTTACAAGGCAATCAAAGAAAATCTATCCATCAGAAAATTCAAAAAGCTCATGCATTCATTTTTGAAAACTTTTGTGTCTCCAATAGAGCATTCATACTTTTTCTTTTAAGAGGAATTTATTGAAAGAGCTCAAGTCACTGTGCCTACAAGCAAGCATTACTAGGGATAGGAGGCCATCTTTGGTTAAACCAAATTATTTCCTATTACCTAGAATGTTCATCATCCATTGCTAGCCCATTTGAGCCTTCAAACATTTAGCCTTTTTTTGCATGAACCCACTAAAATCTAAACTTGGGGTGGGAAAAATTCCAAGTATGCATGCTTAAATCTCATGTTAAGGAGGAGTCGACCTTGTAGCTTTAAAGCTAATTGATAAAGCTCTCCTAGAAGACATGAAAAACAAGTAGAGAATTCATTAAGCTAAAGATAAGAGATCATCAAAGAAAAATGAGCTTTCACTCAATCAAGGAAGGAGAAATGAAATTTCATCAATGTGAGAGAAAACAAAATGTACATCAAGTTTGAAGAACCTAAAATTCATCATGCCAAGAAGTGTAGAAGGTGCATCTAAAAGAGAGTTCACCAAAAAAGGAAAAGGTTCATCAAGCATAGAAATGTGCAAGCACATCGAGGCAAAAAAGAAGTCTAGAGAGTGTATAAAAATGACTTAAGCTGAGGAAAACAATGAGGGAAAAAGATCCCAAAAAAAAAAAAAAAAAAAAAAAAGGGAGCCCGCTAGGCTGAAAACCCAAAAAGGCGGTCTAGGCAAAAGTTAGGGCCAAAGAAAAAAAAAAAAAAAAAAAAAAAAAAAAAAAAAAAAAAAGAGCCCACTAGACTGAAAACCCAAAAGGGCGGTCTAGGCAAAAGTTAGGGCCCCAAAAAAAAAAAAAAAAAAAAAAGTCCGCTAGGCTGAAAACCCAAAAGGGCGGTCTAGGCAAAAGTTAGGGCCAAAGAAAAGAAGAAAAAGAAAAAAATTGGAAAATCTTACCAAGTTGGAAACTTGAGGTTGCAACCTAAAAAGGGAAGAATTTTACAAGATGAAAGTCTAGAGGTATGATTCAAGAGTAATGAGCATAAAAACAATTGTTGATACAAGTGACCAATGAAGACAAATGAGAAGATGACAAAGAAGAAATGGGAAAATATCTCCAATACTTGATTTTTGAGTAATGCATACTTGGAGGAAACAACATATCGAATTTTGAGCCTTTTATATCTTTCATTTCATAACCCAAACCCAGCCTACATTACAACCCATGAGTAAAGACCTCCTTGAAGTGTTGCTAGTTGTAGGCACATCTTAAGCTCTAATATTATTTTCTCTTGAATTAAAAAGGAAAAATGCTTAAAATTGTCAAACCCCACAAGATGATATGTCCGAGGACAAAATTTCTCAAATCCTCAAAATGACTCAAAAGAACTTCCAAATCTAGAGCACTCTCCTTGTTTGCACCCAACAATGTGATTCATAAATATTACCACATTTCATTTCTTGATTGCCTTTGGAGACTTAATTTGACAATGTTCAAAAGAATGAAACAAATTTGATTACATGAGTTTAGTGATCTTTATCCTTCTTAATCAAAGAGATTTGTTTGATTCTTAAACACTTTGATTTGCCAAAATGGTTGTTCAAAGGATCACTTCTTGTTCAAAAAAAAAAAAAAATTCTTTTCTAAAATCCAGTTCTCTTGAACTACGTCTTAACTTGATCCTTTACGAGAGAGGTACGTAGGCAGCCTTTCAAAGGCCCGGTCCCAATCATCCAAACAACCTTGTGGAGCAAAGTCAAAACAATGTGACAAAATTGTTTGGGTGCAAGTTAGACCAAGCCCATTTGTTTTGCATCAAGCATATATAAACTTGGGGCATTGGCTTATTTATATTGTATGCGAATGTGTCCTTCTCACATGAAAGCATGTTTTCATTTGAGGCATCAATCCATTTTTTGCAAGCATGTCTACACTATTGGCAATGACCAAAAATGTTTTCATAATAACTGGTTTCTAACAAGCTAGAGAAAGAAAGCCATTTTGCTGGAACCAATGATGACGGACCGTGATCTTCTTTCATGTTCCCCAATGGTCACAACATTAAATAAACTCAGCTTCAATCTAAGCATGGAATATGCCTCAAACTAGGGGCATTGGGTAAGTACTTCCAATTCATTTCAATGAATAAATCCATTGCTAATTGAAATTATCTTTTTGCAGGAATTAAGCTAAGCAATCCACATCAACTTCTAGCCAAAGTTGTTCTCATTCAAAGGATAAATTTTTTTCAAAAAAAAAAAAAAAATTCATCAGTCAAAATTTTCAATTCTTTGAAAAAATTCAAGATTTCCAAAATTTTCAAAAAAAAAAAAAAAAATCATCAATCAAAATTTTCAATTCTTTGAAAAAATTCAAGATTTCCAAATTAAAAAAAAAAAAAAAATTCATTAGTCAGAATTTTCAATTCCTTCAAAAATTAAGGATTTCAAATTTTTTTAAAATCTTCATTAAATTCTTCTTCCAGAATAGAAAGCTATGATCCTCTTCCATATTTTCCAGTGGTGCAACATCAAGTCAACTGTCAAACTTCAGCATTCATCGAAGCATGGAATATGTCCTAAACTAGGGGCATTCGCCGGGTATGCCGAATTCTTTTAAATGAATGACTTTGTTACTAATAAAAAATATTTATTTTGCAGGTACTAGGGTAAAAGGCCCACACACATCGGCATGAGCCAAGATCCAAGAATCCTAGGTCTTTGAAAACATGAGCCAGGATCCGAAACCTTTGGTCCTCTGAAAACATGAGCCAAGATTCAAGAATCCTAGGTCTCTGAAAACATGAGCCAAGATCCAGAACCTTTGGTCCTCTGAAAACATGAGCCAAAGCCCAAAAAACCCTTGGTCCTCTGGAAAATATGAGCCAAGATCCAAAAATCCTAGGTCTCTGAAAACATGAGCCAGGATCTAGAACCTTTGGTCCTTTGAAAACATGAGCCAAGATCCAAAAATCCTAGGTTTCTGAAAACATGAGCCAGGATTCGGAACCTTTGGTCCTCTGGAAAACATGAGCCAAGATCCAAAAATCCTAGGTCTCTGAAAACATGAGCCAAAGCCCAAAAACCCTTGGTCCTCTGAAAACATGAGCCAAGATCCAAAAATCCTAGGCCTCTGAAAACATGAGTCAGGATCCAGAACCTTTGGTCCTCTGAAAACATGAGCCAAAGCCCTAAAAACACTAGGTCCTCTGAAAACATGAGCCAAGATCCAAAAATCCTAGGTCTCTGAAAACATGAGCCAGGATCCAGAACCTTTGGTCCTCTGAAAACATGAGCTAAACCCCAAAAACCCTTGGTCCTCTAAAAACATGAGCCAAAGCCCCAAAAACCCTTAGTCCTCTGAAAACATGAGCCAAGATCCAAAAATCCTAGGTCTCTGAAAACATGAGCCAGGATCCGGAACCTTTGGTCCTCTGAAAACATGAGCCAAAGCCCAAAAAACCCTTGGTCCTTTGAAAACATGAGCCAAGATCCAAGAATTCTAGGTCTCTGAAAACATGAGCCAGGATCCAGAACCTTTAATCCTCTTAAAACATGAGCCAAAGCCCAAAAACCCTTGGTCCTCTAAAAACATGAGCCAAGATCCAAGAATCCTAGGTCTCTGAAAACATGAGCCAGGATCCAGAACCTTTGGTCCTCTGAAAACATGAGCCAAAGCCCAAAAAAAACCCTTGGTCCTCTGAAAACATGAGCCAAGATCCAAAAATCTTAGGTCTCTGAAAACATGAACCAGGATGCAGAACGTTTGGTCCTCTGAAAACATGAGCCAAAGCCCAAAAACCCTTGGTCCTCTGAAAATATGAGCCATGATCCAAGAATCCTAGGTCTCTGAAAACATGAGCCAGGATCCAGAACCTTTGGTCCTCTAAAAACATGAGCCAAAACCTAAAAAACCCTTGGTCCTCTAGAAAACATGAGCCAAGATCCAAAAATCCTAGGTCTCTGAAAACATGAGACTGGATCAAGAAACTTTGGTCCTCTGAAAACATGAGCCAAAGCGCAAAAAACCCTTGGTCCTCTGAAAACACAAGCCAAGACCCAAAAATCCTAGGTCTCTGAAAACATGAGCCAGGATCCTTGGTCTTCCATTTTTTTTTTCTTTTTTTGACCTCAGGTAAGCATGTCTTGTACTTATTCAAAAAAAAAAATCATGCATGAACTACGTTTGGACTTGATCCTCCCACCAAGAGATACGTAGGCAATCTCCCTCGAGATTCGGTCCACATTTTGATCCATAACATGACTTTCTGCATTTTCATCTACATGCATCATACATTCACCACGGTTAAATACTGATTGTAAAGTTAGGTGTCTCTTTCATACATTGACATTCGCTTTTCAAGCTCTCCCAATGAGGGGCATTCTGTTGACACCCCATTTTGCAACCCGCATTTAACCTCACATGGAGGGTAAAAGGGGTTCTTTCACCTCATAAATATGCATCTTGATTCTGGTCATTAGATCATTAATCTCATTTCACCAAAATGATCTTGATGTTGTAACGATAAAATCAACTAGTCATAAGCCCTAATCGGACCATTAGATTGAAAGTTATCATCAAGTCAAGTTTTAATGGCTACGATGCACTATCACAAATTGAGTCCGACTATATGTGATTATGAACAATTGATTTTAATTGGTTATAAGTGTAATCAATTGGAGATCAATAATGTGTCATGATTTAATTGGTTAGGACTACATTTTATGGTGAGGTTGCATACACCTAATTAATTAGGTAGTTAAACATTAATTCTTCAATGAGTAATTTGTGCAATTATCTTTTAATTAGTGTAAATTTGGAACCAATTAAGTCTGAAATTGGAGTGATTGGAGCCATTTAATGTTAATTGGGGACTAATTTGGGACCTATTAATGTTAATTGTGCTAAAACCATTTTCTAACAAATGACCTCTGCTCACTATTTCATCAATAGCTCTTAGAATATTTTGAATTTGTGAATGAAGTTAATTTTCCCAGAAACTAGACATTCGGGGCTTCAATTTGAGCACAAGAATGAGACAATTCTGATTAGAATTGAGTCAGATATGATTTTTTGAAGTTGGCTCCACAGGCTGTTACAGCAGTTACGGGAAAACCGAATTTTGTCTTGCTCCCCACTCCCACCAATCTCTCCATTTAATGCACCAGATTTTTCCCAAGGCTAAAATGAGGTCTAGGTTCATAATCCTTATCAACCCTCATTAAATGGCCTTCCATTCATATTCTCTCTACTACTACTATATAAACCCTCCCTCTCATTCATTCTGAGAAAACAAAACAAAAACCCCCATCTCTTCTCCTCTCTTGAGTTCTAGTGAAGTAGAGTAGTCTTGTCATATCTTGGTCTTCCTGAGACTCAAGGTATTGAGTGAGACTCACTCTCCCTCTCCTAGTTCTTATTTTTTCCTCATCCCTTAGGACCTTTACCAAGAGTCTCCTCTTCCACCATATGGATCGTGCATGAAAGTAGAATCTCTTTCCCTAACTAGTTTTTTATGTTGCCATAATAAGAATTTAGGATTAAAGCATGATAGTAATTATTTAAATTCCCTTGAATATGTTTGGATGTTCTTATATGTTCTTATGTGTTCTTCACATGTTCTTGGTTGTTCATCACATGTTCATGCATATCACTAGCTTTGATCTTAAATCCACATAAAAAAAATATGAAAAACATGTTTGTTTCATAATTCTTTCAAATTCTTGAATCTAGGATATCACTATACACACACATTCACTAGAATTTAATTTTCAATCCAAATGCAATGCTTAATAAATTGGATTAGGCTTCATCACATGCACACACATTAAATTCAACATGCAAATTGATTGACATATTGGATGATATGATATGAATGTTGGCCACCATAGCCTAGAAGACCGTTTTCACCCGGCAAGGTGGGTGCCTAACACCTTCCCACTTTGTAACATAGCCTCCGAACTTAGATCAAGGGTTAGTAGATCAAGTGCTTATCCATGTAATTTTCGATTTTTAGATTGTAACTAGGAAACAAAGCAATGTACTTTATCTTAGATTGTATTTAGGACCAAAGCCATGTAATTTTCCTATGATCAATGTAAATTTCAAATTAATAAAATGGAGGAATTTTTTAATTATGGTTTTCTTATTTTTCCAATAATTAAATAAGTGGCGACTCCATTGTAAAACCTTTAATCTAAAGGGGAAAATATAACTAGTCGAACCTCTATTTTGAGAGGCAATAACATGACTCCACCCATTCTCGTGGGTTTGGCCCAACATTCCTATAAAAAAGGGGGCCAGGGGCGCGGTCTCTCACAATGCCAAACATCTCATTTAGATTTAATATAAAGTCTAAGTCTAGTACTAACTCTTACATCTCATGCAGTAGCACAATTTAGATAGAAGCCAATATAACATATTAGCAATTCAATGGAGATTATGATCATATCATAAGCTATCTTCATAAATGCATCATGTATTGGAAATTATGACAATGCTGAATCAAAACATAAATATGTACTTCAGCTCCTTTAAGCACCATGGCCAAAATTATTTCTTAGTTAATGTGATTCACTTAAAATAATAGCTAGAGAACAAAATTTATGACATTTTTATTTTGAGACTATGAACATAATAACCAAGACATTATCATTTTGAATCCATAATCATATAGTATGAAACCCAAAAACCATACTATATTAGGAGCAATGACAACCTAATCCCGCAATTAATATTCCTCAGCATAGAGTAAATATCAACCACTATGATCAGGCAAGAATTATTCTCATTATTAATACTATCATGGTAACTCTTACCAAACAAAAATAATTTGCTGCTCTTCCTTTGGCCTCTAAGTAATAATAGTAAGAACTCAGCATAGAGGATACTATTAAACTTAGTCTAGTGTACACCATTGTCTAGAATCATGTGTAGCCACATGTCATCCCTTTAAGAGGCTTATTTTGTAGTACCATGATAAAAACACCCTCTGCATGGAATGCAAAGCTCGAGGCTAAGATAAGGTGTTTGATCAAACCACTATAAACCAAGAAATTCAATCTTGTAGTACCATGAAATAAACATCCTCCACATGGAATGCAAGGCTCAAGGCCAACCGAGATGTTTACCCTACACCACTATGAACCGGCAATGGAGGCCGTGAGATCCAACCCCTGTATCTCTCTCCCACTAGAAATTTTAAAACAAGTGGATTGTCTTGAAATCATAGTGATCTAATCACAATTTTAACCCTACACATTAAATGTGTTTAATTGTTTAAATTCAATGTGATGTAACTAAGTCACGTCACAATAGCGTAACGAACATTCGCGCAATCACAAAGAAGTTTAACCTTGTAATTCGTGAAGTAAATACCCTCCGCATGGAATGCAAGACTCGAAATCAAGATAAGGTAAATATTCACATTACAATAAACTTCACAAAAGGGTTATTTCATCACTCCCACTCATTATTTGGGTTTTTCTTCAAATAATTGTGATCCCATCACAACTAGTAACTTTGTATTTGACAAAGACTCTAATTTTATTAGAATCACTAACTAAAATGGAAGTCCTAAACTATTTAGGATTCCTTAAACACTAATGAATCAAAAATTAGTTATATAGAACTCTATCCTTAATTTACTAGATAAAGTATTCTAATCCTATTAGAAACTATATATAACTTTAATTAGAATTTTAATCTCATTAAAAACCAAGGAAGTCAATACCGTACCGGAGGCTGTACCGGTTTAGCCAGCGGTACGATATATTTCGGATACCGGTCAATACCGGTGTACCGTTTCGGGTTTACCGCTATTTTCATAAATAAATATATAAATATAATATTCTCTAGGTATAATATTTTATTTAAGCAAAATTTTCTTTGGACTAAAGAAAAATCAACTAATTTATTATTCTTTATTTGTCAAAAAATGATAATATAAATATTAAAAATGATGTAATGGCCTTATGGGTACATTAGTAAAGAATGAATATATTAATGTTTTAAAAAAATGAAAAGCAAATAAATTTAGACTTTTTTTTTTTTTTTTGATGGGTCAGACTTATTCATTACAAATAACAATTTACAAAGTTGAAAACTTGGAATTAGTGATTTTGCTTTAATGAGAGTAATTCTATAAT
Source organism: Quercus glauca (assembly GCA_023736055.1). Lineage (NCBI taxonomy): Eukaryota > Viridiplantae > Streptophyta > Magnoliopsida > Fagales > Fagaceae > Quercus > Quercus glauca. Next base: position 41,824,121 of record CM043322.1, on the reverse strand, counting down.
TGTGACCGTGGGGCTAGTTGATGCCAGCTATTGTTTAAAAAAGAGTGTTTGGTCTTATCTCTTTTCTCTGGTGAAAGAACCACAACTGATCTGACTACACAAAAGCCACGGTAAAAGAACCACAACTCAAGAGGCCATTCCAGAAAATTCCAAGTACAAATCGAAGGTAGCAATGGACTCGATCTTCAACTGCATTTTTTTGGAGATGAGCTTTTTTTCAACCTGTGGACAAGCGAGCAAAGCCAACAACAAAAAATTACACGATTTGAAGAATTTTTTTCGCCATTATTCTCAAGTCAAGACCGAGATCGAGAGAGAGAGAGAGCTGCCTTCGACCTCTCCCTAAACCCAGAAAGAAATCGTTTTTAGGCGGCGGCTCCAAAGAGATTTTTTCGGCGTCTCTGGCCACTATCCAGCCTGCTCCGGGCAATTCTCGGTTGGGTAAGTTCACAAATCTTTGGATTTTTCAGTTTCAGCGTTCTTCTGGGTATTAACTTTGTTTTGGAAACCAATTCCCTTGTGATTGTGAACCCAAAAAATGACAGAATCATATTTCGGCCCGGTATTCATTTACCGGCCGAAACAGCCGGATTTCGCCGGTACGGCCGGTAAGCGGCCGGTATTTTTTCCGGTACGAAATAGGGGGTGTACCTGTACCGGTGCACTGGCCGGAACGGTATATACTGGCGGTACCGGCCGGTACGGTACGGTATTAACTTCCCTGTTAAAAACCTCTAACTAAAAAAAAAATAAAAAAATTAAGGACTATTAATCCTAAAATGATTTAGTACCAAGAGTTCTATTTAACTAACATCTTTGATCTCATTAGGTCTTTTAGTTAGAACCATGTGTAATCTAATCACACATAACCTTGCTCTTAAAAAACTTGAAAACACTTAGAAAAAATTCTATTTTTCTTTCTTTCGATCGATCGAATGTGCCTCTCGATCGATCGAAAAAATTAAAAAAAATTCGAACTTGACCACCTGACTTGTTCGATCGATACTCAATTGCCTCTCGATCGGTCGATAAAAAAATTCGATTGATCAAGTATCAATCGAAAATCAATCTTTTTAAAAAGTCTAATCACTGTTTCACTCGATCGATCGAAAGTGATTTTCGATCGATCGAAACTCGTGAAACTCGAATTTCCAGAAATTTTCTAAGTCAGTTTTCTACGGTTTTTCTTGAACAAACAACTAACATACGAACATGATAGTCAGAGAATGATATCAAAACTGAATTTCATTGATGCTATAGCCTTAAAGATCAATTTAACATACTTAAATTGAAATTTAAACGATATCATAACATCAATATCAGTTTTATCAAACAATAATTTCAATGTCCATGCAGAAAAATTAATTGCTTTATTTTCTAACAACATGAAATTATTATCTCTAATTCTATGAATGCAAACATTCAAAGACTAGCAAACAGATCCAAAGCATCCAAGGCAATTATAAATATGATGAATCCTTTATTAACAATGAAAGACGAAACCTTCATAAAAGGATATTCTATATCTTTAGAATTACTAGCCACCTTAATTAAAGGAATATCCAGGCACTTATCAACTTGTCAAATAATTTAACAAAAGATTCCCTATTGAAAGGAATCAACCACTAGACCATGGTCCAGGAGATTCTTATCCTGAAACAGTGCCTACAATCCAAAACGTTAAGTTTACATACTTCTAGAATGACGGTTATAAAACAATATCGTCTAGAAGTCTATGGCCAACAGCAATTCTTTTGAAGACGGAAAACAATATTAAAAGAAATTCACTTTAGATTAACATTAAGTCAATTACCAAAAGTAAATTATGAAATCAAGATTTCTATAAAGGTGATTATATAGAACAATCACTGCAGAATTACAGAACATCAAGAAAACGATTTTTCTTTAATTCTAAAACTCAATCACATGTTATACAAGCATGATATTGAAGACTACTCTGATACTATTGTTGGAAAATCTGGTTTTGTATCTCATACAAAACACATAGCGGAAGCAACAAACACAGATCTACTTCAATCATGAAAGATAACATGTAACCATGAATTTTAGAATTAAGAATAGAAAGCGTACCTTGATGCTGTGAATTTCAAAACCTTAACTTGAGAATACCTTTACTCTTCATCTTAATTCCACATAGTGCCCAAGATGTGTATTCTCTCAATCAGACTTTTGTACATTGACTCTCAAAGAAAAAACCTTCTTTTTCTCCTTGTAGAGAAAAAAACTGATTTCTTTTCTTTTTATCATATGTACGTTAAAACTATTCTCATAGTTTCTTTATTTAATAACTCTTATTAAATAATGACTGATTATCTAATTGGATTAGCCTTTTGGGCCTACCCAATTGAGTTTTAGTTTTTGGCTTGAGATGGGACCAAAGGGAACAAATAAGACTCTAGCTCCAATGGGCCTTCGGCTTTTCTGTCAACTCTTAACAAGTCCAAAGTTACCATTAATTATATTCAATACCACTATAAGAATATAATTGCACTCTAGGCCTTATTAATAAATTATATCCCAAGACTTTATTATACATACAACCCCTTCATTAAAATATTCGTAGTAATACAAAGTCATAAATATTGACTACCACTTTGAAGATTACTACATCTTAATTCTTGAGTACCCGGTTTAATCCTTTATGTTATTCATCATATATTCATGAAATCCAATTTCATAAATATATACTTTAGTAACTCCTTACTAAAGTGGTTGGATCCAACATTCTGAATAACCAAACCCATTAAACTTATCTCAAGGAAATATTTTATATCTCTGTTTAGAGATTATGAATTCCATTTTGAAAATATATGTTCCATCAACACTAAATGTGGTTGTCTAACATACTGAGGTTTTGACCGTTACTTATAGATCTCACTCTTGATATATCAAAGCAACTTACATCTCATGATCAGGTTCATTATTCTCTTAGGATTTAGAGTTGATGTAAATAGAAGTCGTGATATTTATTATTCAATTGACAGTCGATAGGAGAATAATAAATCTCACAGCGGTCTAGTTCAATATGTCTTAACTCTTAAAACATATCAACATACCAACTAGAAGTCTCCACTTCTATAATCAAGACAAATCATCTTAGTTGATACGTTATAGTTTTCGCAGATGAAACTCCCAATTTCATCACCAACTACGAACTAAAAATTCTGAGTTTACAAAGAACTTGTGATTTATATCTTCTGTGATTTTTTACATAAATCACATACTATGCATGTCATGGACTAAGATAATGTCCCATTAGTTCATAAATAGATAGTCTCATATAATTAAATAATCTAATTATTTATGACATGCCAATAAATTGGATTTTAGGGCACAAACCCTAACATTCACTTACTTCTAAAGGATAAATAAAAGGTGTAAAAATGGAAGGGATGATCCTAAAGTTATGGTATATCCTAATATGTTGTGGGATAAAAGAAAAGAAGTTCTCACATATAAAAGACTTGTCCCTAAACCCAAAGGCATATCTTAACTTGAAAGGTTCATAAGATCGTACCTTAATTGCTATTGTAGGCCCAAGTGGAAAAAGCCCTTTTGAAAAAGAGGACTTTGGTTCTAAGATAACAAATACGCTATGGACTTAGCATCCAACATCCTTCAAAGCCAAAATGAACTCCCTAATCTTGGGTCTTCTTGTTGTATGCCAAGGCCTAAAATGATGAGAGATTCATAGGTTTTGAGAGGAGGGCCAAATTATGTTCTAGCTAAAAGGCTATATTAAAATTTCTTTGGTAAAGATGAAAAGTTTTCCAAAAAAAAAAAAAGACGCGGATCTAAGAGATATTTTAGATAGAAAAGACATGGATCGAACCTCAGGTATATATAGAAAATGCAGCTCGATAGATCAGGGAGGTGTCAAGCTACTATTGAAAACAAATTCTCAATAGAACGAGAGGTATTGAGGAGGTGTCGGCTGAAAAATTCTCGATAGATTGAGGAAGGTATCAAGAAGCTATCGAGCAGACAGAGACTCCAAAAAATTTGGCTCGATGGATTGGGTTATCTATCGAGAGGTATCGAGAAGAAACCTAGAAATCTTGATAGTAGAGACTTGTATCGAGGAGGTGTCAAGAAGGTATCGAGGAGGTATTGAGCTATCTGTCAAAAGTCTTGAAGAAGATATTTCAAAGAGGAGAAACAACAAAAGATGAATGCAACCAAGATAACCATCAAAACAAGCACTCAAAGAGCATGTTAAGCACAAAAACACGACCTCAACTCTAGATGCAAATCATTCCTAGATCAGAACACACTAAACAAGTTCAACCAAATTTTATTTCAAAGCAATTTTAGATAGTTTAGAGAGCATATACTACCACACGTATTCCTTGTGATTACCAAATCTCATTGTACCTGTACAATAGTATCAAAAGTGGCGAAGAGTATGCGTAGTGTGTGAAACTTTTGCAAGAAGTATAAGTACATTATTATATGAAAAGTAATGATATAAGAGGATCATGTACATTTACACATAATCATAACTATTTGATAGGGACTATCACCTTTGAGGTACATCATATAACTCTCACGTCTCCTAGAAACATGCTTGTAACCATATTAAAAGTATTTTGATTCTTTTTGCTTTTTATGCTCTTTGCACATTTTTCTTTTAAGCATATCATGCATGGGCATATAAGAGAGAAAAGAAATTACCCAATTATGTAAGCTTGAACATCATTATTTTGTTGTGCAAGTGCTACACCTTACTGAGTACGGCTTTTATGATTTGCACACAGATATTCTATGATTGATGAGTTTTAGTGGTGAGATGGTTATTTATGCCTTTCTTTTAGGATTTTCTAGTCCTTCTTGTCAAAAAGAGTGATTTAAGACATGAAAGATAAGTGATCAACCAAATCATAAAAATCACATAAAACGAGCCATAAAACTCACATTTTTTAGTTGTGCATGAAGATGCCCATCTAAGCTACAAGAGATACAAAGTTGGGAAACTTTGTTTCAAAGGCCACACATACCATTTTTGTATTATTTATTTAAAGAAACTTAAAAAAAAAAAAAAAAAACAAATAGACAAAGCATCAAACTAGACTAACTCAAACCACAACACGAACTATGCAAGAGATCAGAAAAGATAAGAAATCACTTAGAATCATTTTGTGAGCATACATTAACACATGTAATCCTTGTGATAGCCAAATCACATTGTACCTGCACATGTATCAAGAGAAGCAAAGAATATTACGTATTGTGTGTGAAAAACATCGCAAGATTGCTTAAGTGTATACATGTTATGACAATTTGAGATATGAGAAAATCACTTTAACTCACACACAATCATAACTGTTTGATAGGGACTATCACCTTTGTGGTACATCCTATAATTCCCATATCTCTTAAAATACACGCTTGCAATCATATAAAGCATTTTGATCTTTTTGCTTTTTATTTTTCTTTGCATATTTTTCTTTTAATAAGCATATCATGCATGGGCATATAAGAGAAAGAAAAGAAATACCCAATGATGTTAAGCATTTGACATTGCACTTTTGCTATGCTGAAGCATACAGATGTCATTTCATGATCGGCGGGCAATAATGATGAGATGGTTATTTATGCCTTTCTCTTAGGATTTTCTAATCATTCCCGTCAAAAAGAGTGATACGGGTGTTAAGTACAAGAGATCACTTAATCTTACTCATCACAAACACGAGCCACAAAACTCACTTGCTTAGTTGTGCATAGAGATGCTCATCTAAGCTACAAGAGATACATAATTTCAAAAACTTTGTTTCAATAGCCATCCAAGGTACACAAGTACCAATGTACACAAACACACACTGTTTTTGTATTTTTCAATTTTTCAAAATTTTATTTATTTTTATATGAAAAAAAAAATAAAAAACAACTGAAAACTAACCAAACAAAAACATGTTAAACAAAACAAAGCAATGCATAAAACTAGACTGACTCAAAAAAATAAAGCAAAACACACAAGTAATGCAAAAATAAAAACAAGAAAGAGAGAGAGAGAAGAAGTGACAGAATTACTTGGAGCCATTTTCCTTCCATACCTTGGAAGAACCTTTCCGTCTAGCAAATCCTTGATCTGGCGGTGAGGGGGAAGAGTTAAAACTATTCAAGTTTGAAAGGAACATGAGGGCTTTGAGAAGATCTCCAAGGGGAGCAAAAGAGGATGGAAACTAATAATGGTTTCTCGATGCGATCATGCCATTACTCTGTTGAGTGGCTAACCACTTATAGCAATTAGGTCGAGTATGACTAGCTTCTCCATAGTGATGACAGAGATGTTGCTTCTTCTGTTTAGACTTTTGAGAGATAGCCTTCTTAGCCCTAGGGTTTTTAGTTTCATTCTTAGCAAGTTTAGGGGGTATTCCTAAGATAGACTTATCCTTATCTATGTTCTCACTAGCTAAATCATTTTTAACTTCATTGTTCTCTGTTTCAACATTATTAGCAAGAGGAACAAAAATAGTAGTACTAGTAGAAGCAATACTAGGAGAAGAGAAATCATACCTTAAACTGGTTCGATCGGAAGTAGATTTCTGAAGACTAAGCATCTCATAAAGTTTAGCACTTGAAGTCCTTTCCAGTTGAGCTTTGACTTGGAACTATTCTGCCTCAAGCTTCTCTGTCTTCTCAGCCAAGAAATTATTCTCAAACCTCAGTGCTCCAATAGTCTAATTGGCTTCATCAAACTTTGTGGAAAGCTCTCGCGCTCAAGCTCCACATCACTAAGCTTTTTGGTGGTCAACCTATACAATTTCTCATGCTTTTCTAAGAGCACTTGAAAATATACTGTCCTCCAAAGTGGGCACCTTTTGCATGGATACACGCAAAATGTTCCTTGCATCTGAGGATGGCACATGGCAAACAAAAGCAAAGAGGATGATGAACAACATAAAGCTTAAACGAGACATTTAGAATTAATGTTAAAAGGTTGATGAAGGCAAGCAATAAAAAAGGTATGGAAGGAGATGTTGTATGGCAAATTGGTTGGGTACGTGACCTATTTATATACATGTTAAATGTTAATGTTGAGGGTAAAGTCAGTTGGCCAATTCAACTTAAAACAAGTTTGAAATTGACAAAAGGGATATTTTGCTGCATGTATCTTCCATCCAACAAATGCCTTGTGGAAGTTGTGTTAGGTACATATGAACTAAGCCGCCTGCCTTTGTTTCATAGTAGTGGTTTGTTTTTAGTTTTTTATTTTTATTTTTATATGTAAGTACAAAATTCATTTAAGAGGAGTCAGCTTACAAAAGAAGGGAATCACTCCCATCTTCATCCTAAAACCTAAGGCAAAAATCTGGTGAGAAAGAGATAGGAATCATTCCCTCTAAACAATTCAAAAGAGTCCATCTGACCACAAAATCAACCTCTCTAATAGTAAGGGTTACAACCCAATTTGAGAAGGATTTCAAAATTATCTTAGTTTCATTAATAATATGTCGGATTGACCAATGATAATAGTATGTGTCTTTCCGTAGAAGAAAAAAAAAAAAAATCACATTTAGCTTGTGTCCTTTGCAAATCACATGCTTATACCCTAATTCTGCTGCCTTTTCTACTGCAAGTCTGCAAGCCTAGCGATTTTTGCTTTGGGTACAAGGGGTCTTGATTTTGTGTTAGCCTTTGTTTCATAGTACTTTCTTACATTCTCATAGTTCCGTGTGTGTGTCTATATATATATTTTGGAATAAATAACCATATATTAATAGAGGACAAGAATACAATTGCTCAAGAGACAGTGAGACCAACACATATCATTCTTTAGAGGGACAAAATTGCCTTTTGCCTTTTTTTTTAAAAACAATCCAGCATTTTGCCCTCTTTCTCAAACTAATTAGGAAAATGCCTCTCTTTTGAAACTCGATTTATGATAAATCGAGTTATAAAAAAAAAAAAAAAAAAAAATTCTGCAGTCCTATAGCGGTGTTTTTAAGGACTTATAGTGACGTTTTAAGGACCTATAGTAGCGTTTTATAACTCGACTTCCATGAAATCGAGTTATAGACAATTTTTTTTTACCTATAACTCAATTTTATATAGGTCGAGTTACAAAATGCCACTATAGGTCTTGAAAACGTCACTATAGGCTCCTTAAAAACGCCGCTATAGGGCCTAACTCGATTTATCATAAATCGAGTTTCAAAAGAGGGGTATTTCCCTAATTAGTTTGGGAAAGAGGGCAAAATGCTGGATTGTTTTTTTTAAAAGGGCAAAAGGCAATTTTGTCCTTCTTTAGAGAGAACCCAAGAAAGTGGAGGAGGCTTTTTCAGAAAGTAGAAGAGATGGGGGGTGGGTCCGCACAAGAACAACAATGATCAGCCTAGGCTGCCAAATTATGGGTCATCAAGTTGGACACTCTACTCTCTAGGGGTATAACAAAAATCTCACGCTCTACCAAGTTGTTAATGTCCCTAACTATATTTACAACTTCCAAATCAATGTTTGTACTTTGTAGGAGCTCACATAATTGCTGAAATTGAGTTTTGGGAATCAACCTAGAATTAATGACAAACAGTAAATTTGAGCAACAGGATCTTGCGTAAGTTCAGCTTTTGTTTCATACAACATGCTAGCTGCTCACCACATCCCTTGTTGTCCACTTGTGTGCCTAGAGTAGTGGGTTCCCCTCCTATTTAAACCTTCAAAATCCTTTTAATTTTTAGTTAATTAGATGTACAACATGCAAAATTTATTTAATTTTATGTACTTTACATGAATTTTTAATAATACAATTAGATTTCTTTTTATTTTTTTATGTTGCATAGCTCACATTAGACTAAATATTCGCAAGAAAGGATTTAAATGAGAGGGGGAGCCCCTTCTCGTCATTCAAACACAAAGTTGTCATAAATTTATTAAAATCCATTTTGCAAAAATTCCCTTGTTTACAAAAAATGTGGGCTATAGCCGCATTTTTTTTAGCTACATTTACAAAATACGTGACTATAGCTAACCTATAGTCACGTTTGTAAGAAGGGATGACAATTTATGCCCGACCTGTGGGTACCCAGCCTGGCCCGACCCTAATGGGTCAGGTTTTACCCGGTCCGATAAAGAATAGGGTCAGGTTTGGGTTTAAAAAAAAAAAAAAAAACCCGAAATGGGTCTAGGTCGGGTCCGAATTTTGGCAAAAACCCGGCTCAAACTCGGACCCGACCTAACCCGGTTAGCTAAATATGAAAATTACAAAAAAACCTAGCTATATATATACATCACAACCCTAACCTAAAACTCATTTCTCTCCTCTCTCTCAACTCAGCCGCCTCTCTCATCTCTCTCAACTCACTCAGCCGCCTCCCTCACTAACTCTCACTCTCACTTGCATCTCATCGGATCCTCATAGACAATGGATGCTGGAATGTTCAAAGCTGCAATTGATGGGAATGATGGTTTTTTCTTATGAAGCTGGGGGTGTGAATCTAAATCTCAGGCAGGTGACAGCGGAAGGGAACTCTATTCTTCACATGGCAGCAAAATCTGGAAATGTGCAAATCATGAAAGGGTCCTCGCGATCGATTCACAACAATCACTTTTGTATATGAAAAATTGGAAAGGCGACACTACACTACATATTGCAGCGAGGTTAGGGCATTTCGACATGAGAAAACTTCTTATAACTTGTGCAAATGACCGAGAAGTTGAAGAATATAGCACTGAATGAGGCTATAAATGATAAATGGAGTTTTGTTCCTCTCTCAGTAGTTTTTGTTTTTGGGTATTTGGATTCAATATGTAAAAATCGGAGTGAATGTTGTGTTAATGTAAAAATCTGTGCATAAATGTAAAAATCGGAGTTTTGTTTCTTCATGGAGTTTGAGGAATTAACTGATAACAATGGTGTTTGTGTTTGTGTCTGGGTTTTTTTTTATTATTATTATTTTTTTGTTGGACGAAGCTCGCGGGGCCCGGGGAGTCCCGATGGGCCGGGTGTGGATCTAAAAAAAATACCCGTTTATTAAATGGGCCGGGTCCGGGTATCAAAAAACCAGACCCGAACCCGAGCCATTGCCAAATATATCTTATATATTTATACTTTCTTAATAAAATGTTAAAATTATCATATGACACACAATATGGTATACGATACACAAAAATAAAAGAATTTGTTTGTGATATAATTTACCTTTTCACAACTATCTTCTTGTGAATTTTTGGGATATTCGTGTCATTTTGATTAAAACTTATTGAATTTTTGGGATATGTGATGTTTTATTAATTATTATATTACTCAATTATTTTGTTTTCAATGTATAGGAAAAGAAATTTGAGAGGGCCTTTGGTTGTCCTGAACTTGTGCTGAGTCTGCTGACCCATTACGGATTTAAAGTAATGACTCGTTTAAATCTAGGTAATTTTGATCCGTACCAATTATGACCCAAACTCGGCTGGGTAGAAAAACCGAAGTCTGAAACACGACCCATTGTTCAATAAAAAATGGTGATACACCATAATTCTGGTAGATCCCTTTGCACTTTATCTATACCTTTAATGGTGCTCAGCTTTTCGCTTTGGAAGTCCTCTTTGGAGATTTGATTTATTTAAAAAATAATACACAATTCTACAAAGATTAGAGATAAATGAAGAGGGAAAAATCTCCATTAATATGGACCTGACGGGCCACTCTCCTGACGGGCCGTCCCCTGACAGGCCAGCCTCCTGACGAGCTGTCCCCTGATGGGCCATCTCTTGTGGGCCGAGGCTGGATGGGTCCTATATCCACAAAACACACAAATAGAATTCTAGCACAAGTAAAGTTCTAAGAGATACGTTCATTAATTAGTTCTCTCTACAAGGAAACACCTTGTCCATCACGTTTAGGATTCTACAAAGAAGAGTCCTATAAGGAAAAGACCTAAAACGAAAAGACTTCCGCGCGAAGGAAGAGATGTCAATCTTCTACTACTATAAAAGCCCCAATACCCTCACAAATCAAGGTACGCATAATTAACCCCTCTCTAGCACTCTAGAGTTGAAGAAGTTCTAACTTGACCTTCGGAGGGTACTTGGCCGACACCACACCGGTACTCTTCGCAAGGTTTTTCTTTTCTTTGTTGTGCAGGTTTACACTCGAGTACATAAGTATCGTGTGGCTCACTGGTGGATTTCTTGACATCATTAGTTGGCGCCGTCTGTGGGAAACCTTAGTTAAGATTCATAAGCCATACTACTGTTTCCCGGACTAAAGGGTTGCATGGTATTCACTCGCTCGATGGCAACCACTAACGACGTTCAAGGAGAGGAACCACCCACGATTGCCCTCGAGAGACAAGTTCGAACTCTCGCTGCCGCCGTGGAACAACGCATTAAACAAAATAACGACTTGGAAGAACAGCTACGCCAAAAGAATGCAACACCGAATGAGCTTCAAGAAGACCAAGAAGGAACCAGCGCTGCAAGGAAAAGCCAGGAGAAACCTGAAGCCAGCCATGCCCCAAGTAGGCCGAAAAGGCAGAACTTGGGCATGCCTTCCCTCACGGATGCGACCCCACCACACTTTGTTGTAGAGATGCAGGCGATGAGGGAACAAATGGAGGTTATGATGAATGCACTCAAGGGACGAGTTTCCAGTGATCTTGACGACTTAGTCAACCGCACCGATTCACTGTTCACTGCTGCTGTAAATTCCTTCCCCCTGCCCCATAAATTTCGCGTGCCGTATATAGACAGCTATGACAGGGTGAAGGATCCTCTGGACCATCTAGAAACTTTCAAGACCCTAATGCACCTTCAGGGGGTGGTAGATGAGATCATGTGCAGGGCCTTCCCCACAACGCTCAAAGGCTCCGCGAGGGTATGGTTCAGCAGACTGACGCCAAACTCCATCAGCACCTTTAATGAGCTGAGCGCTCTGTTCACTACACACTTCATTGGAGGGCACAGGTATAAGAAGTCCACAGCCTGCCTGATGAGTATTAAGCAACGAGAGGACGAGATGCTGAGGACCTACATAACGCGTTTTAATAAGGAAGCACTCTCAATAGATGAAGCCAATGACAAAATACTGGTAGCGGCTTTCATAAATGGGTTGCGGAAGGGCAAATTCCTATTCTCTTTATACAAGAACGACCCTAAGACCATGTCAGAAGTACTCTACAGGGTAACCAAATACATGAACGCCGAAGATGCGTTGCAAGCCCGAGAGGAAAAACCCAGGAAAAGGCAACGACAGGAAGAAGCCCGACGGGATCAAGGATCAAAGCGACCAAGAACGAGGGACCGCAGGGATGAGCGGCGCTCTAAGCCACAAGGGGGGAGGTTCACGAGCTTCACCCCGCTGACCGCCCCAATAGAACAAGTCCTAATGCAAATCAACGACGAGGGGGCTCTAACCTTCCCCGGGAAATTGAAAGGAGACCCCAGAAAGAGATCAAGAGACAAATATTGTCGTTTTCATCATGACCACAGACACGACACAACAGATTGCTATGATCTAAAGTAACAGATAGAAGCACTTATCAGACAAGGGAAATTACAAAAGTTCGTTAGGAAAGAGAGGATGGATCCACCACCTCAAGAGCAGCAGCCCCGAAGGGATAATGATCGTCTTAGACCCCCAATCGGAGACATAAGGATGATTGTAGGAGGAACATCAACAACCGAGTCGTCCAAGAAGGCCCGAAAGACTTATCTCCGAATGGTTCATAACGTCCAATTGACGGGCTCAGTACCAAAGATAGCACGAAAAGATAGCCTAATCATTGGATTTTTAGTGGAAGATGCGCGACGCCTTCACCATTCGCATGACGACGCTTTAGTTGTCACCCTACGAGTGGGAGAGTATAACATGCACCGAGTGTTAGCCGACAATGGCAGCTCGGCAGATATCCTATATTACCCCGCGTTCCAACAAATGATGATCGATAGGGAACGGCTGATACCAACAAACGTCCCATTGGTGGGATTTAGAAGAATGAAAATATTAACCTTGGGTGCGGTTACACTATCGATGACGGTAGGCGATTACCCTCAGCAGATCACTCGGGATGTAACATTCCTCGTAGTCAATTGTTCATCTGTGTACAACGCTATCCTTGGACGACCTACTCTTAACGCCTAGAAGGCAGCAACCTCGACGTACCACCTAATGATTAAATTCCCAACGGAGTATGGGGTCGGGGAGTAACGGGGAAATCAGGTGGCTGCCCGCGAGTGCTACATAGCCATGCTGGAGATGGGCGACCACCAGCAAACCATGTGCATAGAAGAGCAACGGGTCGCAGTGGAACCAGTTGAGGAGCTAGAAGAAGTGACTCTAGACGAGTCAATACCCGGGCGGGCGACAAGAATGGGGACATTGGCCAGCTAGTCCACACGATAGACCCTCGCAGCGTTCCTCAGAATGAATCAGGATGTCTTCGCCTGGAGCCATGAGGACATGCCAGGGATTGATCGTTCGGTCATAGTTCACAAGTTGAATGTGAACCCCACATTCTCACCCATGAGACAGAAAAAGTGAGTATTCGCCCAAGAACGGGACAAAGCAATTGCCATGAAGGTCAGGAAGCTACTCGAGGCAAACTTTATCTGGGAGGTATATTACCCCGACTAGTTAGCCAACGTGGTATTGGTCAAAAAAACTAATGGAAAATGGCGAATATGTATCGACTTCATGGACCTCAACAGGGCATGCCCAAAGGATAGTTACTCGTTACCTCAGATTGATACACTGGTAGATTCAACAGCAAGACACCAACTCTTGAGCTTCATGGATGCCTTCTCTGGCTACAACCAGATCAAGATGGATGAGGCTGATCAGGAGAAAACCTCTTTTGTCATAAGCCAGGGGCTTTTTTGCTATAAAGTGATGCCGTTTGGGCTCAAGAATGCGGGAGCAACGTATAGGAGATTAATGAACAAAATGTTCGCACACCAGATTGGGAGGAACGTACAAGTGTATGTCAATGACGTGCTCGTGAAGAGCCTTCTCGAACATGACCACCTGAGAGACCTACAGGAAACATTCGACATTCTCCGGTTGTATAATATGAAATTAAATCCGAACAAGTGTGTGCTCGGGGTGACGGCAAGAAAGTTCTTGGGACTCATGGTTTCCCATAGGGGTATAGAAGTTAATCCAGAGAAGGTTCGGGCCATCATGGAGTTAGAACCGCCAAAAACAATCAAAGATGTGCAAAAATTGAACGGTAAAATTATGGCCCTGAACAGGTTCGTCTCGAAGGCAACGGACAAATGTCTTCCATTTTTTCGAACATTGAGAAAATTTTTCGTGTGGACGAACGAATGCCAGAAGGCATTTGAGGACTTGAAGAAGTACCTATCATCCCTACCATTGCTCAGCCCATCAAAGCCCGGGGAAGTACTCTACCTCTATTTGGCAGTTTCGCAAGCAGCAATCAGCGTGGCCCTAGTTAGGGAGGAGGACGGATCACAAAAACCCGTATACTTTATAAGTAGAGCGTTCCGAGGAGCGGAAGAGAGGTATCCTAAAATAGAGAAGTTAGCGTTCGCGCTAGTAACTGCGGCACGAAAGCTCAAGTCATACTTCCAGGCACACACAATTATAGTACTGACGGACCAGCCCCTTAGGAGAGCCATGAGTAGCCCAGAGACGGCTGGGTGCATGGCGTTATGGGCAGTGGAACTGAGTGAATTCGACATGCAGTACTGCCCGCGAAATGCGATAAAAGGGCAAGCCGTTGCTGACTTCATTGCAGAATTTGCAAGATCGAAAGGCGAGGGGGCAGAGATAATCGCACAGTGGAAAATCCACATGGACGGATCCTCAAACAGGCATGTGGGAGGTGCCGGAGTGATAATCCAAACCCCTGAAGGAGATAAAATTGAGTGCATGATTGGCTGGACTTCACTACAACCAACAATGAGGCCGAATATGAAGCACTCATGGCAGGCCTAGACCTCGCTAAGGCAGCAGGCGCCGAGAACATGATCGTACATTGCGACTCCTAGGTAGTGATAGGTCATATCAGCGGCAACTACGAATGCAAAAATGAAAGAATGAAGTGGTATCTGGAGGAGGTAAAACGCCGTATCAGCAGCCTCAAAGTCAAATTCATCCAAATCCCAAGGGAGAAGAACGAATATGCTGACCGTCTTGCAAAAGCAGCATCAGCAGAGTCAATGCTTGTCCTCGAATAGGTATTGTCGTTTGTTCAAATCTCCTCACTTATTGATGACGAGGCAAACATGCAGGAAGTAAATATAGAAGGCAACTGGACTACTCCTCACCTACGGAAGTACTACCAGTAGCAGACTTGAAGCACAACGACGTCTTATTTTTCGACTTCTCTGCAAGTTTTAGTTTTCCAGTTTATTTGATTTCTCCACTAGTTACTAGTTTTACTTAAGAACAATTTTTGCGACAATATGTTTTTAAGCCCAAGGGGGCACATACCTTTCTACGAATGCATGATTTTTTAATAAGAGGAATATTCAGATACAACTATGTTTCCCTACTTGCACTCTTAGAACCCAAAGTTGACAGAGTGGACGGAGCATCCTATGTGGGTTAAAGTCTAAAGTCCACAAAGTGGACGGATCATCCCAAGAGGGTTAAGACCTAAAGTCCACAAAGTGGATGGACCACCCCAAGAGGGTTAAAAATTATATGAGTCCACAATGTGGACGCAGTCTATAAGATGGACGGATCACCCCAAAAGGGTTTGAAATCAGTCCACAAAGTGGACGGATCACCCCAAGAGGGTTAGAAACTATACGAGTCCACAAAATGGACGGAGTCCATAAAGTGGACGGATCACCCCAAAAGGGTTTGAAATTATCAGTCCACAAAGTGGACGGATCACCCCAAGAGGGTTAGAAATTATACTTGTCCATAAAGTGGACGGAGTCTATAAAATTGGACGGATATCCAAAAAGAGGGTTGGAAATTTTAAGTCCGAAAGAGGACGGATAAAGTCCATAACCTGGACGGATCATCCCAATAGGATGAGATTCCTTTGTCTTCCCAACCTGGATGGAAATCTAGTCCGCGGGTTATGTCTGGTCTATATGGGCTGACCCTTAGTCCAATATTGACAAATTCCTAAACCTGAACATATACAACATCTACCCCACTTAATGAATTGATCATGCCAAGGGGCCAAGGTCCTCAGTAGATGGACTAAGCATACAAAACACCTCAGTCCGAGAGGCCCAAAGGCAGACGGTATAATTCATTAACCAAATCAAATAAACAGAAGTTACAAGCAACAGAATAAATAAACCAAGCGAATAAGGCGACATATTAAATTCCCATAAAAAGGAAATGTTTACAATAAAGAACATGACGGAGTCATGAATTGTTCTCTAAATACCCTTACATTTTTAATATAAAAATAATAATGAAAAGATAAAGTGAAATCTATTCCAAATTAGGGGCCTCCTTCTCTTCACTAAGATGGACTGGGTCATCCTTAGGATTGCTTTCAATGGCTTGTTGATTTCCAGGATCACTCTGACCACCCTTAGGGTCACTTTCAATAGTTTGCTTGTCTCCATGAGCATTGACGGGTGGGTTCTCGCCAAAAAGCTCGTCGGTGTCCTCGGAATGGGCAGAACGGGTAGCTAAAGGTTCAGGAGAGTTAATACTGACGGATGAAAAATCAAAGTCAGGATATTACGCCTTGACACTACGGACAACTTCATCAAAACCGTCACCATAAGAATCTCCAAGCTCGGACAAAAGGGCATCGGAGTCGCGGTACTCTTGTATGGCAGCATCCTTGGACAGACGGAGCTCCTTTTCTTTATCTTCAAGTACCTTCCTTAGCTCCTCCGTCAGCTTATAGTACACGTCCTTCGCCGTCTCTACCATTTTAAGTTTCTTCCCTTGGACGACCTTCCAAGACTTCAACTCAACGAGCTCTTCCTCCGTCTGTTGGAATTAAATATGAGTGCAGCGGAAAATAAATTTTGAACGGATCTACTTCATTCAATATTGATAACATGTGTAAAGTAAATTTCAGAATTATGAGAACAAGAGATCGTACCTTGAAGCGATGAGTTTCAAAACCGAAGATTGAAGCACTTGGGAATACTCTTAATCTTCACTCCAATTCCACTAATCGCCCAAGATGTGTGGTCTCTCAAATTGGTAACAAAGGGATATCTAGTGAGTACCAAAAACCCACTTCCACACCACTACAATGGTGTTTTTCTTACCAAAAAACTTCTGTACGTTTTTCCCTTTGTTTCTAACCAATATATCTAATTGGGCTAGCCTTTTGGGCTTTACCAATTGGGCTTAAGTGTGTGGCTTGGAGTGGGACCAAAAGGGACCAATAAGACAGTAGCTCCAATGGGCCTTGGGCTTTTCTGTCAACTCTTGACAAGTCCAAAGTTACCATTAACTATATTTAATACCACTATATAAATATAGTTGCACTCTAGGTCTTATCTATATATTATATCCCAAGACTTTATTATACATGCAACCCCTTCATAAAATATTCGTAGTAATACAAAGTTATTAATATAGACTGCCACTTTGTAAATTACTACATCTTGATCCTTGAGTACCCGGTTTAATCCTTAATGTTATTCATTATATATTTATGAAATCCAATTCCATAAATATATACTTTAGTCTTACTAAAGTGGTTAGGCCTAACTCTCTGAATAACAAACTCATTAAACTTATCTCAAGGGAATATTTTATATCTCCAGTAAGAGACTATGAATTCCATCTTGAGAATACATGTTCCATCAACACTTAATGTGGCTGCCCAACATACTGAGGTTTTGACCATTAATATAGATCTCACTCCTGATATATCAAAGCAACCTACATCTTATGATCAGGTCCATTATTCTCTCAGGATTAAGAGTTCATGCAAATACAAGTCATGAGATTTATTATTCATTTGACAGTCCTTAGGCAAATAATAAATCTCATGGCGGTCCAGTTCAATATGTCTTAACTCTTAAAACATATTAACACATCAACTAGAAGTCTCCACTTCCATGATCAAGACAAATCATCGTAGTTGATATGTTATAGTCTTCGCAGATGAAATGCCCAATTTCATCACCGACTACGAACTATACTTCTGAGTTTACAAAGAACTTGTGATTTATATCTTCTGTGACTATTCACATAAATCACATACTATGCATCTCATGGACTATATGATAATGTCCGAATATTCATGTTACCATTATTTCAGATAATAATAAAACAAATTTATTAAACATAATATTAAGTTATACATAATGTCAAACACAATGTCACACTTAATATTATACATAGCATCTAACAATAGGATTTAAGGGCACCAATCCTAACATTCTCCCACTTGCCCTAAAGACTATTGTG
Source organism: Quercus glauca (assembly GCA_023736055.1). Lineage (NCBI taxonomy): Eukaryota > Viridiplantae > Streptophyta > Magnoliopsida > Fagales > Fagaceae > Quercus > Quercus glauca. The sequence goes on along the minus strand of CM043322.1, from coordinate 41,805,793 downwards.
CACTAATCTAACTCCCATTCCCTCCAAATGTGACTCGAAAGTCCTTTGAGGCAAGGCTTTGGTAAATGGATCTGCTAGATTGTTTGCACTTTCAATCTTTGCTACCACCACATCTCCACGAGCAACAATATCTCGAATGATATGGTACTTCCTCTCAATGTGCTTTCCTTTCTTGTGATTCCTTGGATCTTTAGATTGTGCAACTGCTCCACTGTTATCACAAAACAATGTGATTGGAACTTGCTCCATTCTTATTACACCAAGGTCAGAGAGGAATTTCTTGAGCCATACAGCTTCCTTTGCTGCTTCACAAGCAGCAACATATTCTGCTTCCATGGTGGAGTCTGCAATACATGATTGCTTAATACTCCACCAACTAATGGCTCCACCTCCCAAGGTGAAAACACATCCTGAAGTGGATTTTCTGAAATCTAGATCCGATTGAAAATCTGAATCTGTATAGCCAATGGGAATCAAATCCTCACAACGGTAAACAAGCATATAATCTCTCGTTCTCCGTAGATACTTGAGAATATGCTTTACAGCTTGCCAATGTTTTGGTCCTGGATTTGATTGATATCTACTGACCATGCCCACTGAATAGCAGATATCTGGTCTAGTACAAAGCATGGCATACATGAGACTTCCTACTGCAGAAGCATAAGGAACTTGTCTCATTATATCTATTTCCTCTTGAGTCTTAGGCCTTTGGTCATCAGACAGAGGAACTCCATGTCTGAAAGGAAGCAATCCTTTCTTGGAGTTTTGCATGCTAAACCGTTCTAGAACCTTATCTATATATCCAGCTTGTGATAAGCCTAACATCTTATTCTTGCGATCTCGCCAAAGCTTGATCCCTAGAATAAAGTTAGCCTCACCCAAGTCCTTCATATCAAATTGACTTGACAACCAAACTTTTACAGATGACATTACCCCTACATCATTTCCAATGAGTAGAATATCATCAACATAAAGTACTAGGAACATTACTACTTTATCTTGATGTCTTTTGTACACACATGGTTCATCAAGATTTTGTTCAAAACCAAATGTCTTGATTGCTTGATCAAACCTGATGTTCCATGACCTAGATGCTTGCTTAAGTCCATAAATGGACCTTTGCAACTTGCATACCAAATGCTCTTGGTTCTTTGCTATGAAACCTTCCGGTTGCATCATATAGATTTCCTCTTCAAGATTGCCATTAAGAAATGCAGTCTTGACATCCATTTGCCAAATCTCATAATCAAAATGAGCAGCAATGGATAAGAGAATTCTGATAGATTTAAGCATTGCTACTGGAGAAAAGGTTTCATCATAATCAATACCTTCTTTTTGAGTATACCCTTTCGCCACTAGCCTTGCTTTAAAGGTTTCAACCTTTCCATCTATCCCTCTCTTTCTCTTGTAAACCCATTTGCAACCAACAGGTTTAATGCCATTAGGCGCCTCTACAAGATTCCAAACTTGATTGGAATACATGGAATCTAATTCAGATTTCATAGCTTGGACCCAATGATGTGCATCTATATCATTCATTGCTTCATCATATGTATAGGGATCCGATTCAACCTCTTCTGAGATAGCTTCATAGGTTTCTCCCAAACCTATGAATCTTATAGGAGGTCGAACAATTCTCCCACTACGACGAGGCACTTGTGTACTAGACATCTCATTAGTAGTATCTTGTGGTGTATCTAATACAACCACATCATCCCTAGTTTCATCTATTGGTTGTTCATTTACAGGTTCATTCATTTCAGCCAACACAACTCTACTTTTAGGAGTATAATCATTCATATAGTCATTTTCCAAAAATTTAGCATTTGTGCTAACAAACACTTTATTATCTTTATGACTATAGAATAAATAACCCCTAGTTTCTTTTGGATAACCTACAAGCAAACACACTTCTGATTTTGGTTCCAACTTATCAGGCTTCCCTTTTAACACATGTGCAGGACAACCCCAAATGTGAAGATATTTCATGCTAGGCTTACGCCCACTCCACAATTCCATGGGTGTTTTGGGAACAGATTTTGACGGAACTAAATTCAAAAGATGTATTGCTGTTTCTAAGGCATAACCCCAAAACGAAATAGGTAGAGTTGAATAACTCATCATGGACCTAACCATTTCTAAAAGAGTCCTATTCCTTCTTTCTGCTACACCATTCTGTTGTGGAGTTCCAGGTGCAGTCAATTGGGATACAATCCCATTCTTAGTTAAGTAATCCTTGAAATCCCCAAAGAGGTATTCACCACCTCGATCAGATCGAATGGCTTTTATGTGTTTACCTAATTGATTCTCAACTTCAGCCCTAAACTCTTTGAACTTTTCAAAGGCTTCGGACTTCCGTCTCATTAGGTATACATAACCATATCTTGAGTAATCATCAGTGAAAGTAATGAAATACTCATGGCCACCTCTTGCTTGGATTGACATAGGACCACAAACATCAGAATGCACTAATTCTAGCAAATCTTGGGCTCTTCTACCTTTTGCAGTAAAAGGTCGTTTGGTCATTTTACCTTCCAAACAAGATTCACAAACTGGAAATTCATCAAAGTCCATGGGCCCTAAGAGTCCATCTTTGATCAGTCTTTGAATTCTGTTTGAATTAATATGACCTAAACGCAAGTGCCAAAGATATGCATCATTAGTAGAAGGAAACTTTCTCTTTAATGATTTTACATGAGAGTTAGCATCTAATTCAGAATTATATAATTCATGCTTATCAGGAGTTAAAATATAAAGACCATCCACAATATTGCCATAACAGATAAACACTTTATCCTTCTTTATTACAACATTGTCTTTCAGGATAACACAATATCCTTGTTTACCTAAGTAAGTAGCAGAAATTAAATTCCTACGTACATTAGGTACATACAAACAGTCTTCTAATATTAGAACTCTAGATTGAAAACACAAATTATAAACTCCAACAGCTACAACTGGAATCCTGCTCCCATCAGCCAAAGTAAGAAACAACTCCCCTTCTTTAAGTTTTCTGGTCTCCTGAAACCCCTGCAAAGAATTGCAGATATGATTAGTACAACCTGAATCCACACACCAGGAATCCGTGGGATTCTGTACCAAACATATTTCAAGAAGGAATGTATCATTCATACCTTTATTCTTGGCAGCCTTGAAAACTGGACAATTCCTCTTCCAATGTCCTTTCTCACCACAATGGAAACACTTTCCTTTGATCTTCTTTCCTTTATCAGCAACCCCTAAGGCAATTTGTTTACCCTCTTGTTTGGTGAAGTCCTTCTTCTTCTTCTTCTTACCCTTGCCTTTCGACTTAGGTTGAGAAGTAGAAGCTTCACCAACATTGGCTTCAACATTGGAAGTACCAAGAATGCCTTCTGCCGCTACCAATTCATTCATTAATTCAGACAAGGTATAAATCTTTTTGTTCATATTATAATTCAGTTTGAATTCCTTGAATGATTCTGGTAGCGACTGGAGTATCATATCCACTTGGGATTCTCCATCTATATCGGCACCTAAAACTTCCAATGTATTCAGATTAGAAATCATTGTAAGACAATGCTCCCTAACTGAACTTCCTTCAGCCATTCTAGTATTATAAATTTGCCTCATGGTTTCTTGCCTTGCAGAACGGCCTTGCTCACCAAACATCTCCTTCAGACTTAACATGATGTCTGAAGCTAGTTCTACATCCTGCATTTGATGCTGTAGAACATTTGAGATAGATGCTAGGATGTAGCACTTGGCCATTCCATTAGATTTCTGCCAACGATCATATCGTTGTTTTTCCTCAAGAGGAGCATCTAATGAAGGAAAGTTAGGACATTGTTTAGTAAGAACATACTTATGTTCTTCAGCAGTGAGAACTATGTCCAAGTTTCTTTTCCAGTCAACATAGTTGGATCCAGTCAGTTTGTTTTGATTAAGAATAGCTACAAGTGGGCTAAAAGATGCCATGTTCTAAATCTGAAAACAATAAACATGAATATAATCAATAAACTGGACATTATCATTTTTAGCATATAAACATATAGTATGGAACCTTAATAAAACCATAATATAATATATGCAACGACAACCCAATCCCGCAATTAATATTCCTCGGAAGCGAGGTCATACCAATCACTATGATTAGGTGAGAAACTTTCTCATTATTAATGCTATCATGGTAACTCTTACCAAACAAAAATAATTTGTCGTTTTTCCCTTTAGCCTCTAAGTAAAAATGACATAGCTCCGAAGGGAGGTTAACATTATACTTAGTCTAGTGTACACCATTGCCTAGAATCAATGTGAATAACCAAGTAACTCCACGGAAGCGTGGTCGTTCTCAGTTTAAAAACACATTTCATCTATCTCTAAGAAGTTTAACCTGTAGTACCATGAATCAAACACCCTCCGAAGGGAGCAAGGCACATACGCCAAGGCGAGGTGCTTAATCACACTACTTTAAACCAACAATGGAGGCCGTGAGATACAACCCTTGCATCTCTCTCCCACTAGATATTTTAAAATAAAGGTTTTTAGTTTTAAAACATGCATAATCTCATTACACATAGTCTTACTCTTTCATCATGTGAAAACATTTAGAAAAAATTTCTGTTTTTTCTTTCTTTCGATCGATCGAAAGTGCCCCTCGATCGATCGAAAAAACTAAAAAATTTGAACTTGATCCTCTGACACTTTCGATTGATACTCGATTGCCTTTCGATCGATCGAAAAACAGATTCGATCGATCGACTAGCAATCGAAAAACTATCGTTCTAAAGCATCTAATCACTGTCTCTTTCGATCGATCGAAAATCGCGAAACTCAAATTCCCAGAAATTTTCTAAGGCAGTTTTCTACGGATTTTCATGAACAAACATCTTGAAAACGAACATGATAGACAGAGATCAATGTCAAAACTGAATTCCATTGATGTTATAGCCTTAAGATTGAATTTAGCATACTTAAATTTAAAATTAAACAACATCATAACACCAATTTCAGTTTTCATCAAATCATAGTTTCAACAACATGCAGAAAATTAAAAACTTAATCTTCTAACAATATGAAACTATCTTCTCCAATTCTAAAACTCACAAACATGTTAAACAATACGAAATTGAAGACCGCTCTGATACCATTTGTTGGAATTAAATATGAGTGCAGCGGAAAATAAATTTTGAACGGATCTACTTCATTCAATATTGATAACATGTGTAAAGTAAATTTCAGAATTATGAGAACAAGAGATCGTACCTTGAAGCGATGAGTTTCAAAACCGAAGATTGAAGCACTTGGGAATACTCTTAATCTTCACTCCAATTCCACTAATCGCCCAAGATGTGTGGTCTCTGAAATTGGTAACAAAGGGATATCTAGTGAGTACCAAAAACCCACTTCCACACCACTACAATGGTGTTTTTCTTACCAAAAAACTTCTGTACGTTTTTCCCTTTGTTTCTAACCAATATATCTAATTGGGCTAGCCTTTTGGGCTTTACCAATTGGGCTTAAGTGTGTGGCTTGGAGTGGGACCAAAAGGGACCAATAAGACACTAGCTCCAATGGGCCTTGGGCTTTTCTGTCAACTCTTGACAAGTCCAAAGTTACCATTAACTATATTTAATACCACTATATAAATATAGTTGCACTCTAGGTCTTATCTATATATTATATCCCAAGACTTTATTATACATGCAACCCCTTCATAAAATATTCGTAGTAATACAAAGTTATTAATATAGACTGCCACTTTGTAAATTACTACATCTTGATCCTTGAGTACCCGGTTTAATCCTTAATGTTATTCATTATATATTTATGAAATCCAATTCCATAAATATATACTTTAGTCTTACTAAAGTGGTTAGGCCTAACTCTCTGAATAACAAACTCATTAAACTTATCTCAAGGGAATATTTTATATCTCCAGTAAGAGACTATGAATTCCATCTTGAGAATACATGTTCCATCAACACTTAATGTGGCTGCCCAACATACTGAGGTTTTGACCATTAATATAGATCTCACTCCTGATATATCAAAGCAACCTACATCTTATGATCAGGTCCATTATTCTCTCAGGATTAAGAGTTCATGCAAATACAAGTCATGAGATTTATTATTCATTTGACAGTCCTTAGGCAAATAATAAATCTCATGGCGGTCCAGTTCAATATGTCTTAACTCTTAAAACATATTAACACATCAACTAGAAGTCTCCACTTCCATGATCAAGACAAATCATCGTAGTTGATATGTTATAGTCTTCGCAGATGAAATGCCCAATTTCATCACCGACTACGAACTATACTTCTGAGTTTACAAAGAACTTGTGATTTATATCTTCTGCGACTATTCACATAAATCACATACTATGCATCTCATGGACTATATGATAATGTCCGAATATTCATGTTACCATTATTTCAGATAATAATAAAACAAATTTATTAAACATAATATTAAGTCATACATAATGTCAAACACAATGTCACACTTAATATTATACATAGCATCTAACAATAGGATTTAAGGGCACCAATCCTAACACCGTCAGCTTGGCCTTGTCCCGTAAATGGCCTAAGGTCGTCTCGTGATTGAGGCACTGCCCCATCAAGCCCTTCACCATGATCATGGGCTGAAAGTTGGGAAATAATTTAAAAATCAGAGGCAGTAGAAAGACGGATAAAGGATGTATGTGAGTTGGACGGAGTTTACCTATGCTATGCTGAATAAACTCGTCTCGCCCATAGCCTCCGTCGAGTGATTACTCAAGTCTTCGTAATCCTCGGTGGTGATGATGAAGGAGAGCTGTTCCAAAGTGCATTTGGGGTCGTCTCGAAGAAGTGGAGGTGGCTTCTTAAGGTTTGAAGACGAACCCTTCATAAGGCCTTTACCAGCCCTATGTTTTGGTGGGGTGGCCGTCTTGGCACCCTCAGCCATAAACCCTACGACGGGGTCCAATGAGACCTTCGGCTTCTTTGGGAGACGGTCTCCCTTAGACGGTTGCTTTCTCTTTGCAGGGACCGTCGTCTCCTTTGGATCAGGAGCATTTGCCCCCCTGTTCTTTGCAACATTAGACTTTATTATTGACCTTCTCTTGGCAGTGTCCATTTCTATAAAAATGACGGATGAAATTAGCTTCCTAAAACAAAGGCAAACAATCAAATAAGATGGGAACGACGGACTTACACTGATGGATCTTTCCTTCGTACTTAGTTGCTGCTGGTGTTGGAATAGGTCCGTCGCAGTACCAAAAAATGGTGTCAAGGTTGACCAACTTTGCCCAGTCCTTTCCTCCGGTGTAGTCTTTTTGAAGATGTCTTCAAGAAAACTGAACTCCTCAAGGCTTACCTGAGGACGCCGTCGGACTGCAAAGGAAAAGGAAGGACAGTTAGAAAAGTGTTTGAAATAAACTGAACGGCTGAGAAAAATCCTCACACATTAGGACAGACACATACCATTCTCAAACAATATGCCCCATGTTGTATAAACAGGCATATGGTCAATATCCCCTGGATGACACATCCATTCGTCACCCTCTACGAAAAAATAACGACTCTTCCAATCTCTGTTAGAGTCTGGGGTTTCATATATTACCTTTAACAGTGAACTCCTAGGTACAAAACTGTACATACTCCTAGACTTGTCAATCTCATCTGGACGGTAGCAATGTAGAAACTCTCACACCGTCAACCTTCTGGATCCGTCCGACCAAGCACCATAAAGAATCTCCATTGCTATGAAGACCCTCCAGGCGTTGGGGGATATTTGGTTGACGAACAAACCCAGACATTTTAGCAGTTCACGATGAAGGGAGCTCAGTGGGAACCTGAGTCCTGCCTTCAACATTTGCTCGTACACTCCAACACCGTCTACCCCATCATAATAACATTTCTCTGATTTGTAAGGCAGACGGATGGGAATGTTATCCGGAATCTGATAGTTGGCCCTAAGAGTTTTGAAGTGGGTCTCCTTGATAGTTGATGTAAAATCATTTACCGTCCACTCTGGAAGCATGATGAACTCCCTTGGTCCATCAGCCCCTACGACGGGTCCTATTTGTTGCTCCTCATCGGCTTCAAACCCTAACTCTGGTTCGACCAATTCCATATCCTCATTTGTTGAGGACGGAGAAGAGGCGGACGGACTCCTATCGTCGCTTGGACTATCCTGGTCTTTGTGACCTGACGGGTATACCTCCTCATAGTCCTCCCCGTCACGGACAACTGATTGATTACTGGACGCACTAGACATTGCCTACAATGAGGGTGAAACCTAAGACTATGACGCGTCTATGGAGAGGGTAACGGATGTATGAAGTAGCGGTATAAAAATTAATCTGACGGTAGAAAGAAAGGACAAAAAAGTACTTACCAATCAGTATGTATGTGAACGGAGGAAATATGATGGTGACGGATGTTAGTAAGGCAATGTAGTCTGACAAGGATGATGGATTGCGCTCTGACCAATGTATTTCTGTGAAAAATGGGAAAATGAGAGATGAAGGTTTGGTATTTATAAGGAAATTACACGGGAGATGAGGCGACGCCTCGATCCAAGACAACAGCTAGTAGTAGAGCGACATGTGTCATAATGTCCATTGGAAATTGTGATTGGGCGTAGAACCGTCAACCCGCAAGCCTCTACCCGTCATACCTTGACTATGGATCATCACCCCATGTGCCCTATAAAGACTGACGGACTCATGGGGTGAGGGGGCAACTGAAGAGGGAAAAATCACCATTAATATGGGCCTGACGGGCCACTCTCCTGACGGGCCGTCCCCTGATGGGCCACCCTCCTGACGAGCCATCCCCTGATGGGCGGGCCAAGGCTGGATGGTTCCTATATCCACAAAACACACAAATAGAATTCTAGCACAAGTAAAGTTCTAAGAGATACATTCATTAATTAGTTCTCTCTACAAGGAAACACCTTGTCCATCACATTTAGGATTCTACAAAGAAGAGTCCTATAAGGAAAAGACTTCCGCACGAAGGAAGAGATGTCAATCTCCTACTACTATAAAAGCCCCAATACCTTCACAAATCAAGGTACGCATAATTAACCCCTCACTAGCACTCTAGAGTTGAAGAAGTTCTAACTTGACCTTCAGAGGGTACTTGGCCGACACCATACCGGTGCTCTTCGCAAAGTTTTTCTTTTCTTTGTTATGCAAGTTTACACTCGAGCGCATAAGTATGGTGTGGCTCGCTAGTGGATTTCTTGACATCATCAATAAACATATCCATTGTTCCATGGGTAGCCAAGCATCAGTCCTAGGTTCATGGAATAGCTAATATATTGCACGGGATGCAATTCCTTATGGATGACTGAGAACAAAAGTTATAAAAGATAATTTTTCTCCTTTAACTATCCTATAAGATCAAAAGTCAAAAAATAAAAAAAAAATTAAGGAAAATGCTAACAGATACGCTTAGGGTAATGATTAATAGTTCATTTAAAGAAAGTTTTTAAGAAAAAAAAAATTAATATTTTGACAGCTTTTTTCCATTTCCTATAAAAGTGGTATCAAAATTTGGCTAAAATGGATTGTTAACCATTGCTTTAAGGGCACCCATTAACATCACCAAAAAACTAAAAACTAAAGTTCTTTTTTTTTTTTTTTTTTGGACAAAACACAAAACTCATTCTTTAAATTTCACTACTTTTCATTTCAGTCTAAGTTTGCATTCGTTTATTTCAGTTCTCTAAATTTCAAAACTTCTCAATCTAGTCCTCCATTTACCTTCCACCCATTGCTGCCATTAAGACCCCAAAACAATGCTGTTTTGGGCTTAATTTAATATTGTATTTAATATTTATTTTATTATTTAATTCTTAATTTTAAAAAAATAGAAATTAAAAAAAAAAAAAACCAAAATCCCAAACGATGTCCCCCATATTGGCAGAACACAAAGCAAACAGCCAAGTTGAAAAGTGAAAGAATGTCTTGGGAGTTTCAAAGATGTACAAAGAATACTAATTGATGGTGTCAAGAAATTCACCAGTGAGCCACACGATACTTATGCGCTCGAGTGTAAACCTGCACAACAAAGAAAAGAAAAACCTTACAAAGAGTACCAGTGTGGTGTCGGCCAAGTACCCTCCAAAGGTCAAGTTAGAACTTCTTCAACTCTAGAGTGCTAGAGAAGGGTTAATTATGCGTACTTTGATTTGTGAAGGTATTGGGGCTTTTATAGTAGTAGAAGATTGACATCTCTTCCTTCGCGTGGAAGTCTTTTCCTTATAAGACTCTTCTTTGTAGAATCCTAAATGTGATGGACATGTTTCCTTGTAGAAAGAAATAATTAATGAACGTATCTCTTAGAACTTTACTTGTGCTAGAATTCTATTTGTGTGTTTTGTGGATATAGGAACCATCCAGCCTCGGCTCGCCCGTCAGGGGACGGCTCGTCAGGAGGGTGGCCTGTTTGGGGACGGCCCGTCAGGAGAGTGGCTTGTTTGGGGACGGCTCGTCAGGAGAGTGGCCCGTCAGGCCCATATTAATGGAGATTTTTCCCTCTTCAGTTACCCCCTCACCCCATGAGTCCGTCAGTCTTTATAGGGCACATGGGGTGACGATCCATAGTCAAGGTATGACGGGTAAAGACTTGCGGGTTGATGGTTCTACGCCCAATCACAATTTCCAACGGACATTATGATAGGTGTCGCTCTACTACTAGCTGTTGTCTTTGATCGAGGCGTCGCCTCGTCTCCCGTGTAATTTCCTTATAAATACCAAACCTTCATCTCTCATTTTCCCATTTTTCACAGAAATACATTGGTCAGAGCGCAATCCATCATCCTTGTCAGACTACATTGCCTTACTAGCATCTGTCACCATCATATTTCCTCCGTTCACATACATACTGATTGGTAAGCATTTTTTTGTCCTTTCTTTCTACCATCAGATTAATTTTTATACCGCTACTTCATACATCCGTTACCCTCTCCATAGACCCGTCATAGTCTTAGGTTTCACCCTTATTGTAGGCAATGTCTAGTGCGTCCAGTAATCAATCAGTTGTTCGTGACGGGGCGGACTATGAGGAGGTATACCCGTCAGGTCACAAAGACCAGGATAGTCCAAGCGACGATAGGAGTCCGTCTACCTCTTCTCCGTCCTCAACAAAAGAGGATATGGAATTGGTCGAACCAGAGTTAGGGCCTGAAGCCGATGAGGAGCAACAAATAGGACCCGTTGTAGGGGCTGATGGACCAAGGGAGTTCATCATGCTTCCAGAGTGGACGGTAAATGATTTTACATCAACTATCAAGGAGACCCACTTCAAAACTCTTAAGGCCAACTATCAGATTCCGGATAACATTCCCATCCGTCTGCCTTACAAATCAGAGAAATGTTATTATGATGGGGTAGACGGTGTTGGAGTGTATGAGCAAATGTTGAAGGCAAGACTTAGGTTCCCACTGAGCTCCCTTCATCGTGAACTGCTAAAATGTCTGGGTTTGTTCGTCAACCAAATATCCCCCAATGCCTGGAAGGTCTTCATAGCAATGGAGATTCTTTATGGTGCTTGGTTGGACGGATCCAGGAGATTGACGGTGCGAGAGTTTCTACATTGCTACCGTCCGGATGAGATTGACAAGTCTAGGGGTATGTACAGTTTTGTACCTAGGATTTCACTGTTAAAGGTAATATATGAAACCCCAGACTCCAACAGAGACTGGAAGAGTCATTATTTTTTCGTAGAGGGTGACGAATGGATGTGTCGTCCAGGGGATATTGACCATATGCCTGTTGATACAACATGGGGCATATTCTCTGAGAATGGTATGTGTCTGTCCTAATGTGTGAGGATTTTTCTCAACCGTTCAGTTTATTTCAAACACTTTCTAACCGTCCTTCCTTTTCCTTTGCAGTCCGACGGCGTCCTCAGGTAAGCCTTAAGGAGTTCAGTTTTCTTGAAGACATCTTCAAAAAAACTACACCGGAGGAAAGGACTTGGGCAAAGTTGGTCAACTTTGACACCATTTGTTGGTACTACGACGGACCTATTCCAACACCAGCAGCAACTAAGTACGAAGCAAGGATCCATCAGTGTAAGTCCGTCGTTCCCATCTTGTTTGATTGTTTGCCTTTGTTTTAGGAAGCTAATTTCATCCGTCATTTTTACAGAAATGAACGCTGCCAAGAGAAGGCCAATAATAAAGTCTAATGCTGAAAAGAACAGGGGGCAAATGCTCCTGATCCAAAGGAGTCGACGGTCCCTGTAAAGAGAAAGCAACCGTCTAAGGGAGATCGTCTCCCAAAGAAGCCGAAGGTCTCATTGGACCCCGTCGTGGGGCTTATGGCTGAGGGTGCCAAGACGGCCACCCCACCAAAACATGGGGCTAGTAAAGGCCTTATAAAGGGTCCGTCTTCAAACCTTAAAAAGCCACCTCCACTTCTTCGAGACGACCCCAAATACGAAGACTTAAGTAATCACTCGACAAAGGCTATTGGCGAGACGAGTTTATTCAGCATAGCTCAGGTAAACTCCGTCCGACTCACATACATCCTTTATCCATCTTTCTACTGCCTCTGATTTTTAAATTATTTCCTAACTTTCAGACCATGATCATGGTGAAGGGCTTGATGGGACGGTGCCTCAATCACGAGACGACCTTAGGCCATTTACGGGACAAGGCCGAGCTGACTGAGGAAGAGCTCGTCGAGCTGAAGTCTTGGCAGGTCGTCCAGGAGAAGAAACTTAAAATGGTAGAGACAGCGAGGGACGAGTATTATAAGCTGACGGAGGAGCTAAGGAAGGTACTTGAAGATAAAGAAAAGGAGCTCCGTCTATCCAAGGATGTTGCCATACAAGAGTATCGCGACTCCGATGCCCCTTTGTTTGAGCTTGGAGATTCTTATGGTGACGGTTTTGATGAAGCTGTCCGTCAAGTCAAGGCGTTATATCTTGACTTTGATTTGTCATCCGTCAGTATTAACTCTCCTGAACCTTCAGCCACCCGTCCTGCCCATTCTGAGGACACCGACGAGCTTTTTGACATCTCTTCCTTCACGCGGAAGTCTTTTCCTTATAGGACTCTTCTTTGTAGAATCCTAAACGTGATGGACAAGGTGTTTCCTTGTAGAGAGAACTAATTAATGAACGTATCTCTTAGAACTTTACTTGTGCTAGAATTCTATTTGTGTGTTTTGTGAATATAGGACCCATCCAGCCTCGGCCCACAAGGGATGGCCCGTTAGGAGGGTGGCCCGTCAGGCCCATATTAATGGAGATTTTTCCCTCTTCACTAATTAATGAGGTATTAAGCAGATTATGAAAGTTTCTCTTTTCCTTTCGAGAGTTCCACATGGTACGAACAAAACTCGTTTCCTCTACTTTTGCCAGATCCCATTCCTTATATAGAAGTTCCTATATCCATCAAATATTTAAGCTTTCCGTCTCACCATACCTTGATAATGGGTCCGGTAGACACGACGTTCCCTGAGAGGGGTGTCTCTCAAGGGTTGCCTTTCCATGTCACATGCCTCTAAGTCATCGATTGGTTCTTCACGACTTAGGTTCATTATATTATTAAGCTATCTTCAAATAATCAATCCAATAACAATAATAAAGTCTATCAACTCAACCCAATCCAGAAAACTCCAATTTAATAGAAGATTCAACTTGGCTATTTAGATTGTGTTCAGTTTTGATACGGGGGAGGGGACCACACCGTTTGGGATTTTATTTTATTTTATTTTATTTTAAATTTCTGGCTTCCTTCAAATTAAGAAGTAAATAATTAAATAAAAATTGAATATTAAATTAAGGACAAAACTCTTAATAAAACAGTTGGTAGCAAGTTAACGGAGTTTTGAAATTTAGAATTCTGAAATGAACAAATACAAACATAGAAAATTGAAATGCAAATAAGTGAAATTTAAAAAATAAATTTTACATTTTTACATTCTCTTTTTATTGTTGTTGTTGCCTGTCTTAACATTTTTTTACTTTTATTTTCAATCATCCATAAATATTGCCACCCTGTTCAATAACCTAGCGAGATACCGCACGGCCGCCTTTTGTCAGGCACTTGAATTTTCTTTGCCCTAAGAAAGGAGATCCAACACCTTCACTGGCACTCGTACATCAAAATGGCCCTACACTCCATTAGTGCAAAAACATGGGAGAAAGCTTATCAAGAGCATTCATGCACTCAATTTAGGTAAAGGACCACGATTTTCATCTGTCGACGCTACACTACCCAATACTCATGTTTTCACTTATTGGAGCAAGGCTTTTGTTCAGTGGCTAAGGAAAGCCATGATTATGACAATAAACAGTGCTCTTAATGGTACCATTTTGTTGTTTGCATCTGAGATTTCGTAATCGGAGAACCCAAACCAATCTTCCAGGAGGACTCCATCGAGTCTTTGATGTGACAGGGTGCATCTGAATTTCATGACCATTAAATTGTGACCAAGGCGGCGAGAAAGAACTTCATCAAACAGTCATGATGATTTGGAAAGGAGAGCCATTAAATTAGTAAAATTGTATACTGTTAAAAAAGAATTAGCATCAAAAAAAAAAAAAAAAAAAGAAGAAGAAAGAATTAGTCTTATTAGCATCACGTACACACACACACAAAGAAAAAAAAAATGAGAAGAAGAAGAAGCAAAGAATTAGTCTTTATGCATACAAACAAGATGGAGAGAAGGAACTTCCTCAAACAGTCCTCCCTTATAGATTCCCTGATGCATAGGGGCCGTTTGGTATATGTGTTTAAAATACATGTTTTCAGTTTTTAAACAACAATACATGCATTTTCACACATTTTTTCACCCACATGTATTTCCAAAAAGATACAAACAATGTTACTAGAACAAAGTTACCAAACGGCCCCTATATCTTGAACATTTTGCTTGGGGTAGCACTTCATTTTTTCTTTAGAAGAATCAGAACCTTCCCACTATGTGTGGACGCTGGAGTTTTCATTTGAGAAACACACTTGTCTCCCCAAATGCCTTTTAGGGAGTGTATTTTTTATGGCCACAAATTTTGTTGGGAATTCGACTTTTGAATTTGAGGGTTCCTTGGATTTATTTTAGCTTCACATTAAGTATTGCGAAATTTCTTTCAATTTGTAATGCTTTGTTTGTTTTGAAGTTAAATATTTTTCGGAAAACGTTTTCCATCTTTCAGTTGGTGTTTGTTTGCATGTAAAATGTGGTCAAACTTGTATAATATTTTCCGTTGATTGTAAAATTCTTTATAAAAGGTTTGAAAACATTTACCTTTAAAAATTTGGTAAAACATTTTACAAAAACACACATTGGCTTCCCCTCACCCCATTTGGTGGCAAAGTCACTGGTTCGGTGGGCTAAGCAGCCAATGCTGACACTTTGGTGGCCAGAGCCTCCACTTCGACGATTAGTGCCAGTGGTCTGGTCATTAGAGTATTTGTTTCAATGACCAGTACAAGGGTCCTGTGGTTGGAGCCTTTGCTCCGACTACCGGTGCTAATAGTTTAGTTACTGGAGACACCATTCCGACAACAAGTGCCAGTGATCCAATAACCAAAGTCGTCATTCCAACCACCGGTACTAGCGATTTGGTCACCAAATACACCACTTCAGCTACGCTTACCGGCAGTTCAGTTCCCAAAGCCACCTTTCCGACTGTAGGTGCAGGTGGTCTAGTCATTGGACCTCTAAAAATAGCGGTTTTGGTGGCTCAGCCACCAATTTTGGTGGTTTGCTTAAAAAGTTTTACTTGTCATACCAAACATCTGGAAATATTTTTTTTGAAAATGTTTTACATGTAGAATATTTTACCTTTAAAAACATTATACTTCAGAACAAACGAATAAAGTGAAAAATCAAGTTTTAGTAAAGTGAATTATTGTGGAAATATGAAAATTGCCAAATGGGAGCTTACCACGAAAAATATGCTTTATTTCATAAAATGGTCTTTATTTTCCCTTGGAATGCATTAGAAATATTTTCTAATGTGTTACCAGTTTTCATGTTGCTTTGATGAGCCAAAATTTGGATAAAAATTAATCTTGGACAGGCTTTGAACCACAATTTAATTAAGGAGAATGAGACCTAAAGGTTTATTATTATTAGTTTTATTATTTATGGGCAAATGAGGCCTTTTACATTAAAAAAACAAAAGCTGAAAAAAATGGGTGCACCCATGATGTTAGCTATTTCTTCTTTTGTGTTTTTGGGCCCACTTCTTTGCATGCTGATGAAAGCCTTCCCAAACTCTGATTTGAACGATTTTGGTGGCATTGGAAAGATCTCACCTCCTGTTATCTAAAGCTTCTAGATTTTTGAGGACCAGACCATGAACAAAAGAGTCACAGGCCTCGAATGTGGGCTAGTTCAACACTTTCTTAACCCAAAGATGCATTCATGGTATCTCAATTGTTTTAACTTCGATTTTTTGATCCATGAGTAGTGGAGAGGATAAAATTAAGGTCGACGGATTCATTCCCCTCTAATAGCCAAAGCAATGGCATTAAATGAATGGATTCATAAGAGCAGATGAAACGATGGACAGTTTAGACGAAGGAGAAGTGGAAGGATGGATTTTGTAGAGTTGACAGATTCTAAGTGAACAAACAAAAGGGGGACAGATAGGAAAGCCAAGTGGCCCCCACGTGGCTTAAGTGAATTCCAAGAAATCCTAAAAGGAAATGCCTTGCGCCCTGCGATAGCCTCTAGTCAATACAGGCCCTAGATGGAAAGAATCACATAAAATATGTGTATTTATTAGAATCTTTTTTATAAGGAGAGGCCTTCCTATCCAACAAACTAGAGTTGGTTCTGATGGAATTAAAGATGAACGCAGCGGAAAAGTAAGTTTTGAAACGGATCTACTTCATTCAATATTGATAACATGCATAAAGTAAATTTCAGAATTTGAGAACAAGAGATCGTACCTTGAAGCGGTGAATTCCAAAACCGAAGATTAAAGCACTTGGGAATACTTTTAATCTTCACTCCAATTCCACTATCGCCCAAGATGTGTGGTCTCTCAATTGGTAACAAAGAGATTATTAGAGAGTGACTTTCACTCACTTCCACACCATTACAATGATGTTTTTCTTACTAATAAAATTCTGTATGTTTTTCCCTTTGTATCTAACCAATATATCTAATTGGGCTGGCCTTTTGGACCTTACCAATTGGGCTTAAGTGTGTGTCTTGGAGTAGGACCAAAAGGGACCAATAAGACATTAGCTCCAATGGGCCTTGGGCTTTTCTGTCAACTCTTGACAAGTCCAAAGTTACCATTAACTATATTTAATACCATTATATAAATATAGTTGCACTCTAGGTCTTATCTATATATATTATATCCCAAGACTTTATTATACATGCAACCCCTTCATAAAATATTCGTAGCAATACAAAGTCATTGAAGTAGACTGCCACTTTGTAAATTACTACATCTTGATCCTTGAGTACCCGGTTTAATCCTTTAATGTTATTCATTATATATTTATGAAATCTCATTTCATAAATATATACTTTAGTCTTACTAAAGTGGTTAGGCCTAACTCTCTGAATAACAAACTCATTAAACTTATCTCAATGGAATATTTTATATCTCCGTTAAGAGACTATGAATTCCATCTTGAGAATACATGTTCCATCAACACTTAATGTGGCTGCCCAATATACTGAGGTTTTGACCGTTACTTTAGATCTCACTCCTGATATATCAAAGCAACCTACACCTTATGATCAGGTCCATTATTCTCTCAGGATTAAGAGTTCATGCAAATGTAAGTCATAAGATTTATTATTCATTTAACAGTCTTTAGGCAAATAATAAATCTCACAGCGGTCCAGTTCAATATGTTTTAACTCTTAAAACATATTAACATATCAACTAGAAGTCTCCACTTCCATGATCAAGACAAATTATCGTAGTTGATATGTTATAGTCTTCGCAGATGAAATGCCCAATTTCATCACCAACTACGAACTATAATTCTGAGTTTACAAAGAACTTGTGATTTATATCTTCTGTGACTCTTCACATAAATCACATACTATGCATCTCATGGACTATATGATAATGTGCGAATATTCATGTTACCATTATTTCAGATAATAATAAAACAAATTTATTAAACATAATATTAAGTCATACATAATGTCAAACACAATGTCACACTTAATATCATACATAGCATCTTACAATAGGATTTCAGGGCACTAATCCTAACAGGTTCTACACTATTATAAAAATCCAAAGCTCTCAGAAAGCAAGGTGCGCATAATAATTCACCCTAACTCTGGCACTCTAGGGTTGTGAGAAGCTTTCTAACTTAATTTTTGGAGGGTCTTTGATCGATACCACATCGGTACTCTCCTAAGGTCTTCTTGTTCTAAGTTGTGCAGGTGTTGTCTTGAGCACGTGAGGACTGTGTGACTTACTGACGATTTTCAGCATCATTAGTTGGCGTCGTTTGTGGAAAGAACAAGCACAACTTGCAAGCCGTACTATCGCTTTTGAGACAAAGAGTTGCATGGTGCTTACTCGCACAATGGCGACCGCCAACAATGTTCAAGGAGACGAACCACGCATCGCCACAATCGAGAGACAGGTTCAAACTCTCGCCGCTGTCATAGAACGCCTTGTTGGAAATATGCATATACGCAGTGGAAAATAAACGGATTTACTTCATTCAGAATTGATAACATGCATAATGTAAGTTTCAGAATATAGAACAAGAGAGTGTACCTTGGTGCAGCGAATTTCAAAACCAAAGATAAAAAGTTCTCAGGAACACTTTCAATCTTCACTCCAATTCTACTAACACCCAAGATGTGGGGTCTCTCAATCAGTTATTTCTTAAAGAAAAATGATAGATTGTCCAACACTCACATACATGTATTTTTCATAAACTTGTTGCATATCTCAAATTCTATATGTTTCTCTTCTAATAACTGATTAGCTAATTGGGCTAGCCTTTTGGGCCTTTCCAATTGGGTTCTAATATGTGGCTTGGAGTGGGACTAAAAGGGAAAAAATAAGACACTAGCTCCAATGAGCCTTGGGCTTTTCTGTCAACTCTTGACAAGTCCAAAGTTACCATTAATTATATTTAATACCACTATATAAATATAATTGCACTCTAGGCCTTATTAATAAATTATATCCCAAAACTTTATTGTACATGCAACCCCTTCATAAAATATTCGTAGTAATACAAAGTTGTGAAAGTAGACTGTCACTTTGTAAATTACTACATCTTAATTATTGAGTACCCGATTTAATCCTTTAAGTTATTCATCATATATTTATGAAATCCAGTTTCATAAATATATACTTTAGTAACTATTTACTAAAGTAGTTAGGCCTAACTTTCTGAATAACAACCCATTAAAATTACCTTAAGGGAATATTTTATATTTCCATTAAGAGACTATGAATTCCATCT
This sequence comes from Quercus glauca, assembly GCA_023736055.1. NCBI lineage: Eukaryota > Viridiplantae > Streptophyta > Magnoliopsida > Fagales > Fagaceae > Quercus > Quercus glauca. The sequence goes on along the minus strand of CM043322.1, from coordinate 41,786,383 downwards.
TGAAAATATATGTTCCATCAACACCAAATGTGGCTGCACAACATACTGAGGTTTTGACCGTTACTTAAGATCTCACTCTTAATATATCAAAGCAACCTACATTTGATGATCAGGTCTATTATTCTCTCAGGATTAAGAGTTCATGTAAATATGAGTCGTGAGATTTATTATTCAATTGACAGTCATTAGGAGAATAATAAATCTTACAGCGGTCTAGTTCAATATGTCTTAACTCTTAAAATATATCAACATATCAACTAGAAGTCACCACTTCCATGATCAAGACAAATAATCTTAATTGACATGTTATAGTCTTCGTAGATGAAATGCCCAATTTCATCACCGACTATAAACTAAAATTCTGAGTTTACAAAGAACTTGTGATTTATATCTTCTGTGACTTTTCACATAAATCACATACTATGCATCTCATGGACTATATAATAATGTCCAAATATTGATGTTACCATTATTTCAGATAATAATAAAACAACTTTATTAATAATAATATTAAGTCATAAATCATGTCATACATAATATAGTGCATAGCATCATACAATAGGATTCTTGGGCACAAATCCCAACACGCCTCACCAAGCAAAATCATGATCTAGAAAAGCAACTACGCCAGAAGATCAGAGCGATAGGACACGAGCCGTCCATCTGCCGCAGATACGGTTCCACATCTTATGGTCGCGGAGATGTAGATAATGAAGGAACGGATGGACTTCATGATGAATGCCTTCAAAGGATGGGTATTTAGCGACCTCGATAACTTGGTCCAACGAACTGATTCACCATTCACTACATCCATCACTTTATTCCCCATTCCACAGAAGTTCTGTATGCCTCAGGTTGAGAGCTACAACGAATCTAAGGATCCACTAGATCACCTGGAGTCTTTCAAGACACTGATGCACCTGTATGGAGTGGCGGACGAGATCATGTGCAGGGCCTTCCTCACTATGCTAAAGGGCCTCGTAAGGGTTTGGTTCAGCAGGTTGACGCCTAACTCCATTGGGACGTTTAAGGAGTTGAGCGCCTAGTTTGCTTCACACTTTGTCGGGGGGAACAGGTATAAGAAGTCCACAGCATGCCTGATGAGCATTAAGCAACGGGAGGATGAGATGCTGAGGTCGTACATAACCCACTTTAACAAGGAGGCACTCTCAATTGATGAAGCTGAAGACAAGATACTTGTGGCTGCATTTACGAATAGGCTACAGAAGGGTAAATTTATGTTTTCCTTATACAAAAAGACCCAAAGACTATGTCGGATGTACTCTACAGGGCTACTATGTACATGAACGCGGAAGATGCACTGTTGGCACATGAAGAGAAGCCCAAGAAGAGAGAAAGACAGGAGGAACCACGACAGGACAAGGGGTGAAAGATAGCAAGCACAAGAGATAGAAGGGAAGATAGACGCTCTAAGCCTTCCACCAGAAGGTTCGCAAGCCTCACCCCGCTGAACACCTCGATTGATCAAGTCCTGAGGTAGATCAAGGACGAAGGAGCCTTGACATTCCCTGGCAAGCTGAAGGGAGACCCTAACAAGAAGTCTAGAGACAAGTATTGTCGTTCCACCGTGACCACAGTTATGACACATTTGACTGCTATGACTTAAAGCAGTAGATAAAAGCTCTTATTAGGTAAGGGAAGTTGCAAATGTTCATTGGTAAGGAAAGGACAGACCAGCCCTAAGAACCACCTACCCGAAGAGAAAATGAGCATCCTAGACCCCCACTAGAAGACATAAGGATGACCGTAGGGGGAACCACAACATTTGGCTAATCTAAGAAGGCATGCAACACCTACCTATGGATGGTTCAAAACGTCCAGTTAACGGGATTCATCCCGAAGATGGCACAGATCGACAACCCTATCATTGGGTTTATAGAGGAAGATGCCAGACGTCTCCACCACCCACACGACGATGCGTTCGTGGTTAGCATTTGGGTGTGGGGTTATAACACCCACCGAGTCCTTGTGGAAAATGGGAGCTCTATCGACATCCATTACTACCCAACATTCCAACAGATGATGATTGACAAAGAACGACTGATTCCTGTTAACGTGCCACTTATCGGATTCGGAGGAACAAGGGTACACCCCCTAAGAGCAGTCACTTTGTCCGTAACAGTGGGAGATTACCTACAGCAGATCACTAAGGATATCACATTCTTAGTTGTAAACTGTTCATCTGCTTACAATGCCATATTAGGTCGTCTTACATTGAATTTATGGAAGGTCATAACTTCAACTTACAATTTGATGATTAAGTTCCCAACGGAATACGAAGTAGGAGAAGTACGAGGAGATCAAGTAGTGGTGTGCGAATGCTACATTGCTATGCTGGAAATGGATGATCATTTGCAGACTATATGTATAAAGGAGTAGCGAACGGTGGCAGAACCAGTGGAAGGATTGGAAGAAGTTCTCCTTGACAACTCCAAGCCTGAACAGATTACCAGAATTGGCACTCTGGCTAGCCTGCCAGTCAGGCAAGCACTGATGACATTTCTAAGGGAAAACCAGGATGTGTTCACCTAGAGCCATGAAGACATGCCTGGAATTGAGCCATCCGTCATAGACCACAGGTTAAATGTGTCGCCCTCTCTCTCTCCTATACGCCAGAAAAAAGTGTGTTCACTCTAGAGCGCGGCAAGGCCATAGCAAAAGAGGTTCATAAATTACAAGAAGCAGACTTCATACGAGAAGTGTACTACCTTGACTGGCTGTCCAACGTGGTGATGGTTAAGAAAGCCAACGAAAAATGAAGGATGTTTGTGGACTTCACAAACCTAAATAGGGCCTGCCCGAAGGACAACTATCCTCTCCTGAGGATTGACATCTTGGTGGACTCAACAGCAAGACACCAGCTACTAAGTTTCATGGACGTGTTCTTTGGTTACAACCAAATCAAGCTGGATGAGGCCGACTAAGAGAAGACTTCATTCGTCACCAGCCAAGGCCTCTTCTATTACAAAGTAATGTTGTTCGAGCTCAAGAACGTGGGCTCTATGTATCAAAGGCTAATGAACAACATGTTTGCACATCAGATTAGGAGGAACGTGCAAGTTTACGTGGATGACATGTTGGTAAAGAGCATACGGGAGGACGACCACTTGAACGACCTCTAGGAGACCTTTGACACCTTGAGGTCTTATAACATGAAGTTGAATCCAAGGAAGTCTGCGTTCAAAGTGACGGCAGGGAAATTCCTAGGGTTCGTGGTATCCCAAAGTGGTATTGAGATCAACCCAGAGAAGATACATACCATAATGGAGTTAACACCGCCAAAGACTATAAGAAAGGTATAGAGCCTAAATGGCAAGATAGCTGCATTAAACAGGTTCGTCTCAAGAGCAATGAATAAGTTCCTGCCTTTCTTCTACACATTAAAGAGGTCATTTGAATGGACGATTGAGTGCCAGCAAGCATTTGTAGACCTGAAGGCCTACCTTTCTTCCCCATCCTTGCTAAGCCCTTCCAAATCAAGGGAATAATTGTTCCTATACTTGGTTGTCTCTCCAGTAGCTGTCAGTGTGGCTCTGGTCAGGGAAGAGAACGAGGTGCAGAAGTCTATGTACTTCACAAGTCGAGCATTCCGAAGAGCGGAAGAAAAATACCTCCCATGGAAAAGCTTGCTTTTGCACTGGTAATCGCAACGCGAAAAATCATGCCATATTTCTAGGCACACACTATGGTAGTCCTAACAGACAAGCCTTTACAAGAGCAAAGATCAGCCTTGAAGCTGCTGGACGAGTGGCATTATAGGTGGTTGAATTAAGTGAATTCGACATACAGTACCGACCACGTACGACTATAAAGGGGCAAGTGATCGCTGACTTCATCGCAGAATTCACTTTCATGGAAGGCTAGGGGGCAGAGTCAAGCCCACAATGGAGCATCCATATGGACGGATCTTCCAACAGGCAAGCAAGCGGAGCTAGTGTGGTAATCCACAGCCCAGAAGGGGATAAGGTTGAATGCATGATCCATCTTGATTTCCCTATGACCAATAATGAGATAGAGTATGAAGTTTTGATAGCAGGGCTAGATCTCGCCAAGGAGGTAGGAGCTGCAAATATGGTCGTATATTGCGATTCCCAAGTAGTAACCAGCCAGGTCAATGGCGACTATAAATGCAAGAACGAATAGATGAAAAGGTACCTTGAGCAAGTGAAGGATCGAGTTAACAACCTTTAAGTGAAGTTTGTTCAAATACCAAGGGAAGAGAACGAGCACACTGACTGTCTTACTAAAGCTGCCTCAGCGGAGCACATGTTCATCTCCTGTCTAGTATTATCCTTCGTTCAAATTTCACCAATGATAAACGGCATCAGTGTGTAGGAAATAGGTTCCAAGAACTACTGGACGACACCAATAACCTCTTACCTGAAGGACGGCGTGTTGCCTGATGGTAAGGAAGCTACAAGGAAGTTAAAGGTTTAAGTAGCGTGCTTCGTTCTGATTAAAGGCGTTCTGTACAAATGGGCTTCTTCTGACCGTACTTGAGGTGCCTCATCCCCGATGAGGCAAACTATGTCATGTGAGAAGTCCACAAATGAGTATTCGAAAACCATTCTGGATCACGGTCATTAGTGCACAAACTAATCCGAGCAGGATACTATTGGCCTACCATGCAGAAGGATGCCCATGCATACGTCAAAGCTTGCGACAAGTGCCAGAGGATTGGCAACGTAATCAGGCAACTAACAGAAGAGCTCACCCCAATGACAGCTTCATAGCCTTTCACTCAATGGGGGTTAGATATCATGGGCCCGTTCCCACCAAAGTCAGATAGTTGAAGTTTCTAGTAGTCGGTATAGACTACTTGACCAAGTGGGTAGAAGCCGAAGCCCTGGCCACCATCGCAGAAAAGAATGTACGAAGCTTCGTATGGAAGAACATCATTTGCAGGTACGATATACCTAGAGTATTGGTCTCAGACAACGAGAAGCAGTTTGACAACGACGCATTTAGAGACTTTTGTTCACAGCTAGGGATCAAAAATCATTACTTATCACCTGCGCACCCTCGAGCCAATGGACAGGTTGAGGTTATGAATCAATCCTTGCTGAAAATCATTAATACTCGGCTCGAGGGGGTAAAGGGTATATGGCCTGAAGAATTACCAAGCGTTTTATGGGCTTACAAGATGATGGAAAGACTCTATCGTCTGGCTTATGGAAGCGAAGCAGTCATCCCGGCCGAAGTAGGACTCATAAGCTACAGAGTGGGAAACTATAAAAAGAATAGGAATGATGAAGCAATATGCCTGCAACTTGATTTGGTAGACGAGGTCAGAACAACTACCGAGCAAAGATTAGCACGGTACTAAAACCTTATGGCGAAGAACTACAACTCCAAAGTCAGACACAGAGACTTCCAAGTTAGAGATCTTGTATTAAGAAAGGTAATGGGCGCCACAAAAGAAACCTCCCAGGGGAAGCTTGGACCTAACTGGGAAGGACCATACAGAATTGCATCATGGCATAGGAAGGGGACTTAACACCTAGAGACACTAGACGGGCAAAAGTTGCATCACTCATGGAACACGGAGCACCTAAAGAAATACTACTAGTAGGCAGTAGCAAGGATGACGACAATCCTCATTTCCAGTTTATTTTCTTTTTAGTTAATTTTTTGCTATTTACAGCACCTTTAAGCCCAAACAGTAGTTTTACTTCATTTTTTAGAATAGTTATCTATGCATATTTATCACATAATAAGAGGAGTTTATTAATAAAAATATGTGTGCATCTCTACAAAACCATGTTTATAACCAGTTTCTTGCTTGTGCATAGTGGATGGCCTCATCCGATAGGGTTTATTTTATATTTCTATAGTCCACAAAGTGGACAGGTTCATCCTATGGGGATGACTTATCTCCATCAAGTCCAAAATAGTGGGCGGACTCATCCCAAAGGGATGATTAATATTTATAAAGTCCACAAAGTGGACGGGTTCATCCTATGAGGATGGCTTATCTCCATCAAGTTCAAAATAGTGGACTGACTTATCCCAAAGGGATGATTAATATTTATAAAGTCCACAAAGTGGACGGATTCATCCTATAAGGATGACTTACCTCCATTAAATCCAAAATAGTGGACGGGCTCATCCCAAAGGGACGATTTATATTTATATAGTCCACAAAGTAGACGGATTCATCATATAAGGATGACTTATCTCCATTAAGTCCAAAATAGTGGACGGGCTCATCCTAAATGGATGATTTATATTTGTAAAGTCCACAAAGTGCACAAATTCACCTAGAAGGGATGGCGTCTATGTACAAAACCCATAAACCGGATGGGTTCGTCCTAAATAGTTTACTTGTGTTTATACCAGTCAATAAAATGGACGGGTTTGTCTTGAAAGGGGTTATGCTCATTAAAACCACTATGTGGATGGGCTCATCCTATAGGTATCACTTATATTCGTCAAATCCGCATAATGGATGGATTCATCCGAGTCACAAGCCCATAGGTGGACGAAGACATCCTCAAAGGTTAATAATTTGAAACACTAACATATGTTGCTTTGGCAGATAGATATGTTATTTAGCCCATAAATATATAAACTCTCAAAGATGCGAATTATAAACCAAACATAAGTAGTAAGTTAAAATCCCATAAAAAAGTATAAGTTTACAAAAATGACCCAAAATTATGGGCAACGAAGACATTGTCATCCAAAAAAAAAAAAAAAATTACTACTTAAGTAAACAGAGTACTACGAGTCAACTGGGGTTTCTTCATCCTTCTGACTCCCTTCCAATGGACGGAATTCCTCTTCAACGGATTTAACCTATTCATTCTAAAGATCCATTTCCTTGTCAACCTAAGGGTCGGTAACGTCATCTCTAAATAGATTTTCTGTACCAACGGAATCTGCAGGTCGGACGGGGGTTTGGCCTTTAGCATCAATGTTACATGGGACAGATCAAGGTCCGGAAAGGAAGCCTTAACCTAACGAAGGCAATCATTGAAGCCGTCAGCAAAAGATTCACCTAGTTCGGCCAATCATCGAACCATTTCTTTCTGAATAAATATTTTCACCACTAGTCTTGACTTTGAAGGTTTGCACCTTCAATTCTATCAATCTCAATTTCTTGTAGACCTATTTAAGAACAATAGGCTCAATGCCAATAGGCGCCTCTACAAGTTCTAGACTTTAAATAGAATCTAATTCTATTCACATAACCTTGATCCAATAATTCATATTCATATCATCTATTACCTTTACGTAGGACCGAGGATCAAATTCATATCCTTGTAAAATGACTTCAAAAGTTTATCCCAAAAGTATGAATTTACAATCCTCCCACTACGATATTGTACCGGTGTACTAGCTATATATTTATATAATAATACATTGTGGTGTATCTAATACAACCATCTCATTTCTAAATGTATTTTATAGTTGTCTTACAAAAAATTTTGACTTTTTCTTCTGGAACAATTCTTTAAGATTATTCACATAGTCATCATCAAGAACTTTGTATTTGTACATTACAAACATCTTGTAAGAACTTTGTATTTGCACTTTACAAACATCTTGTCATTTTTATGACTACCAAAACAATCTTCTACAAATCCTTTTGGATACTTATTATAATCACACATTTTTCTACCTTTTGATTTCAATTTGTCAGACTTCCTTTCTAGCACAAGTGCCGGACATCTCTAAAAGTGGAAGTATCATATACTAGGTTTTCACCCAATCCACAATTTGACAAGTGTCCTAGGAACAAACTTTTGAAATCAAATTTAGAAAATGCATAGTAATAACTAGAGTATATCTCCAAAAGAAATAAGCAAATGAAAATACTTATCATGTACTTTACTATTTCTAAAAGAGTCTTATTCCTCCTTCATGTATGCACTGACTTAAAAAAGTCATTAATACTATATTCCTTTACAATGAAGGAATCCTAGATCATATTATCCTCTAAATAGAATTCATAGATTGAGAATATTACAAAATAATGGTTTTAAAAGCCCATTTTTCACCAATCTTGAATACAGTTTAGATTAATAAGATCTAGACTTAAGTGCCAAAACATACAACACCAAAGGATGAAAACTTTCTCTTTAAAAAGTAAAACATGTAAATTTCCATCTAGAAAACAATCATGGACAAAGCTTAGTTTAACCAAACCAGAAACACTTTCTTTTGGTCATGCTTTTGAGTCTAATTTCCTTTTGGCAACTACTAGGGCAACTAACTTGTCCAACTGTTTGGTATTTTAATTTCTCTTCTTATCACCCTTACCTTTCGGTTTAGGCTAAGAATTTGAATTAAATCATATTGATCCTAACCTTAGCTTTTAGGATGTCTTCCGTTGCGTAGAAGTCACTCATCAATTCAGATAATACATAAAAAAAAAAAAATAATTTATATTCAAAACAATCTGAATTGATCAAATGAATCTAACAAGGACATGTGGATCATATCCACATGAGATTAACATTTAATCTCTACATCCAAGAATTCCAATTCATTTTAAAAATAAAATATTTTCATAAAATGATTTAGAATTGGAACTCCTTAAGCTTTTTTTAGCACTCAATATGATTCATACCAAACATCTCATTTAGACTTGATATAAAGTCTAAGTCTAGTACTAACTCTTGCATCTCATGTTGTAGCGCAATTGAGATAGAAGCCAATATAACATACTAGCATTTCAATGGAGACTATGATCATATCATAAGCTATCTTCCATAAATGTATCATGTATAGAAAATTATGACAATGCTGAATCAAAACATGAATATGTACTTCAGCTCCTTTAAGCACCATGTCCAAAATTATTTCTTAGTTAATGTGATTCATCTAAAATAGTAGCTAGAAGACAAAATTTATGACAACTTTATATTGAGACCACGAACTTAAATACCAGGACATTATCATTTTGCATCCATAACCATATAATATGGAACCCGAAACCATACTATACTAGGTGCAACGACAACCTAATCCCGCAATTAATATTCCTCGGAAGCGAGGTCATACCAATCACTATGATCAGACGAGAATTATTCTCATTTTTAATGCTATCATGGTAACTCTTACCAAACAAAAATAATTTGCCGCTTTTCCTTTGGCCTCTAAGTAAGAATAGCAAGAACTCAGCATAGAGAATACTATTAAACTTAGTCTAGTGTACACCATTGTCTAGAATCATGTGTAGCCACATTTCATCCCTTTAACAGGCTTATTTTGTAGTACCATGATAAAAACACACTCCGCATGGAATGCAAAGCTCGAAGCTAAGACAAGGTGTTTGATCAAACCACTATAAACCAGGAAATTCAATCTTGTAGTACCATGAAATAAACCTCCTCCGCATGGAACGTAAGGCTCGAGGCCAAGACGAGATGTTTACCCCACACCACTATGAACCGACAATGGAGGCCGTGAGATCTAACCCTTGTATCTCTCTCCCACTAGAAATTTTAAAACAAGTGGATTGTGTTGAAATCAATGTGATCTAATCACAATTTTAACCCTACACATTAAATGTGTTTAATTGTTTAAATTCAATGTGATGTAACTAAGTCACGTCACAATAGCGTAACGAACATTCGCACAATCACAAAGAAGTTTAACCTTGTAATCCATGAAGTGAATACCCTCCACATGGAATGCAAGACTCGAAGTCAAGACGAGGTATCCACTCACATTACAATAAACTTAACAAAAGGGTTATTTCAGCACTCCCACTCATTATTTCGGTTTATCTTACAAGTAATTGTGATCCCATCACAACTAACAACCTTGCACTTATTAAAGACTCTAATCTCATTAGAATCATTAACTAAAATGGAAGTCCTAAACTATTTAGGATTCCTTAAACACTAATGATTCAAAAATTAGTTATATAGAACTCTATTCTTAACTTATTTGATCAAGCATTCTAGTCTCATTAGAAACTACATACCTTTTAATTAAGCTTTAATCTCATTAAAACTTCTAATTATAATAAATTAAGTACTTTTAATCATTCAACAATTCTAATCTCATTAAAATGTTTCTTAAAAGACAAGTCCTAAACTATTTAGGACAAAGAGTTCTATTTAACTAATACCTTTGATCTCATTAGGTCTTTTAGTTAGAACCATGTGCAATCTAATCACACATAACCTTGCTCTTAAAAAACTTGAAAACACTTAGAAAAATTATGATTTTTCTTCTTTCAATCGATCGAATGTGTTCCTCGATTGATCGAAAAAGATAAGAAATTTGAACTTGATCATCTAACTCCTTCGATTGATACTTGATCGCCTCTCGATCGATCGAAAAACAAATTCGATTGATTGACTATCAATCGAAAATCAATCCTTTTAAAAGGTCTGATCACTGTTTCACTTGATCGATCGAAAGTGATTTTCGATCGATCGAAACTCGTGAAACACAAATTTCCAGAAATTTTCCAAGGCAGTTTTCTAGAACAAACATGCATCATATGAACATTACAGAAAGAGATTGATGTCAAAACTGAAATCTATTGATGCTATAGCCTTAAGATTCAAATTAACATACTTAAATTTAAATTTAAACAACATCATAACACCAATTTTAGTTTTCATCAAATCATAGTTTCAACAACATGCAAAAAATTAAAAAATATAATCTTCTAACAATATGAAACTATCATCTCTAATTCTAAAACTCACAAAACATGTTATACAATTCGAAATTGAAGACCGCTCTGATACCATTTGTTGGAAAAATAGATGTACGCAGCAGAAAAATTAATGGATTTACTTCATTCGCAATTGATAACATGCACTATGTAAGTTTCAGAATTTGAGAACAAGAAAACGTACCTTGGTGTGGTGAAATTCAAAATCGAAGATCAAACGTTCTTGGGAAGACTTTTAATCTTCACTCCAATTTCACTTGATGCCCAAGATGTGTAGTCTCTCAATCGGTAACAAAAGGGTGATTAGAGAGTGACAAAAACTCACATACACACCATTTCACAATGGTGTTTCTCTCCTCATAAAATTTGAACGTTTTTCCCTTTTGTATCTAACCAATTTTCTAATTGGGATGGCTTTTTGGGCCTTTCCAATTGGGCTTAAGTGTCTGGCTTGGAGTGGGACCAAAAGGGACTAATAAGACACTAGCTCCAATGAGCCTTGGGCTTTTCTGTCAATGCTTGACAAGTCCAAAGTTACCATTAACTATATTTAATACCACTATATAAATATAGTTGCACTCTAGGCCTTATCAATAAATTATATCCCAAGACTTTATTGTACATGCAACCCCTTCATTAAAATATTCGTAGTAATACAAAGTCATGAAATGTTGACTGCCACTTTGTAGATTACTACATCTTAATCCTTGAGTACCCAGTTTAATCCTTTATGTTATTCAATATATATTTATGAAATCCAATTTCACAAATATATATATTTTAGTAACTCATTACTAAAGTGGTCGGGCCCAACACTCTGAATAACCAAACCCATTAAACTTATCTCAAGGGAATATTTTATATCTCCGTTAAGAGATTATGAATTCCATCTTGAGAATATATGTTCCATCAACATTAAATGCGGCTGCCCAACATACTGAGGTTTTGACCGTAACTAATAGATCTCACTCTTGATATATCAAAGCAACCTACGTCTCATGATCAGGTCCATTATTCTCTCAAGATTTAGAGTTGATGTAAATAAAAGTCGTGAGATTTATTATTCATTTGACAGTCACTGGGAGAATAATAAATCTCACAGCGGTCCAGTTCAATATGTCTTAACTTTTAAAACATATCAACATACCAACTAGAAGTCTCTACTTTCATGATCAAGACAAATCATCGTAGTTGATATGTTATAGTCTTCAGAGAAGAAACGCCCAATTTCATCACCGACTACGAACTAAAATTCTAAGTTTACAAAAAACTTGTGACTTATATCTTTCTGTGACTTTTCACATAAATCACATACTATGCATATTATGGACTAAAATAATGTTCCATTAGTTCATTAATAAATAGTCTCATATAACTAAACAATTTAATTATTTATTACATGCCAATAAATTGGATTTTAGGGCATAAATCCCAACAATCTTCCACTTGTCCTCAAAGACAATTTACCACATATCCGATACTTATCTCCCTTTAGAGTAATTCATAGTCACTCTAAGGCAAGGTTTGGAAACAAGTTTCAGCCAGATTTATTGCATAAATTATCTTTTCGACTACTACTTCTTAAGTACTCATATCTCTCTAATGAGATAATACTTAAGCTTAATGTGTATCTTCACCACCTAGGATGAACACATATCTTGAAGTCCAACTTCATGAATCACAATCAAACTACAAGTCAGCATTTGTACATCCAGTTACTATCAAAACTTCACTTTTGTGGACAAACATATAATCACTCATTGTCCTAAGATATATGAGTATATGCTTTACTCCCACTAAATTAAGTGGTATTTGATTCAATTGATATTTGCTTACCATGCCCACCACAAAATAGATATTTAGCCTAGTATTTAGCATAATATAAAAACTTCCTATCGATTTGATATGAGGAACCGTCTTGATATACTCTTCCTTTTATATGTCTAAGGACCGTAGTCCTATTTAAGGGAACTTCAAACTTAAAAGGAAAGAATCATTTCTTGAAGTATTACATGCTATACTTGGCTAGAATCTAATCTATTTAAGCAGTTTGAGATAGACCCAACATCCTAATTTTTGAATTTTAACAAAGTTATAATTCTTAGGATGTGACTAGTCTTTCCCAAGTAATTTATATCAAACTGGATTAGACAACCAAAACTCTATTGATGACAATAACTCTACATCAACCTAAATGATTAGAATGTCATCAATATATATTATGAGATTTATTATTCTATATAGCTTTACACATATAAGGTCTTTTAATACTTGATCAAAATTAAACAATTTGATTTCTTGATCAAAGATGATATTTTATGATTCATATGCTTGCTTTAGTCTATAAATGGAATTTAAGCAACTTGCATACTAAACAATATTAGTTCTTTGCTATGTACAAGTCTAGGAACATCATATAGATGTCTTCCTCAAGATTGCTACTAAAAGAAGCTTTCTTGATATCCATTGCCATATTTCATCCAAATAAAATATAATGGATAAGAGAATCTAGATAGAGTCAAACTTGACTATAGGTGAAAGTCTGGATTTTCTGAAATCTAGATTCGATTGAAAATCTGAATCTGTATAGCCAATGGGAATCAAATCCTCACAACGGTAAACAAGCATATAATCTCTCGTTCTCTGTAGATACTTGAGAATATGCTTTACAGCTTGCCAATGTTTTGGTCCTGGATTTGATTGATTTCGGCTGACCATGCCAACTGAATAGCAGATATCTGGTCTAGTACAAAGCATGGCAAACATGAGACTTCCTACTGCAGAAGCATAAGGAACTTGTCTCATCATATCTTCTTCCTCTTGAGTCTTAGGCCTTTGGTCATCAGACAGAGGAACTCCATGTCTGAAAGGAAGCAATCCTTTCTTGGAGTTTTGCATACTAAATCGTTCTAGAACCTTATCTATATATCCAGCTTGTGATAAGCCTAACATCTTATTCTTGCAATCTCACCAAAGCTTAATCCCTAAAATGAAGTTAGCCTCACCCAAGTCCTTCATATCAAATTGGCTTGACAACCAAACCTTTACAGATGACATTACCCCTACATCATTTCCAATGAGTAGAATATCATCAACATAAAGCACTAGGAACATTAGTACTTTATCTTGATGTCTTTTGTACACACATGGTTCATCAAGATTTTGTTCAAAACCAAATGTCTTGATTGCTTGATCAAATCTGATGTTCCATGACCTAGATGCTTGCTTAAGTCCATAAATGGACCTTTGTAACTTGCATACCAAGTGCTCTTGGTTCTTTGCTATGAAACCTTCCGGTTGCATCATATAGATTTCCTCTTCAAGATTGCCATTAAGAAATGCAGTCTTGACATCCATTTGCCAAATCTCATAATCAAAATGACCAGCAATGGATAAGAGAATTCTGATAGATTTAAGCATTGCTACTGGAGAAAATGTTTCATCATAATCAATACCTTTTTGTGTATACCCTTTCGCCACTAGCCTTGCTTTAAAGGTTTCAACCTTTCCATCTATCCCTCTCTTCCTCTTGTAAACCCATTTGCAACCAACAGGTTTAATGCCGTTAGGCGCCTTTACAAAATCCCAAACTGGATTGGAATACATGGAATCTAATTCAGATTTCATAGCTTGGACCCAATGATGTGCATCTATATCATTCATTGCTTCATCATATGAGTAAGGATCCGATTCAACCTCTTCTGAGATAGCTTCATAAGTTTCTCCCAAACCTATGAATCTTATAGGAGGTCGAACAATTCTCCCACTACGACGAGGCACCTGAGTACTAGACATGTCATGAGTAGTATCTTGCGGTGTATCTAATACAACCACATCATCCTTAGTTTCATCTATTGGTTGTTCATTTACAGATTCATTCATTTCAGCCAACACAACTCTACTTCTAGGAGTAAAATTATTCATATAGTCATTTTCCAAGAATTTAGCATTTGTACTAACAAAAAATTTGTTATCTTTACGACTATAGAATAAATAACCCCTAGTTTCTTTTGAATAACCTATAAGCAAACACACTTCTAATTTTGGTTCCAATTTATCAGGCTTCCCTTTTAAAACATGTGCTGGACAACCCAAATATGGAGATATTTTATACTAGGCTTACACCCACTCCACAATTCCATGAGTGTTTTAGGAATAGATTTTGATGGAACTAAATTCAAAAGATGTATTGCTGTGTTTAAAGCATAACCCCAAAAAGAAATCGGTAAAGTTGAGTAACTCATCATGGACCTAATCATTTCTAAAAGAGTCCTATTCCTTCTTTCTACTACACCATTTTGTTGTGGAGTTCCAGGTGCAGTCAATTGGGATACAATCCCATTCTTAGTTAAGTAATCCTTGAAATCCCCAAGAAGGTATTCACCACCTCGATCAGATCAAATGGCTTTTATGTGTTTACCTAATTGATTCTCAACTTCAGCCTTAAACTCTTTGAACTTTTCAAAGGCTTCAGACTTTCGTTTCATTAGGTACACATAACCATATCTTGAGTAATCATCAGTGAAAGTAATGAAATACTCATACCCTCCTCTTGCCTGGATTGACATAGGACCATAAACATCAGAATGCACTAGCTTTAGCAAATCTTAGGCTCTTCTACCTTTTGCATTAAAAGGTCGGTTGGTCATTTTACCTTCCAAACAAGATTCACAAACTGGAAATTCATCAAAGTCTATGGGCTCTAAGAGTCCATCTTTGATTAGTCTTTGAATCCTATTTGAATTAATATGACCTAAACGCAAGTGCCAAAGATATGCATCACTAGTAGAAGGAAATTTTCTCTTTAATGATTTTACATGAGAGTCATTATCTAATTCAAAATTATATAATTCATGCTTATCAGGAGTTAAAATATAAAGACCATCCACAATATTGCCAGAACAGATAAACACTTTATCCTTCTTTATTACAACATTGTCTTTTAGGATAACACAATATCCATGTTTACCTTAGTAAGTAGTAGAAATTAAATTCCTACGAACATTAGGTACATATAAACAGTCTTCTAATATTAGAACTCTAGATACAAAACATAAATTATAAGCACCAACAGCTACAACTGGAATCTTGCTCCCATCAGCCAAAGTAAGAAACAACTCCCCTTCTTTAAACTTTCTGGTCTCCTAGAACCCCTGCAAGGAATTGCAGATATGATTAGTACAACCTGAATCCATACACTAGGAATCTGTGGGATTCTGTACCAAACATATTTCAAGAAGGAATGTATTATTCATACCTTTATTCTTGGCAGCCTTGAATACTGGACAATTCCTCTTCTAATGTCCTTTCTCACCACAATGGAAACACTTTCCTTTGATCTTCTTTCCTTTATCAGCAACCCCTAAGGCAACTTGTTTACCCTCTTGCCTGGTGAAGTCCTTCTTCTTCTTCTTCTTACCCTTACCTTTCGACTTAGGTTGAGAAGTAGAAACTTCACCAACATTGGCTTCAACATTGAAAGTACCAAGAATGCCTTCTGCCGCTATCAATTCATTCATTAATTCAGACAAGGTATAAATCGTTTTATTCATATTATAGTTAAGTTTGAATTCCTTGAACGATTCTGGTAGCGACTGGAGTATCATATCCACTTAGGATTCCCCATCTATATCGGAACCTAAAACTTCCAATGCATTCAGATTAGAGATCATTGTAAGACAATGCTCTCTCACTGAACTTCCTTCAGCCATTCTGGTATTATAAATTTGCCTCACGGTCTCTTGCCTTGCAAAACGGCCTTGTTCACCAAACATCTCCTTCAGACTTAGTATGATGTCTGAAGCTAGTTCTACATCTTGCATTTGATGCTGTAGAACATTTGAAATAGATGCTAAGATGTAGCACTTGGCTATCTCATTAGATTTCTGCCAACGATCATATCGTTGTTTTTCTTCAAGAGGAGCATCTAATGAAGGAAAGCTAGGACATGGTTTAGTAAGCACATATTTGTGCTCTTCAGCAGTGAGAACTATGTCCAAATTTCTTTTCCAGTCAACATAGTTAGATCCAGTCAGTTTGTTTTGATTAAGAATAGTTACTAGTGGGCTAAAAGATGCCATGTTCAAATCTGAAAACAATAAACATGAATATAATAAGTAAACTGGACATTATCAATTTAGCATATGAACATATAGTATGGAATCTTAATAAAACCATAATATAATGTATGCAACGACAACCCAATCCCGTAATTAATATTCCTCGGAAGCGATGTCATACTAATCACTATGATCAGGGGAGAATTATTCTCATTATTAATGCTATCATGGTAACTCTTACCAAAAAAAAATAATTTGCCGCTATTCCTTCAGCCTCTAAGTAATAATGACACAGCTCCGAAGGGAGGTTAACATCACACTTAGTCTAGTGTACACCATTGCCTAGAATCAATGTAAATCACCAAGTAACTTCTCGGAAGCGTGGCCATTTTCAGTGTAAAAACACACTTCATTTATCATTAAGAAGTTTAACCTGTAGTACCATGAATTAAACACCCTCCGAAAGGAGCAAGGCATATACGCCAAGGCGAGGTGCTTAATCACACTACTATAAACTAACAATGGAGGCCGTGAGATGTAACCCTTGTATCTCTCTCCCACTAGATGTTTTAGAGAAAAGGTTTTTAATTATAAAACATGCATAATCTAATTATACATTGTCTTACTCTTTTAACATGTGAAAACACTTAGAAAATTTTCTGATTTTCTTTCTTTCGATCGATCGAAAGTGCCCCTCAATTGATCAAAAAAATTAAGAAATTTGAATTTGATCATCTGACTTCTTCGATTGATACTCGATTGCCTCTCGATCGATCGAAAAACAAATTTGATCGATCGACTAGCAATCGAAAATCAATTGATCTAAAAGCTCTGATCACTGTCTCATTCGATCGATCGAAAGTGATTTTCGATCGATCAAAAATCGTGAAATTCAAATTTCCAGAATTTTTCCTAAGGCAGTTTTCTTCATTTTTCATGAACAAACATTCAACATATGAACATTACAGACAGAGATTGATGTCAAAATTGAAATCCATTGATGCTAATGCCTTAAGATTCAATTTAACATACTTAAATTTAAATTTAAACAACATCATAACATCAATTTCAGTTTTCATCAAATCATAGTTTCAACAACATGCAGAAAATTAAAAAACATAATCTTCTAACAAAATGAAACTATCATCACTAATTGTAAAACTCACAAAACATGTTGTACAATACGAAATTGAAAACTGCTCTGATACCATTTGATGAAAATAATGATGAACGCAGCGGAAAAATAAGTTTTAAACGGATCTACTTCATTCGATATTGATAACATGAACTAAGTAAATTTCAGAATTTGAGAACAAGAGATCGTACCTTGAAGCGGTGAATTTCAAAAACAAAGATCAAAGCACTTGGGAATACTTTTAATCTTCACTCCAATTCCACTAACGCCCAAGATGTGTGGTCTCTCAATTGGTAACAAAGGGATGGCTAGTGAGTGACAAAAACTCACATACCCACCATTTCACAATGATGTTTCTTACATATAAAATTCTGAACATTTTTCCCTTTGTATCTAACTAATTATCTAATTGGGCTGGCCTTTTGGGCTTAAGTGTGTGGCTTGGAGTGGGACCAAAAGGGACCAGTAAGACACTAGCTCCAATGGGCCTTGAATTTTTCTATCAACTCTTGACAAGTCCAAAGTTACCATTAACTATATTTAATACCACTATATAAATATAGTTGCACTCTAGCCCTTATCAATAAATTATATCCCAAGACTTTATTATACATGCAACCCCTTCATAAAATATTCGTAGTAATACAAAGTCGTTAATGTAGACTGCCACTTTGTAAATTACTACATTTTAATCCTTGAGTACCTGGTTTAATCCTTTAAGTTATTCATCATATATTTATGAAATCTAATTTCATAAATATATTCTTTAGTAACTACTTACTAAGGTGGTTTTGACCATTACTTTAGATCTCACTCTTGATATATCAAAGCAACCTACACCTTATGATCAGATCCATTATTTTCTCAGGATTAAAAGTTCATGCAAATGTAAGTCGTGAAATTTATTATTCATTTAACTGTCTTTAGGAAAATAATAAATCTCACAGCGGTCCAGTTCAATATGTCTTAACTCTTAAAACATATTAACACATCAACTAGAAGTCTCCACTTCCATGATCAAGACAAATCATCGTAGTTGATATATTATAGTCTTCGCAGATGAAATACCCAATTCATCACCGACTGCGAACTATAATTCTGAGTTTACAAAGAACTTATGGTTTATATCTTCTGTGACTCTTCACATAAATCACATACTATGCATCTTATGGACTATATGATAATGTCCTAATATTCATGTTACCATTATTTCAGATAATAATAAAACAAATTTATTAAACATAATATTAAGTCATACATAATGTCAAACATAATGTCACACTTAATATCATACATAGCATCATACAATAGGATTTAAGGGCACTAATCCTAACATAAGATGGTTGATTAAATTCAACCTTACAATCTTCCCCTTTGGCTATTCTGTGACAAAACCCTACAATAGACTCTAGACTTAAAGCGTGAGTTGGAAACAGTTGAACAAAACTCACTCACACCTAACTCTAGATTCTGTAAAGCTCTTGAAAATATGAATAAGTAACTCCTGAAACACAATAACATAGCAATATCATTGTATGCAGAAAACTTGATATGCATATGGAGCAAAAGTAGCATGATCAAGCAGAAATGAACTTAAGCATTAAAGCAATAATTCATAGCAAGATCAATCCAGTAGTCACTTAAGCAAAAGTGATTACTATGCTCATTCACACAAGGAATGAACATCCGGACATGCAAAGTGATAAGCTCAATTGAAGAATATCATTTGCAAGTCCAACACTCAATCAATGCATACAAACATATATGCATCTAGGAACAATCCTACAAGGGCACAAGAGTGTTGTACTTAAGATAATGCAAAGCATTAACAAGTACTAAAACACAATGCATAAAGGCTGCATAAATAAAGTATTGCAAATACATGGTATAAACCATAAAAGCCTACGAACAGCATAAGTGCATGGAAACAAACCCTTAAAGCTTACAAAAGCAACATGGGTACAAATCAAAAACATAAACCTTAAAAACCTATAAAGGCAGCAGGTACAAAATGGTAAATAATACTTCCTTTATCATATCACTCCCCCTATCATGAATCATAGGAGCTGTGATAAACTTGGAACATATATACTTGTAACTTGAAAGACTTGCACAAAACACATTAAACCCTCAAGGTAAAGCAAGTAATAAACGGACAAGTAAAATGTAACAAATAAATTGCGATCAAGTAAACATGATGTGAAACATGTGAGCAACTTGATCAAACACCATACACCAAGACAAAGTATTTTTTATTAGCTCAATGTCTTCTCCCCTTTGGTACATGCACCTTCCCTATGGAATATCTCTCCCCCTACAAGTGTGCACGAGAAATAGAATTTCTCCCCCTAAAAATGTGCACAAGGGTCATATAGAAATGACAAAAACTCTCCGGTGTACTCCCTAGAGTATACTCTCCCCCTTTTTGTTAGGAATAGACAAAGGGTCAAGAAGAAACGAGGGCAAGAGATGAAGGCATGAACAATGACAATGACAATAACATTGTTCAAAAGCTCATTAGCATCAAACAGTTAAACAAGCAAATTTTTCTTTTCAAGCTCAAGAGAATCAATTTTCTTTAGGCCAAGTTCAACTTTCATAGCATCCTTTGCAGCAACTTTGCAAAGTTTGTTGTAGGCCTCTTGAAGATCTGCATCTTCAGAGAGTTCCCCATCAGAAGGGTTCTCCTCAGCAGATATGCTTTCATTGACTATAGTAGTAGCAGTGAAAGCGATGAAGTTTCCATCATCGTCACCACCAGACTCATCATCAGAAACCTCATTATCACTAAGGGTTACAGCCATAGCTTTACCCTTAGTCCTCAAGAATGTAGGACATTCAGATTTCACATGGCCATACCATTGATAGCCAAAACACTGAGGACCCAAGGAATTATTTGAAGATTGACCTACTTTTTCTTTAGGTTTTTCAAAGTTATTAACCTTAGTAGGATCATTCTTCCTAAAATTTCTAGGTTCAGCAGTGTAAGTACCTCTTGCCTTTCTGTTGGTATTCCTAAGAAAGTTTTTAAAGTTTTTGGCAAGATATGCAATCTATGTAACAGAGAGCTTATCATCAAATCCACCACCATCAACATCATTAACTGACTTAAGAGCCATATATTTGGATTTGTTCACTTTAGGTAGGTCAGACTCATAGAATTGAAGAGATCCTACAAGCTCATCAACAGGGATGGAGTCCACATCCTTACTTTCAGTGATGGCAGTTATTTTGGGTCTAAAGTTTTCAGTTAAAGATCTAAGTATCTTCCTAAAAATTTTAGGTTGATCATAGATTTCACCCAAATTAAAAGCAGAATTGACAATATCATTCAATTTAGCATAGAATTCATCAAAAGATTCATCATCAGACATTCTAATGCTTTCAAATCTAGAAGTCAATTGTTGCAATTTATTGATTTTAACTGCCTTTGTGCCTTCATGCACAGTTTGGAGGATTTTCCATGCAGTATGAGCAACCTCAACATTTGAGATCCTCTTAAATTCCTCCATTGAAACAGCATTAAAGATGGCATTCATAGCTTTGCTATTGAAGCCTGCTGCTTCTTTTTCAGAAGTTTGCCACTCACTCACAAGAGTAGTGGGCTTCTGCCATCCGTATTCAACGGAATTCCAAACCCTCTCATCAATGGATTTCAGGAATGCTTTCATCCTTACTTTCTAATATGTATAGTTGTTCCCATCAAAGTGAGGAGGAACAAACAGAGAGTGTCCATGCTCCATGACAACAGGGGTCAAGGATCAGCTCAGAGATAAAAAAATCTCAAACAGAAGAGCAACCTGTTCTGCTACCACTTGAACGGTTTTAGACCCCTTAAAAACAACCAGATTGCGTAGCCTAGATTAATTAGCCAAGTTGTTACTTAATCAAATTAAAAAATTCTAGGTTAAAACAATCAAATAATCATATCATGTATATAAAACATATAAAGCAGCGAAAATAATAAAGAACACAATGATATGAGCACCCAGGAAACCACACGGTAAAAACCTGGGGAGGATTTGACCCACCGATCCTCAAGGCAAACCAGAATTCACTATGAAAGAATTGAAGTTCATACAAAAGGACTACAAGCTCTCCGCTCGACTTCCTAATGCTACCCACCAGTAGAACTTACTGACACGACCACGTGCAAGTTCCGAATCCACAGACTCCTTCTTTCTTGAATTCCTCAATCAGCTACAAGCTCCCCGCTTGTTTTTCTTTAAGTTCCAATGGTTGCTGTTAGGATTAGTGCCCTTAAATCCTATTGTAATATGCTATGTATGATATTAAGTGTGACATTGTGTTTGACATTATGTATGACTTAATATTATGTTTAATAAATTTGTTTTATTAATATCTGAAATAATGGTAACATGAATATTCGGACATTATCATATAGTCCATGAGATGCATAGTATGTGATTTATGTGAAGAGTCACAGAAGATATAAATCACAAGTTCTTTGTAAACTCAGAATTATAGTTCGTAGTCAGTGATGAAATTGGGCATTTCATCTGCGAAGACTATAACATATCAACTACGATGATTTGTCTTGATCATGGAAGTGGTGACTTCTAGTTGATGTGTTAATATGTTTTAAGAGTTAAGACATATTGAACTGGACCGCCATGAGATTTATTATTTGCCTAAGGACTGTCAAATAAATAATAAATCTCATGACTTGTATTTGCATGAACTCTTAATCCTGAGAGAATAATGGACCTGATCATAAGATGTAGGTTGCTTTGATATATCAGGAGTGAGATCTATACAGATGGTCAAAACCTCAGTATGTTGGGCAGCCACATTAAGTGTTGATGGAACATGTATTCTCAAGATGGAATTCATAGTCTCTTAACAGAGATATAAAATATTCCCTTGAGATAAGTTTAATGGGTTTGTTATTCAAATAGTTAGGCCTAACCACTTTAGCAAGACTAAAGTATATATTTATGGAATTGGATTTCATAAATATATAATGAATAACATTAAAGGATTAAACCGGGTACTCAAGGATCAAGATGTAGTAATTTACAAAGTGACAGTCTAAATTATTAACTTTGTATTACTACGAATATTTTATGAAGGGGTTGCATGTATAATAAAGTCTTGGGATATAATATATAGATAAGACCTAGAGTGCAACTATATTTATATAGTGGTATTAAATATAGTTAATGGTAACTTTGGGTAACTTTGGACTTGTCAAGAGTTGACAGAAAAGCCCAATGCCCATTGGAGCTAGTGTCTTATTGGTCCCTTTTGGTCCCACTCCAAGCCACACACTTAAGCCCAATTGGTAAGGCCCAAAAGGCCAGCCCAATTAGATATATTGGTTAGAAACAAAGGGAAAAACGTACAGAAAATAATTGATAAGAAAAACATCATTGTAGTGGTGTGGAAGTGAGTTTTTGGTACTCACTAGTTATCCCTTTGTTACCAATTTGAGAGACCACACATCTTGGGCGATTAGTGGAATTGGAGTGAAGATTAAGAGTATTCCCAAGTGCTTCAATCTTCGGTTTTGAAATTCACTGCTTCAAGGTACGATCTCTTGTTCTCAAAATTCTGAAATTTACTTATGCATGTTATCAATATTGAATGAAGTAGATCCTTTCAAAACTTACTTTTCCGCTGCGCACTCATTTAATTCCATCAAATGGTATCAGAGCGGTCTTCCATTTCGTATTGTTTAACATGTTTGTAAGTTTTAGAATTGGAGATGATAGTTTCATATTGTTAGAAGATTAAGGTTTTAATTTTCTGCATGTTGTTGAAACTATGATTTAACGAAAACTGAAATTGGTGTTATGATGTTGTTTAATTTTAAATTTAAGTATGTTAAATTCAATCTTAAGGCTATAACATCAATGGAATTCAGTTTTGACATTGATCTCTATCTATCATGTTCGTTTTCAAGATGTTTGTTCATGAAAATCCGTAGAAAACTGCCTTAGAAAATTTCTGGAAATTTGATTTTCGCGATTTTCGATCGATCGAAAATCACTTTCGATCGATCGAAAGAGACAGTGATCAAGACGCTTTAGAACGATAGTTTTTCGATTGCTAGTCGATCGATCGAATCTGTTTTTCGATTGATCGAAGGGCAATTGAGCATCAATCGAAAGTGTCAGATGATCCAATTCTAATTTCTTAATTTTTTCGATCAATCGAGGGGCACTTTCGATCGATCGAAAGAAAGAAAATCAGAAATTTTTCCTAAGTGTTTTCACATTTTAAAAGGCTAAGACTATGTGTAATTAAATTATGCATGTTTTAAAACTAAAAACCTTTCTCTTAAAACATCTAGTGGGAGAGAGATACAAGGGTTGTATCTCACGGCCTCCATTGTTGGTTTAAAGTAGTGTGATTAAGCACTTCGCCTTGGCGTATATGCCTTGCTCCCTTCGGAGGGTGTTTGATTCATGGTACTACAGGTTAAACTTCTTAGGGATAGATGAAATGTGTTTTTACACTGAGAACGACCACGCTTCCGTGGAGTTACTTGGTTATTCACATTGATTCTAGGCAATGGTGTACACTAGACTAAGTGTAATGTTAACCTCCCTTCGGAGCTATGTCATTATTACTTAGAGGCTAAAGGGAAAACGACAAATTATTTTTGTTTGGTAAGAGTTACCATGATAGCATTAATAATGAGAATGTTTCTCACCTAATCATAGTGATTGCTATGACCTCGCTTCCGAGGAATACTAATTGCGGGATTGGGTTGTCGTTGCATATATTATATTATGGTTTTATTAAGGTTCCATACTATATGTTTGTATGCTAAAATGATAATGTTCAGTATATTGATTATATTCATGTTTATTGTTTTCAGATTTAGAACATGGCATCATTTAGTCCACTTGTAGCTATTCTTAATCAAAACAAACTGACTGGATCCAACTATGTTGACTGGAAAAGAAACTTGGACATAGTTCTCACTGTTGAAGAGCATAAGTATGTTCTTACTAAACCATGTCCTAACTTTCCTTCATTAGATGCTCCTCTTGAGGAAAAACAACGATATGATCGTTGGTAGAAATCTAATGGAATGGCCAAGTGCTACATCCTAGCATCTATCTCAAATGTTCTACAGCATCAAATGCAGGATGTAGAACTAGCTTCAGACATCATGCTAAGTCTGAAGGAGATGTTTGGTGAGCAAGGCCGTTCTGCAAGGCAAGAGACCATGAGGCAAATTTATAATACCAGAATGGCTGAAGGAAGTTCAGTTAGAGAGCATTGTCTTACAATGATCTCTAATTTGAACACATTGGAAGTTTTAGGTGCCGATATAGATGGAGAATCCCAAGTGGATATGATACTCCAGTCGCTACCAGAATCATTCAAGGAATTCAAACTGAATTATAATATGAATAAAAAGATTTATACCTTGTCTGAATTAATGAATGAATTGGTAGCGGCAGAAGGCATTCTTGGTACTTCTAATGTTGAAGCCAATGTTGGTGAAGCTTCTACTTCTCAACCTAAGTTGAAAGGCAAGGGTAAGAAGAAGAAGAAGAAGGACTTCACCAAACAAGAGGGTAAATAAATTGCCTTAGGGGTTGTTGATAAAGGAAAGAAGATCAAAGGAAAGTGTTTCCATTGTGGTGAGAAAGGACATTGGAAGAGGAATTGTCCAGTATTCAAGGCTGCCAAGAATAAAGGTATGAATGATACATTCTTTCTTGAAATATGTTTGGTACAGAATCCCACGGATTCTTGGTGTGTGGATTCAGGTTGTACTAATCATATCTGCAATTCTTTGCAGGGGTTTCAGGAGACCAGAAAGCTTAAAGAAGGGGAGTTGTTTCTTACTTTGGCTGATGGGAGCAGGATTCCAGTTGTAGCTGTTGGTGTTTATAATTTATGTTTTAAATCTAGAGTTCTAATATTAGAAGACTGTTTGTATGTACCTAATGTACGTAGGAATTTAATTTCTGCTACTTACTTTGGTAAACAAGGATATTGTGTTATCCTAAAAGACAATGTTGTAATAAAGAAGGATAAAGTGTTTATCTGTTATGGCAATATTGTGGATGGTCTTTCTATTTTAACTCCTGATAAGCATGAATTATATAATTCTGAATTAGATGCTAACTCTCATGTAAAATCATTAAAGAGAAAGTTTCCTTCTACTAATGATGCATATCTTTGGCACTTGCGTTTAGGTCATATTAATTCAAATAGAATTCAAAGACTGATCAAAGATGGACTCTTAGGGCCCATGGACTTTGATGAATTTCCAGTTTGTGAATCTTGTTTGGAAGGTAAAATGACGAAATGACCTTTTACTGCAAAAGGTAGAAGAGCCCAAGATTTGCTAGAGTTAGTGCATTCTGATGTTTGTAGTCCTATGTCAATCCAAGCAAGAGGTGGCTTTGAGTATTTCATCACTTTCACTGATGATTACTCAAGATATGGTTATGTGTACCTAATGAGACGGAAGTCTGAAGCCTTTGAAAAGTTCAAAGAGTTTAGGGCTGAAGTTGAGAATCAATTATGTAAACACATAAAAGTCATTCGATCTGATCGAGGTGGTGAATACCTTTTTCGGGATTTCAAGGATTACTTAACTAAGAATGGGATTGTATCCCAATTGACTGCACCTGGAACTCCACAACAAAATGGCGTAGCAGAAAGAAGGAATAGGACTCTTTTAGAAATGGTTAGGTCCATGATGAGTTACTCAACTCTACCTATTTCTTTTTGGGGTTATGCCTTAGAAACAGCAATACATCTTTTGAATTTAGTTCCGTCAAAATCTGTTCCCAAAACACCCATGGAATTGTGGAGTGGGCGTAAGCCTAGCATGAAATATCTCCACATTTGGGGTTGTCCTGCACATGTGTTAAAAGGGAAGCCTGATAAGTTGGAACCAAAATCAGAAGTGTGTTTGCGTGTAGGTTATCCAAAAGAAACTAGGGGTTATTTATTCTATAGTCATAAAGATAATAAAGTGTTTGTTAGCACAAATGCCAAATTTTTGGAAAATGACTATATGAATGATTATACTCCTAAAAGCAGAGTTGTTTTGGCTGAAATGAATGAATCTGTAAATGTACGACCAATTGATGAAACTAGGGATGATGTGGTTGTATTAGATACACCACAAGATACTACTAATGAGATGTCTAGTACACAAGTGCCTCGTCGTAGTGGGAGAATTGTTCGACCTCCTATAAGATTCATAGGTTTGGGAGAAACTTATGAAGCTATCTCAGAAAAGGTTGAATCGGATCCCTACACATATGATGAAGCAATGAATGATATAGATGCACATCATTGGGTCCAAGCTATGAAATCTGAATTAGATTCCATGTATTCCAATCAAGTTTGGAATCTTGTAGAGGCGCCTAAAGGCATTAAACCTGTTGGTTGCAAATGGGTTTACAAGAGAAAGAGAGGGATAGATGGAAAGGTTGAAACCTTTAAAGTAAGGTTAGTGGCGAAAGGGTATACTCAAAAAGAAGGTATTGATTATGATGAAACCTTTTCTCCAGTAGCAATGCTTAAATCTATCAGAATTCTCTTATCTATTGCTGCTCATTTTGATTATGAGATTTGGCAAATGGATGTCAAGACTGCATTTCTTAATGGCAATCTTGAAGAGGAAATCTATATGATGCAACCGGAAGGTTTCATAGCAAAGAACCAAGAGCATTTGGTATGCAAGTTGCAAAGGTCCATTTATGGACTTAAGCAAGCATCTAGGTCATGGAACATCAGATTTGATCAAGCAATCAAGACATTTGGTTTTGAACAAAATCTTGATGAACCATGTGTGTACAAAAGACATCAAGATAAAGTAGTAATGTTCCTAGTGCTTTATGTTGATGATATTCTACTCATTGGAAATGATGTAGGGGTAATGTCATCTGTAAAGGTTTGGTTGTCAAGCCAATTTGATATGAAGGACTTGGGTGAGGCTAACTTTATTTTAGGGATCAAGCTTTGGCGAGATCGCAAGAATAAGATGTTAGGCTTATCACAAGCTGGATATATAGATAAGGTTCTAGAACGGTTTAGCATGCAAAACTCCAAGAAAGGATTGCTTCCTTTCAGACATGGAGTTCCTCTGTCTGATGACCAAAGGCCTAAGACTCAAGAGGAAGTAGATATGATGAGACAAGTTCCTTATGCTTCTGCAGTAGGAAGTCTCATGTATGCCATGCTTTGTACTAGACCAGATATCTGCTATTCAGTTGGCATGGTCAGCCGATATCAATCAAATCCAGGACCAAAACATTGGCAAGCTGTAAAGCATATTCTCAAGTATCTACGGAGAACGAGAGATTATATGCTTGTTTACCATTGTGAGGATTTGATTCCCATTGGCTATACAGATTCAGATTTTCAATTGGATCTAGATTTCAGAAAATCCACTTCAGGATGTGTTTTCACCTTGGGAGGTGGAGCCATTAGTTGGCGGAGTATTAAGCAATCTTGTATTGCAGACTCCACCATGGAAGCAGAATATGTTGCTGCTTGTGAAGCAGCAAAGGAAGCTGTATGGCTCAAGAAATTCCTCTCTGACCTTGGTGTAATAAGAATGGAGCAAGTTCCAATCACATTGTTTTGTGATAACAGTGGAGCAGTTGCATAATCTAAAGATCCAAGGAATCACAAGAAAGGAAAGCACATTGAGAGGAAGTACCATATCATTCGAGATATTGTTGCTCGTGGAGATGTGGTGGTAGCAAAGATTGAAAGTGCAAATAATCTAGCAGATCCATTTACTAAAGCCTTGCCTCAAAGGACTTTCGAGTCACATTTGGAGGGAATGGGAGTTAGATTAGTGCACAATAGTCTTTAGGGCAAGTGGGAGATTGTTAGGATTAGTGCCCTTAAATCCTATTGTAAGATGCTATGTATGATATTAAGTGTGACATTGTGTTTGACATTATGTATGACTTAATATTATGTTTAATAAATTTGTTTTATTAATATCTGAAATAATGGTAACATGAATATTCGGACATTATCATATAGTCCATGAGATGCATAGTATGTGATTTATGTGAAGAGTCACAGAAGATATAAATCACAAGTTCTTTGTAAACTCAGAATTATAGTTCATAGTCAGTGATGAAATTGGGCATTTCATCTGCGAAGACTATAACATATCAACTACGATGATTTGTCTTGATCATGGAAGTGGTAACTTCTAGTTGATGTGTTAATATGTTTTAAGAGTTAAGACATATTGAACTGGACCGCCATGAGATTTATTATTTGCCTAAGGACTGTCAAATAAATAATAAATCTCATGACTTGTATTTGCATGAACTCTTAATCCTGAGAGAATAATGGACCTGATCATAAGATGTAGGTTGCTTTGATATATCAGGAGTGAGATCTATACAGATGGTCAAAACCTCAGTATGTTGGGAAGCCACATTAAGTGTTGATGGAACATGTATTCTCAAGATGGAATTCATAGTCTCTTAACAGAGATATAAAATATTCCCTTGAGATAAGTTTAATGGGTTTGTTATTCAGAGAGTTAGGCCTAACCACTTTAGCAAGACTAAAGTATATATTTATGGAATTGGATTTCATAAATATATAATGAATAACATTAAAGGATTAAACCGGGTACTCAAGGATCAAGATGTAGTAATTTACAAAGTGGCAGTCTAAATTATTAACTTTGTATTACTACGAATATTTTATGAAGGGGTTGCATGTATAATAAAGTCTTGAGATATAATATATAGATAAGACCTAGAGTGCAACTATATTTATATAGTGGTATTAAATATAATTAATGGTAACTTTGGACTTGTCAAGAGTTGACAGAAAAGCCCAAGGCCCATTGGAGCTAGTGTCTTATTGGTCCCTTTTGGTCCCACTCCAAGCCACACACTTAAGCCCAATTGGTAAGGCCCAAAAGGCCAACCCAATTAGATATATTGGTTAGAAACAAAGGGAAAAACGTACAGAAAATAATTGGTAAGAAAAACATCATTGTAGTGGTGTGGAAGTGAGTTTTTGGTACTCACTAGTTATCCCTTTGTTACCAATTTGAGAGACCACACATCTTGGGCGATTAGTGGAATTGGAGTGAAGATTAAGAGTATTCCCAAGTGCTTCAATCTTCGGTTTTGAAATTCACCGCTTCAAGGTACGATCTCTTGTTCTCAAAATTCTGAAATTTACTTATGCATGTTATCAATATTGAATGAAGTAGATCCGTTCAAAACTTACTTTTCCGCTGCGCACTCATTTAATTCCATTAGTTGCAACTATAATGATCTTCAAGATGTTGAAATCATCTCTATCTTGAAAACCCTAAGTTTTGTGTAAAGGAAAACTCCTCTAAGATCTCACAAGAGATTCACACAAAACAGCAATGTATGAGCAACAATACAATATGGAGTACCTTCAAAAACGTGGCTAGGGTTTAGTTTATATACCTAGGGTAAAAACATAAAACCCTAAACGTTTAATGAAGTAGGGCTGAGTTGGAAATTCTGCAGAAAAATCAACCTATGCGATTTTCGATCGATCAAGCTAGGCCGAAAGTCCCAAGTACTTCTGCAGCCACTCCATTCCAACTTTACAATAATAAACCAACTTTGAGTAAGCCTAAACAAGACTAAATACATTGTTTTGATCATGGTTTGCCAACCTTACAAATTGGAGTTCTAAATACATAAAATCCTAAGATCTTAGAACCTAACGAATTCTTTTGAAACTTCTTAGCAATTTTCTTCAAGGGTTTGATGTTAAGAATATCAACAACATCCAAAGATTCATGTAACACAGCATCACAATCATGAGGATTATCACTCATAGAGGCATTTCCACAAATACGTGGCATGTTACATTTATCACCAACCAAATCATACAAAGAGGCATACATAGCACAATTCATGGCAAATAAACACAAGGGGTCAAGGATCACACTTAGGTATTTAAACCACAACAAGTGTACCCACTCTGATACCAATTGAAATTTCAAAATGGGTATGAAACACCCTTGAACGTTTAAACCCCAATTACAAAATTACTAATTTAAGCTTTATATCAAACAGTTAATGTGCGGAATATGATAACAAGCTTATAACAGAATTGATAAACAATCTAAGTCAAATATAAACACATCCACAGTAGTAAATATAAGGCAAAGATAAAGGAAGGAAAATGCAAACACACGGACAACACACGATGTCTTATCGAAGAGGAAACCAAAGCCCTCGGTGTAAAACCTCTCCGTCGCTCTCTAAGCGGTCAATAATCCACTAGAAAATGTAGTTGGGATACATGAACAACAATAGACCCTCCAAGCCTAATCTACTTGATGTACTTAAGCCCTCCAAGCTTCATACTCCAACGAGGTTGCGCCGAACCTTTTTCTTTTCTAGCTTACCAGATTCTGCTATAGCCTATAGCATCAACCAATAACCATTGGTCCCTTCCAAACTGCTTCCCTTAGCACCAAAAGACTTTCTTGTTAGGATTAGTGCCCTTAAATCCTATTGAGTGATGCTATGTATGATATTAAATTTGACATTATGTATGACTTAATATTGTGTTTAATAAATTTATTTTATTATTATCTGAAATAATGGTAACTTGAATATTCGGACATTATCATTTAGTCCATGAGATGCATTGTATGTGATTTACGTGAAAAGTCACAGAAGACATAAATTACAAGTTCTTTATAAACTCAGAATTGTAGTTCGTAGTCGGTGATGAAATTGGGCATTTCATCTGCGAAGACTATAACACGTCAATCGCGATGATTTGTCTTGATCATGGAAGTGGAGACTTCTGGTTAATGTGTTAATATGTTTTAAGAGTTAAGACATATTGAACTGGACCGCTATGAGATTTATTATTTGTCTAAGGACTGTCAAATGAATAATAAATCTCATGACTTGTATTTGCATGAACTTTTAATCCTGAGAGAATAATGAACCTGATCATGAGGTGTAGGTTGCTTTGATATATTAGGAGTGAGATCTAAAATAATGGTCAAAACCTCAGTATGTTGGGCAGCTACATTTAGTGTTGATGGAACATGTATTTTCAAGATGGAATTCATAGTCTCTTAACGGAGATATAAAGTATTCCCTTGAGATAAGTTTAATGAGTTAGTTATTCAGAGAGTTAGGCCTAACCACTTTAGCAAGTAGTTACTAAAGTATATATTTATGGAATATGATTTCATAAATATATAATGAATAACATTAAAGGATTAAACCAGGTACTCAAGGATCAAGATGTAGTAATTTACAAAGTGGCAGTCTACTTCAATGACTTTGTATTACTACGAATATTTTATGAAGGGGTTGCATGTATAATAAAGTCTTGGGATATAATATATAGATAAGACCTAGAATGCAACTATATTTATATAGTAGTATTAAATATAGTTAATGATAACTTTGAACTTGTCAAGAGTTGACAGAAAAGCCCAAGGCCCATTGGAGCTAGTGTCTTATTGGTCCCTTTTGGTCCCACTCCAAACCACACACATAAGCCCAATTGGTAAGGCTCAAAAGGCCAGCCCAATTAGATATATTGGTTAGATACAAAGGGAAAAACATACAGAATTTTATAAGTAAGAAAAACATCATTGTAATGGTGTGGAAGTGAGTGAAAGTCACTCTCTAATAATCCCTTTGTTACCAATTGAGAGACCACACATCTTGGACATTAGTGGAATTGGAGTGAAAATTAAAAGTATTCCCAAGTGCTTCAATCTTCGGTTTTGGAATTCACCGCTTCAAGGTACGATCTCTTGTTCTCAAATTCTGAAATTTACTTTATGCATGTTATCAATATCGAATGAAGTAGATCCATTTCAAAACTTACTTTTCCGCTACGTTCATTTTTAATTCCATCAAATGGTATCAGAGCGGTCTTCAATTTCGTATTGTATAACATGTTTTGTGAGTTTTAGAATTAGAGATGATAGTTTCACATTGTTAGAAGATTATGTTTCTTAATTTTCTACATGTTGTTGAAACTATGATTTGATGAAGACTGAAATTGATGTTATGATGTTGTTTAAATTTAAATTTAAGTATGTTAAATTGAATCTTAAGGCATTAGCATCAATGAATTTCAGTTTTGACATCAAACTCTGACTGTACTGTTCATATGTTGAATGTTCGTTCATGAAAAACGGAGAAAACTGCCTTAGGAAAAATTCTGGAAATTTGAAATTTGCGATTTTCGATCGATCGAATGAGACAGTGATAAGATTTTTTAGATCAATTGATTTTCAATTGCTAGTCGATCAATCGAATTTGTTTTTCGACGATCGAAAGGCGATCGAGTATCAATCAAAAGAGTTAGATGATCAAGTTCGAATTTCTTAATTTTTTCGATCGATCGAGGGGCACTTTCGATCGATCGAAAGAAAGAAAATCAGAAATTTTTCTAAGTGTTTTCACATGTTAAAAGAGTAAGACTATGTGTAATTAGATTATGCATGTTTCAAAACTAAAAACCTTTCTTTTAAAACATATAGTGGGAGAGAGATACAAGGGTTGTATCTCACGGCCTCCATTGTTGGTTTAAAGTAGTGTGATTAAGCACCTTGCCTTGGCGTATATGCCTTGCTCCCTTCGGAGGGTGTTTGATTCATGGTACTACAGGTTAAACTTCTTAGGGATAGATGAAATGTGTTTTTACACTGAGAACGACCACGCTTCGGTGGAGTTACTTGGTTATTCACATTGATTCTAGGCAATGGTGTACACTAGACTAAATGTAATGTTAACCTCCTTTCGGAGCTATGTTATTATTACTTAGAGGCTAAAGGGAAAACGACAAATTATTTTTGTTTGGTAAGAGTTACCATGATAGCATTAATAATGAGAAAGTTTCTCGCCTAATCATAGTGATTGGTATGACCTCGCTTCCGAGGAATATCAATTGCGAGATTGGGTTGTCGTTGCATATATTATATTATGGTTTTATTAAGGTTCCATACTATATGTTTATATGCTAAATTGATAATGTCCAATTTATTGATTATATTCATGTTTATTGTTTTCAGATTTAGAACATGGCATCATTTAGTCCACTTGTAACTATTCTTAATCAAAACAAACTGACTGGATCCAACTATGTTGACTGGAAAAGAAATCTGGACATTGTTCTTACTGCTGAAGAGCATAAGTATGTTCTTACTAAACCATGTCCTAGCTTTCCTTCATTAGATGCTCCTCTTGAGGAAAAACAACGATATGATCGTTGGCAGAAATCTAATGAGATGGCCAAGTGCTACATCCTAGCATCTATCTCAAATGTTCTACAGCATCAAATGCAGGATGTAGAACTAGCTTCAGACATCATGCAAAGTTTGAAGGAGATGTTTGGTGAGCACGGCCGTTCTGCAAGGCAAGAGACCATGAGGCAAATTTATAATACCAGAATGGCTGAAGGAAGTTCAGTGAGAGAGCATTGTCTTACAATGATCTCTAATCTAAATACATTGAAAGTTTTAGGTGCCGATATAGATGGAGAATCTCAAGTGGATATGATACTCCAATCGCTACCAGAATCATTCAAGGAATTCAAACTGAACTATAATATGAACAAAAAGATTTATACCTTGTCTAAATTAATGAATGAATTGGTAGCGGCAGAAGGCATTCTTGGTACTTCCAATGTTGAAGCCAATGTTGGTAAAGTTTCTACTTCTTAACCTAAGTCGAAAGGCAAGGGTAAGAAGAAGAAAAAGAAGAAGGACTTCACAAAACAAGAGGGTAAACAAATTGCCTTAGGGGTTGCTGATAAAGGAAAGAAGATCAAAAGAAAGTGTTTCCATTGTAGTGAGAAAGGACATTGGAAGAGGAATTGTCCAGTATTCAAGGCTGCCAAGAATAAATGTATGAATAATACATTCCTTCTTGAAATATGTTTGGTACAGAATCCCACGGATTCCTGGTGTGTGGATTCAGGTTGTACTAATCATATCTGCAATTCTTTGCAAGGGTTTCAGGAGACCAGAAAGCTTAAAGAAGGGGAGTTGTTTCTTACTTTGGCTGATGGGAACAGGATTCCAGTTGTAGCTGTTGGTGTTCATAATTTATGTTTTGTATCTAGAGTTCTAATATTTGAAGACTGTTTGTATGTACCTAATGTTCGTAGGAATTTAATTTCTGCTACTTACTTAGGTAAACATGGATATTGTGTTATCCTGAAAGACAATGTTGTAATAAAAAAGGATAAAGTGTTTATCTATTCTGGCAATATTGTGGATGGTCTTTATATTTTAACTCTTGATAAGCATGAATTATATAATTCTGAATTAGATAATGACTCTCATGTAAAATCATTAAAGAGAAAATTTCCTTCTACTAGTGATGCATATCTTTGGCACTTGCATTTGGGTCATATTAATTCAAATAGGATTCAAAGACTGATCAAAGATGGACTCTTAGAGCCCATGGACTTTGATGAATTTCCAGTTTGTAAATCTTGTTTGGAAGGTAAAATGACCAAACGACCTTTTAATGCAAAAGGTAGAAGAGCCCAAGATTTGCTAGAGCTAGTACATTTTGATGTATGTGAAGGAGGTTATCAGTATTTCATCACTTTTACTGATGATTACTCAAGATATGGTTATGTGTACCTAATGAGACGGAAGTCTGAAACTTTTGAAAAGTTCAAAAAGTTTAGGGCTGAAGTTGAGAATCAATTAGGTAAACGCATAAAAGCCATTCGATCTAATCGTGGTGGTGAATACCTTCTTGGGGATTTCAAGGATTACTTATCTCAAAATGGGATTGTATCCCAATTGGCTGCACTTGGAACTCCCCAACAGAATGGTGTAGCAGAAAGAAGGAATATGACTCTTTTAGAAATGGTTAGGTCCATGATGAGTTACTCAACTTTACCGATTTCTTTTTGGGGTTATGCCTTAAATACAACAACACATCTTTTGAATTTGGTCCCATCAAAATCTGTTCCCAAAACACCCATGGAATTGTGGAGTGGGCGTAAGCCTAGCATGAAATATCTCCACATTTGGGGTTGTCCTGCACATATGTTAAAAGGGAAGCCTGATAAATTGGAACCAAAATCAGAAGTGTATTTGCTTGTAGGTTATCCAAAAGAAACTAGGGGTTATTTATTCTATAATCATAAAGATAACAAAGTTTTTGTTAGTACAAATGCTAAATTCTTAGAAAATGACTATATGAATAATTTTACTCCTAGAAGTAGAGTTGTGTTGGCAGAAATGAATGAATCTGTAAATGAACAACCAATAGATGAAACTAGGGATGATGTGGCTGTATTAGATACACCACAAGATACTACTCATGACATGTCTAGTACTCAGGTGCCTCGTCGTAGTGGGAGAATTGTTCGGCCTCCTATAAGATTCATAGGTTTTGGAGAAACTTATGAAGCTATCTCAGAAGAGGTTGAATCGGATCCCTACACATATGATGAAGCAATAAATGATATAGATGCACATCATTAGGTCCAAGCTATGAAATCTGAATTAGATTCCATATATTTCAATCAAGTTTGGGATCTTGTAAAGGCGCCTAACGGCATTAAACCTGTTGGTTGCAAATGGGTTTACAAGAGAAAGAGAGGGATAGATGGAAATGTTGAAACCTTTAAAGCAAGGCTAGTGGCGAAAGGGTATACTCAAAAAGAAGGTATTGATTATGATGAAACCTTTTCTCCAGTAGCAATGCTTAAATCTATTAGAATTCTCTTATCCATTGCTGCTCATTTTGATTATAAGATTTGGCAAATGGATGTCAAGACTACATTTCTTAATGGCAATCTTGAAGAGGAAATCTATATGTTGCAACCGGAAGGTTTCATAGCAAAGAACCAAGAGCATATGGTATACAAGTTACAAAGGTCCATTTATGGACTTAAGCAAGCATCTAGGTCATGGAACATCAGATTTGATCAAGCAATCAAGACATTTGGTTTTGAACAAAATCTTGATGAACCATGTGTGTACAAAAGACATCAAGATAAAGTAGTAATGTTCCTAGTGCTTTATATTAATGATATTCTACTCATTGGAAATGATGTAGGGGTAATGTCATCTGTAAAGGTTTGGTTGTCAAGCCAATTTGATATGAAGGACTTGGGTGAAGCTAACTTTATTCTAGGGATCAAGTTTTGGCGAGATCGCAAGAATAAGATGTTAGGCTTATCACAAGCTGGATATATAGATAAGATTCTAGAACGGTTTAGCATGCAAAACTCCAAGAAAGGATTGCTTCCTTTCAGACATGGAGTTCCTCTATCTGATGACCAAAGGCCTAAGACTCAAGAGGAAGTAGATATGATGAGACAAATTCCTTATGCTTCTGCAGTAGGAAGTCTCATGTATGCCATGCTTTGTACTAGACCAGATATCTGCTATTCAGTTGGCATGATCAGCCGATATTAATCAAATCTAGGACCAAAACATTGGCAAGCTGTAAAGCATATTCTTAAGTATCTACGGAGAACGAGAGATTATATGCTTGTTTACCATTGTGAGGATTTGATTCCTATTGGCTATACAGATTTAGATTTTCAATCGGATCTAGATTTCAGAAAATCCACTTCAGGATGTGTTTTCACCTTGGGAGGTGGAGCCATTAGTTGGCGGAGTATTAAGCAATCTTGTATTGCAGACTCCACCATGGAGGCAGAATATGTTGCTGCTTGCGAAGCAGCAAAGGAAGCTGTATGGCTCAAGAAATTCCTTTCTGACCTTGGTGTAATAAGAATGGAGCAAGTTCCAATCACATTGTTTTGTGGTAACAGTGGAGCAGTTGCACAATCTAAAGATCCAAGGAATCACAAGAAAGGAAAGCACATTGAGAGGGAGTACCATATCATTCGAGATATTGTTGCTCGTGGAGATGTGGCGGTAGTAAAGATTGAAAGTGCAAATAATCTAGCAGATCCATTTACCAAAACCTTGCCTCAAAGGACTTTCGAGTCACATTTGGAGGGAATGGGAGTTAGATTAGTGCACAATAGTCTTTAGGGCAAGTGGGAGATTGTTAGGATTAGTGCCCTTAAATCCTATTGAGTGATGCTATGTATGATATTAAGTTTGACATTGTGTATGACATTATGTATGACTTAATATTGTGTTTAATAAATTTATTTTATTATTATCTGAAATAGTGGTAACTTGAATATTCGGACATTATCATTTAGTCCATGAGATGCATTGTATGTGATTTATGTGAAAAGTCACAGAAGACATAAATCACAAGTTCTTTGTAAACTCAGAATTGTAGTTCGTAGTCGGTGATGAAATTGGGCATTTCATCTGCGAAGACTATAACACGTCAATCACGATGATTTGTCTTGATCATGGAAGTGGAGACTTCTGGTTAATGTGTTAATATGTTTTAAGAGTTAAGACATATTGAACTGGACCGCTATGAGATTTATTATTTGCCTAAGGACTGTCAAATGAATAATAAATCTCATGACTTGTGTTTGCATGAACTCTTAATCCTGAGAGAATAATGAACCTGATCATGAGGTGTAGGTTGCTTTGATATATTAGGAGTGAGATCTAAAGTAATGGTCAAAACCTCATTATGTTGGGCAGCCACATTTAGTGTTGATAGAACATGTATTCTCAAGATGGAATTCATAGTCTCTTAACGGAGATATAAAGTATTCCCTTGAGATAAGTTTAATGAATTTGTTATTCAGAGAGTTAGGCCTAACCACTTTAGTAAGTAGTTACTAAAGTATATATTTATGGAATAGGATTTCATAAATATATAATGAATAATATTAAAGGATTAAACCGGGTACTCAAGGATCAAGATGTAGTAATTTACAAAGTGGCAGTCTACTTGAATGACTTTGTATTACTACGAATATTTTATGAAGGGGTTGCATGTATAATAAAGTCTTGGAATATAATATATAGATAAAACCTAGAGTGCAACTATATTTATATAGTGGTATTAAATATAGTTAATAGTAACTTTGGACTTGTCAAGAGTTGATAGAAAAGCTCAAGGCCCATTGGAGCTAGTGTCTTATTGGTCCCTTTTGGTCCCACTCCAAGCCACACACTTAAGCCCAATTGGTAAGGCCCAAAAGGTCAGCCCAATTAGATATATTGGTTAGATACAAAGGGAAAAACGTACAGAATTTTATAAGAAGTGAGTGAAAGTCACTCTCTAATAATCCCTTTGTTACCAATTGAGAGACCACACATCTTGGGCGTTAGTGGAATTGGAGTGAAGATTAAAAGTATTCCCAAGTGCTTCAATCTTCGGTTTTGGAATTCATCGCTTCAAGGTACAATCTCTTGTTCTCAAAATTTTGAAATTTACTTTATGCATGTTATCAATATCAAACAGAATTTTATAAGAAGTGAGTGAAAGTCACTCTCTAATAATCCCTTTGTTACCAATTGAGAGACCACACATCTTGGGCGTTAGTGGAATTGGAGTGAAGATTAAAAGTATTCCCAAGTGCTTCAATCCTCGGTTTTGGAATTCACCGCTTCAAGGTACGATCTCTTGTTCTGAAAATTCTGAAATTTACTTTATGCATGTTATCAATATCGAATGAAGTAGATCCGTTTCAAAACTTACTTTTCCGCTGCGTTCATCTTTAATTCCATCAAATGGTATCAGAGCGGTCTTCAATTTCGTATTGTATAACATGTTTTGTGAGTTTTAGAATTAGAGATGATAGTTTCACATTGTTAGAAGATTATGTTTCTTAATTTTCTGCATGTTGTTGAAACTATGATTTGATGAAGACTGAAATTGATGTTATGATGTTGTTTAAATTTAAATTTATGAATGTTAAATTGAATCTTAAGGCATTAGCATCAATGAATTTCAGTTTTGACATCAAACTCTGACTATAATGTTCATATGTTGAATGTTCGTTCATGAAAAACGGAGAAAACTACCTTAGGAAAAATTCTGGAAATTTGAAATTTGCGATTTTCGATCGATTGAATGAGACAGTGATCAGATTTTTTAGATCAATTGATTTTCGATTTTAGACTTTTGAAAATAAGGGTACTTGTAAGGCCTTACACATATTGATTGAGTGTTGTCATTGAAAAAATTCTTGTGCTTATGCCCCCTAATTGGTGGTAGATCTTCTGGAGTCTCAAACACCTTGGAATTATCCTCCAATAAAGCTACCAAAGCTATGGGCAATTGTGGATGTTCTAATGCAACAATAGTTGGTGTATAGATTTATAGGATCAGTCATTTTATTGTTGTACCACTAAATAACCTGTCAACCTCCAAAACGGTAGAACCATTAGGTTGTAACCCTTGTAACATCACTCTCTTACCCAAGTAAAGGAATTTCATGGTTAATAACTTGAAATCCCAACTGATCTTACCCAGTGTACTCAACCATTTAGTGGCAACTACCACTTCACGCCCCCCCCCCCCCCCCCCAAATGTTGCACATTGAGGTCAATGACAAATTTAATACTTTGAATTGAATGAGTTGCCCCATCAAAAATCCTTTTTTTTTTTAATCACAGACCCATTAGCTACCTTTATCTCCAATATGAGTGAAGTATCAATTTGCAAATTCAAATTTAACAACATGGCAGCATCTAAGAAATTATGGGTGCTACCTAAATTAATGAGAGATATTATTGACCCTTATAGTGTTTGATGAAAGGTTACCCACCAAGGCATAGATGGTAATCTCCGCATTACATGCTTTATTATCTTGAATCAGATCTTGATCTCCTAGCACAACCTCATTTTCATCCAATTCCACCAATAGTAAACCTTGTTTGTGCTTAATATCCAAAGGTTGTCATTCTAGCAAAAAAACCTTAGCTCCTTTACATTTTTGAACCAACTGCCACTTCTCATTATAATTGTAGTATAGACCTTTGTAAACACCTCATTTTGTACCCGTTAATAACCTTTAGTCCCTGAATTCAATGATAAGCTTGACATATGTCAA
This sequence comes from Quercus glauca, assembly GCA_023736055.1. Lineage (NCBI taxonomy): Eukaryota > Viridiplantae > Streptophyta > Magnoliopsida > Fagales > Fagaceae > Quercus > Quercus glauca. Next base: position 41,745,588 of record CM043322.1, on the reverse strand, counting down.
CCAAAAGTAATTAAAGTGTTCTTAATATTTTGGAGGTAATCACAACTCAAAAGTGCTAAATCGATTTGAAAAAGATGCTGGAAAATGACATTTAATCGCTATTTTGACTATAACTTTTGAACCACAGAGAATTTTTGAATGAGACTTTTTAAACTAGAAATTAGACATCTTGGGCTTCAACTTGAACACAAATTTTGCCTAATTTGATGTGAGAGACTGGGGTTTGAACCAAATGGGTACTCTCAAAAAAGGGTGTAAGCATCGGCACCTTCCCTTTTTAGGATCATATGGAGTCTCCACTTATTTTATAAGTAAAATAAGAAAATTATAGAAATTACAACATATCTTGAATAATACACATTCTCATTAACTGGAAAAAATTACATCTTGGTAGAAAGAACCTTATATTTCTTTGATTCCTAGTTACAATCTAGTAAAGAAATACAAATCCTTGTTTCCTAGTTACAATCTACCCAAAATAAAATAAGAGACTAAATCCACCATCCTAAGATTCTAATGTTTAGGGGCTAGGTTACAGGATGGGAAGGTGTTAGGCAGCCACCCTGCCCAACTGGTCTTTTAAACTTTAAATGACCTTTTAAATACCTATTAAAAAGTGACATGCAAATTTTTGCGTCAACATTCCTAGATCTAAAGTTGGTTAATGTGCAAAATCCTAGATCTGTTGCATTTATGCAATGAGAAATCACATCTGATTTTTCTTTGTAGGAAAAGGATTTTTAAGAAAAGTTCAAATTATGCAAAATGAATTTTTGATAAAAACTTCAAATCTGATTTTTTATTTTTTTTAAATAACAGGGAATGGATTTTTAAAAAAAGGGGTTCTCAAATCTGATTCCTTAATTAAATAACAAAATGAATCTCCAAAAGGAAAATCCAAATCTGATTGTTTAATTAAGAAACATAATGGTTTTCACAAGAAATTGCAGATATGATTTTTTTCAAAGTAAAAGGAATGAATTTTTATAATAAAATTCAGATCTGATTTTTTTAAAGTAAAAAAGAATGAGTCTTTAGAATAAAATTCAGATATGACTTTTCAAAATAAAAAAGAATGAGTTTTTAGAATAAAATTCAGATATGACTTTTCAAAGTAAAACAAAATGAATTTTTAGAATAAAATTCATATTTGATTTTTGGTTTTGGAAAACAAGAGAGATTTGAAAAAAGTAATTTCAAATTTGATTTTTGTTTTAAGAAAACAAGAGAGATTTGAAAAATAAATGTAGATTTGACATTTGGTTTAAGAAAACAAGAGAGACTTGAAAAATAAATTCAAATCTAATTTTTGTTTACAAAAGGTTACATAAAGCAACAAATCTAGGATTCAATCATATGCATTACATAATTATATGAACAAAACACATATGCATAAACATACATTAATCATATAATCACTAGAAAGAAAAATCAACACAAATAAAAGAAAGAACATGTTATAAACAGCATGAAGAATTGACTTAATTTCATGGAGATAGAAGGATGGAAACTTACCTGCATGAACGTATTTCACAAGTAGAGAATTATCCTAAAGATCATGGAGAATGAATTTTTAAAGATCTGTGTGCTAGGATTAGTGCCTTAAAATCCTATTGTATGATGTTGTGAATGATATTATGTATGACATTATGTTATAAATAATGAAGTTATTTTATTATCTAAAATAATGATAACATGAATATTTGGACATTATCATATAGTCTTTGAGATTCATAATATGTGATTTAGTCACAGAAGATATAAATCACAAGTTTTTTGTAAACTCAAAACCTTAGATTATAGTCGGTGATGAAATTGAGCATTTCATCTGTAAAGACTATAATGTGTTAATATCGTATTTTGTCTGCCCTCAATTTGCGTGCTAGACCTCGAAAAATCCAAAAAATATTATTTCCTCTCCATGGGGCCACGAAAACATCTAGAATGACGTGGTGCAACCCGTTTGGACACCAAAGCACTCAAAGTGCTTCTTTCAGCCAAAATGACCAAAATGCTCCTAGTGAACCCTAGGTTGGCCGGAAGTCAAACAAGGTCAAAATCCCCTCAAAATATCACTTTTCATAGTTTTACATCAAACCCGAGCTTTTCGGAGATTTTTGACAACTTTGACCGAGTTTGACCTGGAGTTGACTCCTAGTGGTCCCCAAAAATCCTAATTTTGATCCGATTGTCAGAATGAGTTAAACCCAATGCCATTGTTAAGATTATAAAATTCTTAGTCCAATGACTATTCATGGGTCAAAATCGGAGTTAGAACAGTTGAGATATCATGAAAATCGAGTTAACGCACCGATTTATGCACCGCTAACTTCCTAGAGCCATAACTTTTGAGTCGAGCATTGGATATTCAAGTTCCATACCTTTTTAGAAAATGGAAGTCAATATCTTTCCAAGGGTGTCAAGATCAACCCCATCCAAGACCATTTGCAGGTGGCGGCCCAACAAGGGCTGTCGCTTCGTAACCTGTGCCGGGGCTATAAAAGGCCCTAGGCACCTCCAAACCAGGAAAAAAAAAAAAGAAGAAGAGACTTTCTAGGTCCTGCTCTCTACCTGGACACTTTCTACACATTTCCCCTCTCTTCCAAACACATTTTTACACATAAAAACACTCACAAAACAAATCAAAACCTCTTGATTCTTCTCTTCTTTAAAAATACAGTGTATTGTCTTTATACCCAATCTTCTTTTCCTTGGTTCTACACCTTGGATTTGGGTTTTGGGGTGTGGATGTAGCTTTCTAGCTACTATCCACACCCCTAACTTTCTAAATCTTTTTCTAGCATTTTATCTTGCTCTTTTTGCCTTAATAACATGATTTATTGCTTTATTAGCATGATTCTTGCTTTATCTTGCTTTTAGCATGCTTTTTAGCTTATTTCAATATGCTTCCATGTTTGTTCATGTGTTAGTTGCCTTCTCTTCATGCTTTATGCTTTATGCCATGTTTAGATCCTTTTTTCTTATGTGTTGATGTTTGGGTCTACATGCCCACATGCATGATATCATGTCTATGGGTATGCCTTGCTTAGATCTACATGTTTGTATGCATGTCCTATGCTTCTATGCCCATATCCATGCTCGGATTTGTGTTCTTCCTTGCTTTTATGCTTACATCCACATGCTTACATGCACATTTCCATGCTTATATGTGTAGATCGGTGTGTTTACATGTTTAGATCGATGCATTTTACATGTTTTATGCCATCTCTCATGTGCTTGCGTGCTTTATGCCTATTTACGTGCTTAGGCCTAGACCTTGTTTGTCATGCCATGTGCTATTGTAGCCCTTTTGTTCCTTTTATTGCATTTTCTTGTGTTTTGGCCTAATGGTTAGGACCCGATCATTGTCCATACACCAAGGCCCACCTCAAAGAGTTTGGATCATCCTATTTGCATGTCTATGCTTTCTTGCTTCTATGCTTTATGCTTTTGCTAGCCTTTCTTGTTCTAGGCTTTGCCATGCTTGGTGCCCTCTGTGGGCTTGATCTTATTTGGTTACATCCGACGCCCATGAGGCCTTGTTTGGATATGACCATTTATGAAGCATCTTTGGATACCGGGTTGCTTTGTACATACCCTTCCCTTTCCACTCCGCGCGATGCTATGCTTACCTTGCTTGTTTGTGCCACCCGTTGGCTTTCTATGCATCTTTACACACTTGCTTACATGTTCATGCATGAATCTTACTTGCTAGTATGTCGTCCAGATTTTCCAACATTCATAGCAGAGAACTAAGAGCGTATGGTATGCAAGTTGAAAATGTCCATTCATGGACTTAAGCAAGCATCTAGGTCATGGAACATTAGATTTGATCAAGCAATCAAGTCATTTGGTTTTGAACAAAATCTTGATGAACCATGTGTGTACAAAAGACATCGAGATAAAGTTGTAATATTCCTAGCGCTTTATTTTGATGATATTCTACTTATTGGAAATGATGTAGGGTTAATGTCATTAGTAAAGGTTTGGTTGTTAAGCCAATTTGATATGAAGGACTTGGGTGAAGCTAACTTTATTCTAGGGATCAAGCTATGGCAAGATCGCAAGAATAAGATGTTTGGCTTGTCACAAGTTGGGTATATAGATAAGATTCTAGAACAGTTTGGCATGCAAAACTCTAAGAAAGGATTGCTTCATTTTGGACATGGACTTTCTCTGTCTGATCTCCAAAGGCCTAAGACTCTTAAGGAGGAAAATACAATGAGACAAATTCCTTATGCTTCTACAGTGGAAAGTCTCATGTATGCCATGCTTTGTACTAGACCAAATATCTGTTATTCAATTGGCATGGTCTGTCGATATCAATCAAATCGAGGACCAAAACATTGGCAAGCTGTAAAGCATATTCCCAAGTATCTACAAAGAACGAGAGATTATATGCTTGTTTACCGGTGTGAGGATTTGATTCCTATTAGTTATTTGTTCCCTTTTGGTCCCACTCCAAGCCACATACTTAAGCCCAATTGGAATGGCCAAAAAGGCTAGCCTAATTAGATAATCAGTTGGATACAAAGGGAGAAACATACTGATTTTTGTATGACACTAAGAGTGGAATGAAATGGTTTTGAATGTGAGTGTTGGACACTCTCTTATTCTCCTTCGAACACATACATATAAACAGAATTAGTGTGAAGACTAAAAGTATTCCCGTGTACTGTTAATCTTTGGTTTTGAATTTCATCGCACCAAAGTACACTCTTTTGTTCTTATACTCTGAAATTTACATAGTACATGTTATCAATTACGAATGAAGTAGAGCTATCAATTTTCTACTGCGTATATTTTGTATGCGCTACAAACATGTATTTATCCAACAATTGGTATCATAGCGATCTTCAATTTCAAATCTGTATAACATGTTTTGTAAGTTTTGGAATTAGAGAAAGTAATTTCCTATTGTTAGAAGATTATACATTTAATTTTTTGCATAGTTGTTGAAGTTATTGTTTGATGAAAACTGATATTGATGTTATGATGTTGTTTAAGTATGTTAAATTGAACTTTAAGGCTATAGCATCAATGAAATTCAATTTTGATATCAATCTCTGTCTATTATGTTCATATGATGGTTGTTTGTTCATGAAAAACATTTGAAAACTGCTTCAGAAAAATTTTGGAAAATTTGAGTTTCACGAGTTTCGATCAATCAAAATTTGCTTTCGATCGATCGAGTGAAACAGTGACCAATCTGTTTGATTCGAATGGTATTCGATTGCTAGTCGATCGATCGAATGTTTTTTTTTTTTTTTTGGATGAATTGAGAAGCGATCGAGTACCAATCGAGCCAGGATGATTGCAAAATACGAATTTTTAACATATTCGACTGATCAAAAACTGTGAATTCTGAATTTTTCAAAGTGTTTTCACATAGATAAAGTGCAAGGCTATGTGTAATGAGATTATGCATGTTTTCTAATTAAAAACCTTTATCTAAATCATCTAGTGGGAGAGAGATACAAGGGTTGTGTAATGCCCCAAACCCATGCCAAGGATTTAGATGCATAACCTGTCTTATAAAAATCAGCACTAATATAATGGAATAGAGCGAAATTAAATATCCACAAATAAACTTCAAATAATCAAAATCTTTCCTATGAAATTTATAAAAGCAAAAACCTTAACAATAAAGTCTCCAAATACAATCTCAAAAAAAAAGTTTCCCAAATGCCAAACTCACTATCCTAAGAAAATATACTAAAACAGTCCATCAGCTAACATAACTCCTAAAGAAGTCTCCAATCTATAGCTCCACTGCTCTACCACTAAAAGACATTCCACTGCTCTAATCTAAAAGGGTGGAAAAATGGGGGTGAGCTAGAAGCTCAATAAGAGACTACATAACATGAGGATGTCTCTCAAGCAAAATAATAGTATCTATGACAAAATATAATCTTTACAAAACACTTGCATATAGATTTAACAGTAATATAATATATACTATAAAACTGTCAAGAATAAAACATTTAACTATAACACTGTAATCAGTAAATAAAATGATAACCACTTTAATATGCCAATATGCACTAAATAGGTAGAAACAATATATTATGACAATAAACAATTTTCCACTTATAAAGATCAATAACAATAAAACGGTAGTTCAATATGGAAAACATTAGTCAAACAAAGACATAAGCTGCTAAACACTTGGCAGGTGATTCCCATTGGGAACAATAACACTAACCTCAAAGAGGCAACACTAGCTCCAAAGAGCAAACAATAACACTGCACCACACCACAATAACACTACATTGGCCGATGACCAACACTTAACCCTGTGTTGGCAAAGGTTGCAGACTGTCTAACTGATTGTTTGAAAACATTCTTGACATGTACAGTTTCATAATAATATACAATAAATAATAAAATTCTAGTATATATTATGCATTTACAATGGTATAAGTTTTTGAAACTTCACTTTTGCAATTATGTATATATAAATATATTTTTACCAAAAAAAAAAAAATATATATATATATATACACGTCTTGTGGGACGTCATGATCTGTAGTCCACTTACCTTTAGTTGCTAAATCAAGCTTTACTTCAATTGTTCGAAACGATGTCAACGAGAACCTAAATAACACCAAAGATAGGTCCATCAATACACGATTTACCACTTAAAAAAATTTATTTTCACACTTAAATGGTTTTATACTAGACAATATTGATATATTCCAAATCCTCTATTTATTCACTTAACTATCCAATACACTTTCAGCTTTGATCAGATTTTTGGACTTAAAAGTACTACTGCCTAATCCTTTTTTTTTATCCATTGATATAATCATGGATATTCAAGGCTTCAAAATGGCTGAATAAGGGAAATCTCATCAAGCTACAATTCACATCCTTTCTTGTCATGTAGCTATATCCATCACTCCTATTCTAATATAATAATAACCGTAGGACATCCTTTCCCATGATATAAGGATAAGTGAGGGTTGTTGAGATTAGAAAGTATGCCTAGAAGTCCTTCTACATTAATATATTGATAGGTTTAATTTTATGAAGTCATGCCTATTGTCCTTTTAGCTATTAAAGCAATTTCAAGCACACATCCTCCCCAAAAACGTGGGACAATTTCTAGCCATATATTATAGTTCGGTCAATTCAATTTCAAAGCCTATGGAGGCCCATATAGCTATTTATATACAATTCCTATTATAATATTGTAATCATCCAGGCCAGCTATCCCATCAATGTAGATGATAGGTTTAGATTTTATGAACCCAATGCCAGTTGTTTTCAGGGAAGTGAATTTCGTACCGTTCCGGCCGGTACGGCCGGTATATACCGTACCGGCCAGTAAACCGGTACAGATACACCCCTTATTTCGTACCGAAAAAAATACCGGACGTACCGGTCGCGTACCGGCCGTACCGGCGAAATCCGGCTGTTCCGGCCGATAAATGCATACCGGACCGAAACAAGAAAAGGAAGAAGAAAATTTTTTTTAAATTTCACTCAATAATCAAAACGAACAACATAACTATTCTTGATCTTTTCTCTCAAAGATCTCCAAACTCAGTCTCAATCAAAATACAAACTCAAATCACAATTTTAAAACTAATCAAATTAGAACCAAAAAAAAAGAAAAAGAAAAAAAAAAAAGCAAAGCTGACCCATCTGAGCCTTGGTGGGGAGGAGGATATGCGGTGGTGGGAGAAGGACAAGCGGACGATCTTCATGTGTGAGAGAGAGCTCCAACCGAAGTGCTGCTAAGTGCTCCAGCCGAAGTGAAGAAAAGAAAAAAAGAAAAGTTCTCCCAGAGCTCCAGCCGAAGAAGAAAAGAAAAGGAGAAGAAAAGAAAAAAAAAAGTAAAAGTAAAGAAGGCTCCAGAACGTGCTAGAAAAGATAAAGATAAAGGGAAAGTGTGGTGGAGAAAAAAAGAGGAAAAAATAAAATAAAATAAACGTGTGAAACATTTAAAGCACCCATTTTTAAGCCCTCTTCTAGTTCACGTGTGAAAGCAAAAAGGCCTAGTATTCTAAATTTAACGTGACTTTTAATTCTTTTTATAGATATAGATATATAGACTTGGGCTTGGACTTGGGCTTGTGTGGGATTTAAGAATACAAATTAGTTTAATTTATGAATTTATATATATATATATATATATATATATATATATTAGCGGTAAACCCGAAACGGTACACCGGTATTGACCGGTATCCGAAATATATCGTACCGCTGGTCAAACCGGTACAGTCTCCGGTACGGTATTGACTCCCTTGGTTGTTTTACTTGGTACCAAAAGAACAAATGCACGGACCCATGTGAGGACAATTATTAGCCATAGAATAATTTCCCACTCTATAAATCTTTCAACTTTCTAAAATTTCAGCAAGACAACCATACCTGAAATACTTGCGCACAACCGAAGAGAAGAAAGGAAACAGCTCAATCGTGTGTTGCAGCTGAAAACAAAAAGGAACTTTCTTATGTACTTACAGGTGTAACTCAAAAGATAAATGGTTAGGATTATCAAGGCCCATATATTTACTTATGCCACCTCACTTGGGCTTCATATTCCAATAGTATTTATCTTATTTTTAATTTCTTAGGCCCAAATCAATTTAATTCATTTAATTGTAGGCCTCCTTTATAATTTACGTATAATAATTTAATTGGTATCAAAATTATGGGGTGTTACAGGTTGGATCTCATGGCCTTCATTGTCGGTTCATAGTAGTATGAAATATATACTTTGTCTTTGCTTTGAGCTTAGCATTCCTTGTAGAGAGTATTTATTTTATGGTACTACAAGATTGAACTTCCTGGTTTATACTGGTTTGATCAAACACCTTGTTTTAGCCTTGAGCTTTGCATTCCATGCGGAGGATGTTTTGTATCATGGTACTGTAAGATAAACCTATTAAGAGAGATGAAATGAGGCTACACATGATTCTAGACAATGGTATACACTAGACTAAATATTATAGTATCCTATATGCTGAGTTCTTACTATTATTATTTAGAGGCTAAATGTATAATGACATATTATTAGTGTTTGATGAGAGTTATTATGATAGCACTAATAATGAGAATAGTTCTCAATCAATCATAGTATTTAATGTTCACTCTATGCTGGGATTGGGTTGTCGTTGCATATATTATTTTATGGTTTTATTAAGGTTCCATGCTATATGCTTAAATGCTAAATTAATATCAAGTTTACTTATTATATTCGTGTTTATTATTTTCAATATTTTCAAATTGATCATGGCATCATTTAGCCCACTTGTTGCTATTCTTAATCAAAACAAACTGACTGGATCCAACTATGTTGACTAGAAAAGAAATTTGGACATTGTTCTTATTGCTGAAGAGCACAAATATGTGCTTACTCAACCATGTCCTAACTTTCCATCATTAGATGCTCCTTTTGAGGAAAAACAACGATATAATTGTTGGTAGAAATTTGATGAGATGGCCAAGTGCTATATCCTAGCATCTATCTCAAATGTTCTACAGCATCAAATGCATGATGTAGGACTAGCTTCGGACATAATGCTAAGTTTGAAGGAGATGTTTGGTGAGCAAGGCCATTCTACAAGGCAAGAAACTATGAGGCAAATTTATAATACCAAAATGGCTGAAGGCACTTCAGTGAGGGAGCATTGTGTTCGGATGATCTTTAATCTGAATACACTAGAACTTTTAAGTGCCGATATTGATAGAGAATCCCAAATGGATATGATACTCCAGTAACTACCAGAATCATTCAAGGAATTCAGACTTAATTATAATATGAAAAAAAAGATTTATTCATTGTTTGACTTAATGAATGAATTGGTAGCAGTAGAAGGCATTCTTGGTACATCCAGTGTTTATGCTAATATGGCTGAAGCTTCTACTTCTCAGCCTAAGTCGAAAGGGACGGGAAAAAAGAAGAAGAAGAAGAAGGACTTCACCAAGCAGGATGGTAAACAAATTGTCTTAGGAGTTGCCAACAAGGGAAAGAAAAATGAGTACACCAAAGGAAAGTGTTTCCATTGTGGTGACAAAGGTCATTGGAAAAGGAATTGTCCAAAATTTAGAGCTACCAATAATAAGGGTATGAAAAGTGCATTCCTTCTTGAAATATGTTTAGTAAAAATTCCATGGATTCTTGGTGTGTGGATTCAAGTTGTACTAACCATATTTGCAATACTTTGCAGGGTTCCAGGGTTCCACGGAAGCAAAATTCTAATTGTAGCTGTTGGAATGTTTAATTTGTGCTTTGATTCTAGAGTTTTAAACATTGGAAGACTATTTATATGTACCTAATGTTTGTAGGAATTTAATTTCTGCAACTTATTTAGGTAAGCAAAGAACCCTTGGGGGGCGTGTCTCCGTCCATACAAGCGAGTCTCATTCACCCTTTATAAAAATGCTTAATCTCACCTTTCTTTTATCTCTCTTTTTTTTTAAGGGTTCCCATTCTCTTTTCTCTTTTAGGTCAAACTAATGTTCTATCTGCCCTTAAGTCTGCCTCTTCTTTGGAATCAGAGGGTTCTGAAGGTGTGTGTTGTTCACCTTTATTGTGCTTCCTCTTCTTTCCCCCCTTTTGTGCTTTTCCCTTGCCTTTCCCTTCTATGTCGAAACCCATAGTATCCTTACCCTCCTTTAACCCTTTTGCCAAGATTTCCTCACCCTTCCTTCAATGTGTTGTGTGTTCTTTCATAGAGTCCTTTAAGAAATCAAAGGAGCAAGAGGAGGAAGCTTCACCACAGGAAGCTAATACTGGTTTTTTTTTTTTTTTTTTTTTTTTCCCCTAGTTCTTTCCCCTTTTAAAATATGTCTGCTTTTGTAGGTGTTGTCACAGGTGTCAAAGGTCCTGAGCTCGTAGTTCCTAAGGTAGTTGTGGAGTCTGCTCAGGTTGCCGAATCTCAGGCAGGGGCGCCCCAAACTATCCAGAGGGTTGAAAGCTCCTTAATCCCTTCGAGTGGAGATACAAAAATGGGGGAGGCTCCAGAGGCGACTATTTCAGATCTTGGCTCAGGGCTCCTTACTTTCCTGGCCCGTTTTGATATTTTTGAGTTCAACAGCCTTCCTGTAAGCCATTTTTATCTCTTTGGGCCTCCCAATGGTAACTTCTTGCACTTCTCTGTGCCTGTGGAAGGTCTGCCATTGCTAGAAGGGTTGTTCAAAATCCATGGAGATTTCACCAGAAAGTTCTCTTTTCTTTAGTTGTTTCTCCAAACAGTTCTTTGCTTGCTAGGTTATTCCTTAGCTTTTTTTTTTCTTTTTTCTTTTTTAAGTTCAGATGTATATATATTTTTTTAAACAATTTGGGTTGCATAAGCTTTTTCTGTTGAACACTATTTTTGGCTTTTCTTCCTCATTTTCTGTGACATGGATTTGTATGTGTTTTGTTTTTTTCAAGACTGCTTTTAACTTTCAATAGCACGTGGATCTATTTTTCTCTTTTTGTACACTGATTTTCTTTCTCCTACCTTTTTTTTTTTTTTTTTTTTTACTGAGTCCTGGGCCATGGTCCCTACAAGTTTTACTGTAGGTCCTGGATTAGGTACCCTGGTGGTTGCTTTGCTGCGCATGTACTGAACTGGGTACATTGGGTGCTTTTTTTTTTTTTTTTTTTTTTTTTTTTTTTTTTTTTTTTTTAAGTCCCATATCATGAACCAGGCAGGTCCCTTTTGTCAAATACTGGGCTAGGTATCCTGGGCACTTACTTTTGCCCGTGGTCCTAGGCCATGTATTTTGAACTAATTTTGGTGTGAGTCCTGGTCATGTGTCAAAATTCTCTTGTTTTTTATTTATTTATTTATTTTTTTTTTTTTACATATATATTGGCCCAGTTACCCCCCTCATATCTGCCCATATTTGGACTTTTGCAATATTTAATTTAGTTGTAGCTTAAAGGAAATAAAAGAGATTTCATTGAATCAAAGCACAATTACCATCTAAGGAACACAGAAAGGTTATCAAAGATAATAACAATCATAGAATGTCCCTTTACCATGGGTTCTTGAACAAAATTACTTAAACAAAATTCATAACAAAAGCAGAGAATGATGAAACACTTAGCAGGTTGGAGAGTTGGCAAAAAGGGTCTCGATGTACTAAGATCTCTCCATTTTCATGCGTAGTACTGTTTTAGCCATTTCCCATTTATGGAATTTGTTAGGACTGTCCCATCTTCCTTTGTAAGGTAGTAGTACCCACTATCATGGGCTTCCTTGATGATGTAGGGTCCTTCCCACTTTGGGGCGAATTTGGAAGGTCCTGGGAGGTTTCTTCTTACATGTTCCATTGTTCTCAACACCAACTACCCCTCAGTGAATGCCCTTGGGTGTACTGTCTATGCATATGCCTTAGCCATCCTCTGTTGGTACCTCTGGCTTTTCCTTCTGGCCACTTCTCTTTCTTCCTTTAACCCCTCCAGATCTGCCAGTCTCCTTTCATAGTTTATGTCCTCGGTGTCCTCCTAGTTTTCTTCAAGCACTCCTCTCGTAATACTACACATTCTCAGGATCCTGAGGAGATGGGCTCCCTCTTCTGCCTTGAAAGCTCGAAAATGTGTTAAAAACACAAAAGCCGTTTAGGCCCCCAAATTAAATTACGGATTGATTGATTTTACTCTAACTTAATACTAAGTGCGAAATAGAGTAAATGCAAGTGGATAAACAAACAAACTACTTTAACCCATAATCATAATAACACAGCAGTAAAATGAAAGGTAAAAGAGTAGGGAAGAAGAATGCAAACACAAGATAACATGCCGATGTGTTATTGAAGAGGAAACCAAAGAACTCAGCGAAAAACCTTTCTATCACCCTCCAAGCGGTAATCGATCCACTAGACAATCAGTTGGGATACATGGGTTAGGAAGAGACCCTCAAGCCTAATCTACCTGATGCACCTAAGCCCTCCAAGCTCCTACTTCAACAAGGCTTCTCGAAACCGTATCTTGTTTAGCTCTCCAGATCTCGCAATACGCCTGATTGCATCTGCCAAAGCCTGGCTTCTTCCAATGCTTCCCAGTAGTACCAAAACCTCACTTAACACTCTAAAAGGGTGTAGTAAGTGTTTGGGCTATCAACCTCTTAAAGGTATGGAAATGGAGAGGTCGGAGTTGAGGAAAATCCATAAGCAATTGTGTAGAGAAATGTGGGTATAACAATATCTAACTCTCAAGGTTTGGGGTTAGGGTTTTCTCTCTGAAGCACTCCTCAACATCTATGGGTAATGTGGGTATATATAGTGTGGGTACAAAAGGTGTGTATCAGATAGGAAAATCTGGCAAAACCGAATGTTTCGCGGGTGTCTTGCGAGATGGCTTTACCCGCGAGATACTCGCGAAAACTAGCTGTCTCCATCCTGTCCTGACTCTTCACATTCCAATCATGTGCAAGGCACATGCTTCACTTCGCTGGATGCCCTAAAGCATGTGGAGTTGATCTTTGAGTGCCATAACTACTCCGAGGAGAAAAAGGTAAAACTCGGTGTCATTGAGTTTACTGACTATGTTATTATATGGTGGGATCAACTTATGATGAAT